>CM055116.1:1259377757-1259964345 GCA_029206835.1 Rana muscosa | reverse complement strand
ACAACACTGTAAGACCTCACAGTTATTCTTGGTGGGCGCATGAATGGGCCCTGCTGTGAATTATTAGATCAAGAATTGTAATTGCATGCCCCTGTTGAACAGGGGCTGAAAAATTGGGCCTTTGGTGGTGGTGGTGTTGTCACAACACTGTAAGCCCTCACAGTTACTCTTGGTGGGCGCATGAATAGGCCCTGCTGTGAATTCTTAGATCAAGAATTGTAATTACATGCCCCTGTAGAACAGGGGCTGAAAAATTGGGCCTTAGCCACTGGTGCCACAACACTGCATCCCCTCACAGATACTGTACTTGGAGCACAGCAATGAGCCCTGTTGCAAAGTATTGCATCAAAAATTGTAATTACACGCCCCTGTTAAACAGGGGCTGAAAAATTGGGCCTTAGGCACTGGTGCTGGTACCACGACACTGCAACCTCTCCCAGATACTCTAGTTGGAGTGCAGGAATGAGCCCTGCTGCAAAGTATTGCATCAACAATTGTAATTACATGCCCCTGTTAAACAGGGGCTGAAAAATTGGGCCTTAGCCACTGGTGGCGGCACCCAGAAACAAAAATGTTTTTCCAAGATATCATCATCATGAATCGGATCATTGAGGAGGAGGAGGATAGTCAGTCAACATAACAGGACAGTCACTCAGCATCAGCATCAGTCTTGAAGGGATGTGACATTTGAAAATAAATTATTCTGTTATATCAGCTTCAGGTGCTTGGTAGCTGGTGGTGATCCAAGACTGGTTCATCTTTATGAAGGTCAGTCGATCAACCGAATCGGTGGACAGGCGCACCCTGTGATCCGTGACAAATTCTCCAGCAGCACTGAATGTGTGATTTTCGGTGGGAAAGGTGTCCAAATCTGACCTTGCCCCTAGGTATTCCTGCACCATGTATATCAGACGCTGGCGATGGTTGCTGGAACCGATCATACCTTGGGGCTGCGGACTAAAGAATTGTCTGAACGCATCGGTCAGACGGCCACCTTCCCCACCGCTCCTTCTTTGACTGACCGAAGCCTCAGCAACTCGTTGTCCCAGTCTCTGGGAACGCGTTGCACAGACCTTTCTGCAAGGCCTCCCGGAGTTGTCTCATCCTCTGCTCCCTCTGCGACGGTAAGATAAGGTCCGCAACCTTAGCCTTGTACCGTGGATCAAGGAGAGTGGCCAGCCAGTAATGGTCCCTCTCCTTGATCCGAAGAATACGAGGATCCTTCCGCAGACTTTGCAGGATCAGGGAGGCCATGCAGCGTAGGTTAGCTGAGGCATTTGGTCCGGAGTTCTCTGGGTCACTAAGGACGACATGATCTGCAGCCACCTCCTCCCAGCCACGTACAAGTCCCCGGGTTTCTTGGGACTGTAAATCATCCCTAAAAGACTGCTGCTGTTGATGCTGCTGAATGCCAGGCTCCACCTCCATGCTGACACAATCCTCCTCCACCTCCTCCTCCTCCTCCTCCTCCTCTTCCTGTGCGATGGGTGGGACAGAACGAACACTGTCTGGGTAAAGGGGGCCTTGAGAGGCAAGGAAGTCCTCCTCTTCCTGCCTCTGTTCTGCCTCAAGTGCCCTGTCCATTATTCCACGCAGCGTGTTCTCCAACAGGTGGACAAGAGGTACAGTGTCACTGATGCATGCACTGTCACTGCACACCATCCTCGTGGCCTCCTCAAATGGTGCCAGGACAGTGCAGGCATCCCTGATCATGCCCCACTGGCGTGGTGAAAAAAAACCAAGCTCCCCTGACCCTGTCCTGGTGCCGTAGTCGCACAGGTACTCATTGATGGCCCTCTGCTGCATGTGCAGCCGCTGCAGCATGGCCAACGTTGAGTTCCACCTGGTGGGCATGTCACATATAAGGCGGTTCTTGGGCAGGTTCAACTCCTTTTGCAGCTCAGCCAGGCGAGCACTGGCATTATAAGATCTGCGGAAATGTACACAGACTTTCCTGGCCTGCCTCAGGACATCCTGTAAGCCCGGGTACCTGCCCAAGAACCGCTGCACCACCAGGTTAAGGACGTGAGCCACACAGGGCACATGGGTCAGTTGTCCCTGTCGGAGGGCGGAGAGGAGGTTGGTGCCATTGTCGCAAACCACCATTCCTGGCTTTAGCTGGCGTGGCATCAACCACCTCTCGGCCTGCCCCTGCAGAGCAGACAGAACCTCTGCCCCAGTGTGGCTCCTGTCCCCCAAACACACCAGCGCAAGCACGGCATGGCATCTTTTTGCCTGCGTACTTGCGTAGCCCCTTGAACGCCTACGGAGCACCGCTGGTTCCGAGGACAAAGCACAGGAAGAGGCCACGGAGGAAGAAGAAGAGGAGGGGGTGGAGGAGAGAGGTGTGTCACAACCAGTAGTAGCATTTTGGAGACGTGGCGGCGGAACAACCTCCAACACTACTGCACCTTGTCCTGCATCCTTCCCAGCTGCCAAAAGAGTGACCCAATGGGCCGTGAAAGAAAGGTAACGTCCCTGTCCATGCCTGCTGGACCATGAGTCAGCGGTAATATGCACCTTACCACTGACCGCCCTGTCCAGTGAGGCCAAGACATTGCCTTCCACATGCCGGTAGAGAGCCGAAATCGCCTTCCGTGAGAAAAAGTGGCGTTTGGGAACCTGCCACAGAGGAACCGCACATTGCACAAACTCACGGAAAGGGGCCGAGTCTACCAACTGAAAAGGCAGCAGTTGAAACGCTAGCAATTTAGCCAAGCTAGCATTCAACCGCTGGGCATGTGGATGGCTGGGAGTGAACTTCTTTCGACGGTCCAGCAGCTGGGGCAGGGAAATTTGCCTGCTAGAATTGGACATCGGTGTACTGCTAGCAGAGTGCCCGCAAGTACTTGGCTGTGACACACCTAATTCTACACCTTCATTCCTCTCAGTGCAGGTTTCAGAGAGGACTGAAGGTATAGTGGGGTTGGAGATCCCGGCTGATGCGGTGCAAGGAGAGGTCTGCTTTGTTCTTTGGTGTGGGTCTTTAAGGTAGGCTTGCCAACGAGCTGCATGGCAGGTCCACATATGTCTGGTCAAGCATGTGGTGCCCAAGCGGCTGATGTTTTGGCCACGTGATATACGCTTGAGACATATGTTGCAAACAGCAGCTGTGCGATCTGATGCACTCGACTCAAAAAAGGCCCACACCAAAGAACTTTTTGAATAACGGGCAGAGGCAGCGCCCTGCACAGGCGGAGCTCTGCGGTGTGATTCAGTCGGTGTGCTGCCCTTACGCTGGCCCCCCGAGGGCATCCTGCCTCGTTGGAGATGTGCCTCCTCCTCATCCTCCTCCTCCTCCTCTCTCCTATCAGGCACCCACGTGGAGTCAGTGACCTCATCATCCCCTCCCTCCTCATCACTGGAGCCAATCTGGCAGTATGCTGCAGCTGCTGGAACATGACTGCCAGATTTGTGTCCTTCTTGAGCATCCCCTCTCTCTGCTCTCACGCTACTGCCTTCCTCTAGCTGGGTATCATCATCAGACCCTTCGAAACGCTGGGCATCCTCCTGGAGCATGTACCCAACACTGTGCTCAAACAGTTCGGGGGACTCCTCAGGAGGACATGGTGGGTCTAGGTAAGGAGTGACTGATGATGACATTGATACCAGGGAAGAGGACACTTTGGCAGCTGCTTTGCCAGTACCCTGAGCCTGGGCGAGAGAGGATGAGGAGGATGAGGAGGGCTTGGTCATCCACTCTACCAAGTCTTCGGCATGATGCGGCTCAACACGTCCAGCTGCCGAAAAGAAGGACAAGCGTGTCCCATGACCACGTGCTGATGACGATGCACCGCGTCCACAACCAGCACTGTTGTCTCTAGACACAGAGCCTGCTTGCCCTCTTTTAGTGGCTCCTGACTGTCTTCCTCTATTTGTTTGCCTTCCAGACATTCTAATGGCCTGCAAGGAGATGGGAAAACCAGCAATAAGGGGTAGCTTCAGGTGTATATTTTGCAGGAAGCACACAATGCCCGCTGTAAGTGCTGCAGATGACTGCTTGTGTTACACAACAGGAAAAAACAGCAATAAGGGCTAGCTTCAGGTGTATAATGTGCAGGAGGCACACTACGCCTGCTGTAAGTGCTGCAAATGCCTGTTAGTGTAACACACCAGGAAAACACAGCAATACGGGCTAGCTTCAGGTGTATAATGTGCAGGAGGCACACTACGCCCGATGTAAGTGCTGCAAATGCCTGGTAGTGTAACACACCAGGAAAACACAGCAATAAGGGCTAGCTTCAGGTGTATATTTAGCAGGAAGCACACTACGCCCGCTGTAAGTGCTGCAAATGCCTGTTAGTGTAACACACCAGGAAAACACAGCAATACGGGCTAGCTTCAGGTGTATAATGTGCAAGAGGCACACTACGCCCGCTGTAAGTGCTGCAAATGCCTGGTAGTGTAACACACCAGGAAAACACAGCAATAAGGGCTAGCTTCAGGTGTATATTTAGCAGGAAGCACACTACGCCTGCTGCAAGTGCTGCAAATGCCTGTTAGTGTAACACACCAGGAAAACACAGCAATACGGGCTAGCTTCAGGTGTATAATGTACAGGAGGCACACTACGCCCGCTGTAAGTGCTGCAAATGCCTGTTAGTGTAACACACCAGGAAAAAACAGCAATACGGGCTAGCTTCAGGTGTATACTGTGCAGGAGGCTTAGCAACAATGGCACTGACACTGTCCCCTGCCTATCCTTCTCTCTCCCTGCACACAAGGTTTAGCAAAGAATATGACACGGACACTCTCCCTGCCTATCCTTCTCTCACCCTACACACAAGGTTTAGCAAAGAATATGACACTGACACTCTCCCTGCCTATCCTTCTCTCTCCTTGCATACAAGGTTTAGCAAAAAATATCACTGACTGTCACGTACCTGGTGGAAGAGTCTGATTATGCAGAGGGAGGCCTCCCTTACACCTCTCACTCGAGGCCCCTGGTAGTGAAGACAGGAGGCGCAGGAGTGCAGAGTCGCACGAGAGCCTGGTAAAGTCGCTGGTGGTGCGCTGGACCGGAGCTGGGACGGAGACTGGAATGGATCCGGAAACAGCTGACAGACTAACAACTGGAGCTCAGGCAGGTGCGGTCAGATGGGCTGGAAGCGTGGGTACACCAGTCCCAAGCAGGTAAGTACTGGAGCGGGATCAGGTATGAGCAGTAGGGATGAGCCGAACACCCCCGGGTTCGGTTCGCACCAGAACCTTCGAACGGACCGAAAGTTCGCGCAAATTTTCGAACCCTATTCGTTATAATGGACGCGAACGTTCGAAATCAAAATTGCTAATTACAACGGCCAATATGCATGTTAATGTCATAAAACAGGTTTGGGGACCCGGGTCCTGCCCCAGGGGACATATATCAATGCAAAAAGAAATTTTAAAAACTAAAGTTTTTTCGGGAGCAGTCATTTTAATGATGCATAAAGTGAAAAAAAAAAAAGTGAAATTTTCCTTTAAATATGGTACCTGGGGGGTGTCTAAAGTATGCCTGTGAAGTGGCATGTGTTTCCCGTGTTTAGAACTGTCCTTGCACAAAATGACATTTGTAAAGGAAAAAAAGAAGCCATTTAAAACCACTTGCGGCTTTAATGTCATGTCTTGTCCTGGCCGCCATATGGCTGAAAATCCTTGAGAAAAATGGCATGGCTACCCCATCACCCCCCCCCCCCCCCACCCCAGCCCCTTTGGGTCTTGTATGGATACTAAGGGGGACCCCGCACCCAAAATAAAACCCTATACCTACAACCCTATATACTCTGAACAGCAGTATATAGGTGGTGCAAACAAGACATGGACTGTAGGTTTGTTCTTAAGTAGAATCTGAACAGGTACATTATGAAGTGTAGCTACATCCCAAAAAAATCAATTTTTAAGCTTTTTGGAGAACATAGGGAGGGGTTATCACCCCTGTAACATTTGCTGTCTTTGCACATCTGTTCAGAACATGTCACCTCACTTTCCGTCCCAATGACAAATGTTTTTGGAAAAGTGGGGTTTTAATTGAAACAAGGATTGGTGATAAAGCATCAGTAGAGAGGAGATACCTTTTTCCCAAATTAAATCTAACAGGATAGAATTTTCCTTCCTAGGGGTAGATTTCCTCTCACTTCCTGTTTTCTCTTGCCGTTTGCAAGTAGGAGTCGTTTGTAAGTTGGATGTTTGAAAGTAGGGGCCTGCCGTATATACTCTGCAGAAATTTGCCCTATTAGATGTTGGTGTAGCCACAAGACTGGTGGGCACAGGAATGGGCCCTGCTGTGAGTTAATAGATCAAGATTTGTACTTGCATGCACCTGTTGAACCGGGCAGAAAAATTGGGCCTTTGGTGGTGGTGGTGGTGGACGGTGTTGCCACAAGACTGTAAGCCCTCACAGTTACTCTTGGTGGGTGCAGGAATGGGCCCTGCTGTGAGTTATTAGATCAAGATTTGTAATTGCATGCACCTGTTGAACAGGGCAGAAAAATTGGGCCTTTGGTGGTGGTGGTGGTGGTGGACGGTGTTGCCACAAGACTGTAGGCCCTCATAGTTACTCTTGGTGGGCGCAGGAATGGGCCCTGCTGTGAACTATTAGATCAAGATTTGTAATTACACGCCCCTGTTAAACAGGGGCTGAAAAATTGTGCCTTAGGCATTGGTGCTGGTGCCACAACACTGCAACCCCTCACAGATACTGTACTTGGAGCACAGCAGTCACACCTGTTGCGAAGCATCTTTTTAAAAAATTGTAATTACACGCCCCTGTTATACAGGGGCTGAAAAATTGTGCCTTAGGCACTGGTGCTGGTGCCACAACACTGCAACCCCTCACAGATACTGTACTCTGAGCACAGCAATGAGACCTGTTGCAAAGCATTGCCTAAAAATTGTAATTACACGCCCCAACAGGGGCTGAAAAATTGTGCCTTAGGCACTGGTGCTGGTGCCACAACACTGCAACCCCTCACAGATACTGTACTCTGAGCACAGCAGTCAGACCTGTTGCGAAGCATCTTTTTAAAAAATTGTAATTACACGCCCCTGTTATACAGGGGCTGAAAAATTGTGCCTTAGGCACTGGTGTGGTGGCATGGATCATTGAGGAGGAGGAAGAGGATAGTCAGTGAACATAACAGGACAGTCACTCAGCATCAGCATAGGCAGTCTTGAAGGGATGTGACATTATAAATTATTCCGTTATATCCGCTTCAGGTGTCTGGTAGCTGGTGGTGATCCAAGACTGATTCATTTTTATGAAGGTCAGTCGATCAACCGAGTCGGTGGACAGGCGCACCCTATGATCGGTGACAAATCCTCCAGCAGCACTGAATGTGCGTTCGGAAAGAACGCTGGATGCAGGACAGGCCAGTAGCTCAATTGCATACTGTGCAAGCTCTGGCCAGTGATCCATCCTCAGGACCCAGTAAGCCAGAGGATTTTCGGTGGGAAAGGTGTCCAAGTCTGACCTTGCCCCTAGGTATTCCTGCACCATGTATATCAGACGCTGGCGATGGTTGCTGGAACCGATCATACCTTGGGGCTGCGGACTAAAAAATTGTCTGAATGCATCGGTCAGACGTCCACCTTCCCCACCGCTCCTTCTGCTACTGACCGAAGCCTCAGCAACTCGTCGTCCAGGACCAGGAGTTTGTAACCTCCCAGTTTCTGGGAACGCGTTGCACAGACCTTTCTGCAAGGCCTCCCTGAGATGTCTCATCCTCTGCTCCCTCTGCGACGGCAAGATAAGGTCCGCAACCTTACCCTTGTACCGTGGATCAAGGAGAGTGGCCAGCCAGTAATGGTCACTCTCCTTGATCCGAAGAACACGAGGATCCTTCCGCAGGCTTTGCAGGATCAGGGAGGCCATGCAGCGTAGGTTAGCTGAGGCATTCGGTCCGGAGTCTTCTGGGTCACTGAGGATGACATGATCGCCAGCCACCTCCTCCCAGCCACGTACAAGTCCACTGGTTTGTTGGGACTGTACATCACCCCTAAAAGACTGCTGCTGCTGATGCTGAGTGCCAGGCTCCACCTCCATGCTCACACAATCCTCCTCCTCCTCCTCCTCCTCCTCCTCTTCCTGTGTGATGGGTGGGACAGAAGGAACATTGTCTGGATAAAGGGGGCCTTGAGAGACAAGGAAGTCCTCCTCTTCCTGCCTCTGTTCTGCCTCAAGTGCCCTGTCCATTATCCCACGCAGCGTATGCTCCAACAGGTGGACAAGAGGTACAGTGTCACTGATGCATGCACTGTCACTGCTCACCATCCTCGTGGCCTCCTCAAATGGTGAGAGGACAGTGCATGCATCCATGATCATGCTCCACTGGCGTGGGGAAAAAAAGCCAAGCTCCCCTGACCCTGTCCTGGTGCCGTAGTCGCAAAGGTACTCATTGATGGCCCTCTGCTGCGTGTGCAGTCGCTGCAGCATGGCCAACGTTGAGTTCCACCTGGTGGGCATGTCACATATTAGGCGGTTCTTGGGCAGGTTCAGCTCCTTTTGCAGCTCAGTCAGCCGAGCACTGGCATTATAAGATCGGCGGAAATGCACACAGACTTTCCTGGCCTGCCTCAGGACATCCTGTAAGCCTGGGAACCTGCCCAAGAACCGCTGCACCACCAGGTTGAGGACGTGAGCCATACAGGGCACATGGGTGAGCTGCCCCTGTCGCAGGGCGGAGAGGAGGTTGGTGCCATTATCAGAAACGACCATTCCTGGCTTAAGCTGGTGTGGCGTCAACCACCTCTCGGCCTGCCCCTGCAGAGCTGCCAGAACCTCTGGCCCAGTGTGGCTCCTGTCCCCCAAACACACCAGCGCAAGCACGGCATGGCATCTTTTTGCCTGCGTACTCGCGTAGCCCCTTGTACGCCTATGGAGCACCGCTGGTTCCGAGGACAGAGCACTCGAAGAGGACATGGAGGAAGAAGAAGAGGAGGGGGTGGAGGAGAGAGGTGTGTCACAACCAGTAGTAGCATTTTGGAGGCGTGGTGGCGGAACAACCTCCAACACTACTGCACCTTGTCCTGCATCCCTCCCAGCTGCCAATAGAGTGACCCAATGGGCCGTGAAAGAAAGATAACGTCCCTGTCCATGCCTGCTGGACCATGAGTCAGCGGTAATATGCACCTTACCGCTGACCGCCCTGTCCAGCGAGGCATGGACATTGCCTTCCACATGCCAGTAGAGAGACGGAATCGCCTTCCGTGAGAAAAAGTGGCGTTTGGGAACCTGCCACTGAGGAACCGCACATTGAACAAACTCACGGAAGGGGGCCGAGTCTATCAACTGAAAAGGCAGCAGTTGAAGTGCTAGCAATTTAGCCAAGCTAGCATTCAACCGCTGGGCATGTGGATGGCTGGGAGTATACTTCTTTCGACGGTCCAGCAGCTGGGGCAGGGAAATTTGCCTGCTACAATCGGACGTCGGTGTACTGCAAGTACTTGGTTGTGACACACCTAATTCTACACCTTCAGTCCTCTCAGAGCAGCTTTCAGAGAGGACTGAAGATATAGTGGGGATGGAGATCCCAGCTGATGAGGAGCAAGGAGAGGTCCGCTTTGTTCTTTGGTGTGGGTCTTTTATGTGTGCTTGCCAACGAGCTGCATGGCAGGTCGACATATGTCTGCTCATGCTTGTGGTGCCCAAGCGGCTGATGTTTTGGCCACGCGAGATACGCTTGAGACAAATATTGCAAATAGCAGTGGTGCGATCTGATGCACTCGTCTCAAAAAAGGCCCACACCAAAGAACTTTTGTGATAACGTGCAGAGGCAGCGCCCTGCACAGGCGGAGCTCTGCGGTGTGGTACAGTTGCTGTGCTGGCCTCTAGCTGGCCTCCAGGGGGCATCCTGCCTCGTTGGACATGTGATGCTGCATCCTCCTCCTCCTCCTCCTCTCTCCCTTCAGGCACCCACGTGGAGTCAGTGACCTCATCATCCCCTCCCTCTTCACCACTAGAGCAAACCTGGCAGTAAGCTGCAGCTGGTGGAACACTACTGCCAGATTGCTGTCCTTCAGCATCCCCTCTCTCTGCGCGCACACTACTGACTTCCTCAAGCTGGGTATCATCATCCGAGCCTTCGAATCGTTGGGCATCCTCCTGGAGCATGTACCCAACACTGTGCTCAAACAGTTCGGGGGACTCCTCAGGAGGACATGGTGGGTCTAGGGAAGGGGTGGCTGATGATGCCATTGAGTACGCGTTGGCAGCTGCTCTGCCAGTACCCTGAGCCTGGGTGAGAGAGGATGAGGAGGATGAGGAGGGCTTGGTCATCCATTCTACCAAGCCTTCGGCATGATGCGGCTCCACATGTCCAGCTGCCGAAAACAAAGACAAGCGTGTCCCATGGCCACGTGCTGATGACGATGCACGACCACGTCCACGGCCAGCACTGTTGTCTCTAGAAACAGAGCCTGCCTGCCCTGTGTTCTTGCCTCGGCACGCTCTGCCTCTCCTTGGCGGTCTTCCAGCCATTGTAGTCGGTAGTGTATATAGTATAAAAAATAGAACTCCTATGTGTGCTCACAACACACTGTAGGTCCTATGGGTGCTGACACTAACACACTATAGGTACTATGTGTGCTGCTGACAAGAAAATATAGGAGCTCTGTTTGCTGCCACTAACACACTAGAAGTCCTATTGGTGCTTCTGAGATGAAAATATAGGAGCTCTGTGTGATGCCACTAACACACTAGAAGTCCTATGGGTGCTGCTGAGAAGAAAATATAGGAGCTCTGTGTGATGCCACTAACACACTAGAAGTCCTATGGGTGCTTCTGAGATGAAAATATAGGAACTCTGTGTGATACCACTAACACACTAGAAGTCCTATGGGTGCTTCTGAGAAGAAAATATAGGAGCTCTGTTTGCTGCCACTAACACACTAGAAGTCCTATGGGTGCTGCTGAGAAGAAAATATAGGAGCTCTGTGTGATGCCACTAACACACTAGAAGTCCTATGGGTGCTTCTGAGATGAAAATATAGGAGCTCTGTGTGATGCCACTAACACACTAGAAGTCCTATGGGTGCTGCTGAGAAGAAAATATAGGAGCTATGTGTGATGCCACTAACACACTAGAAGTCCTATGGGTGCTTCTGAGATGAAAATATAGGAGCTCTGTGTGATGCCACTAACACACTAGAAGTCCTATGGGTGCTGCTGAGATGAAAATATAGGAACTCTGTTTGCTGCCACTAACACACTAGAAGTCCTATGGGTGCTGCTGAGAAGAAAATATAGGAGCTCTGTTTGCTGCCACTAACACACTAGAAGTCCTATGGGTGCTGCTGAGAAGAAAATATAGGAGCTCTGTTTGCTGCCACTAACACACTAGAAGTCCTATGGGTGCTGTTGGGGTGCAATGCTGTGCTAACAGCACTGCGGTTGGTACTACTGCAATACTGTACTAACAGTAAGCACGCACCAGACTAATCCCCAGCAGCAGCTAATAACACGCTAACTGTGCAATCAGCAGCAATGAACGATCAATGACTTAGGTAGCAATGGTTTAGCAAAGAAATAGCCAATGGTTTAGCAAAGAAGAGCAAATCTTTCAGTATCAAGCAAAGACAGAATCAGCAGACTGATCTCTCCTAAAGCCGGAACTCATGTGACCGGGGCCGATGGCGTGGCGGCCTTTTAAATGGTGGGGCATGTACTAAAGCCCCTGAGCTGTAATTGGCTACAGGCGTCCTGCCTGTAGCCAATTATTGCTCTCCGAGTTTCGGGCGCTGTGATTGGCCAAGCATGCGGGGTCACAGTGCATGCTTGGCCAATCATCAGCCAGCAATGCACTGCGCCGGCCGCGCCGGCCGCAATGCATTGCGGGGCCGCTTGCATCACACGAATGTGATGCGAACGGCCCAAATAGTTCTGGGCTCGACGAGCGAGCGAACGCCCGGTGCTCGATTCGAACATGGGTTCGAATCGAGCACCGGGCCCATCCCTAATGAGCAGGTTCAGGCAGCTGGCAGGTCTCAGGTACAGGTAAGTACTGGAGCAGGATCAGGTATGAGCAGGTTCAGGCAGCTGGCAGGTCTCAGGTACGGGTAAGTACTGGAGCAGGATCAGGTATGAGCAGGTTTAGGCAGCTGGCAGGTCTCAGGTACAGGTAAGTACCGGAGCAGGATCAGGTATGAGCAGGTTTAGGCAGCTGGCAGGTCTCAGGTACAGGTAGGTTCGGCAACGGGCTGGCAACAAGGTAGCAGAAGGAGCAGGCAGGAACGTAGTCAACACAGGCCGGGGGTCAGGTACAGGCAGATCAGCAAGAATGGTCAAACAAGCCAGGAAGGGTCAGCTGGAGCAGGATTCAGGTAAGCAGGGGTCAGAGGTCTCAGGTAACGCTGTAGACTGAACAGCACAGAACCCAGCCATCAGCCCCTTTAAATAGCCCCATCTGGCGCCATGAGCCGCCGCTGCGCGCTCCCGCGCGTGCCCGCGCACGCACCGCTATCGCGCATGCGCACATCAGCGTGCGCCGATGCGCCACTACCGCGCATGCGCGAAGATGCGCCGATATCGCCATTGATATTTCTGGTGTGCCCTTCCTGACATTGCCCCCTCCCAATGGGCAGCCTCCGGATGCCCAACCGGGCGAGCTTCAAAGGATGGGATCTCTTGAATGCCTGAATAAGTCTTTCAGCATGGACATCATCCTCGGGTTCCCACGAATTCTCCTCTGGGCCATAACCTTTCCATTTGACGAGATACTGGATCTCATTTCTCTTTTTCCTACAGTCCAGGATTGCTTCGACTTCGAATTCCTCTGTCCCGTTAACTAATATTGGTTCGGGTGGGCCTGTATCCCGGTCAGGGAATGGATCAGGGGTTACAGGTTTTAGTAAAGCCACGTGAAAGACAGGATGTATTTTGAAGGAGTCTGGCAGTTCCAGCTCGTAAGACACGTCGTTGATCCTTCTTTTTATCGGGAAGGGTCCCATAAATTTAGGGCCCAACTTCTTAGAGGGGCACATTAGTTTTAGATTTATAGTGGATAGCCAAACCCGATCACCAGGTTCCAGTATTAATTCTCCCCGCCTCTTCTTATCAAAGACCTGTTTGTTATATTCTTGAGCTTTAGTCATAGTTGTCTGTAGTAGTTTGTTGTTGGTATCAAAGAAATTTATGGTTTCAAGAACGGCAGGTACAGAACTCTCCGGGAAGGTACTGGTCAGAAATGATGGGTTGAATCCGTAATTGGCAAAGAATGGAGACTGTTTTGTGGCAGAGTGGATGGAGTTGTTATAAGCGAATTCCGCTAACGGAAGTAGTGCGGCCCAATCGTCTTGTGAGTATGA
This sequence comes from Rana muscosa, assembly GCA_029206835.1. Classification (NCBI taxonomy): domain Eukaryota; kingdom Metazoa; phylum Chordata; class Amphibia; order Anura; family Ranidae; genus Rana; species Rana muscosa. The sequence continues at coordinate 1,259,951,067 of CM055116.1, read as the reverse complement.
GGAGAAGCACCGTAAGTATTGTTCCAGAGTTTGATTGGTTCTTTCCGTTTGCCCATTCGTTTGGGGGTGGTATGCGGAAGAAAATGATAACTCGATTCCCAAGGTTTCACATAAAGACCTCCAAAACCTTGAGGTGAATTGTACCCCCCGGTCTGACACGATGTTTGCTGGAACTCCGTGAAGCCTAACAACTTCTTTCACAAAAATTTGGGCTGTTTCCGGGGCCGATGGTGTGCCTTTCATGGGTAGGAAGTGGGCCATTTTGGATAATCGGTCTACCACCACAAAGATGGTGGAGAACCCGTCAGATGGAGGAAGTTCCACGATAAAATCGATCGAGATATTCTTCCAGGGTCTCTTCGGGACTGATAGCGGCTTCAACAAGCCCCATGCTTTGGTTTTGCTGTTCTTATTTTGTGTGCAAGTGGTACAGGACTCTACATAGCCCTTGCAGTCTTTTTCCACTTGAGGCCACCAGAATGTGTGTTGCACAAGTTCAGCAGTTTTACGGATACCGAAGTGTCCGGCTAATTTGTGGTCATGACATAATCCCAAAACAGAGACACGTAGGTTTTCTGGTATGAATATTTTGTCCTTGTGCCAAAAGTAGATCATCTCTGGCCTGCAACGTTATTCCCAGAGATGAAGGGGCATTTACAGAAGCCTGTTTAATTTGAGAGAGCAGGTCTCCCTGAAGTAGCAGGAAGTTCTCAGAGGACAGGATAGTGTCGGGCGGTGCGGATTCCCTGGTAACACAGAACATCCGAGAGAGTGCATCAGCTTTGGTGTTTTTAGATCCTGGCCTGTACGTGAGATGAAAAGAGAACCTGGAAAAGAAGAGTGCCCATCTAGCCTGGCGTGGTTTGAGTCTCTTGGCAGTCCTCAGATATTCCAGGTTCTTATGATCCGTATAGATTAGGATCGGGTGCGCTGCTCCTTCTAAAAAGGTACCTCCACTCTTCCAATGCATTTTTAATGGCCAGAAGTTCTCTATCTCCGACATCATAATTCCTTTCAGAGTTAGACAGTTTGCGGGAGAAAAAGGCGACTGGGTGTAACAAAGCCTTGGGTCCCCGCCTTTGGGATAGTACCGCTCCGACTGCCGTTTCCGACGCGTCTACCTCCAATACATAGGGCAATGTTGGGTCAGGGTGCTTCAGAACCGGTGCGGAAGTAAATAGTTTCTTAAGAGACTCGAAAGCATTTTGAGCTTCAGGAGACCACTGGAAATGGATGCCTTGTTTGGTCAGTTGTGTGATTGGTGATATGATGGCTGAAAATCCCCTGATGAATTTTCGGTAGAAGTTCGAGAACCCGACAAAGCGTTGGATGCCCTTTTTGTCCACTGGGGCTGGCCAGTCTAAGATGGCAGTGACCTTTTGTGGGTCCATCTTGACACCTTCGGTGGAGAGGATTAGTCCCAAAAAAGTAATGCTTTGTCGCTCAAACTCGCACTTCTCTGGCTTGGCGTATAGCCCGTGCTGTCGCAGTCTGCTCAATACATTTTTAACATGTCTGCGGTGGTCATTAAGGGAAACAGAGAAAATTAAGATGTCGTCCAGATATGCTACAACGAACAGGTCTAGGTAATCGCGGAAGATATCGTTGATAAAGTGCTGGAATGTTGCTGGGGCATTGCATAGGCCGAACGGCATCACCAGATATTCAAAATGTCCGAATCGGGAGCGAAAAGCCATCTTCCACTTGTCTCCCTCCCGTATCCGTACCAGATTATATGCCCCTTGGAGATCCAGTTTTGTAAATATGGTTGCTGCTCCCAACCTCTGGAACAATTCGGGTACCAAGGGCAGGGGATAACGGTTCTTGACCGTAACTTTATTGAGTTCACGATAATCTATACATGGGCGAAGATAACGATCCTTCTTCTCCACAAAGAAGATACCCGCTCCTGCTGGAGAAGTGGAGGGGCGGATGAAGCCCTTCTTTAGATTATCGTCTATATAATCTTTTAGGGCGACAAGCTCCAATTCTGACAGAGGAAAAATCCTTCCAAAAGGGACCTCAACACCCGGGATGAGATCAATCGGGCAGTCATATGGCCGATGTGGAGGGAGAGTTTCAGCTCCTTTCTTGCTAAAGACATCTAAAAAGTCATGGTATGCAACTGGTACAGATAAGCGTGTTTCAACATCAGAGTCCAAGCATAACAAGAATGGCGGATCAGAAGAGAATTTCGGCAAGCAGTGTTGGAGGCAGTAGGAAGAGTGAAACTTAACCTCCCCTCCGACCCAGTTGATAAGAGGGTTATGTGCTTGGAGCCATGGCATGCCAAGGATTACGGGGAACAGCGGGGATGCGATGGCATCCAGGCGTAACAATTTCTTGTGACTATCGGCAATAATGACAGGCAAGGGTATAGTCTGCTGAGTCACTAGTCCGGATTTGATAGCAGACCCGTCGGCCAGATGTACTGAAAGTCCCTGGGCCCTAGGTTGCAAAGGGATTTGATGTTTTGTGATAAAAGACAAGTCCATAAAGCAGCTACAGGCACCAGAGTCTATTATAGCGGAGACAGGAATACTTCTTCCCGGAAGCTGTAATACAATGGGGAGAGCCAGGTGGGTTGGCAGGATGGGCGTGCTGGCAGAGAAGATAATTCGACCCTTGCGGATCTTGGCTGGACATGACCTCACGTAATGCCCTGGTTTCCCACAATACAGACAGAGGTTTTCGTGTTGTCGGCGTTGACGTTCCTCAGGGGAAAGTGAGGGACGGGGCACTCCGAGTTGCCTGGGTTCAGGGACATCAGATGTGGGTGCAGCAGTGGTAGAAGATGTCAGGCTGCTTATGTTAGAGGCTCGGGCTAATTTCCAGGCTGGACAGGACAACCTCATAGGTCTCTCTGACTTCTGCCCTCGTAGTCGGTGATCACCGGTGAATCTTTCAGGCGCAGAAACCCTGGTTTCTGGAGGTAACGTTGCTATTGCTGAAGTAGCTCTTTGCGGGGCCAAGATAGGTGAGGAAAGAGCCTGGATGCTTTCTTCCAGTCGGATATATGCATTTTGTGTGATTTCAACAGTCTGGGTGAGGTCTTTGAGGTGTAAGCGGAAACCCTCCATGGAAGAGGCTCCCTGCACAGACTCTGACCTGGCTGTTCGGTACTGTCACGTACCTGGTGGAAGAGTCTGATTATGCAGAGGGAGGCCTCCCTTACACCTCTCACTCGAGGCCCCTGGTAGTGAAGACAGGAGGCGCAGGAGTGCAGAGTCGCACGAGAGCCTGGTAAAGTCGCTGGTGGTGCGCTGGACCGGAGCTGGGACGGAGACTGGAATGGATCCGGAAACAGCTGACAGACTAACAACTGGAGCTCAGGCAGGTGCGGTCAGATGGGCTGGAAGCGTGGGTACACCAGTCCCAAGCAGGTAAGTACTGGAGCGGGATCAGGTATGAGCAGGTTCAGGCAGCTGGCAGGTCTCAGGTACAGGTAAGTACTGGAGCAGGATCAGGTATGAGCAGGTTCAGGCAGCTGGCAGGTCTCAGGTACGGGTAAGTACTGGAGCAGGATCAGGTATGAGCAGGTTTAGGCAGCTGGCAGGTCTCAGGTACAGGTAAGTACCGGAGCAGGATCAGGTATGAGCAGGTTTAGGCAGCTGGCAGGTCTCAGGTACAGGTAGGTTCGGCAACGGGCTGGCAACAAGGTAGCAGAAGGAGCAGGCAGGAACGTAGTCAACACAGGCCGGGGGTCAGGTACAGGCAGATCAGCAAGAATGGTCAAACAAGCCAGGAAGGGTCAGCTGGAGCAGGATTCAGGTAAGCAGGGGTCAGAGGTCTCAGGTAACGCTGTAGACCGAACAGCACAGAGCCCAGCCTTCAGCCCCTTTAAATAGCCCCATCTGGCGCCATGAGCCGCAGCTGCGCGCTCCCGCGCGCGCACCGCTATCGCGCATGCGCACATCAGCGTGCGCCGATGCGCCACTACCACGCATGCGCGAAGATGCGCCGATATCGCCATTGATATTTCTGGTGTGCCCTTCCTGACACTGACACTCTCCCTGCCTATCCTTCTCTGTCCCTACACACAAGGTTTAGCAAAGAATAGAAATGACACTGTCCCTGCCGATCCTTCTCTTTCCCTGCGCTGGAACACACTACACGAGGCCGCCGCGCTGGCGGCCTTTTATAGTGTGGGGCGTGTACTAAACCCTCTCAGCTATAATTGGCCACAGGCACGAACGACCCAAAATGTTCGATCTTTGTCGAACGATCGAACAGCCGATGTTCGACTCGAACGCGGAGCTCATCCCTAGTTATGAATAAGGTTTTGATGTGAGTTTTAGAGAGAGATTTATTTCTTATTTTACTCACACAGTTCACAGCACCCTCCCTAGGAATTGGAGAGTAAAAAAAAAAAAAAGTGGGGGTAATGATTTTTCAGCTTTAGAGAGATCAGCTGACATGCTGGGACGATGGGAGTCACACACACACACACACACACACACACACAATTGTAAAAAGGCTGATACAGCCAGATACACACTCACATTCTTCATTTTTTGGATTAAGAAACAAGATGATGAATTATGGTGTTACATGTTCAATGAATGTTTACAGGCTAATATTGAGATACAAAAATCTAAATTTACTTTTAAGAAATTCAGCAAACCGATTAGGAATTTGACTAAGCTTGTTAAAGTTTTTGATGCAATGATTTTAGAAGCTCCGGAAAGGAATGTTTGTACAACAGGGAAAAGTTTTGTTTAAAACAAAAATATTGAGGAAAGCTGCAGCATGCAGACACAGTTTAGACACACAAAAGAAAGATGGTGAACTCAGAATTGTCACATGTATGGCCACACCCAGATATGATGAGATACACGTCACAGACAGAACATGCTAATTGCTTTCAGAAAGAATGTTTGAAATATAAATTAGATTCACAAAGACAAACTTTGGAATTAAGAAAGGAGGAACATTGAGCAATTTGGTCATCCTTGTTTTACAGCAAGATATTTATTAATTAAAGGAACACTTTTTTCTTCTGGCAGAATTGTTGATAATTTTGGAAGAAGAGGTTTTAAGTTGAATTTACGTAAGGTCCAGCTTATGATATGTGAAGTAAAATTTTAAGGGATTTTGATTGGTTCAGGAAAGAAAAGCCTTTACAGGAACGTATTGAGACTATGGTTTCTTTACCTGTATCAACAGCATACAACAGCATACAAAGCATTGAGATAATTAGTGGGTGTGCATTATGCAGTATAAGCAATTAAGAATATTGTAGGTTTTAACAAAACAACCCCCACATAGTACCTTGAAGTTTGTATAGTGACAGTTTTAGCAAAGGAAGCAGTTTTGCATGGTGAATTGGTGATTCAACCTGAATTTTAATGTTGTCAGGAAAACAGACACACAGATTTCTTCAATTGTAGAGTATAGAGAATGGATGCGTCTATTTTCTTCCTCTTTGGGTGGCTTAAAATCTTAATTTAAGTAGTTGTATACCCAAATTTTGTACAAGCACCTACAGGTAAGCCTACATTAAGGCTTACCTGTAGGTGCTTGTAATATCTCCGAGACCTACACAGTCTCGGAGATATTTGCAAAAAAAACTGTACCGCTATCTACCGCGCATGCGCGCCGTAGATAACGGCACAGGCGCACTGAGCGCGGCGGCTCTTGAATGGGAGCCGGAAATTCGCGCATGCGCGGGGATCGTGCCGTTCCCCGCGCATGTGCGGGAGTGACATCATCGCCGCTCCGGCCAATCACAGCGCCGGAGCGGCGATACCCGGAAGTCACTCCGGGTATCATGGATTCGATGGAGGACGCGTCCGAGGACCGCTGCGGGGGCTTCGATCTAAGGTAAGTGATTGATAATGAGCTAGTATGCTAGTCATACTAGCTCATTATACCTTTGCCTTGCAGGTTGGCCAAAAAAAAAAAAAAAGTTTTGCGGTATACAACCGCTTTAAGTTTGTGAAAACGAGATTTTTATGTCATGACTTAAAAAAGTTGTCTGGGTCCTGTTATACCTCAACACCTACAGGTGGAATTCACTAAATTTAATCATGAAAGTTTAGGTCACATGGGTAAGCAGAAATTGCTTCAAATTTTTAAACAATAGTTCTATTGGGACAAAATGGAAGAGACAGCAGACAGTGTAATTAAATCTTGTTTGTTTTGACGAAGCGTCAGAAGTAGTGATGAGCCGAACACCCCCGGGTTCGGTTCGCACCAGAACCCGCGAACGGACCGAAAGTTCGAACGAACATTAGAACCCTATTAAATACAATGGATGCGAACGTTCGAATTCTAAAGTGCTAATTATAACAACTATTATGCATGTTATTGTCATAAATAGGGTTTGGGAACCCGGGTTCTGCACCAGGGGACATGTATCAATGCAAAAAGAAGTTTTAAAAACGGTCGTTTTTCGGGAGCAGTCATTTTAATGATGCATAAAGTGAAAAAAAAAAAGTCAAATATTCCTTTAAATATCGTACCTGGGGGGTGTCTAAAGTATGCCTGTGAAGTGCCACGTGTTTCCCGTGTTTAGAACTGTCCCTGCACAAAATGACACTTCTAAAGGAAAAAAAAGCCATTTAAAACTGCTTGCGGCTTTAATGTAATGTCTGGTCCCGGTAATATGGATGAAATTCTTTAAGAAAAATGGCATAGCTACCCCATGACCCCCCCCCCCTACCCCAGCCCATTACCAGCCCCTTTGGGTCTTGTATGGATATTAAGGGGAACCCCGCACATAAAATAAAAAAGGCCCTATATACTCTGAACAGCCGTATACAGGCGGTGCATACAAGACAGGGACTGTAGGTTTGTTCTTATGTAGAATCTGTTTGTAATTTTGAACAGGTACATTGTTGAAGTGTAGCTCCAGCCCAAAAATCTATTTTTAAACTTTTTGGGAAACATAGGTAAGGGTTATCACCCCTGTAACATTTGTTTTGCTGTCTGTGCCCCTGTTCAGAACATTTCACCTCACTTTGCGTCCCAATGACAACTGTTTTTGAAATGTGGTGTTTTTCTTGAAACAAGGATTGCTGATAAAGCATCAGTACAGATGAGACCCCTTTCTCCCATATTTATTCTTACAGGAGAGAATTTTCCTTTCTAGGGGTAGATTTCCTCTCACTTCCTGTTGTCTTCTTTCGTTTGCAAGTAGGAGTCGTTTGTAAGTTGGATGTTTGAAAGTAGGGACCTGCCGTATATACTCTGCAGAAATAGGCCCCTTAGTTGTTGGTGTTGGCACAACACTGTAAGCACTCAGTTACTCTTGGTTGGTGCTGGAACGCCCTGCTGTCAACTATTATATCAGGAATTTTAATTACATATAATTGTTGAACAGTGGTAGTAAAAATTGGGGCTTTGATGGTGGTGCTGGTGCCACAACACTGTAAGCCCTGACAGTTACTCTTGGTGGGTGCAGCAATGGGCCCTGCTGTGAATTATTAGATCAAGAATTGTAATTACATGCCCCTTTTGAACAGGGGCTGAAAAATTGGGCCTTTCGTGGTGGTGGTGGTGGTGGCGTTGCCACAAGACTGTAAGCCCTCAGAGTTACTCTTGGTGGGTGCAGCAATGGACCCTGCTGTGAATTATTAGATCAAGAATTGTAATTGCATGCCCCTGTTGAACAGGGGCTGAAAAATTGGGCCTTAGGCACTGGTGGCACAACACTACAACCCCTCACAGATACTGTACTTGGAGCACAGCAATGAGCCCTGTTGCAAAGTATTGCTTCAAAAATTGTAATGACACGCCCCTGTTAAACAGGGGCTGAAAAATTGGGCCTTAGGCACTGGTGCCACAACACTCCAACCCCTCACAGATACTGTACTTGGAGCACAGCAATGAGCCCTATGGCAAATTATTGCTAAAAAAATTGTAATTACACGCCCCTGTAAAACAGGGGCTGAAAAATTGGGCCTTAGCCACTGGTGGCGGCACCCATAAACAAAAATGATCTTCCAAGCTATCATCATCAATCGTATCATTGAGGACTCGGAGGAGGAGGATAGCCAGTCAACATAACAGCACAGGCACTCAGCATCAGCATCAGTCTTGAAGGGATGTGACATGTTAAAATCAATTAGTCTGTTATATCAGCATCAGGTGTGTGGTAGCTGGTGGTGATCCAAGACTGGTTCATCTTGATGAAAGTCAGTCGATCAACCGAGTCGGTGGACAGGCGCACCCTGTGATCCGTGACAAATCCTCCAGCAGCACTGAATGTGCGTTCCGAAAGAACGCTGGATGCAGGACAGGCCAGTAGCTCAATTGCATACTGTGCAAGCTCTGGCCAGTGATCCATCCTCAAGACCCAGTAAGCCAGAGGATTTTCGGTGGGGAAGGTGTCCAAGTCTGACCTTGCCCCTAGATATTCCTGCACCATGTTTATCAGACGCTGGCGATGGTTGCTGGAACCGATCATACTTTGGGGCTGCGGACTAAAGAATTGTCTGAACGCATCGGTCAGACGGCCACCTTCCCCACCGCTCCTTCTTTGACTGGCCGAAGCCTCAGCAACTCGTTGTCCAGGACCAGGAGTTTGTAACCTCCCAGTCTCTGGGAACGCGTTGCACAGACCTTTCTGCAAGGCCTCCCGGAGTTGTCTCATCCTCTGCTCCCTCTGCGACGGTAACATAAGGTCCGCAACCTTACCCTTGTACCGTGGATCAAGGAGAGTGGCCAGCCAGTAATGGTCCCTCTCCTTGATCCGAAGAATACGAGGATCCTTCCGCAGACTTTGCAGGATCAGGGAGGCCATGCAGCGTAGGTTTGCTGAGGCATTCGCTCCGGAGTCCTCTGGGTCACTAAGGACGACATGATCCGCAGCCACCTCCTCCCAGCCACGTACAAGTCCACTGGTTTCTTGGGACTGTAAATCATCCCTAAAAGACTGCTGCTGATGATGCTGAGTGCCAGCCTCCACCTCCATGCTGACACAATCCTCCTCCTCCTCCTCCTCCTCCTCTTCCTGTGCGATGGGTGGGACAGAAGGAACACTGTCTGGGTAAAGGGGGCCTTGAGAGGCAAGGAAGTCCTCCTCTTCCTGCCTCTGTTCTGCCTCAAGTGCCCTGTCCATTATTCCACGCAGCGTGTGCTCCAACAGGTGGACAAGAGGTACAGTGTCACTGATGCATGCACTGTCACTGCTCACCATCCTCGTGGCCTCCTCAAATGGTGCCAGGACAGTGCATGCATCCCTGATCATGCCCCACTGGCGTGGAGAAAAAAAACCAAGCTCCCCTGACCCTGTCCTGGTGCCGTAGTCGCACAGGTACTCATTGATGGCCCTCTGCTGCGTGTGCAGCCGCTGCAGCATGGCCAACGTTGAGTTCCACCTGGTGGGCATGTCACATATAAGGCGGTTCTTGGGCAGGTTCAACTCCTTTTGAAGCTCAGCCAGGCGAGCACTGGCATTATAAGATCTGCGGAAATGCACACAGACTTTCCTGGCCTGCCTCAGGACATCCTGTAAGCCCGGGTACCTGCCCAAGAACCGCTGCACCACCAGGTTAAGGACGTGAGCCACACAGGGCACATGGGTCAGTTGTCCCTGTCGGAGGGCGGAGAGGAGGTTGGTGCCATTGTCGCAAACCACCATTCCTGGCTTAAGCTGGCGTGGCGTCAACCACCTCTCGGCCTGGCCCTGCAGAGCAGACAGGACCTCTGCCCCAGTGTGGCTTCTGTCCCCCAAACACACCAGCGCAAGCACGGCATGGCATCTTTTTGCCTGCGTACTTGCGTAGCCCCGTGAACGGCTACGGAGCACCGCTGGTTCATAGGACAAACCACAGGAAGAGGCCATGGAGGAAGAAGAAGAGGAGGGGGTGGAGGAGAGAGGTGTGTCACAACCAGTAGTAGCATTTTGGAGGCGTGGCGGTGGGACAACCTCCAACACTACTGCACCTTGTCCTGCATCCTTCCCAGCTGCCAAAAGAGTGACCCAATGGGCCGTGAAAGAAAGGTAACGTCCCTGTCCATGCCTGCTGGACCATGAGTCAGCGGTAATATGCACCTTACCGCTGACCGCCCTGTCCAGCGAGGCCAAGACATTGCCTTCCACATGCCGGTAGAGAGCCGGAATAGCCTTCCGTGAGAAAAAGTGGCGTTTGGGAACCTGCCACTGAGGAACCGCACATTGCACAAACTCACGGAAGGGGGCCGAGTCTACCAACTGAAAAGGCAGCAGTTGAAGCGCTAGCAATTTAGCCAAGCTAGCATTCAACCGCTGGGCATGTGGATGGCTGGGAGTGAACTTCTTTCGACGGTCCAGCAGCTGGGGCAGGGAAATTTGCCTGCTAGAATCGGACGTCGGTGTACTGCTAGCAGAGTGGCCGCAAGTACTTGGCTGTGACACACCTAATTCTACACCTTCATTCCTCTCAGTGCATGTTTCAGAGAGGACTGAAGTTATAGTGGGGTTGGAGATCCCAGCTGATGCGGTGCAAGGAGAGGTCCGCTTTGTTCTTTGGTGTGGGTCTTTCAGGTAGGCTTGCCAACGAGCTGCATGGCAGGTCAACATATGTCTGGTCAGGCATGTGGTACCCAAGCGGCTGATGTTTTGGCCACGCGATATACGCTTGAGACATATGTTGCAAACAGCAGCTGTGCGATCTGATGCACTAGCCTCAAAAAAGGCCCACACCAAAGAACTTTTTGAATGACGGGCAGAGGCAGCGCCCTGCACAGGCGGAGCTCTGCGGTGTGATTCCGTCGGTGTACTGCCCTTACGCTGGCCACCAAAGGGCATCCTGCCTCGTTGGAGATGTGCCTCCTCCTCATCCTCCTCCTCCTCCTCTCTCCTATTAGGCACCCACGTGGAGTCAGTGACCTCATCATCACCTCCCTCCTCATCACTGGAGCCAATCTGGCAGTATGCTGCAGCTGCTGGAACATGACTGCCAGATTGGTGTCCTTCTTGAGCATCCCCTCTGTCTGCTCTCACGCTACTGCCTTCCTCTAGCTGGGTTTCATCATCAGACCCTTCGAAACCCTGGGCATCCTCCTGGAGCATGTACCCAACACTGTGCTGAAACAGTTCGGGGGACTCCTCAGGAGGAGGACATGGTGGGTCTAGGGAAGGAGTGACTGATGATGAGTCTGACATTGATACCAGGGAAGAGGACGCTTTGGCAGCTGCTTTTCCAGTACCCTGAGCCTGGGTGAGAGAGGATGAGGAGGAGGAGGAGGGCTTGGTCATCCACTCTACCAAGTCTTCGGCATGATGTGGCTCAACATGTCCAGCTGCCGAAAAGAAGGACAAGCGTGTCCCATGGCCATGTGCTGATGACAATGCACCGCGTCCACGACCAGCACTGTTGCCCCCAGACACAGAGCCTGCTTGCCCTCTTTTATTGCCTCCTGACTGTCTGCCTCTCCTTGTTTGCCTTCCAGACATTCTAATAGATGGCCTGCAGGGAGATGGGAAAAAAGCAATAAGGGCTACCTTCAGGTGTCCTTCTCTGTCCCTTGAAACAAGGACTTTGACAGTGAAAGAAACTGACACACTCTCCCTACCTACAGTTTTCTGTCCCTAGAAAAAATGTTTTTTTTAAGCACAATTTAGCACAAGGAGAATTCACTCACTGTCCTTCCAGGTCCCTGGAAACAAGGACTTTGACAGTGAAAGAAACTGACACACTCTCCCTACCTACAGTTTTCTGTCCCTAGAAAAAATGTTTTTTTTAAGCACAATTTAGCACAAGGAGAATTCACTCACTGTCCTTCCAGGTCCCTGGAAACAAGGACTTTGACAGTGAAAGAAACTGACACACTCTCCCTACCTACAGTTTTCTGTCCCTAGAAAAAATGTTTTTTTTAAGCACAATTTAGCACAAGGAGAATTCACTCACTGTCCTTCCAGGTCCCTGGAAACAAGGACTTTGACAGTGAAAGAAACTGACACACTCTCCCTACCTACAGTTTTCTGTCCCTAGAAAAAATGTTTTTTTTAAGCACAATTTAGCACAAGGAGAATTCACTCACTGTCCTTCCAGGTCCCTGGAAACAAGGACTTTGACAGTGAAAGAAACTGACACACTCTCCCTACCTACAGTTTTCTGTCCCTAGAAAAAATGTTTTTTTTAAGCACAATTTAGCACAAGGAGAATTCACTCACTGTCCTTCCAGGTCCCTGGAAACAAGGACTTTGACAGTGAAAGAAACTGACACACTCTCCCTACCTACAGTTTTCTGTCCCTAGAAAAAATGTTTTTTTTAAGCACAATTTAGCACAAGGAGAATTCACTCACTGTCCTTCCAGGTCCCTGGAAACAAGGACTTTGACAGTGAAAGAAACTGACACACTCTCCCTACCTACAGTTTTCTGTCCCTAGAAAAAAAATTTTTTTTAAGCACAATTTAGCACAAGGAGAATTCACTCACTGTCCTTCCAGGTCCCTGGAAACAAGGACTTTGACAGTGAAAGAAACTGACACACTCTCCCTACCTACAGTTTTCTGTCCCTAGAAAAAATGTTTTTTTTAAGCACAATTTAGCACAAGGAGAATTCACTCACTGTCCTTCCAGGTCCCTGGAAACAAGGACTTTGACAGTGAAAGAAACTGACACACTCTCCCTACCTACAGTTTTCTGTCCCTAGAAAAAATGTTTTTTTTAAGCACAATTTAGCACAAGGAGAATTCACTCACTGTCCTTCCAGGTCCCTGGAAACAAGGACTTTGACAGTGAAAGAAACTGACACACTCTCCCTACCTACAGTTTTCTGTCCCTAGAAAAAATGTTTTTTTAAGCACAATTTAGCACAAGGAGAATTCACTCACTGTCCTTACAGGTCCCTGGAAACAAGGACTTTGACAGTGAAAGAAACTGACACACTCTCCCTACCTACAGTTTTCTGTCCCTAGAAAAAATGTTTTTTTTAAGCACAATTTAGCACAAGGAGAATTCACTCACTGTCCTTCCAGGTCCCTGGAAACAAGGACTTTGACAGTGAAAGAAACTGACACACTCTCCCTACCTACAGTTTTCTGTCCCTAGAAAAAATGTTTTTTTTAAGCACAATTTAGCACAAGGAGAATTCACTCACTGTCCTTCCAGGTCCCTGGAAACAAGGACTTTGACAGTGAAAGAAACTGACACACTCTCCCTACCTACAGTTTTCTGTCCCTAGAAAAAATGTTTTTTTTAAGCACAATTTAGCACAAGGAGAATTCACTCACTGTCCTTCCAGGTCCCTGGAAACAAGGACTTTGACAGTGAAAGAAACTGACACACTCTCCCTACCTACAGTTTTCTGTCCCTAGAAAAAATGTTTTTTTTAAGCACAATTTAGCACAAGGAGAATTCACTCACTGTCCTTCCAGGTCCCTGGAAACAAGGACTTTGACAGTGAAAGAAACTGACACACTCTCCCTACCTACAGTTTTCTGTCCCTAGAAAAAATGTTTTTTTTTAAGCACAATTTAGCACAAGGAGAATTCACTCACTGTCCTTCCAGGTCCCTGGAAACAAGGACTTTGACAGTGAAAGAAACTGACACACTCTCCCTACCTACAGTTTTCTGTCCCTAGAAAAAATGTTTTTTTTAAGCACAATTTAGCACAAGGAGAATTCACTCACTGTCCTTCCAGGTCCCTGGAAACAAGGACTTTGACAGTGAAAGAAACTGACACACTCTCCCTACCTACAGTTTTCTGTCCCTAGAAAAAATGTTTTTTTAAGCACAATTTAGCACAAGGAGAATTCACTCACTGTCCTTCCAGGTCCCTGGAAACAAGGACTTTGACAGTGAAAGAAACTGACACACTCTCCCTACCTACAGTTTTCTGTCCCTAGAAAAAATTTTTTTTTAAGCACAATTTAGCACAAGGAGAATTCACTCACTGTCCTTCCAGGTCCCTGGAAACAAGGACTTTGACAGTGAAAGAAACTGACACACTCTCCCTACCTACAGTTTTCTGTCCCTAGAAAAAATGTTTTTTTTAAGCACAATTTAGCACAAGGAGAATTCACTCACTGTCCTTCCAGGTCCCTGGAAACAAGGACTTTGACAGTGAAAGAAACTGACACACTCTCCCTACCTACAGTTTTCTGTCCCTAGAAAAAATGTTTTTTTTAAGCACAATATAGCACAAGCACAAAACACACTGACACTCTCCCTACCTATCCTTCTCTTTCCCTAAACTAAAGGAATCCAGGTTAAGCAAGAAAGAAATAAAAGTCACTGTCCCTGCCTATGCTGCTCTATCCCTGCTCCGGAACACACTACACTAGGCCGCCGTGCTGGTGGCCTTTTATAGTGTGGGGCGTGTACTAAACACCCTCAGCAATAATTGGCCACAGGCATCCTGCCTGTGGCCAATCATTGCTCTCCTCGCTGCCGGCGCTGTGATTGGCCAAGCATGCGGGGTCACAGTGCATGCTTGGCCAATCACAGCGCCTGGATGACACTGCGATGGCGTAGTGCATTGTGGGCCGTTCGTGTCACTCGAATTTGGCGCGAACGGCCCAAATCGTTCGATCTTCGTCGAACGATCGAACAGCCGATGTTCGAGTCGAACGTATGTTCGACTCGAACACGAAGCTCATCCCTAGTCAGAAGTACAGCTGTCTCAAGATCAGACTTTAGACTGTTAATATCCATACTATTTGTTATGCTTCCAACCATACCAATTCCGCCTATAATGCCTTCAACAATACCACGTTTATTCCTGTACAGCATCTTCTGCAACACAGTGAATTTAATGACAGGAAGGAAAATGTCGCTTGTGTTTCCCAATGAATTTTTTTGTCTACGCTGCACAGAGGGGCAATAGAGAAAACATAATGATTAATGGTGTAAGTTCAAAGACCTCTCAATTCAGTGGATAATGCACATAGACAACAAAAATGTGGGTACACACTGATCAGTGGAAATTGTATATTATGAGACAATAATTGTATATTATGAGATAAAAAAATTATATTTAGATAAATGATACTGCTTTTATTTTTTTCTAGGAATGGTTTTTGAACAAACCTGATTAAAGAAGGAAAATTACAACAAAAGAAAAGTTCTAAAGAGAGAAGGTTGATCATCAACGGATTCCTCTTTCTCTAGTGACAATTTTGTCAGTGATAAAATATATCACAAACTGTTCCAGCCATGCAGAGGTTAACAGGATGGAAGATTTTCACAGCAAAGACATCACATTATTCAGAAACAAAAGAGATATAGACACTGATATTAATATAGAGGATAAAAGTGATAAAAGCATATTGATATAGATGACAAAGGAGATATATTTAGATACACTAATGTCAATACAGCAGAAGATTTGTTGATATATGTATGTATAGGACATAGACATACTTGCTGTATGGAATTGTACTTCATTCATAGTAATGATGTTGAAGTCACTGGGAAATTACTGTGGCATTCGGTAGAACAGTGTTATTACCTGCTACAAAGTTTTGAAAAATATTGGATAGTTAAAATTAGTCTTACTGTGGTAGATATTATTGTTCCAGAAATAAAAAAGTGTCTCCACAGTCCTTAAAAATCACTGAAGATGAAGATAGACTGAATTTGGTATGTAGTACTCAGATATTTTTGCCTCAAAATTCATTATTAACTTGGAAAATGAATGGTGAATTTTTGGATAGCTTTCTTCACAGTACCACTAATATCATTCATAAAGGAGTTTTTGGTACTGTGAATTGGATCAATGATAAATTTATTTATCATCAATCAGGTGTATCTTTAAATGATACCGGTATATATGAGTGCTGCATATTAATAGAAGGTTATCCATTGAAATGTGCTAATGCAAGTGTTGTTGTAATGTCTCCAAGCAAAACTCCATGCGTTTTTGCTAATCCTTTCCAGATTAACCATTTCCAGTCTAGAGCTCTATTGAGAGAAGGAAAGTTTGTCATTGTATTGTGGAACTTTAATATTTCAGAATGGAAAATTTCTACAAGGTTTCCACAGTGTCAAGGACATTTGGTTAATATGGAATTGGGTATTGAAAGATGGGTTGGAATTGATAGTAGGAATCATAACAGGAATAAACGTGGTATTGTTGAAGGCATTATAGGCGGAATTGGTATGGTTGGAAGCATAACAAATAGTATGGATATTAACAGTCTAAAGTCTGATCTTGAGACAGCTGGTTTAGTGGGAAGTAAAGGTATTACAATCCAAAGAAATTTGAATCAGATATTAGAAGAAATGGGTTAAGAGCTAATGTATCTCAGATACTTGTTAGGAATATAAATGTTATTCCTTCACAGTACAATATATCTCAGATAGATGAATTCCCTTGGAAGGAATGGGCTAGTGTAATTCAAAAGGATCAAGGTCAAAACTAGTATATCTATTTGGGGAAAAACTTCCATTACTTCCGCAGCAGGAAATATTTTATCGCATCCTATAGTTATTATTTTTATTATTATTAGGTTATGTATTATATATCAATTATGTTTAATGTTTAGAATGAAAAAATTGTATAAGCAAATCAGAAATGAAATTAAGAAAGGTGATGATATGTTGCAAAATAAGCTTAAGAGAAGGATGGGTTTTGGAGTTGCAAACTCAGTTACAGGTGACAAATCATTTGGAGTTATTGGATCAAAGTCAGAGTACATGTTACATGAATGATTGTATGTATGATTTAAATGAAACATATGATTATTATTCATATTTCAGAGGGGAATGTTATATTCTTAATATCTAAAATTTATTTTGGCCCTAAAAATATTATTGAGTATATGAATTCCTATAATTGTATGAATGGTGATCTCTGAGCTAATGATTCCAGATATGTCGTTTGAATACAGTTTTCAAATTCTAGAAGCTGTCAAGACATATTTATTGATATTCTAAGTTTTATGTTTTTAAAAGGTATTTCATATATACTGCTATGTAACTGAGATCTTCCGAAGTGTAGAATTGTTTAGGTTAACTTCACCTTCCCCCCCATATCCTGTGTAAGCCTGGCTATTTCCTGTGAAATCATGTATAAGTTAAACCAGATGTTCCTCATATTTCTACTCATGACCACATCGTGGGGAGTGAGAGGGAGGTAATATTGGAAGTAATGTGGGAGTGGTTACTTTTCGGCGCGAAGTTGACAAAGAAAGAGAACTGTTTTAAAAGCTGAGTGCTCAGGAAGGAGCTCTCTTCGTGTCCAGCTCGGCATCTTGAAACATCTATTTTACAGCACACAGACTATACCAGCGTACACAGGGTTAATCGGCCATTTTTAAGGACATCTTTAAGAAATCAGAAGAGCACGTCTTAAGAACTCTTTTATATTTGAACTATTTTGAAACCTTTTTGAAGCTATTGAATTAATATACTGTAACTGTATTCATTATTTTATTAGTGTGTATAATAAAACACACGGTTTGATTTCAAGCTGATTCACAAATTTTGTCTCAGGCAAATACATTAAGAAGGTTAGGAAAAAACTTACACGGGAAAACTGTTATTTTACACAATCCAACGTTTTACTGTGTGTGTGTATATATATATATATATATATATATATATATATATATATATATACACACATACACACACACACACATATATATTATTTTTATTATACAGGATTTAAATAACGCCAGCAGTTTGTGCAGCGCTTTACAAAACAAAGGCAGACGTTACAGTTACAATACAATTTGGTATAAGAGGACTCAGAGGACCCCGCTCTTTAGAGCTTACAATGAAGCCAGCGCAGCGCTCTCCCACCTGAACTGTTGTGTTCTGACAGGGGGACACCCCCCCCCCCCTGAACACTCCGGTCAGCGCTCTCAGCCAATTGGGAGGCGGTCGGCTGCTGGTTTTCCAGAATGCTTGTCCCACAGGAAAAAGTACTTTATAAGAACAAATGTCTACAATATGTGAAGAAAATAATCCTTTTATTATATAATATAAATAATCCTTTTATACAACTGTACATTTAGGGAGACTAGACTGTAAAAGTGTAAAGAACAGTAGACTATGCATGACTATACAACTGTACATATTGAACTATATACAAGAGAGGTGTATAAACTCTGCTACCACCAATAACCAAACACCCTCCACCCAATAAGCTGAATGCAAAAACAAAAACACCAACATCAAATAATAATAGTAATAAGAAAAAAAATACTAAGCTTTCATAATGGTACATAACCCACAAGAAAATATACCCCCAAAAACATATGTTAGTACCAGGGAAATGGTATAACAAAAAAAAGAAGAACTTTTAAACTACAATGGACTATACATGACTATACAACTGTACATTTTAAACTATAAGCTATATACAGTTATGTGTACATGTTGTACATACACTATATTATCAAAAAAAGTATTGGGACGCCTGTCTTTACACGCACACGAACTTTAATGGCATCCCAGTCCTAGTCCGTAGGGTTCAATATTTAGTTGGCCCACCCTTTGCAGCTATAACAGCTTCAACTCTTCTGGGAAGGTTGTCCACAAGGTTTAGGAGTGTGTCTATGGGAGTGTTTGATCATTCTTGCAGAAGCACATTTGTAAGGTCAGGCACTGATGTTGGACGAGAAGGCCTGGCTTGCAGTCTCCGCTGAAATTCATCTTAACTATGTTCTATCGGGTTGAGGTCAGGACTATGTGCAGGCCAGTCAAGTTCCTGCACTCTAAACTCGCTCATCCAGGTCTTTATGGACCTTGCTTTGTGTACTGGTGTGCAGTCATGTTGGAACAGGAAGGGGCCATCCCCAAACTTTTCCCACAAAGTTGGGAGCATAAAATTGACCGAAATGTCTTGGTATGCTGTCGCCTTAACAGCTTCCTTCACTGGAACTAAGAGGTCAACCACTGAAAAACAAGTGATCCAGGCCTTCTCGTCCAACATCAGTGCCTGACCTCACCAATGCGCTTCAGGAAGAATGGTCAAACATTCTCATAGACACACTCCTAAACCTTGTGGACGGCCTTCCCAGAAGAGTTGAAGCTGTTCTAGCTGCAAAGGGTGGGCCAACTCAATATTGAACCCTACGGACTGAGACTGGGATGCCATTAAAGTTCATGTGTGTGTAAAGGCAGGTGTCCCAATACTTTTGGTAATAAAGTGTATGTGTAAACTTTGTACACCACCCACCCGATAAACTGAATGCAAAGAACACCAGTGCAAAAATGTGAAAGAAAAAAAATTATTAGAAAAACAATCCAAATAAGCAAAAAAATTAATAAATAAATTAAATAATAATAAAAAAAAGTTGATCTTGCAATAAAGAAAAAAGATGGAGTATCCCTGACCATTGCTGAACCCTGAAGTATACTATGGAGACTAATGGCACAGAGCTCTACATCCATCGTGGCTCTAGCCAATTCATTTGGAGTAAAGTGACATGGTTGACTGACTGACCTAAACCAAAACATATACAACAGTGGCGGCAGCTCATACGGGGCGCTGCCCCCCTAATCTCTTTGCGCCTGGCCCCTAATCTCCATGCAGGGTGCCGGATTTCTATGGGTTTTTTTTTTATTTTTTTTACAAGCACGTGATTAGAGCCTGAAAATGGGTTTGAAGCCAATTGTCAAACAAGTTGGTGGTCTCGAGGCGTAGTGCTCTGCCCCCCGAGACCACCCACTTGTTTGACAAGAGCGAATTAATATTTGCTTTCGTCTTCCTGCTTCTCCCTCGGCCAATCAGGAAGTGGGTCTTAAGACCTGATTGGCGGAGAGGAGAAGCGTTCGGATTGGCCGGTAGGAGAAGCTATGGGGAAGCCGCCAAGAAGGAGCTGGGAAGCCTCCGAGAAGGAGAAGGAGCTGGGAAGCCGTGGAGAAGAGAAGGAGCTGGGAAGCCGCCGAGGAGGAGAAGGAGCTGAGAAGCTGTCGAGGAGAAGGAGCTGGGAAGCCGCCAAGGAGGAGAAGGAGCTGGGAAGCTACCGAGGTGAAGAAGGAGCTAGGAAGCCGCCGAGGAGGAGAAGGAGCTGGGATGCCGCCAGGGAGAAGAAGCTGGGAAGCAGCCGAGGAGGAGAAGGAGCTGGGAAGCTGCTGAAGCTGTCAAGGAGGAGCTGGGAAGCCGCCAAGGAGGAGAAGGAGCTGGGAAGCTACCGAGGGGAAGAAGGAGCTTGGAAGCCGCCGAGGAGGAGAAGGAGCTGGGATGCCGCCAGGGAGAAGAAGCTGGGAAGCTGCTGAAGCTGTCGAGGAGAAGGAGCTGGGAAGCCGCCGAGGAGAAGAAAGAGCTGAGAAGCTGCTGAAGTTGTCGAGGAGGAGCTGGGAAGCCGCCAAGGAGGAGAAGGAGCTGGGAAGCCGCCGAGGAGAAGAAAGAGCTGCGAAGCCGCCAAGGAGAAGAAGGAGCTGGGAAGCTGCTGAAGCTGTCGAGGAGAAGGAGTTGGGAACATGCCGAGGAGAAGGAGTTGGAAAGCGCTAAGGAGGAGAAGGAGCTGGGAAGCCACCGAGGATGAGAAACTGTGGGGGAGCCTCCCGCAACCTGGATGGGGTAAGTAGGGGGGAAGGCTGTGAAGTTTGTTTGCCCCCCCTCAAAAAAAATTGAGCACCAGCCGTGACTGATATACAGTATATGTACAGTTTGGTTTGCCCAAGAATTTGGTGACTCAGTCATAAATAAATATAGCCACATAAACCTGTGCAACCTAGGTATCCATTATCTACATGAATCTTACAGATAATGACACATTGCAATATCCTATATGTAATTGTGTATGATTTTTCCAGAGGCGCCATGTAAAAATGAATGCTGATTGGCCGCAGGTGACATGATCCCTAGACTTCCATGTTCTTTATAACTAAGAAGCCAATTCTAAAGTTGTGCTGGTTTCCAATACTACTATATATACAGATGGGGTCTGCTCAGTGCAAATCAATGTCTTTCAATCTTCAGAGTTCATGATTGTCATTGGTGTCAAGAAAGGGTTTTGTAACTGATGGAGGTAGACTGCTATCAGTCGGAGAGCCATTGTTTCTTCTAGCGGTGTTTCTTTTATAACCTGTGAACATAAATTTAGTATACATGAGTCCAGATCAACATAATAGGGTAGATTTACTAAAGGCAAATAGGCTGTTCACTTTGAGGGAATTTTCGCCAGAGCTTAGTGAATGCAGTGAAATTCCACTTTGTAAAGAATACCCAATCACGTGCAAGGAAAAATAATAATAAAATAGCATTTTAGCTTGCACATGATTGGTTGATGGATGTCAGGAGAGATTCACTAAGCTCTGGGGAAAATTCCTTTGCAAAGTGAACAACCTATTTGCCTAAATCAAGTGACAAATCAAATCACTGACAAAGACAAGAACCTTGCGGAAAAAACAAGCTGCCTTTTCTCAATGAGGCATTTTATGGTCTGTCCTTTCGGCATGATAAATATCCTTTTCTGACCTTAGTAGAGGGCTTATGTCGTTTTTTTTTATATAGTGTTATATCTGTAAGAGCTAAAAGTCATGCGTAT
The DNA here is from genome assembly GCA_029206835.1 of Rana muscosa. Classification (NCBI taxonomy): domain Eukaryota; kingdom Metazoa; phylum Chordata; class Amphibia; order Anura; family Ranidae; genus Rana; species Rana muscosa. The sequence continues at coordinate 1,259,929,686 of CM055116.1, read as the reverse complement.
TAATATTTTATATCCCAATTGAACCTTAGAAATTAGCTAAATACATTCTAGGTGCATCAAAATGAAAGGTGTATAGTGTATTATGGTTCTTTTTCTTTAGAAAGCAGCCACAGCCTGCATAAAAAGCCTATTCCCTGCCAGCAGCTGCAGAGCAGTATATGGAGAATAGGGATGAACTTGGGTTTGGATCTGAGCATGTTTACCTAAACTTGCAGGAAATCTGCCAGTACCGGCCCTGTCAGCTATGGCAGGTATTCCCCAACCCACAGCTGCAAGTACTTAAAGGAGTGGGGATTCTCATGACATCATTGTCTATATTAGATCTACAGCCATATGGCTTTATTAGGTGAATGATATCATAAGCATGTACCCAACCCAGATTAATCTCTGGAGGAGAAGCAATGGTCCTCTATACCAGCGGTCACCAATCAGTCGTCCGTGAATCATTGATGGTCCATGAGAAAATGTTGGTGGTCCCCAGGGTTTCTGCCACAAATCAACATTGTGCTGGATGTATACCACCCAATGTTGTTTCCAGTGTTGTTCTCAATGCGCCCCGACAGTCAATCCTGTCAGCGCACCTTGATACCCAATGCCCCCTCTGTAGCTCCGGCTCCTGTGAACTCAGAGGGAGGCGCTGGGAGTAGTGCCGAGAGTGGGAGGTGAAGGAGGAGGGGACTTTCAATGGCAGTGCTGATCCCAGACTGTCGGAGGGAGTACCAAGCTCAAGCACATGGCTGAATGAGGAGGTGAGATCCAATGATGAGTCCGTGTAAGGCAGCAGTGTGATGCAGAATATAAGGGGGGGAGGGAGAGAGCTGGAGCATTGTGTGTATAAGGCAGCAGTTTGATCCAGGGGGAGGTGGCAGAGACCTGGAGCATTGTGTGTATAAGGCAGCAGTTTGATCCAGGGGGAGGGGGCAGAGACCTGGAGCATTGTGTGTATAAGGCAGCAGTTTGATCCAGGGGGAGGGGGCAGAGACCTGGAGCATTGTGTGTATAAGGCAGCAGTTTGATCCAGGGGGAGGGGGTAGAGAGCTGGAACATTGTGTGTATAAGGCAGCAGTTTGATCCGGGGGGGGGGGGGGCAGAGAGCTGGAACATTGTGTGTATAAGGCAGCAGTTTGATGCAGGGGAGGGAGGCAGAGATCTGTAGAAAATAATGGCACCAGAGAGATGGTAACATTCAAAGTATCACTTGAATGAGCCTCAGGGGAGTAGAAACAAATAAGTAAAAAAATAAACAATATTTAGAAAAATATCAAATTTATTAATCACAAAATTGTTCAAAATAAAAATATACTTACCCCTTCCACCATCTAAAAAGATAACGTCTGTACCAAAAAATGTCTAGACATCACTCATACCGCCATGCATGCCTGAGCTCAAAAATAGAAATATAGGGAGAGTTTCATAGTTCTCTCCCTATATTTCTATTTTTGAGCTCAGGCATGCATGGCGGTATGAGTGATGTCTAGACATTTTTTGGTACAGACAACGTTGTCTTTTTAGATGGTGGAAGGGGTAAGTATATTTTTATTTTGTACAATTTTGTGATTAATGAATTTGATATTTTTCTAAATATTGCCTAATTTTTTACTTCTTTGTTTCTGCATCCCTGGGGCTCATTCAAGTGGTACTTTGAATGGTACCATCTCTCTGGTGCCATTCTTTTTCTATATATGCTTGGTTTTTGCTACTAAACCCCACTTCCATATATTTGGTGAGTGGATGAGGAACATGTGGTGCCTAGGTACCTAATACATTCTGTCCCTGTGATTATTTGTTTGTTTTTGTGGGAGGCAGAGAGACAGAGCATAGTGTGTATTATTGATTATTGGAGAGCTCTGTGTCTCCAATAGCAGTGGGCGTGTCCTACCTCTGCAAAATAGACTACTGCTGCCCCACGGAGGGACAGGGGAATGACTTTCCTACTCAGGCTATGGCTGATTTTTAAAGAAAACAAACTGTAAAGCCCTGTACACACGATCGGATTTCCGATGGAATAAAATCCGATAGATTTTTCCATTGGATTTCCGATGAAGCTGACTTCTATCAGTCTTGCCTACACACCATCAGTAAAAAATCAGACCGTCCCAAACGCCGTGACGTAAAACACTCAGACGAGCCGAGAAAATGAAGTTCAATGACTTGACTTGATTCTGAGCATGCGTGGGGTTTTTATCCGATGGAGTTCCACACAGACAATCGGAATTTGCTATCGTTTTTTTTTCCATCGGAAAAAAGACAGATGGGGCCCACACACGATCGGTTTGTCCGATGAAAAAAGTCCATCGGACTGTTTTCATTGGTAAAACCGATCGTGTGTACACGGCATAAGACTCTCCACACCTTTGTTTTTATGCACCTTGAATGTATTTAGATCATTTCAACTGAAAGTTCAGTTGGGTTTTAATCCTCATGCCGCGTACACACGATCATTTTTCCCGTCGGGAAAAATGAAATTTTTTTTTTAACAAGAAAAACGACCTTGTGCGGGCTTTTTGTCATTTTTCCCGATGGGAAAAACGGCATTATTCACGACGAGAAAAATTAGAACATGCTCTAATTTTTCTCGTCGTGATTCCCGTTGTTTTTTTCCGCGGCAGTTTTCCCATAGGGAAACACTGCCGGGGAGCCCACACACGGTCGTTTTTCTCAACCAAAAAAAAAATGTCGGGAAAAACGGACGTGTGTAGGGAACCAAGCCGTTCCCTCGTTTTTCCCGTCGATTTTCTCGACGGTGTTTTCACCGTCGAGAAAATCGATCGTGTGTACACGGCATACGTGTCAAAGTAGATGTTCTGTATGCAACAATGATTTTATATAAATTTTTCTCCCTTCGGATATCTACCATGTACCACTTTCCTCCAATAACTGATTTGGATGCTGTCCCTTGAAATGTACATTGAAGGCATATATATTTCACACAAATAGTGCTACTTGCATGGAAAAACAGAATTAGCAAAATTAAAGGAAAAACAACTTTGATTGGCTGGTGACCTGCAATTTTTGGAAGGCCAGATATTCGAGGGCAGATATTCGAGGATACCATCTGACCAGATCCATCTATTGCCCTCCTGAATCTCAAGCCGGTTGGCTTAACGCATAGCCGGTTTAAACTCTTTTTACAACTCATTACAGCAAAACAAACCATGGCCTAAGCATGGAAATGTCTACCACCTGATTTTGAAGACTTGTTACCGTGTTTCCCCGAAAATAAGCCTGGGTCTTATATTAATTTTGGCAACAAAAGATACAGTAGGGCTTATTTTCGGGGTAGGTCTTACCATGTAATGTGCTGTCTTCTCTCCCCCTCTCTCTCTCCCTCTGCCTGGCAGGAATCCCCAGTGTGAACTGAGTTAAAATGCTTGTAAAATCCTATAATTCCCTCTATTACAGTATTATATAATGTACAATGTGTGTGTTTCTATAATATAATTGTGCCAAATACCTTCATTATAGCGCTGCTCTGCGCTTCTGTGACCCGCCAGAGCTCTCTTCCCTGCAATTATATTACAGAAACACACACATTGTACATTATATACTACTGTAATAGAGTGGATTATAGGATTTTACAAGTATTTTAAACTAGGGCTCCATCCCAGTTGCTTCTTCGATAGCAAACCTTTGTTAGCCTTTCCAGCTACTGTAATGCTTGTTCTTGACCCCTGCTGTTTGAAATGTGCACTTCTGTGTCATGAAAGGACAGTACCATTACTTGTGTCTGCAAAGTCTGTTCTGCTCTCCTCAAATACCAATAAATTTGACAAGAAAACTGCATGAAAGTCTTTTAACGTCATTTCATGTGATGAGCATAGCAGCTGTGTTGGCTGTATTGACTTTTGGTCGTTTTTAAAGCTCTGATGGGTTGGCTGCTTCTGACTTGTCTCGCCTCCTTTGGACTCTACGATGTTTGGCGCTCTCTCTGCTTTTAGTGAATTTTTGTGAAAATTATTTTGCCACAAAATTTTTAATATTACCTTAACCAAAATGTTATGGTTAATCTCTAATTGGTGAATGGAATTTTCGAAGCCCCCAGGGGCCATCTAAAACCCATTGCACCCCTACAAACCATCCTAAAGTGGACCTTGCACTAGGAAGCAAGGTAGGCTCTCAACATGATCTGACTAGGGTGACCACGTGTCCCGGATTGCCCGGGACAGTCCCGCATTTTGCAGGTCTGTCCCGGGCACCTACATTCCAGGACAATACAGTGCCCCGGAATGAAACTGACACAGCCACCCCCCCAGGCCAATCTGATGCCCCCAAAAAAGGCCGCCACATCACCGCTTTACTCACTGACAGTACTTGTAATGGCCGGGAATGCCTGGAGGAGCACAATCCCTGCCCCCTGCTTGTGATTGGAGAAATCCTAAATCCTGCCTCTTGTTTCCAATCACTGTGCTGTGATTCGTTAGAGCACAAGCTGATTTTTGGGAAAGGAGGGTGTCCCTGAATGGTAGTTTGGAAATGTGGTCACCCTAGATCTGACCTGTGTCAGCCAATATTGGCTGCAGGGGAGAGGAGGGAACGCTTGACAGTGGCTGGCAATGACTGGGCGCAGTGACATCACCCATGCTCCCTCTCTCCCTTGAAGCCACCGCTTGCTGACACAGGGAAGCTGGATCACATGAAAATAGGAAAGCATATACTTCTTGCTTACGCAGGTTAGTCAGCATAGGTTTTAGTTTAAGATTACCTATATATAGGGCCAACAGTTTGCATAGGGCTTTACAATATAAAAGTAGAAAGTACAGTTGCAGTTACAATACATCTATGTAACTACTATGTAATAGCACACTGAACAAGATACTTCCAGGCAGGACAGCCATTAGAAATTAGGGCCTTCCCTTGGACCAATAACCCCTCCCCCAGGAAAAAAAAAACCCCTACACCCTTCTACCTAATATAGGATGACTGAGATCCATTGTAAACACAGTCTAAATGCATAATGGATGCATAGTTTCCAACATTTGAAAATCATTTGGAAGGGATGAAGAAGAATATGGTGGTGCGCCAACAGTAGGGATGAGCTTCGTGTTCGAGTCGAACATCGGCTGTTCGCTCGTTCGCCGAATTTCGAACATTATGAAGTATTCGCGCCAAATTCGAGTTGCGCATCACTGCCCATAATGCACTGCGTCATCGCAGTGCATTGCTGGCTGATGATTGGCCAAGTATGCACTATGACCCGCATGCTTTTGCCAATCACAGCGCCGTCAGCACAGAGAGCCATAATTGGCCAAAGGCAGGGTTCCTTTGGCCAATCATGGCTCAGGGGGACTAAGTACACACCCCACACTATATAAGGCCGCCTGCGCGTCGGCCTTGTGTAGTGTGTTCCGGCGGCTCACAGAGAGAGCGAGAGCGCGAGCGCGAGAGCGAGAGCGAGAGAGAGAGAGAGAGAGAGAGATTGTCGTTTTATTTCAGTTAGCTAGATTAGGCAGGCAGTTGATTCAGCTAGTTAGATCCAGTATATTTATTATATATATGCATTGCACGCTTTGTATATATATATATATATATATATATATATATATATATATATACACACACACACACACACACACACACACATATACACACACACACACACACACACATATACTGTATACAGTTTAGCTAGATCTCACTGCAGACAATTCCTGTTATTCTCTTCCTAATAATACTACAGGCAGGCAGTTGATTCAGCTAGCTGCAGTATATTAAGTATTAATTGATATTAAGTGTACTGTATACTGGGCACAGTGTGCAGCTAAAACATACAAGACCCAAAGGGGCTGGTAATGGGCTGGGGGGGTACCCATACCGTTTTTCTCAATGATTTTCATCTATATTGCTGGGAACAGACATTACAGTCGCAAGCAGTTTTAAATTAGTTTTATTCCTTTAGAAATTTCATTTTGTGCAGGGACAGTTCTAAACACGGGAAACACGTGGCACTTCACAGGCATACTATAGACACCCCTCAGGTACGATATTTTAAAGGAATATTTCACTTTTATTTTTCACTTTATGCATCATTAAAATCACTGCTCCCGAAAAAACTACATTTGCATTGATACATGTCCCCTGGGGCAGGACCCGGGTTCCCAAACCCTTTTTAGGACAATTACTTGCATATTATTCTTTAAAATTCGCACTTTTGATTTTTCACGTTCGAGTCCCATAGACTTTAACGGTGTTCGAAAGTTTGTGCGAACTTTCGGTCAGTTTGCATGTTCTGGATGCGAACCAAACCAGGGGGGTGTTCGGCTCATCCCTAGCCAACAGTATGTGAGAATGGCCAAAATAGTGCAAGGCCAATAAAGTAAAGTGAAGGGTGAAGGATAGTTGGACAGATTGGGGTAAAGAGTTCCAGAGGATGGGAGAGGCTCTGGAAGAGTCTTTGAGGTGAGCATGGGAGGAGGTGACAAGGAAGCTAAAGAGCAGGAGGGGAGAAGTGAAGAGGACAATTTTATGATATTTTGAGATGAGGTTGGCGATGTAGCTCAGATTTGTGAATGGTTTTGTATGTTGTTATTAGTATTTTGAATTAGTTGGGAGGGATTGGCAGAGAGTGATGGTGGACACTGATCAGAGGCCAATGGAGGGATTATCAGAGAGGGATGGCATACACTGAGTGGAGGCCAATGGAGGGAATGGCAGTTGGGGGTGATGGGCAGAGAGGGGTGGTGGACGCTGAGTGTAGGCCAATAAAGGTATTGGTAGGGAAGGGTGGTGAACGCGGAGTGGAGGCCAATGAAGGGATGGGCAGAGAGGGCTGGTGGACTCTGAGTGGAGGTCAATGAAGGGATTGGCAGGGAGGGGTGGTGGACACTGAGTGGAGGCCAATGAAGGTATGGGCAAAGAGGGGTGGTGGACACTGATTGGAGGCCAATGGAGGGATTGGCAGGGAGGGGAGGTGGACCTTGAGTGGGGGCCAATGAAGGGATTAGCAGGGAGAGGTGGTGAAGACTGAGTGGAGGCCAATAGAGGGATTGGCAGAGGGGGGCGGTGGACACTGATTGGAGGCCAATGGAGGGATTGGCAGGGAGGGGTGGTAGACACTGAGTGGAGGCCAATAGAGGGATTGGCGGGGGGGGGGGTGGTGGACACTGAGTGGAGGCCAATGGAGGGATTAGCAGGGAGGGGTGGTGGACACTAAGTGGAAGCCAATGAAGGGTTGGGCAAAGAGGGGTGGTGGACACTGAGTGAAGGCCAATGAAGGGATGGGCAGAGGGGGTGGTAGACACTGATTGGAGGCCAATGGGGGGATTGGCCGGGAGGGGTGGTGGACACTGAGTGGAGGCCAATGGAGGTATAAGCAGGGAGGGGTGGTGGACACTAAGTGGAGGCCAATGAAGGGATGGGCAAAGAGGGGTGGTGGACACTGAGTGAAGGCCAATGAAGGGATGGGCAGAGAGGGCTGGTGGACACTGAGTGGAGGCCGATGAAGGGATTGGCAGGAAGTGGTGATGGACACTGAGTGGAGGCCAATGGAGGGATTGGCAGGGAGGGGTGGTGGACACTGATTGGAGGCCAATTGAGGGATTGGCAGGGAGGGTTGGTGGACACTGAGTGGAGGCCAATGAAGGGATGGGCAGGGAGGGGTGGTGGACACTAAGTGGAGGCCAATGAAGGGATGGGCAAAGAGGAGTGGTGGACACTGATTGGAGGCCAATGGAGGGATTGGCAGGGAGGGGAGGTGGACATTGAGTGGAAGCCAATGAAGGGATTAGCAGGGAGGGGTGGTGGAGACTGAGTGGAGGCCAATAGAGGGATTGGCAGAGGGGGGTGGTGGACACCGATTGGAGGCCAATAGAGGGATTGGCAGGGAGGGGTGGTGGACACTGAGTGGAGGCCAATAGAGGGATTGGCAGGGGGGGGGGGTGGTGGACACTGAATGGAGGCCAATGGAGGGATTAGCAAGGGAGGGGTAACAGACATTGAGTGGTTGGTAAGGTGGATGAGTCTGGCAGCAACATTCATGATAAACTGAAGCGGGGATAACCTGTGTAGAGATGTTATATAACAAAGAAACATAAATATTTCCTCAGCACAATGTAGTTAACATACAAAAGCAGATAAGGTGACAGCAAAGGACAGAATACATGCAGCTCATATAGTGTCAGAGGAAAGACATTATACAACAGAACAGACTAGAGATAAAACAAAAGCTTATCTCTGAACTTTGTCCAGTGAACTCTTATTTGCTGGGATTCCCAGGACTGTTAGGCCTTGTACACACAATCAGATTTTCCAAAGGGAATTGTGTGATGACAGGCTGTTGTCGGAATAATCTGACCGTTTTTGTACGCTCCCACAAATGTGGGATAGCATGCTTTAAATTTTTCCGACAACAAATGTGTCTTGTCGGATTTTCCGATCGCGTGTACACAAGTCCATCGGAAAAAAAATCCAAAGTACAAACACGCATGCTCAGAAGCAATGCTAACCATAGCACAACATTAGCAGAAGTTGCCCAAAGGGTGGCGCTAAAGAGCATAAAAACCATGTAGTTTTGTGTATGTTGGCCAACAAAGTTTTTCCGTTTGTATGCAGAACAAGTTGACGGCCAACGCCCTTCGCACAAAATTCCACGGATTTGTCCGATGGAAATCCGATCGTGTGTACGAGGCTTTATCCTTTCCTTTTTGTGCTTCATCTACAGAATTTTAGTTGCTTCAAAGAAGGTCTTCTGCCTGATCTTACTCAATTTCTTATACTCTCCACTTTGCAATGAGGCTGAAGTTTTTAGGATATACTTACATAAGCAAAAAAATATTAACGGTAGGCAGATGATAACAAAGAAACTGCTGGCGAAAATTGGAAGGATGAAAAGATTCAAGCTGTGGAAGACGTCTCCTGAAGTGCCGGAATCTGAAAAACAATAGACAATATACATTGCGTTTTCTATACACTGCATTGGTCCTTCCAGGCAGTGGCGTAGCATGGGTTGTCAGCGCCCGGGGCAGGGCAAGAGATTTGCGCCCCCTAACCCGTGGATTTTAAGCACTCTCTAAGTCCCTTCCACTAGTACAGTAGTACTGACCAACCTGACTCCTACACCGACCTACCTGATTACTATACTAACCTACCTGATTCCTACACTGACCACTAAACTGACCTATCTGATTGCTATACTGACCTTCCTGATTCCTATACTGACCTGCCCTCCTCCTTCCCACCAGTCTCCGCATGGTCACAATCCCTGGGATCATCATGGATGGTCTTCAGTGTACATTTACTCACTGCTGTGTCAGTGTCACCGCTAGAGCCTAAGCCGGGACTGCACCGCAACTTCTTTCTCATAGTGAAGCGGAAGAGCTCACAGTCTCCTAGACAGCACAGCGCAGGAGAAGAGCTGCAGGTAACCTGCCGCCTGCCACTGCGCCCATCTAAATTTTGCGCCCAGGGCAACCTCCCCCCTGGCCCCCCCATGCTACGCCACTGCTTCCAGGTTCCCTTAAAAACGTTCCTATCGCCTGTTGTATATTTTAAAATGGGAGAATCTGCAGGGAGGGCAAGTCTATACCTGCAACTATATGTATCACCATTCTTAATGATCACAATTGGAGATGAGCCAGACGTACCTGGGTCCAGTTGCAGGTTTCAGTGAACTTTACTGAAATTTGGATGTCTAACCTGAACTCCATTAATCAATGGGAGGTGAATCCTATGCCTTGTACACACAATCGGAATTTCCGATGAAAAAAGTCAGACGGAATTTTTCATCGGATATTCCGACCGTGTGTGGGCCCCATCGGACTTTTTTCCGTCGGAGTTTAGAAATAGAACATGTTTTAATTTTTTCCGATGGAAATTCCGATCGTCTGTGTGGAACTCCGACGGAAAAAAAAACATGCATGTTCAGAATCAAGTCGACGCATGCTCGGAAGCATTAAACTTAATTTTTCTCGGCTCGTCGTAGTGTTTTACGTCACCGCGTTTTGGACGGTCGGAATTTGGTCTGACAGTGTTTATGCAAGACAGCTTGAACGGAATTTTGACGGAAAATTCCATCGGATTTTATACGATCGGAAATTCCGATCGTGTGTACAGGGCATTAGAAATCACTTATGAACATGTTTTAGGCTAATAGGCAATGGACTATCAATCTCCAGCAATCCAAAACTGCCCCTACACAATCACAACTACAATCAGGAGAACTGGTGATTGGAGAGCAGTAGCTTTTGGCAGTGCAGGGGGGATAAAAGTTTTGGTGGAAGTATTTTCTTTGTGTGAATTGCCCATTTTGTCAATGGCATCCCTTTAACCACTTGCCTACAGGGCACTTTCACCCCCTTCCTGCCCAAGCCATTTTTCAGCTTTCAGCGCTGTCACAATTTGAATGACAATTGCGCGGTCATGCTACACTGTGCCCAAATGAAATTTTTATCATTTTTTTCCAACAAATAGAGCTTTCTTTTGGTGGTATTTGATCACCTCTCCGTTTTTTATTTTTTGCGCTATAAACAAAAATAGAGCGACAATTTAGAAAAAAATGCAATATTTTTTACTAAATATCCCCAAAAAATCTATAAAAAAATATGTTTTTCCTCAATTTAGGCCGATACGTATTCTTCTACATATTTTTGGTAAAAAAAAAAAAATCAAAAAAAAAAAAATCGCAATAAGCGTATATTGATTGTTTGCGCAAAAGTTATAGCAGCTATAAAAAAGGGGATAGATTTATAGCATTTTTATTATTTTTTATTTTTTTACTAGTAATGGCGGCGATCAGCGATTTTTATCATAACTGCGATATTGTGGCGGACACATCGGACACTTTTTGGGACCCTTAGCATTTATACAGCGATTAGTGCTATAAAAATGCATTGATTACTGTATAAATATGTCTGGCACGGAAGGGGTTAACACTAGGGGGCGATCAAGGGGTTAATTGTGTTCCCTAGATTGTGATTCTTACTGTGGAAGGACTGACTGGGGGGAGGTGACCGATGGTTGTCCCTATGTACAAGGGACACACCATCGGTCTCCTCTCCCTGACAGGATGTGGATCTGTGTGTCCTGCTCAGTTACTGGGCAATCGCGGGTGCCCGGCGGCCATCGCGGCATGCGCATCGGGTCCCAAGTGACACGGCGGGCGCGCACGCACCCCCTAGTGGCTTCTGAAGGCGATCATGTCATATGACGTCCGCCCAGAACAGGGTCTTCCGCCCGCTGTCATTTGACGGTGGGCGGTTGACAAGTGGTTAATGAGCCACCCCTGTATTTTTTAAGACATTTAGGCTGGGTTCACACTGGTCCGACAAACGCTCCGACATTGGGAGCTCATGTCGCATGATGTGTGAAAATCAATGTTTCCCTATGGGAGCCATCTTAACTGGTCCGACATTGAAAATGCTCCCTGCACTACTTTAGTCCGACTTTGATCCTACTTCAGCCCATTGAATATCACTGAAGTCGGATCAAAGTCGGATCGCCGTCTTGCCTGATTCGAATTTGGCATGCGACTTGTGCTCTGATGAACTTGAGGGGGAATTCCATGCCAAATAAAAAAAAAAAAACGGCATAGGTTCCCCCTCCAAGAGCATACCAGGCCCTTCGGTCTGGTATGGATTTTAAGGGGAACCCCCTACGCCAAAAAAATGGCGTGGGGGTCACCCCCAAAGTCCATACCAGACCCTTACCTGAGCATGCAGCTCGGCAGGTCAGGAAAGGGGGTGGAGACGAGTGAGCGCCCCCCCCTCCTGAACTGTACCAGGCCACATGCCCTACACATGGGGGGGTGTCCTTGTCCCCACGTTGATGAGGACAAGGGCCTCTTTCTGGCAACTCTGGCCGTTGGTTGTCGGGGTCTGCGGGCGGGGGGCTTATCGGAATCTGGAAGCCTGGTATGCTCTTGGAGGGGGAACCCATGCCGTTTTTTTTTTAAATTTGGCGTGGAGTTCCCCCTAAAGACTCATACCAGACACAGTGCCTGGTATTGTCGGGGATCGAAGTCTGATCCCTGTTCATTGAAGTCGGACGCATGTCCGACTTCAAGTCGCAGGGCAAAGTCGGATCCAAAGTAGTACGACTGTCGTGTCGTACCAGTGTGAACCCGGCCTTAGGCAATATGGTCTAAGAATATTGTTTTTGGGTCTCAGCCTCATTTGGACTACATGCTGAATAAAAAAGTGGTTTAGTACAAAATTCTTGATTCCCTGCAAGGGTCATGAGAAGCTAGGGAATGACTGTATCAGTTTCTACACTAAGCCTACAGGTGGATGGATGAATCTCCCTCTACTCCTAATGTATTCTGACAGCTGACAATGATAACTAGATGCTGCCACTGTTTGTCCAAAAATGTTCTGCCTAGATCTTTTACATTTTTAATTGAAGGCTGTTGGGTGGGATAGTGGTGATAGGGCCACCGACACGGATTGGGCTGAAATTCACAGTGTATGGCCAGCTCTAAACTTTACAGTTAACTGTTGAGTTCTTTATTGAGAGTTGTATTATGAGTCAAAATAAAGTACTGTATATACTCGAGTATAAGCCGAGTTTTTCAGCACATTTTGTGCTGAAAATGCCCCCCTCGGCTTATACTCGAGTCACCTTTTTGCGCCTGATCTCCCGGATTTTGGGGACCCAGTACCGGCCAGCCGTAGGTCCCCTGGACCCGAAACATAGCACACACGTAGCCTAACTCTTCCTTTACAAGTGTGCAAAGTTTATTGTCCGGGAAACCTACGGCCGGGGAGCACCGATTTTTCAAAGCTGGGAACCCCTTCCATAGACTCCCATGTTAAACGGTAATTTCTCTGGTGACTTTGGGGACCCGGTACCGTCCGTTCATAGGTCCTCTGAACCCGAAACTTGGCACACATGTAGTCCCGTTTTTCCTCTATAAGTGTGCATAGTTTTTTTTCTGGCGGACCTACGGCCGGGGAGCACCGATTTTTCAAAGCCGGGCACCCCTTCCAAAGACTCCCATGTTAAACGTCAGTCTAGTCATGGACACAGTGAGGCATGGGCACAGTGAGGCATGCAGATGGACACCCTAGGCTTATACTCGAGTCAATAAGTTTTCCCAGTTTTTTGTGGTAAAATTAGGTGCCTCGGCTTATATTCGGGTCGGCTTATACTCGCGTATATACGGTATGTAATCTATCTACAACATCAAGATCAGTGGTCTCCAAACTGCAGCCTGGGGGCCAAATGTGGCCCTTTACTTGTCTTTATCTGGCTCTTGGGGCATTATTCCGTCCACTGACACCATCAAAAGGGCACAATTTCTCCTACTGACACCAGTGGTGGGGCAACATTCCTTCCATTGACACCAACTATGGGGCATAAATCCTTCCATTGATTCCAGTGATGGGGCACTATTCATCCTGCCAATACCAATAATGGGGCACTATTCCTCCCACTAATACCAATGATGGGGCACTATTCCTCCCAATAATACCAACGATGGGGCACTATTCCTCCCAATAATACCAACGATGGGGCACTATTCCTCCCAATAATACCAACGATGGGGCACTATTCCTCCCAATAATACCAACGATGGGGCACTATTCCTCCCAATAATACCAATGATGGGGCACTATTCCTCCCAATAATACCAACGATGGGGCACTATTCCTCCCATTGACACCAACAATGGAGCACTATTCCTCCCATTGACACCAATGATGGGCACTAGTCCTCTGACTGACACCAAAAAAAGGGCATTGTTTACTTCCACTGGATGCCAGGACATTTTCTCTCCCACTGTCCACAGTCTGGCCCCCCTAATGTCTGAAGGACAGTAAACTGGCCCTTTGTTTAAAAAGTTTGGAGACCCCTAATCTAGATTAAAGTATACTGTCATCATTGGTATATGGTAGTTACCCTCAAACATGAGATGGTAGTAGCCAGAGCTATTTGGCCCATGGACCAATGTCTAGTAGGGATGAGCTTTGAGTTCGAGTCAAACTCATGTTCGACTCGAACATTGCCTGTTCGCATGTTCGCCGAACAGCGAACAATTTGGGGTGTTCGCGGCAAATTCGAAAAGGCGTGGAACACCCTGTAAAAGTCTATGGGACAAATCTAAAGTGCTAATTTTAAAGGCTTATATGCAAGTTATTGTCCTAAAAAGTGTTTGGGGACCCGGGTCCTGCCCCAGGGGACATGTATCAATGCAAAAAAAAGTTTTAAAAACGGCTGTTTTTTCGGGAGCAGTGATTTTCATAATGCTTAAAGTGAAACAATAAAAGTGAAATTTTCCTTTAAATTTCGTACCTGGGGGGTGTGTATAGTATGCCTGTAAAGTGGCGCATGTTTCCCGTGCTTAGAACTGTCCCTGCACAAAGTGTCATTTCTGAAGGAAAAAAAGTCATTTAAAACTCACTCGCGGCTATAATGAATTGTCGGCTCCCAGGCAATACATAGAAAAGTCATTGATAAAAAAAAATAAAAAATGAGTGGGGGTCCCCCCAAATTCAATTACCAGGCCCTTCAGGTCTGGTATGGATATTAAGGGGAACCCTGCCAAAAATTAAAAAAATAAAATACGTGGGGTTCCCCCCAAATATCCATACTAGGCCCTTCAGATCTGGTATGGAGTTTAAGGGGAACTCCACCCCAAATTTAAAACAAAAATGGCCTGGAGTTCCCCCAAGAATCCATACCAGACCCTTTATCCGAGCACGCAACCTGGCAGGCCGCAGGACAAGAGGGGGGGGGGGTGAGAGAGCGCCCTCCTGAACCGTACCAGGCCACATGCCCTCAACATGGGGAGGATGTCCCCATGTTAATGGGGACAAGGGACAAGGGCCTCATCCCCACAACCCTTGGGTCTAGTATGGATATTTGGGGGGAACCCCACGTCATTTTTAAAAAAAAAATTGATGCAGGGTTCCCTTTAATGTCCATACCAGACCTGAAGGGCCTGGTAATTGAATTTGGGGGGACCCCCACGCATTTTTTTTTTTTATCAATGACTTTTCTATGTATTGCCGGGAGCCGACAATTCATTAATAGCCGCGAGTGAGTTTTAAATGACTTTTTTTCCTTCAGAAATGACACTTTGTGCAGGGACAGTTCTAAGCACGGGAAACAAGCGCTGCTTTACAGGCATATTATACACCCCCACTAGGTACGAAATTTAAAGGAATATTTCACTTTTTATTGTTTAACTTTATGCATTATTAAAATCACTACTCCCCAAAAAAAGGGCAGTTTTTAAAAAGTTTTTTTGCATTGATACATGTCCCCTGGGGCAGGACCCGGGTCCCCAAACACTTTTTAGGACAATAACTTGCATATTAGCCTTTATAATTAGCACTTTAGATTTCGAACGTTCGAGTCCATTGTATTTAATAGGGTTCTAAAGTTCACGCGAACTTTAGGTCTGTTCGCAGGTTCTGGTGCGAACCGAACAGGGGGGTGTTCGGCTCATCCCTAATGTCTAGTGAAGCATAGCTAGAGAAAACAGAAACAAGCTCTAACCACTTCCCGCCCAGTCAATAGACAATTGACGTCCGGGAAGTGGTTGTGTTATCCACACTGGACATCATATGACGTCCTGCAGGATAACAGCCGCCGCGCGCCCGGGGGGGGGGGGGGCGCGCATCGCGGCGATCGTTGGAGCGGTGTGTCAGTCTGACACACCGCTACACTGATCTCGGTAAAGAGCCTCCGGCGGAGGCTTTTTACCACGTGATCAGCCGTGTCCAATCATGTGGTAAACACGAAGAGCCGTTGATCGGCTCTTCCTCACTCGCGTCTGACAGACCCGAGTAGAGGAGAGCCGATCGGCGGCTCTCCTGACAGGGGGGTTCGCGCTGATTGTTTATCAGCACAGCCCCCCCTCTGATGCCCAGACTGGACCACCAGGGAAGCCCCCCAGGACCACCAGGGAAGCCCCAAGCATGTGGATGGCCAGGTAAGTCCCCCATGGCCATCCACATGCACAAATACAAACAAAACATATGCCAATCAGTGCCCACAAATGGGCACTGACTGACACCATCATGGCACCATCATGGCATGTGATGCCCAGCAATGCCAGCCACCAGTGTCATCAGTGCCACCTACCAGTGTCATCAGTGCCACCTATCAGTGCCCATCCGTGCCCATCTCTGCCCATAAGTGCCCACCTATCAGTGCCCGTCTGTGCCACCTATCAGTGACGCCTATAAGTGCCCATCAGTGCCGCCTATAAGTGCCCATCAGTGCCGCTTATGAGTGCCCATCAGTGCCGCCTATGAGTGCCCATCAGTGACGCATACCAGTGCCACATATCAGTGCCCATCAGTGCCGCCTATCAGTGCCCATCATCAGTGCCACCTCATTGGTGCCCATCAGTGTCGCCTTATCAGTGCCCGTTAGTGCCGCCTTATCAGTGCCCGTCATTGAAGTAGAAAAGGTACTTATTTACAAAAAAAAATTAACAGAAACAAAGAAAAACTTAATTTTTTTCAAAATTTCCGCACTTTTTTTTTTGTTGTGCAAAAAATAAAAATCGCAGAGGCAATCAAATACCACCGAAAGAGAGCTCTATTTGTGGGAACAAAGTGATAAAAAAAATTGTTTGGGTACAGTGTTGCATGACCGCGCAATTGTCATTCAAATTGCGACAGCGCTGAAAGCTCAAAATTGGCATGGGCAGGAAGGTGTATAAGTGCCTGGTATTGAAGTGGTTAAAATATACATGTTTAGATAATGTGTTACTTCTTTAATTTCCTTCTCTGGCCAACACTGGACATTTGTGGGTGAATTCAGCTTCACAGTTTAGGAATCAGGAATCCTTCTCTTCTCTTTCTAGTTTGATGATCTGCATAGCTAAAAAGTAGCTCTTCACGTGAAATAGGAAAGTATGGGGTTTAAAAGAGAATTATGGGGTTGTTGTTTTTTTTTTCCCCAATCATACTTACCTCGGTTGATGCAGCATTGTTCCGATGCTGCATCTGTCCCCCGCCGGCTCTAAGGCTGAGAACCAATCGATCAAACACTGCCAATCGCTCAGTTCTCAGAGCTCCCTGAGCAGAGAGCTGGAGACCGTCAGTCACCGCTTTATGCTCTCTCCCCTCCCCCTTGCTTACTGGAGTGCTGGGCTGTGGAGGGGGCGGGGGGGCGGGAGCGGCGGGCTCAGGCTCCCAGGGGATTGCTTTGAGGATTTGCTGAGTGCCGGTCCAGGTATGTGGGCGGATCCCGACTTCATTGCTGGCTCTGTATGGTCAGCCGACAGCGGGCTTCAGCCCCCTGTCTGCTGTAAACGGGTTATAGAATTGCAAAATGAACTGCACTCCTGCTGTACTTCTCCTTTAATTATAAAAAAGCTACTATTTGTCCAGGAAAACTGCTGATACATTTATTTTGTGCGGATAGGGAACAATGGAAGCACTTCCTGAGGACGTCATTTACGGCGAAACGTAAGTCGAAGCAGAGGATTCGTCACTTCCAGATCCTTATTTGTTACCCCACACCAGGCTTTACCCCTACGACCGGGACGTGAAATGCACGCTACTGCGTTAGGAACCAGCCAGATCCGCACACGCTGTTTTCCCTAGTGCCAGGCAGGCACTTTTACATGTGAGTGCAACTTACTACTTTGTCATTGCTTTTAAATTTTACTAAATTAAATAAACTATGAGACTTTCTCTCTCGTCTCCCGTGGAGTCAATTTTTATGCCCTAGCCTCATACGGAAGGTCCTTTGAAGCAGAGTGGTGTTGGCAGTGGGAATCAATTTGTTATTCCAAATGCGCAATTCGACCTACCTTAACCGCTTGACGGCCGTTGCACGACTATTTACATCGGCAGAATGGCACGGCTGCGCATATGGACGTACCTGTAAGTCCCCTTTAAATCACGGCATTGCGGGCGCATGCCCGCCGCAAGCTCCGTGAGTGTGACCGCGGGTCCCGTGGACTTGATGAACGCCGGGTGCCCGCGATCGTGTCACGGAGCTGCAGAACAGGCCTTTGAAAACAAGGCATTTCCCTGTTCTGCCTAGTGACAGGACAGTGATCTACTGCTCCCTGTGATCGGTAGGAGTGATCAATGTCGTGTCACTTGTAGCCCAGCCCCCACACAGCCCCCACTCCCTAGGACACACTTAACCCCTTGATCGCCCCCTAGTGGTTAATCCCTTCCCTGCCAGTGTCATTTACACAGTAACCAGTGCATTTTTATAGCACTGATCGCTGTATAAATGACAATGGTCCCAAAATAGCGTCAAAAAAGTGTCCGATGTGTCCGCCATAATGTCGCAGTCACGATAAAAATCACAGATAGCCGCTATTACTAATAAATTTTTTTTTAAAACAAATGCCATAAATCTATCCCCTAGTTTGTAGACGTTATAACTTTTGCGCAAACCAATCAATATACGCTTATTGCATTTTTTTTACCAAAAATATGTAGAAGAATACATATCAGCCTAAACTGAGGAAAAAAAAAATTATATATATTTTTGGGGGATATTTATTATAGCAAAAAGTTAAAAATATTGCTTTTTTTTCAAAATTGACGATTTTTGTTTATAGCGCAAAAAAATTAAAACTGCAGAGGTGATCAAATACCACCAAAAGAAATCTCTATTTGTGGGGAAAAAAAGGACGTCAATTTTGTTTGGGTATACCGTCGCACGACTGCGCAATTGTCAGTTAAAGCGACGCAGTGCAGAATCGCAAAAAGTGCTCTGGTCAGGAAGGGGAAAATTCTTCCGGGGCTGAAGTGGTTAAAAAGTGGTCAAACACCTGTGGTGAGTGGCCACCTTTCCATTGAGCACCTGTGGTGGAAGAACTAGAAGCTTCATTTAAAAGCATTTTTTGGGTGTTGGGAACACTATCACTAATGGACATTTTAGCTTGCTATATGTTCAACAATATATGTGTTTTTTGCAGTGATATATGTTCAGGATTTTGGTTCATGATATATACTGTATATTCACTTATTTATGCTTAGCGCCACCTTCTATATATTTTTTCCAACTTTTTTGTGACTTGTTCAAGGGGCAGTTTCATTTTCATATTCCTCAATCATAGGGCGCCAATTCTAGGTATCCAATCACTTTACACATTCTAGTATTCGTTTTTACTAAAATACCCACATAACACAAGGGGTTTAGATTGTACAAGAGGGGCTGTCATTAGTCAGCTGTGTCCTGGGCAATATTCTGTCTAAATATCACCCTGCTTATAACTGGAAGTCCTGGGCTCAATTTGCAGATATTATTTGAGTCTAATTTCTCTACTCAGATACGTCTCTGTTCAGAGTTATACGTACTTACCCATAGTGGAGTATGAAATCCATACAAGCAGGGTGAATAACAGCTGCATGCACAGCAATACCCAGAGCCAAAACTTTTTAGCGTTCTTCTTACACTTTGACCAAAATTCCGGAGCTGGAAAACCAAAAACCAAATAAAAATTTAAGTGGAACATACTGTAACACACTAGGGAGCACAAATCCTGCCCCTTAAAGGGTATGTAAAGGTAATTTGTTTTTAAAATAACAAACATGTTATACTTACCTCCACTGTGCTGCTCGTTTTGCACAGAGTGGCCCTGAACCTGGTCTTCTGGGGTCCCTCGGGGGCTGTCTCGGCTCCCCCCCGCAAGAACTCACCACCTTTATGCGAGCTTGCATGGTGATGAGTTCTTGCGGGCGCTCTCCCGTGATACAGCCGGTGGCCATAGCGGCTCACTGTATCACTCGGCCCCGCCCCCTGGCGCACCGCGTCATTGGATGTGATTGACAGCAGCGCGAGCCAATGGCTGCGCTGCTTTCAATCAACCAATGAATGAGAAGCCCAGCCGAGAAGCAAGCGCAGTCACAGCGCAGGACTTTCCAGGGGTCAGGTAAGTAAACAGGGGGGCTGGGGGGCTGCTAATCCGCAGATGTTTTTTCACCTTAATGCATAGAATGCATTAAGGTGAATTTTTTTTCTACCTTTACAACCCCTTTAATCCTCATAGCATCTGTCAAACAATAACACCACAATTAGGGTTACACCGATATTAAAGCGTTTGTCAACCCAAAAAACAAAAATGGATCCTGCTTCTTTAAAGCATGTTTTATGACACAGTGCTTGTCCTGTGTCATTTGGCCCCCTGTAACACCTAAAAAACCTGTCTGATCCTGCCAGTTTCTCCCCACCCCTCTGTAAACTGACCACGGTGTATCATGGCTGCTGAGCCCTGACACTGTGTTCAGTTTATGTGCCTCCGTCATCAGCAGCCTGCTATCTGCTCTCCTCTCTGCTCCTGTGTCCTCCTCCCCCCTCTGTCTGTGTCTGAGCCGCCCCTCCTCCCTCCTGCTGCTCTCATAACACTAACCTGTATACACCATCAGCACTTTCCCTTTTCCCACAACTCCCTGGATTCCTGGACACTCCAGGGAAGATAAGTTTCTCAGCTCCCCTGCCTCAGCAGCTCAGAGAGGCTACACTTGACAAGGCAAAGGTATCTGTGCAAGTGATCCTGGACCCAGGTGAGTAGCCCTACACTGCCAGAATCTGCCAGGTGGACAGCACCTCCCCTATTGTTACCTCAGTACTCTATTTCCAGTGGGATGGCCCCTAATGTTCTTGGGCCTGTGTTACCAGAGCTAACTTAGACTTCACTGAGAAGGATGCTGTTCATGAGGTTATATAGAGCCTTAAAAGAGAAGTATGGACTTTGGGAAAAAAAAACAAAAACATTTATACTTACCTAGGTGGATGCAGCATCAATCTGATGCTGTATCTGTCCCCTGCCGACTCTGCAGTGAGAACCAAGTGATCAAAGACCTCAATCGCTCAGTTCTCCACCTCCGCTCTGAGTACAGAACCATGACTTACTCACCTCCATCACACAGTGGAGCGCTGGGGGCAAGAGGGGCTGGCTCAGCCTCTCAGTGGATTGGTGAGAGGCTGAGCAAGGTGTCGGTCCAGGCATCTAGCAGGATCCTGACCATATGGTCAGGATCTCTCCAAAGCCTGGACTGGCTCTATGACGTCAGATGAAAACAGGTCACTTGAGTACAGAATGAACTGCACTCCTGTAATTCATATAGCCAAAAGCTCTGGCCATACTTCTCCTTTAACGTTTGAGTTGAGCCTTAAAGTTGAATTTCAATGTAGGTATGCATGTTCCATACCTGGCCAGTCCCAGTGGAAGCTGGAGATCAATACACAGCTACTACAGTTATCTCCTAAACTCTGGAGATGCTTGTTCTGTGTGGGCACCATTCAGGGAATACTTTAAATGTTCTCAATGAGCTTAAAGTGTTCTCTGAATAAATGAGGTCGGGATCATGACACCAGCCTTTCCACCTTGTACAATCAGAAAATGCTCTGTATTCATTGAGAAAACCTCCTACGAATGACCTCCTGTGCTCAATGAGGAGCAAGGAAGCTGCTTGGCATGGGAAACAGCCAGTCGCAGACAGTTGGGATCAAAGTATTCTTCAAGACATCCAAAAATGTGATCATTTTTATAGACTCTCTTTTTGAATTTTTTTGAATTTCCTGTAGAACAAAACATCCTTTTTTGTGCGCCCCTCATCTGCTTTATCCAAAAGCTGTCCTGCCTTATGCTGCGTACACTTGGCCGTTTTTAATGTCGTTGAAAGAAACAACGTTTTTCTTGATGTGATTCTTCTCAAGCCTGCCTTGCCTACACACTGTCGTGAAAAAAAATGCTCGAGCAAAGCGCGGTGACGTACAACACGTACAGTACGACGGCACTATAAAGGGGAAGTTCCATTCAGATGGCGCCACCCTTTGGGCTGCTTTTGCTGATCCTCGTGTTAGTAAAGTTTGGTGAAAGACGATTCTCGCTTTTCAGCCTCGTGCTCTTCAGTCCGTTACGGCGTGACGAATGTGCTATCTCCATTATGAACGCTAGTTTTACCAGAACGAGTCCCGTCTCATAACTTGCTTCTGAGCATGCGCATTTTTTTCACGTCGTTAAAGCCTACACACGACCGTTTTTCATGACGAGAAAAACGACGACGTGAAAAACGACGAGAAAAAATAGAGCATGTTAGAAATTTTTAATGCCCATTTTTCACGTCGCGAAAAATGCTCTGGAGCCCACACACACGATCGTTTTTAATGACCAAATTATAAAATGGCATTTTTCTCGTCATGAAAAATGGTTGTGTGTATGCGGCATCATGTTGACAGTCTTTATCACTTGTCATTAGCTGAAGGCTCCAGTTGCCATTGTTTCCCAGAAATATAGTCCATGCCAAGAGTGTCTGCTCAGGGCAAAAAATGTGCACAATATTTGGAATAGCCGTATTTATGTCACCTACTGTAACTATGCAACTACAGTATCTTATTGGTTTGGACATAAAAGGAATCAATATTGGTGCCCCCACCTCTACCTCTTCAAAAAAAATATTACCAAGCCATTTGCATAGACCTACCTTCTGTATCTGAATCCCTTGCTGGGCTCAGAGCTGCATGGTGAAATGTACTGCTTTCTCCACATCGAGGCCAACATTCACAGACCAATACCTGAGCTGTTGGAAGAGGAAAGAAGATATTTGCCTATAAGGAATAGTTTTGCACAATAGCAAATGAAAGGTTTATTTAACTGATGTGATGTCAGCGAATACAGAAGTGCATTAGGATGCAGGGTCAGAGACCCTGAACGTGTGTGATTGTGCAGTGTTGGTGGTTGCGAAATTAAACATTGGGGCTGGGTGGCTTCAACAATGTTGGGGTTGGCAAGTGCAAAAGTGCACACAGTACGGTGTAGATGAGTGCAGAAATGCACTTCAGTGCAGTTTTAGCAAAATGGGTCTTGCTTGTTGGTGCGATGGTCATAAGTGGGGTCTTGCAACACAGTAGGGTGGTCCTTAGTTGCGTCTTGCCAAAATGTTGAATTATGCCAAATGGCTCAATGCACCTAAACATTTAGCTTTGATGCATTGAGCAACTGCATTGTGAGAGCTTCTTATGCCAGGGGAAGTGGCAACCCATTACGTAACCTGACTGTCTCTATCTGGCAGAGAGTTAGTGAGTGATGTATCCGGAAAAGTGGGCTATGGGTGGCAGACCATTGTACTGGGTGCCTTTAATTTCCTACAAGGTATAGGAAGTGTCGGTGAATCATTCTACTGCACACTTCCTATGGACATTCACAGCTGAAAATGCTCTCCATCATATTTCTACAGAAATATTTAACTGTGCATGCCTGGGCTGAACACACGTGACTCTTGGTTGCTCAGGGGTGGCCGAGAGTAGCAAGACCCCCTACTCTCTCTGCTATAGCACAGATGGTGAGAGGGAGGGTATGGCTAAAGGTCCCTTTTACTTTTTGGGTTTGTCTTTTACATAATGATTGAATTGGATAGGATAAGTTTAGAATATTGGAGCTGGTTGGATTGATCTACCTTATAACTAGGGATGAGCTTCGAGTTCGAGTCGAACTCATGTTCGAGTCGAACATAACCTGTTCGGCCGTTCGCCGAACAGCGAACAATTTGTAGTGTTTGCGGCAAATTCGAAAAGCCGCGGAACACCCTGCAAAAGTCTATGGGGGAAATCTAAAGTGCTAATTTTAAAGGCTTATATGCAAAGGGCCCCTGAAGGGCCTGGTATGGATATTTGGGGAGAACCCCACGTCATTTTTTTTTTTATTTGACGCAGGGTTCCCCTTAATATCCATACCAAACCTGAAGGGCCTGGTAATTGAATTTGGGGGGACCCCCGAGCATTTTTTTTTTTTTAATCAATGACTTTTCTATGTATTGCAGGAAGCCGACAATTCATTACAGCCGCGAGTGCTTTTAAATTACTTTTTTTTCTTCAGAAATTACACTTTGTGCAGGGACAGTTCTAAGCAAAGGAAACAAGCGCTACTTTACAGGCATACTATACACCCCCCCAGGTATGAAATTTAAAGGAATATTTCACTTTTATTGTTTCACTTTAAGCATTATTAAAATCACCCGAAAAAACTGTAGTTTTTAAAACTTTTTTTACCCTGATACATGTCCCCTGGGGCAGGACCCGGGTCCCCAAACACTTTTTATGACAATAACTTGCATATAAGCCTTTAAAATTAGCACTTTAGATTTTTCATGTTCGAGTCCCATAGACTTTAACGGTGTTCGGATGTTTGAACAAATTTTTTGCCTGTTCGCAAGTTCTGGTGCGAACCGAACTGGGGGGTGTTCGGCTCATACCTACTTATAAGACACCAGAACGTCCAGCTATTCTGTTGAGGATGTGAAAACATTCCTTCCCGTTAATAGTTGATGAAAGATCTTCAATGGTTTTAATATGATTTATTTGGGTAAACCACTGTTGTAAGTGTAGCGCCCTCACCCGCTTTCTCCCTTCTCTCTTTACAGCTGGTTGACTCGTCTAGGGGTATCTGGGAGAAGGGTGAGATGTACACCACCAGCTTGTGCTCTCTGAGGTGTGTTATGCAGAGTGCTGAGCTAACCTTTTACCTTCGGGTCTGTGTTTCCGGCCGGAGCCTCAGCTTCTCCTGTGGAGGATGATTGCCACTGTTACAGACAGGGCACTTAGCTTAGTAACTCGAGTTCCACACCGTATAAAGTCCAACACACTTTTATTCTCTTAGAGCAATAAACAGTACTGGTTGAACTTGAAGAACAGACAGGGTGTGGAAAGGAGTAGGTCCAGGCACAACACACAGGATCAAGTCCTCTCCTGTTCCGTTTTGCGCGAACAGGTTTGGCGCACAGTCGCTGCCACCGACTGTGAATTTGGTCTACTGCCACTGACCTGGGTGAAAGTTGAGGCCTTTGCCACAGACCTTAGTGATAGGTCTCTGCCACCGACCTGGTTCAGTTGGATCCTCGCCACTGACCAAGAGAACGTGAAATACCTTTGTTAGAATAAATGGCCCCTATTGGGGAAAGACATCCATCCGGACGGTCTCCAGAGGCCCACACCTTCACCGGCATTTTGCTGGTACCAGCTCTTCGGGAGGGTCACCTCTCTGGTCCCTTACGCCCTGGATTCAGGCACCCAATACCGGGGGCACCTTAGGTATGCTTCTCCCACGCGGGACCCAGTTGAAGGTACTGGGCCCCAGGCCTTCTGATGAAGTACCTCACCCCAGACTTAAGGTGTCTGGGATGGAACTCGACTCCACGCGCCCAGGCCAAGGGCGCCTGGGCACAGACAGACGGACAGCAGCCCCCAGGCTGAAGGTGCCTGGGGCTCGGACCTCATGTGCAAGATGTCCGCCCCTTTTATATCCTCTCCCAGCAGGCACAGCGGGTTCCCCGCCCCGCCATACTACTGCCGCAAGGGGACACAAAAGGCACGGCTCTCAATAGTGGTTCAACCCCAGCCCAAGGCGACAGCGCCACCTAGGGACCGCAGGGAACTGGACACCATTGATATCTCCCATGAATCAAAACAGCCATAAAACCCTAACAATCAATGCATCTGGGCCATGCTACCGCCCAGACACTCCCCCTAAATGTATATACCCGCTACATAAGTTTGGGGGTTCTTGTCTACACCAATTAGCTGAGCTAACTATATTTACTAGGGTGCTGATTAGGGTATATTGATGTGTAAACATCCCTTGTAATAGAAAAAAAGCATGACAGGACCTTTTAAATATGAGATCTGGGCTCAGAAAGACCTCAGATCTCACATTTACACTAAAATGCAATAATTGTTTTTTAATAAAAAAAAATAAAAATTCTCCTTTAAGAGCTATGGGCGGAAGTGACGTTTGACGTTGCTTCCACCCTCCCATGACATGGACGAGAGCGGGGGCCATCTTCCCTTCAGTCGGCAGCTGGGCATCCACGGGAGAGGACGCAATCGTCTCCGCCGTTAACGGCGGGTCCGGTAAGCGGCGGAGACAACCGAAGCGTGACAGGATGGGGGGTACCTCTCCGGCCGCCAATAAAAGTGAACTTGCGGCAAATCCGCCACAGAGATTACTTTTATCCTAAAGAGAATCGCACGCCGTTCCCGAAAATACCAGGTTTATGGCAGCTAGCTGTTGCTATAACCCGGTATTTAGCGTCAAAGTACCGATGTACGGGAACGGCGATTTGCGTGATGTGGTTAAGAACTAGAATTGGAGAACATTATCATGGTGCATCCTACCTCTCTGACAAAGGTCTGTCTAATATATCTAAACATTTTAAACATCACTCAGGCGATATGTCATCCTTTTTTTTTTCTTAATGGTTTGGAGAAAGTTAAAAATCTGCCACGGGGAGGAGACCTGCATCGCAGGCTCCTCGAACGAGCGGTTTGGTGGATTTTTTATTTAAATACCAGGATACCCAATGGTCTGAAACTGAGATATGATGTAGACCTTTTCCTTAGGTAAACAACATCAGTTTAATACTGTTTTTAAAGTGATTTTTTGTGTTTGAGATGTGTATGTTTAGTCATTATACACTTCTCTTTCTTTTTTCCTTTTTCTTTACAGATCGTTTTTTTTTCCTTTATGTTTTTTATGTTTTTCCTTTATGTATATTCATATGTTTTTTTCTAAAATATATTGTTATATTATGAGTTGCAACAATCATATAGCATTGCTTTTTATTTGTTCTGACTGATGACATCTCCTAATGGAATTAAGTGATTGGAGGAGGTTCCTTGGCACCTTTTTGTGCATATATATGTTTTGTTTGTCATTCTTAGAGCTGTGAACAAGGCTTGAGACAAAATGCGTCAACCTGCCTTTTTAAACTTGGCATGATACAATAAAGACCACAGATGAATCATCCAGTAGTGCCGCCTCTTCCTTTGGATTTCATCAAGTTTTCATTTTGGATGTAGATCAGGACATCCTGAGCCTCAGAGCACCTGCATTTGGGTGTGTCGGTGTTACCTACTATTTGTAGCGGTGTTCACTTTGAGTTACTACATT
Organism: Rana muscosa; assembly: GCA_029206835.1. Classification (NCBI taxonomy): domain Eukaryota; kingdom Metazoa; phylum Chordata; class Amphibia; order Anura; family Ranidae; genus Rana; species Rana muscosa. The sequence continues at coordinate 1,259,902,883 of CM055116.1, read as the reverse complement.
TGCTGTTAGTATCTAAGTGATTATTGCCCTTTTATTGTCGGTTTTTCTATTTGCCAGCTTCATTGGTGTTTAGTAGGGATGAGCCGAACACCCCCGGGTTCGGTTCGCACCAGAACCCGCGAACGGACCGAAAGTTCGCACGAACATTAGAACCCTATTAAATACAATGGATGCGAACGTTCGAATTCTAAAGTGCTAATTATAACGACTATTATCCATGTTATTGTCCTAAACAGAGTTTGGGAACCCGGGTTCTGCACCAGGGGACATGTATCAATGCAAAAAGAAGTTTTAAAAACGGCCGTTTTTCGGGAGCAGTCATTTTAATGATGCATAAAGTGAAAAAAAAAAAGTCAAATATTCCTTTAAATATTGTACCTGGGGGGTGTCTAAAGTATGCCTGTGAAGTGCCACGTGTTTCCCGTGTTTAGAACTGTCCCTGCACAAAATTACATTTCTAAAGGAAAAAAAAGCCATTTAAAACTGCTTGCGGCTTTAATGTAATGTCTGGTCCCGGTAATATGGATGAAAATCTTTAAGAAAAATGGCATAGCTACCCCATCACCCCCCCCCACCCCAGCCCATTACCAGCCCCTTTGGGTATTGTATGGATATTAAGGGGAACCCCGCACACAAAATAAAAAAGGCCCTTTATACTCTGAACAGCCTTATACAGGCGGTGCATACAAGACAGGGACTGTAGGTTTGTTCTTATGTAGAATCTGTTTGTAATTTTGAACAGCTGCATTGTTTAAGTGTAGCTCCAGCCCAAATACCTATTTTTAAGCTTTTTGGAAAACATAGGGAAGGGTTATCACCCCTGTAACATTTGTTTTGCTGTCTGTGCCCCTGTTCAGAACATTTCACCTCACTTTGCATCCCAATGACAACTGTTTTTGAAATGTGGTGTTTTTATTGAAACAAGGATTGGTGATAAAGCATCAGTAGAGAGGAGACAACTTTCTCCCATATTAATTCTTACAGGAGAGAATTTTCCTTCCAAGGGGTAGATTTCCTCTCACTTCCTGTTGTCTTCTTCCGTTTGCAAGTAGGAGTCATTTGTAAGTTGGATGTTTGAAAGTAGGGACCTGCCGTATATACTCTGCAGAAATTGGCCCCTTAGGTGTTGGTGTTGGCACAACACTGTAAGCACTCACAGTTACTCTTGGTGGGTGCTGGAATGCCCTGCTGTCAACTATTATATCAGGAATTGTAATAACATATAATTGTTGAACAGTGGTAGTAAAAATTGGGCCTTTGATGGTGGTGCTGGTGCCACAACACTGTAAGGCCTGACAGTTACTCTTGGTGGGCGCAGCAATGGGCCCTGCTGTAAATTATTAGATCAATAATTATAATTGCATGCCCCTGTTGAACAGGGGCTGAAAAATTGGGCCTTTGGTGGTGGTGGTGGTGGTGGTGTTGACACAACACTGTAAGGCCTGACAGTTACTCTTGGTGGGCGCAGCAATGGGCCCTGCTGTGAATTATTAGATCAATAATTATAATTGCATGCCCCTGTTGAACAGGGGCTGAAAAATTGGGCCTTAGGCACTGGTGGCACAACACTGCAACCCCTCACAGATACTGTACTTGGAGCACAGCAATGAGGCCTGTTGCAAAGTATTGCATCAAAAATTGTAATTACACGCCCCTGTTAAACAGGGGCTGAAAAATTGGGCCTTAGCCACTGGTGGCGGCACCCATAAACCAAAATGATCTTCCAAGCTATCATCATTAATCGGATCATTGAGGAGGAGGAGGAGGATAGCCAGTCAACATAACAGCACAGGCACTCAGCATCAGCATCAGTCTTGAAGGGATGTGACATTTTAAAATCAATTAGTCTGTTACATCAGCATCAGGTGTGTGGTAGCTGGTGGTGATCCAAGACTGGTTCATCTTGATGAAAGTCAGTCGATCAACCGAGTCGGTGGACAGGCGCACCCTGTGATCCGTGACAAATCCTCCAGCAGCACTGAATGTGCGTTCTGAAAGAACGCTGGATGCAGGACAGGCCAGTAGCTCAATTGCATACTGTGCAAGCTCTGGCCAGTGATCCATCCTCAAGACCCAGTAAGCCAGAGGATTTTCGGTGGGGAAGGTGTCCAAGTCTGACCTTGCACCTAGGTATTCCTGCACCATGTATATCAGACGCTGGCGATGGTTGCTGGAACCGATCATACTTTGGGGCTGCGGACTAAAGAATTGTCTGAACGCATCGGTCAGACGGCCACCTTCCCCACCGCTCCTTCTTTGACTGCCCGAAGCCTCAGCAACTCGTTGTCCAGGACCAGGAGTTTGTAACCTCCCAGTCTCTGGGAATGCGTTGCACAGACCTTTCTGCAAGGCCTCCCGGAGTTGTCTCATCCTCTTCTCCCTCTGCGACGGTAACATAAGGTCCGCAACCTTACCCTTGTACCGTGGATCAAGGAGAGTGGCCAGCCAGTAATGGTCCCTCTCCTTGATCCGAAGAATACGAGGATCCTTCCGCAGACTTTGCAGGATCAGGGAGGCCATGCAGCGTAGGTTAGCTGAGGCATTCAGTCCGGAGTCCTCTGGGTCACTAAGGACGACATGATCCGCAGCCACCTCCTCCCAGCCACGTACAAGTCCACTGGTTTCTTGGGACTGTAAATCATCCCTAAAAGACTGCTGCTGATGATGCTGAGTGCCAGCCTCCACCTCCATGCTGACACAATCCTCCTCCTCCTCCTCCTCCTCTTCCTGTGCGATGGGTGGGACAGAAGGAACACTGTCTGGGTAAAGGGGGCCTTGAGAGGCAAGGAAGTCCTCCTCTTCCTGCCTCTGTTCTGCCTCAAGTGCCCTGTCCATTATTCCACGCAGCGTGTGCTCCAACAGGTGGACAAGAGGTACAGTGTCACTGATGCATGCACTGTCACTGCTCACCATCCTCGTGGCCTCCTCAAATGGTACCAGGACAGTGCATGCATCCCTGATCATGCCCCACTGGCGTGGTGAAAAAAACCCGAGCTCCCCTGACCCTGTCCTGGTGCCGTAGTCGCACAGGTACTCATTGATGGCCCTCTGCTGCGTGTGCAGCCGCTGCAGCATGGCCAACGTTGAGTTCCACCTGGTGGGCATGTCACATATAGGGCGGTTCTTGGGCAGGTTCAACTCCTTTTGCAGCTCAGCCAGGCGAGCACTGGCATTATAAGATCTGCGGAAATGCACACAGACTTTCCTGGCCTGCCTCAGGAGTCAGACATCCTGTAAGCCCGGGTACCTGCCCAAGAACCGCTGCACCACCAGGTTAAGGACATGAGCCACACAGGGCACATGGGTCAGTTGTCCCTGTCGGAGGGCGGAGAGGAGGTTGGTGCCATTGTCGCAAACCACCATTCCTGGCTTAAGCTGGCGTGGCGTCAACCACCTCTCGGCCTGCCCCTGCAGAGCAGACAGGACCTCTGCCCCAGTGTGGCTCCTGTCCCCCAAACACACCAGCGCAAGCACGGCATGGCATCTTTTTGCCTGCGTACTTGCGTAGCCCCTTGAACGCCTACGGAGCACTGCTGGTTTCGAGGACAAAGCACAGGAAGAGGCCATGGAGGAAGAAGAAGAGGAGGGGGTGGAGGAGAGAGGTGTGTCACAACCAGTAGTAGCATTTTGGAGGCGTGGCGGTGGAACAACCTCCAACACTACTGCACCTTGTCCTGCATCCTTCCCAGCTGCCAAAAGAGTGACCCAATGGGCCGTGAAAGAAAGGTAACGTCCCTGTCCATGCCTGCTGGACCATGAGTCAGCGGTAATATGCACCTTACCACTGACCGCCCTGTCCAGCGAGGCCAAGACATTGCCTTCCACATGCCTGTAGAGAGCCGGAATCGCCTTCCGTGAGAAAAAGTGGTGTTTGGGAACCTGCCACTGAGGAACCGCACATTGCAAAAACTCACGGAAGGGGGCCGAGTCTACCAACTGAAAAGGCAGCAGTTGAAGCGCTAGCAATTTAGCCAAGCTAGCATTCAACCGCTGGGCATGTGGATGGCTGGGAGTGAACTTCTTTCGACGGTCCAGCAGCTGGGGCAGGGAAATTTGCCTGCTAGAATCGGACGTCGGTGTACTGCTAGCAGAGTGCCCGCAAGTACTTGGCTGTGACACACCTAATTCTACACCTTCATTCCTCTCAGTGCAGGTTTCAGAGAGGACTGAAGGTATAGTGGGGTTGGAGATCCCAGCTGATGCGGTGCAAGGAGAGGTCCGCTTTGTTCTTTGGTGTGGGTCTTTAAGGTAGGCTTGCCAACGAGCTGCATGGCAGGTCAACATATGTCTGATCAAGCATGTGGTGCCCAAGCGGCTGATGTTTTGGCCACGCGATATACGCTTGAGACATATGTTGCAAACAGCAGCTGTGCGATCTGATGCACTCGCCTCAAAAAAGGCCCACACCAAAGAACTTTTTGAATGACGGGCAGAGGCAGCGCCCTGCACAGGCGGAGCTCTGCGGTGTGATTTCGTCGGTGTGCTGCCCATACACTGGCCACCCAAGGGCATCCTGCCTCGTTGGAGATGTGCCTCCTCCTCATCCTCCTCCTCCTCCTCTCTCCTATTAGGCACCCACGTGGAGTCAGTGACCTCATCATCCCCTCCCTCCTCATCACTGGAGCCAATCTGGCAGTATGCTGCAGCTGCTGGAGCATGACTGCCAGATTGGTGTCCTTCTTGAGCATCCCCTCTCTCTGCTCTCACGCTACTGCCTTCCTCTAGGTGGGTATCATCATCAGATCCTTCGAAACGCTGGGCATCCTCCTGGAGCATGTACCCAACACTGTGCTCAAACAGTTCGGGGGACTCCTCAGGAGGAGGACATGGTGGGTCTAGGGAAGGAGTGACTAATGATGACATTGATACCAGAGAAGAGGACGCTTTGGCAGCTGCTTTGCCAGTACCCTGAGCCTGGGTGAGAGAGGATGAGGAGGATGAGGTGGGCTTGATCATCCACTCTACCAAGTCTTCGGCATGATGTGGCTCAACATGTCCAGCTGCCGAAAAGAAGGACAAGCGTGTCCCATGGCCATGTGCTGATGACAATGCACCGCGTCCACGACCAGCACTGTTGCCCCCAGACACAGAGCCTGCTTGCCCTCTTTTTTTGCCTCCTGACTGTCTGCCTCTTCTTGTTTGCCTTCCAGACATTTTAATGGATGGCCTGCAGGGAGATGGGAAAAACAGCAATAAGGGCTACCTTCAGGTGTATACTGTGCAGGAGGCTTAGCAACAAAGACACTGACACTGTCCCCTGCCTATCCTTCTCTGTCCCTAAACACAAGGATTTGCAATATGCTTCAGCAAGATTGGTTTAGCACAGAATAGCACACTGACAGTTTCCCTCACTGTCCTTCTCTGTCCCTACAAACAAGGTTTAGCACAGAATAGCACACTGATAGTTTCCCTCACTGTCCTTCTCTGTCCCTACAAACAAGATTTAGCACAAAATAGCACACTGATAGTTTCCACGAGTGTCCTTCTCTGTCCCTAAACTCAAGGATTTCAAATACGGTTCAGCAAGATTGGTTTAGAACAGAATAGCACATTGACAGTTTCCCCGAGTGTCCTTCTCTGTCCCTAAACTCAAGGATTTCAAATATGGTTCAGCAAGATTGGTTTAGCACAGAATAGCACACTGACAGTTTCCCTCACTGTCCTTCTCTGTCCCTACAAACAAGATTTAGCACAGAATAGCACACTGATAGTTTCCACGAGTGTCCTTCTCTGTCCCTAAACTCAAGGATTTCAAATATGGTTCAGCAAGATTGGTTTAGCACAGAATAGCACACTGACAGTTTCCCTCACTGTCCTTCTCTGTCCCTACAAACAAGGTTTAGCACAGAATAGCACACTGATAGTTTCCCTCACTGTCCTTCTCTGTCCCTACAAACAAGATTTAGCACAGAATAGCACACTGATAGTTTCCACGAGTGTCCTTCTCTGTCCCTAAACTCAAGGATTTCAAATACGGTTCAGCAAGATTGGTTTAGAACAGAATAGCACACTGACAGTTTCCCTGAGTGTCCTTCTCTGTCCCTAAACTCAAGGATTTCAAATATGGTTCAGCAAGATTGGTTTAGCACAGAATAGCACACTGACAGTTTCCCTCACTGTCCTTCTCTGTCCCTACAAACAATGTTTAGCACAGAATAGCACACTGATAGTTTCCCTCACTGTCCTTCTCTGTCCCTACAAACAAGGTTTAGCACAGAATAGCACACTGATAGTTTCCCTCACTGTCCTTCTCTGTCCCTACAAACAAGATTTAGCACAGAATAGCACACTGATAGTTTCCACGAGTGTCCTTCTCTGTCCCTAAACTCAAGGATTTCAAATACGGTTCAGCAAGATTGGTTTAGAACAGAATAGCACACTGACAGTTTCCCTCACTGTCCTTCTCTGTCCCTACAAACAAGGTTTAGCACAGAATAGCACACACGACACTTTCCCTCACTGTCCTTCTCTGTCCCTACAAACAAGGTTTAGCACAGAATAGCACCCTGACACTTTCCCTCACTGTCCTTCTCTGTCCCTACAAACAAGGTTTAGCACAGAATAACACACTGACACTCTCCCTACCTATCCTTCTCTGTCCCTAAACACAAGGAATCCAGGATTAGTAAAGGAAAAAAATGACACTGTCCCTGCCTATGCTTCTCTTTCCCTGCTCCGGAACACACTACACAAGGCCGCCGCGCTGGCAGCCTTTTATAGTGTGGGGAGTGTACTAAACCCCCTCAGCAATAATTGGCCACAGGCATCCTGCCTGTGGCCAATCATTGCTCTCCTCGCTGCCGGCGCTGTGATTGGCCAAGCATGCGGGGTCACAGTGCATGCTTGGCCAATCACAGCGCCTGGATGACACTGCGATGGCGTAGTGCATTGTGGGCCGTTCGCGTCACTCGAATTTGGCGCGAACGGCCCAAATCGTTCGATCTTCGTCGAACGATCGAACAGCCGATGTTCGAGTCGAACGTATGTTCGACTCGAACACAAAGCTCATCCCTGGTGTTTAGTAGGGATGAGCTCGGTGTTCGAATCGAACGCATGTTCGACTCGAACATCGGCTGTTCGCCGAAACCAGAACTTTGTGGGCCGTTCGCGCCAAATTCGTGTATTGCCGGCGCTGTGATTGGCCAAGCATGCACTGAGACCCCGCATGCTTGGCCAATGACAGCGCCGGCAGCGAGGAGAGCCATAATTGGCCACAGGCACGATGCCTGTGGCCAATTATAGCTCAGGGGGGTTTAGTACACGCCCCACACTATAAAAGGCCACCAACGCGGCGGCCTTGTGTAGTGTGTTCCGGCGTGCAGGGAGAGAGAAGGATAGGCAGGGACAGTGTCTTTGCTATTTGTTCATTAACCTTGTGTGCAGGGAGAGAGAAGGATAGGCAGGGACAGTGTCAGTGATATTATTTGCTAAACCTTGTATGCAGGGAGAGAGAAGGATAGGCAGGGACAGTGTCAGTGATATTCTTTGCTAAACCTTGTGTGCAGGGAGAGAGAAGGATAGGCAGGGACAGTGTCAGTGATATTCTTTGCTAAACCTTGTGCATTTACAGTGTGTTGGCATGCAGGGACAGAGAAGGATAAGCAGGGGACAGTGTCAGTGTCATTTTTGCTAAGCCTCCTGCACAGTATACACCTGAAGCTAGCCCTTATTGCTGTGTTTTCCTGTTGTGTAACACAGGCAGGCATCTGCAGCACTTACATTGGGCGTAGTGTGCCTCCTGCACAGTATACACCTGAAGCTAGCCCTTATTGCTGTGTTTTTCTGTTGTGTAACACAGGCAGGCATCTGCAGCACTTACATTGGGCGTAGTGTGCCTCCTGCACAGTATACACCTGAAGCTAGCCCTTATTGCTGTGTTTTCCTGTTGTGTAACACAGGCAGGCATCTGCAGCACTTACAGCGGGCATAATGTGCCTCCTGCACAATATACACCTGAAGCTAGCCCTTATTGCTGTGTTTTACTGTTGTGCAACACAGGCAGGCATCTGCAGCACTTACAGTGGGCGTAGTGTGCCTCCTGCACAGTATACACCTAAAGCTACCCCTTATTGCTGTGTTTTCCCATCTCCCTGCAGGCCATTAGAATGTCTGGAAGGCCAACAAGGAGAGGCAGACAGTCAGGAGCCAATAAAAGAGGGCAAGCAGGCTCTGTGTCTAGAGACAATAGTGCTGGTCGTGGACGCGGTGCATCGTCATCAGCACGTGGCCATGGGACACGCTTGTCCTTATTTTTGTCAGCTGGACGTGTTGAGCCGCATCATGCCGAAGACTTGGTAGAGTGGATGACCAAGCCCTCCTCATCCTCCTCATCCTCTCTCACCCAGGCTCAGGGTACTGGCAAAGCAGATGCCAAAGCGTCCTCTTCCCTCGTATCAATGTCATCATCAGTCACTCCTTCCCTAGACCCACCATGTCCTCCTGAAGAGTCCCCCGAACTGTTTGAGCACAGTGTTGGGTACATGCTCCGTGAGAATGCCCAGCGTTTCGAAGGGTCTGATGATGATACCCAGCTAGAGGAAGACAGTAGAGTGAGAGCAGAGAGAGGGGATGCTCAAGAAGGACAGCAATCTGGCAGTCATGTTCCAGCAGCTGCAGCATACTGCCAGATTGGCTCCAGTGATGAGGAGGGAGGGGATGATGAGGTCACTGACTGCATGTGGGTGCCTGATAGGAGAGAGGAGGAGGAGGATGAGGAGGAGGCACATCTCCAACGAGGCAGGATGCCCTCGGGGGGCCAGCGTAAGGGCAGCACACCGACTGAATCACACCGCAGAGCTCCGCCCGTTATTCCAAAAGTTCTTTGGTGTGGGCCTTTTTTGAGTCGAGTGCATCAGATCGCACCGCTGCTGTTTGCAACATATGTCTCAAGCGTATATCGCGTGGCCAAAACATCAGCTGCTTGGGCACCACATGCTTGACCAGACATATGTTGACCTGCTATGCAGCTTGTTGGCAAGCCTACCTTAAAGACCCACACCAAAGAACAAAGCGGACCTCTCCTTGCTCCGCATCAGCTGGGATCTCCAACCCCAGTATACCTTCAGTCCTCTCTGAAACCTGCACTGAGAGGAATGAAGGTGTAGAATTAGGTGTGTCACAGCCAAGTACTTGCGGGCACTCTGCTAGCAGTACACCGACGTCCGATTCTAGCAGGCAAATTTCTCTGCCCCAGCTGCTGGACCGTCGAAAGAAGTTCACTCCCAGCCATCCACATGCCCAGCGGTTGAATGCTAGCTTGGCTAAATTGCTAGCAATTCAACTGCTGCCTTTTCAATTGGTAGACTCGGCCCCCTTCCGTGAGTTTGTGCAATGTGCGGTTCCTCAGTGGCAGGTTCCCAAACGCCACTTTTTCTTACGGAAGGCGATTCCGGCTCTCTACCGGCATGTGGAAGGCAATGTCCATGCCTTGCTGGACAGGGCGGTCAGCGGTAAGGTGCATATTACCACTGACTCATGGTCCAGCAGGCATGGACAGGGACGTTACCTTTCTTTCACGGCCCATTGGGTCACTCTTTTGGCAGCTGGGAAGGATGCAGGAGAAGGTGCAGTAGTGTTGGAGGTTGTTCCGCCACGCCTCCAAAATGCTACTACTGGTTGTGACACACCTCTCTCCTCCACCCCCTCCTCTTCTTCTTCCTCCATGGCCTCTTCCTGTGCTTTGTCCTCGGAACCAGCGGTGCTCCGTAGGCATTCAAGGGGCTACGCAAGTACGCAGGCAAAAAGATGCCATGCCGTGCTTGCGCTGGTGTGTTTGGGGGACAGGAGCCACACTGGGGCAGAGGTTCTGCTTGCTCTGCAGGGGCAGGCCGAGAGGTGGTTGACGCCACGCCAGCTTAAGCCAGGAATGGTGGTTTGCGACAATGCGTAATTACAATTCCTGATATAATAGTTCACAGCAGGGCGTTCCAGCGCCCACCAAGAGTAACTGTGAGGGCTTACAGTGTTGTGGCAACACCGACACCTAAGGGGCAAATTTCAGCAGAGTATATACGGCAGGCCCCTACTTTCAAACATCCAACTTACAAACGACTCCTACTTGCAAACGGAAGGAGACAACAGGAAGTGAGAGGAAATCTACCCCTAGGAAGGGAAATTCTCTCCTGTAAGAGTTAATATGGGGAAAAGGTGTCTCCTCTCTACTGATGCTTTATCACCAATTCTTGTTTCAATAAAAACCCCACTTTTCCAAAAACAGTTGTCATTGGGACGGAAAGTGAGGTGAAATGTTCTGAAATGGGGCACAGACAGCAAAACAAATGTTACAGGGGTGATAACCCTTCCCTATGTTTTCCAAAAAGCTTAAAAATAGATTTTTTTGGCTGGAGCTACACTTAAACAATGTACCTGTTCAAAATTAGAAAAATATTCTACTTAAGAACAAACCTGCAGTCCCTGTCTTGTTTACACCGCCTGTATACGGCTGTTCAGAGTATATAGGGCCTTTTTTTAATTTTGGGTGCGGGGTTCCCCTTAATATCCATACAAGTGGGGTGGGGGGGTACCGATGCCATTTTTATCAATGATTTTCATCCATATTACCGGGACCAGACATTACATTAAAGCCGCAAGCAGTTTTAAATGACCATTTTTTTCCTTTAGAAATTTTATTTTGTGCAGGGACAGTTCTAAACACGGGAAACACGTGGCACTTCACAGGCATACTTTAGACACCCCCCAGGTACGATATTTAAAGGAATATTTCACTTTTTTTTTTCACTTTATGCATCATTAAAATGACTGCTCCCAAAAAAACGGCCGTTTTTAAAACTTTTTTTTGCATTGATACATGTCCCCTGGTGCAGAACCCGGGTTCCCAAACCCTTTTTAGGACAATAACTTGCATATTAGCCGTTATAATTAGCACTTTAGATTTCGAACGTTCGCATCCATTGTGTTTAATAGGGTTCTAACATTCGTGCGAACTTTCGGTCCGTTCGAAAGTTCTCGTGCGAGCCGAACCCGGGGGTGTTCCGCTCATCCCTAGTGTTTAGGTAGCAGTCTGTGAAAATACCTCTTCCTCCTGATTCCTCTGGACTCCCTTCTTCATGCTGAGCAGTAGGTACGGGGGCATTGATAGCAACACTGTGGGAGCCCAATCCTCCGTGCTTACACGCTGTGGATATAAAATGCACAGATATGTTTAAATTCAGCTCCGTGGTCTGTATTATATATGTCAGGGCAAAATTAAAAAAAAAAAAAAAAAATGCAGTACATCTCTCCTATACACACACATTCCTCCGTGTCATGTCTTTTTAAAATGACTGTAAAACCAGATGTACCTTCAAAGGAGATTTCATGTACTTCTGCTGCTGAGCATTGCAAATATCTCGCCATCAGACTTTATTCAAGTTTAGTGTTTCATAATTCACATGACACTCACACTGTAGTCATTGACAACGGCAATATAGCCTCCTCCAAACAGCTTCTCTCCTCTCCTGAAATACTCTGCTGGAGGACTCTGCTCTTTCCTCTATAACTCTCCTCTCCTGAAATACTCTGCTCTGCTGGAGGACTCTGCTCCTTCCTCTATAACTCTCCTCTCCTGAAATACTCTGCACTGATGGGGGACTCTGCTCCTTCCTCTATAACTCTCCTCTCCTGAAATACTCTGCTCTGCTGGAGGACTCTGCTCCTTCCTCTATAACTCTCCTCTCCTGAAATACTCTGCTCTGCTGGAGGACTCTGCTCCTTCCTCTATAACTCTCCTCTCCTGAAATACTCTGCTCTGCTGGAGGACTCTGCTCCTTCCTCTATAACTCTCCTCTCCTGAAATACTCTGCTCTGCTGGAGGACTCTGCTCCTTCCTCTATAACTCTCCTCTCCTGAAATACTCTGCTCTGCCGGAGGACTCTGCTCCTTCCTCTATCCAACTCTCTTCTCCTGAAATACTCTGCTCTGCTGGAGGACTCTGCTCCCTCCTCTATAACTCTCCTCTCCTGAAATACTCTGCTCTGCTGGAGGACTCTGCTCCTTCCTCTATAACTCTCCTCTCCTGAAATACTCTGCACTGCTGGAGGACTCTGCTCCTTCCTCTATAACTCTCCTCTTCTGAAATACTCTGCACTGCCGGAGGACTCTGCTCCTTTCTCTATAACTCTCCTCTCCTGAAATACTCTGCACTGCTGGAGGACTCTGCTCCTTCCTCTATAACTCTCCTCTCCTGAAATACTCTTCTCTGCTGGAGGACTCTGCTCCTTCCTCTATAACTCTCCTCTCCTGAAATACTCTGCACTGCCGGAGGACTCTGCTCCTTTCTCTATAACTCTCCTCTCCTGAAATACTCTGCACTGCTGGAGGACTCTGCTCCTTCCTCTATAACTCTCCTCTCCTCAAATACTCTGCTCTGCTGGAGGACTCTGCTCCTTCCTCTATAACTCTCCTCTTCTGAAATACTCTGCACTGCCGGAGGACTCTGCTCCTTTCTCTATAACTCTCCTCTCCTGAAATACTCTGCACTGCTGGAGGACTCTGCTCCTTCCTCTATAACTCTCCTCTCCTGAAATACTCTTCTCTGCTGGAGGACTCTGCTCCTTCCTCTATAACTCTCCTCTCCTGAAATACTCTGCACTGCCGGAGGACTCTGCTCCTTTCTCTATAACTCTCCTCTCCTGAAATACTCTGCACTGCTGGAGGACTCTGCTCCTTCCTCTATAATTCTCCTCTCCTGAAATACTCTGCACTGCTGGAGGACTCTGCTCCTTCCTCTATAACTCTCCTCTCCTGAAATACTCTGCTCTGCTAGAGGACTCTGCTCCTTCCTCTATAACTCTCCTCTCCTGAAATACTCTGCACTGCCGGAGGACTCTGCTCCTTTCTCTATAACTCTCCTCTCCTGAAATACTCTGCACTGCTGGAGGACTCTGCTCCTTCCTCTATAACTCTCCTCTCCTGAAATACTCTGCTCTGCTGGAGGACTCTGCTCCTTCCTCTATAACTCTCCTCTCCTGAAATACTCTGCACTGCTGGAGGACTCTGCTCCTTCCTCTATAACTCTCCTCTCCTGAAATACTCTGCTCTGCTAGAGGACTCTGCTCCTTCCTCTATAACTCTCCTCTCCTGAAATACTCTGCTCTGCTGGAGGACTCTGCTCCTTCCTCTATAACTCTCCTCTCCTGAAATACTCTGCTCTGCTGGAGGACTCTGCTCCTTCCTCTATAACTCTCCTCTCCTGAAATACTCTGCTCTGCCGGAGGACTCTGCTCCTTCCTCTATCCAACTCTCTTCTCCTGAAATACTCTGCTCTGCTGGAGGACTCTGCTCCCTCCTCTATAACTCTCCTCTCCTGAAATACTCTGCTCTGCTGGAGGACTCTGCTCCTTCCTCTATAACTCTCCTCTCCTGAAATACTCTGCACTGCCGGAGGACTCTGCTCCTTTCTCTATAACTCTCCTCTCCTGAAATACTCTGCACTGCTGGAGGACTCTGCTCCTTCCTCTATAACTCTCCTCTCCTGAAATACTCTTCTCTGCTGGAGGACTCTGCTCCTTCCTCTATAACCCTCCTCTCCTGAAATACTCTGCACTGCTGGAGGACTCTGCTCCTTCCTCTATAACTCTCCTCTCCTGAAATACTCTGCTCTGCTAGAGGACTCTGCTCCTTCCTCTATAACTCTCCTCTCCTGAAATACTCTGCACTGCCGGAGGACTCTGCTCCTTTCTCTATAACTCTCCTCTCCTGAAATATTCTGCACTGCTGGAGGACTCTGCTCCTTCCTCTATAACTCTCCTCTCCTGAAATACTCTGCTCTGCTGGAGGACTCTGCTCCTTCCTCTATAACTCTCCTCTCCTGAAATACTCTGCACTGCTGGAGGACTCTGCTCCTTCCTCTATAACTCTCCTCTCCTGAAATACTCTGCTCTGCTAGAGGACTCTGCTCCTTCCTCTATAACTCTCCTCTCCTGAAATACTCTGCTCTGCTGGAGGACTCTGTTCCTTCCTCTATAACTCTCCTCTCCTGAAATACTCTGCTCTGCTGGAGGACTCTGCTCCTTCCTCTATAACTCTCCTCTCCTGAAATACTCTGCTCTGCTGGAGGACTCTGCTCCTTCCTCTATAACTCTCCTCTCCTGAAATACTCTGCACTGCTGGAGGACTCTGCTCCTTCCTCTATAACTCTCCTCTCCTGAAATACTCTGCTCTGCTAGAGGACTCTGCTCCTTCCTCTATAACTCTCCTCTCCTGAAATACTCTGCTCTGCTGGAGGACTCTGCTCCTTCCTCTATAACTCTCCTCTCCTGAAATACTCTGCACTGCCGGAGGACTCTGCTCCTTTCTCTATAACTCTCCTCTCCTGAAATATTCTGCACTGCTGGAGGACTCTGCTCCTTCCTCTATAACTCTCCTCTCCTGAAATACTCTGCTCTGCTGGAGGACTCTGCTCCTTCCTCTATAACTCTCCTCTCCTGAAATACTCTGCACTGCTGGAGGACTCTGCTCCTTCCTCTATAACTCTCCTCTCCTGAAATACTCTGCTCTGCTAGAGGACTCTGCTCCTTCCTCTATAACTCTGCTCTCCTGAAATACTCTTCTCTGCTGGAGGACTCTGCTCCTTCCTCTATAACTCTCCTCTCCTGAAATACTCTGCTCTGCTGGAGGACTCTGCTCCTTCCTCTATAACTCTCCTCTCCTGAAATACTCTGCTCTGCTGGAGGACTCTGCTCCTTCCTCTATAACTCTCCTCTCCTGAAATACTCTGCTCTGCTGGAGGACTCTGCTCCTTCCTCTATAACTCTCCTCTCCTGAAATACTCTGCACTGCTGGAGGACTCTGCTCCTTCCTCTATAACTCTCCTCTCCTGAAATACTCTGCTCTGCTAGAGGACTCTGCTCCTTCCTCTATAACTCTCCTCTCCTGAAATACTCTGCTCTGCTGGAGGACTCTGCTCCTTCCTCTATAACTCTCCTCTCCTGAAATACTCTGCTCTGCTGGGGGACTCTTCTCCTTCCTCTATAACTCTCCTCTCCTGAAATACTCTGCTCTGCTGGAGGACTCTGCTCCTTCCTCTATAACTCTCCTCTCCTGAAATACTCTGCTCTGCTGGAGGACTCTGCTCCTTCCTCTATAACTCTCCTCTTCTGAAATACTCTTCTCTGCTGGAGGACTCTGCTCCTTCCTCTATAACTCTCCTCTCCTGAAATACTCTGCTCTGCTGGAGGACTCTGCTCCTTTCTCTATAACTCTCCTCTCCTGAAATACTCTGCTCTGCTGGAGGACTCTGCTCCTTCCTCTATAACTCTCCTCTCCTGAAATACTCTGCTCTGCTGGAGGACTCTTCTCCTTCCTCTATAACTCTCCTCTCCTGAAATACTCTGCACTGCTGGAGGACTCTTCTCCTTCCTCTATAACTCTCCTCTCCTGAAATACTCTGCTCTGCTGGAGGACTCTGCTCCTTCCTCTATAACTCTTCTCCTGAAATACTCTGCACTGCCGGAGGACTCTGCTCCTTTCTCTATAACTCTCCTCTCCTGAAATACTCTGCACTGCTGGAGGACTCTGCTCCTTCCTCTATAACTCTCCTCTCCTGAAATACTCTGCTCTGCTGGAGGACTCTGCTTCTTCCTCTATAACTCTCCTCTCCTGAAATACTCTGCACTGCTGGAGGACTCTGCTCCTTCCTCTATAACTCTCCTCTCCTGAAATACTCTGCTCTGCTAGAGGACTCTGCTCCTTCCTCTATAACTCTCCTCTCCTGAAATACTCTGCTCTGCTGGAGGACTCTGCTCCTTCCTCTATAACTCTCCTCTCCTGAAATACTCTGCTCTGCTGGAGGACTCTGCTCCTTCCTCTATAACTCTCCTCTCCTGAAATACTCTGCTCTGCCGGAGGACTCTGCTCCTTCCTCTATCCAACTCTCTTCTCCTGAAATACTCTGCTCTGCTGGAGGACTCTGCTCCCTCCTCTATAACTCTCCTCTCCTGAAATACTCTGCTCTGCTGGAGGACTCTGCTCCTTCCTCTATAACTCTCCTCTCCTGAAATACTCTGCACTGCCGGAGGACTCTGCTCCTTTCTCTATAACTCTCCTCTCCTGAAATACTCTGCACTGCTGGAGGACTCTGCTCCTTCCTCTATAACTCTCCTCTCCTGAAATACTCTTCTCTGCTGGAGGACTCTGCTCCTTCCTCTATAACCCTCCTCTCCTGAAATACTCTGCACTGCTGGATGACTCTGCTCCTTCCTCTATAACTCTCCTCTCCTGAAATACTCTGCTCTGCTAGAGGACTCTGCTCCTTCCTCTATAACTCTCCTCTCCTGAAATACTCTGCACTGCCGGAGGACTCTGCTCCTTTCTCTATAACTCTCCTCTCCTGAAATATTCTGCACTGCTGGAGGACTCTGCTCCTTCCTCTATAACTCTCCTCTCCTGAAATACTCTGCTCTGCTGGAGGACTCTGCTCCTTCCTCTATAACTCTCCTCTCCTGAAATACTCTGCACTGCTGGAGGACTCTGCTCCTTCCTCTATAACTCTCCTCTCCTGAAATACTCTGCTCTGCTAGAGGACTCTGCTCCTTCCTCTATAACTCTCCTCTCCTGAAATACTCTGCTCTGCTGGAGGACTCTGCTCCTTCCTCTATAACTCTGCTCTCCTGAAATACTCTTCTCTGCTGGAGGACTCTGCTCCTTCCTCTATAACTCTCCTCTCCTGAAATACTCTGCTCTGCTGGAGGACTCTGCTCCTTCCTCTATAACTCTCCTCTCCTGAAATACTCTGCTCTGCTGGAGGACTCTGCTCCTTCCTCTATAACTCTCCTCTCCTGAAATACTCTGCTCTGCTGGAGGACTCTGCTCCTTCCTCTATAACTCTCCTCTCCTGAAATACTCTGCTCTGCCGGAGGACTCTGCTCCTTCCTCTATCCAACTCTCTTCTCCTGAAATACTCTGCTCTGCTGGAGGACTCTGCTCCCTCCTCTATAACTCTCCTCTCCTGAAATACTCTGCTCTGCTGGAGGACTCTGCTCCTTCCTCTATAACTCTCCTCTCCTGAAATACTCTGCACTGCTGGAGGACTCTGCTCCTTCCTCTATAACTCTCCTCTTCTGAAATACTCTGCACTGCCGGAGGACTCTGCTCCTTTCTCTATAACTCTCCTCTCCTGAAATACTCTGCACTGCTGGAGGACTCTGCTCCTTCCTCTATAACTCTCCTCTCCTGAAATACTCTTCTCTGCTGGAGGACTCTGCTCCTTCCTCTATAACTCTCCTCTCCTGAAATACTCTGCACTGCCGGAGGACTCTGCTCCTTTCTCTATAACTCTCCTCTCCTGAAATACTCTGCACTGCTGGAGGACTCTGCTCCTTCCTCTATAACTCTCCTCTCCTCAAATACTCTGCTCTGCTGGAGGACTCTGCTCCTTCCTCTATAACTCTCCTCTTCTGAAATACTCTGCACTGCCGGAGGACTCTGCTCCTTTCTCTATAACTCTCCTCTCCTGAAATACTCTGCACTGCTGGAGGACTCTGCTCCTTCCTCTATAACTCTCCTCTCCTGAAATACTCTGCTCTGCTGGAGGACTCTGCTCCTTCCTCTATAACTCTCCTCTCCTGAAATACTCTGCACTGCTGGAGGACTCTGCTCCTTCCTCTATAACTCTCCTCTCCTGAAATACTCTGCTCTGCTAGAGGACTCTGCTCCTTCCTCTATAACTCTCCTCTCCTGAAATACTCTGCTCTGCTGGAGGACTCTGCTCCTTCCTCTATAACTCTCCTCTCCTGAAATACTCTGCTCTGCTGGAGGACTCTGCTCCTTCCTCTATAACTCTCCTCTCCTGAAATACTCTGCTCTGCCGGAGGACTCTGCTCCTTCCTCTATCCAACTCTCTTCTCCTGAAATACTCTGCTCTGCTGGAGGACTCTGCTCCCTCCTCTATAACTCTCCTCTCCTGAAATACTCTGCTCTGCTGGAGGACTCTGCTCCTTCCTCTATAACTCTCCTCTCCTGAAATACTCTGCACTGCCGGAGGACTCTGCTCCTTTCTCTATAACTCTCCTCTCCTGAAATACTCTGCACTGCTGGAGGACTCTGCTCCTTCCTCTATAACTCTCCTCTCCTGAAATACTCTGCACTGCCGGAGGACTCTGCTCCTTTCTCTATAACTCTCCTCTCCTGAAATATTCTGCACTGCTGGAGGACTCTGCTCCTTCCTCTATAACTCTCCTCTCCTGAAATACTCTGCTCTGCTGGAGGACTCTGCTCCTTCCTCTATAACTCTCCTCTCCTGAAATACTCTGCACTGCTGGAGGACTCTGCTCCTTCCTCTATAACTCTCCTCTCCTGAAATACTCTGCTCTGCTAGAGGACTCTGCTCCTTCCTCTATAACTCTCCTCTCCTGAAATACTCTGCTCTGCTGGAGGACTCTGTTCCTTCCTCTATAACTCTCCTCTCCTGAAATACTCTGCTCTGCTGGAGGACTCTGCACCTTCCTCTATAACTCTCCTCTCCTGAAATACTCTGCTCTGCTGGAGGACTCTGCTCCTTCCTCTATAACTCTGCTCTCCTGAAATACTCTTCTCTGCTGGAGGACTCTGCTCCTTCCTCTATAACTCTCCTCTCCTGAAATACTCTGCTCTGCTGGAGGACTCTGCTCCTTCCTCTATAACTCTCCTCTCCTGAAATACTCTGCTCTGCTGGAGGACTCTGCTCCTTCCTCTATAACTCTCCTCTCCTGAAATACTCTGCTCTGCTGGAGGACTCTGCTCCTTCCTCTATAACTCTCCTCTCCTGAAATACTCTGCACTGCTGGAGGACTCTGCTCCTTCCTCTATAACTCTCCTCTCCTGAAATACTCTGCACTGCTGGGGGACTCTGCTCCTTCCTCTATAACTCTCCTCTCCTGAAATACTCTGCTCTGCTGGGGGACTCTTCTCCTTCCTCTATAACTCTCCTCTCCTGAAATACTCTGCTCTGTTGGAGGACTCTGCTCCTTCCTCTATAACTCTCCTCTCCTGAAATACTCTGCTCTGCTGGAGGACTCTGCTCCTTCCTCTATAACTCTCCTCTTCTGAAATACTCTTCTCTGCTGGAGGACTCTGCTCCTTCCTCTATAACTCTCCTCTCCTGAAATACTCTGCTCTGCTGGAGGACTCTGCTCCTTCCTCTATAACTCTCCTCTCCTGAAATACTCTGCTCTGCTGGAGGACTCTTCTCCTTCCTCTATAACTCTCCTCTCCTGAAATACTCTGCACTGCTGGAGGACTCTTCTCCTTCCTCTATAACTCTCCTCTCCTGAAATACTCTGCTCTGCTGGAGGACTCTGCTCCTTCCTCTATAACTCTCCTCTCCTGAAATACTCTGCACTGCTGGAGGACTCTGCTCCTTCCTCTATAACTCTCCTCTCCTGAAATACTCTGCTCTGCTGGAGGACTCTGCTCCTTCCTCTATAACCCTCCTCTCCTGAAATACTCTGCTCTGCTGGAGGACTCTGCTCCTTCCTCTATAACTCTCCTCTCCTGAAATACTCTGCACTGCTGGAGGACTCTGCTCCTTCCTCTATAACTCTCCTCTCCTGAAATACTCTGCACTGCTGGAGGACTCTGCTCCTTCCTCTATAACTCTCCTCTCCTGAAATACTCTGCTCTGCTGGAGGACTCTGCTCCTTCCTCTATAACCCTCCTCTCCTGAAATACTCTGCTCTGCTGGAGGACTCTGCTCCTTCCTCTATAACTCTCTTCTCCTGAAATACTCTGCTCTACTGGTGGACTCTGCTCCTTCCTCTATAACTCCTCTCCTGAAATACTCTGCTCTGCTGGAGGACTCCGCTCCTTCCTCTATAACTCTCCTCTCCTGAAATACTCTGCTCTGCTGGAGGACTCTTCTCCTTCCTCTATAACTCTCCTCTCCTGAAATACTCTGCACTGCTGGAGGACTCTGCTCCTTCCTCTATAACCCTCCTCTCCTGAAATACTCTGCTCTGCTGGAGGACTCTGCTCCTTCCTCTATAACTCTCCTCTCCTGAAATACTCTGCTCTGCTGGAGGACTCTGCTCCTTCCTCTATAACTCTCCTCTCCTGAAATACTCTGCACTGCTGGAGGACTCTGCTCCTTCCTCTATAACTCCTCTCCTGAAATACTCTGCTCTGCTGGAGGACTCTGCTCCTTCCTCTATAACTCTCCTCTTCTGAAATACTCTTCTCTGCTGGAGGACTCTGCTCCTTCCTCTATAACTCTCCTCTCCTGAAATACTCTGCTCTGCTGGAGGACTCTGCTCCTTCCTCTATAACTCTCCTCTCCTGAAATACTCTGCTCTGCTGGAGGACTCTTCTCCTTCCTCTATAACTCTCCTCTCCTGAAATACTCTGCACTGCTGGAGGACTCTTCTCCTTCCTCTATAACTCTCCTCTCCTGAAATACTCTGCTCTGCTGGAGGACTCTGCTCCTTCCTCTATAACTCTCCTCTCCTGAAATACTCTGCACTGCTGGAGGACTCTGCTCCTTCCTCTATAACTCTCCTCTCCTGAAATACTCTGCTCTGCTGGAGGACTCTGCTCCTTCCTCTATAACCCTCCTCTCCTGAAATACTCTGCTCTGCTGGAGGACTCTGCTCCTTCCTCTATAACTCTCCTCTCCTGAAATACTCTGCACTGCTGGAGGACTCTGCTCCTTCCTCTATAACTCTCCTCTCCTGAAATACTCTGCACTGCTGGAGGACTCTGCTCCTTCCTCTATAACTCTCCTCTCCTGAAATACTCTGCTCTGCTGGAGGACTCTGCTCCTTCCTCTATAACCCTCCTCTCCTGAAATACTCTGCTCTGCTGGAGGACTCTGCTCCTTCCTCTATAACTCTCTTCTCCTGAAATACTCTGCTCTACTGGTGGACTCTGCTCCTTCCTCTATAACTCCTCTCCTGAAATACTCTGCTCTGCTGGAGGACTCCGCTCCTTCCTCTATAACTCTCCTCTCCTGAAATACTCTGCTCTGCTGGAGGACTCTTCTCCTTCCTCTATAACTCTCCTCTCCTGAAATACTCTGCACTGCTGGAGGACTCTGCTCCTTCCTCTATAACCCTCCTCTCCTGAAATACTCTGCTCTGCTGGAGGACTCTGCTCATTCCTCTATAACTCTCCTCTCCTGAAATACTCTGCTCTGCTGGAGGACTCTGCTCCTTCCTCTATAACTCTCCTCTCCTGAAATACTCTGCACTGCTGGAGGACTCTGCTCCTTCCTCTATAACTCCTCTCCTGAAATACTCTGCTCTGCTGGAGGACTCTGCTCCTTCCTCTATAACTCTCCTCTCCTGAAATACTCTGCACTGCTGGAGGACTCTTCTCCTTCCTCTATAACTCTCCTCTCCTGAAATACTCTGCACTGCTGGAGGACTCTGCTCCTTCCGCTATAACTCTCCTCTCCTGAAATACTCTGCTCTGCTGGAGGACTCTGCTCCTTCCTCTATAACTCTCCTCTCCTCAAATACTCTGCTGTGCTGGAGGACTCTGCTCCTTCCTCTATAACTCTCCTCTCCTGAAATACTCTGCACTGCTGGAGGACTCTGCTCCTTCCTCTATAACTCTCCTCTCCTCAAATACTCTGCTCTGCTGGAGGACTCTGCTCCTTCCTCTATAACTCTCCTCTCCTGAAATACTCTGCTCTGCTGGAGGACTCTGCTCCTTCCTCTATAACTCTCTTCTCCTGAAATACTCTGCTCTGCTGGAGGACTCTGCTCCTTCCTCTATAACTCTCCTCTCCTGAAATACTCTGCACTGCTGGAGGACTCTGCTCCTTCCTCTATAACTCCTCTCCTGAAATACTCTGCTCTGCTGGAGGACTCTGCTCCTTCCTCTATAACTCTCCTCTCCTGAAATACTCTGCACTGCTGGAGGACTCTTCTCCTTCCTCTATAACTCTCCTCTCCTGAAATACTCTGCACTGCTGGAGGACTCTGCTCCTTCCGCTATAACTCTCCTCTCCTGAAATACTCTGCTCTGCTGGAGGACTCTGCTCCTTCCTCTATAACTCTCCTCTCCTCAAATACTCTGCTCTGCTGGAGGACTCTGCTCCTTCCTCTATAACTCTCCTCTCCTGAAATACTCTGCACTGCTGGAGGACTCTGCTCCTTCCTCTATAACTCTCCTCTCCTCAAATACTCTGCTCTGCTGGAGGACTCTGCTCCTTCCTCTATAACTCTCCTCTCCTGAAATACTCTGCTCTGCTGGAGGACTCTGCTCCTTCCTCTATAACTCTCCTCTCCTGAAATACTCTGCACTGCTGGAGGACTCTGCTCCTTCCTCTATAACTCTCCTCTCCTGAAATACTCTGCACTGCTGGAGGACTCTGCTCCTTCCTCTATAACTCTCCTCTCCTGAAATACTCTGCACTGCTGGAGGACTCTGCTCCTTCCTCTATAACTCTCCTCTCCTCAAATACTCTGCTCTGCTGGAGGACTCTGCTCCTTCCTCTATAACTCTCCTCTCCTGAAATACTCTGCTCTGCTGGAGGACTCTGCTCCTTCCTCTATAACTCTCCTCTCCTGAAATACTCTGCTCTGCTGGAGGACTCTGCTCCTTTCTCTATAACTCTCCTCTCCTGAAATATTTAGATGTGCCAGTGGAAGTTGCCTATCCTGCCAGTATGTTGACACACACACTTGTACACAACATATTTGGAGGTTCTAACTCACCTCTCCAGACACAAAATATCACATCTCCAATAAGAATTCCTGTGATTGGAATGGCGGTGAGAAGTTGGCCCAGGCACCCTGAAAAAAGATCAGATCGGATCAGATATGAACATCTTTAACTTTTGATAGCACTTCATTTGTCAATGATAATACCACCAATGGTTAGATTTATTTTCCTGAAGTTGTCACTGGAAAGTTCTTAAAGTTGATGTAAAGCCACTCTCATCCTTTCTAAACTACTGCCATAGTGCTGATCTATAAGGATATAGATGCCTCCTGCATGTATCCTTATCTGTCAAATGTCTCCCCTCTGTCTGTTATAAGGACTGAAAAACTGCAGATTCTGTGGGTGGATCTGTTGTCTGGAGCTCGGTGGGTGGAGTCATGATGTCAGTAGACTCCCCGCCCACCTCTACACTCCCCTTGTCAACATGCCTTTTCTCCTGTGTATTCCTTCTGCTATGATCACTAGCATCCAGTCAAATCCAGAAAAGTAACCACATGACTTCAGAAAAGGAGTGGGGGGTGGGAATTAAAAAATAATGCCTGTCTAAAGCTAGTGCACGAGATATGTAAATAACCTGTCACTCAAAGCAAGGGGACGGAATGGACAAAGGTTTTTCTCTGTTTGTCCGTTTTATCTCGCTGAACAATAAAAGAGAGATTGCTCAGAGCTGGATTAACTCTTTGTGGCAAGACCTGGCACAAATGATAGGAAATCTTATACTCTACATTGTGACAGCAAAAAAAAAAATTTGGGTTTACATCCACTTTAAGTGGTTAAGGCTTCATGTACACGGGACGTTGTTCAACCTCTCCTGACAGCTATAAAACGGTGTCTAAAAACGGCGGTTTAGCCTTGTTTACATGCCGTGTTTAGCCGTGTTTGTGTCTAGAAGTGTTTGAAGCGTTTGGCCGCATTTAGCCGCGCGTGGCGCTTGAAATGCCTCTAAACACAGCTTCTGAACGCATTTTTTGGGATTCCAAAAAAAAAAAAAAAAACTAAACTCAACTGCCTTAGAAACGACTGTAGACGGCCCTGTGTACATGTACCGATAAGATAACAGAGGAGAGATCGGGGATCCTGTGTACATGTACTGATAAGATAACAGAGGAGAGATCGGGGACCCTGTGTACATGTACTGATAAGATAACATAGAGGAGAGATCGGGGGTCCTGTGTACATGGACTGATAAGATAACAGAGGAGAGATCGGGGGTCCTGTGTACATGGACTGATAAGATAACTGAGGAGAGATCGGGGATCCTGTGTACATGTACTGATAAGATAACAGAGGAGAGATCGGGGATCCTGTGTACAAGTACTGATAAGATAACAGAGGAGAGATCAGGGATCCTGTGTACATGTACTGATAAGATAACTGAGGAGAGATCGGGGATCCTGTGTACATGTACTGATAAGATAACAGAGGAGAGATCGGGGGTCCTGTGTACATGTACTGATAAGATAACAGAGGAGAGATCGGGGACCCTGTGTACATGTACTGATAAGATAACATAGAGGAGAGATCGGGGGTCCTGTGTACATGGACTGATAAGATAACAGAGGAGAGATCGGGGGTCCTGTGTACATGGACTGATAAGATAACTGAGGAGAGATCGGGGATCCTGTGTACATGTACTGATAAGATAACAGAGGAGAGATTGGGGATCCTGTGTACAAGTACTGATAAGATAACAGAGGAGAGATCAGGGATCCTGTGTACATGTACTGATAAGATAACTGAGGAGAGATCGGGGATCCTGTGTACATGTACTGATAAGATAACAGAGGAGAGATCGGGGGTCCTGTGTACATGTACTGATAAGATAACAGAGGAGAGATCGGGGATCCTGTGTACATGTACTGATAAGATAACAGAGGAGAGATCGGGGATCCTGTGTACATGTACGGATAAGATAACAGAGGAGAGATCGGGGATCCTGTGTACATGTACGGATAAGATAACAGAGGAGAGATCGGGGATCCTGTGTACATGTACGGATAAGATAATAGAGGAGAGATCGGGGATCCTGTGTACATGTACTGATAAGATAACACAGAGGAGAGATCGGGGGTCCTGTGTACATGTACTGATAAGATAACAGAGGAGAGATCGGGGATCCTGTGTACATGTACTGATAAGATAACAGAGGAGAGATCGGGGACCCTGTGTACATGTACTGATAAGATAACAGAGGAGAGATCGGGGATCCTGTGTACATGTACTGATAAGATAACAGAGGAGAGATCGGGGACCCTGTGTACATGTACTGATAAGATAACAGAGGAGAGATCGGGGATCCTGTGTACATGTACTGATAAGATAACAGAGGAGAGATCGGGGATCCTGTGTACATGTACTGATAAGATAACAGAGGAGAGATCGGGGACCCTGTGTACATGTACTGATAAGATAACAGAGGAGAGATCGGGGATCCTGTGTACATGTACTGATAAGATAACAGAGGAGAGATCGGGGATCCTGTGTACATGTACTGATAAGATAACAGAGGAGAGATCGGGGATCCTGTGTACATGTACTGATAAGATAACAGAGGAGAGATCGGGGATCCTGTGTACATGTACGGATAGGATAACAGAGGAGAGATCGGGGATCCTGTGTACATGTACTGATAAGATAACAGAGGAGAGATCGGGGATCCTGTGTACATGTACTGATAAGATAACAGAGGAGAGATCGGGGATCCTGTGTACATGTACTGATAAGATAACAGAGGAGAGATTGGGGATCCTACGTACATGTACTGATAAGATAACAGAGGAGAGATCGGGGATCCTGTGTACATGTACTGATAAGATAACAGAGGAGAGATCGGGGATCCTGTGTACATGTACTGATAAGATAACACAGAGGAGAGATCGGGGATCCTGTGTACATGTACTGATAAGATAACAGAGGAGAGATCGGGGATCCTGTGTACATGTACTGATAAGATAACACAGAGGAGAGATCGGGGGTCCTGTGTACATGTACTGATAAGATAACAGAGGAGAGATCGGGGATCCTGTGTACATGTACTGATAAGATAACAGAGGAGAGATCGGGGACCCTGTGTACATGTACTGATAAGATAACAGAGGAGAGATCGGGGATCCTGTGTACATGTACGGATAAGATAACAGAGGAGAGATCGGGGATCCTGTGTACATGTACTGATAAGATAACAGAGGAGAGATCGGGGATCCTGTGTACATGTACGGATAAGATAATAGAGGAGAGATCGGGGATCCTGTGTACATGTACTGATAAGATAACACAGAGGAGAGATCAGGGATCCTGTGTACATGTACGGATAAGATAACAGAGGAGAGATCGGGGATCCTGTGTACATGTACTGATAAGATAACACAGAGGAGAGATCGGGGATCCTGTGTACATGTACTGATAAGATAACAGAGGAGAGATCGGGGGTCCTGTGTACATGTACTGATAAGATAACAGAGGAGAGATCGGGGATCCTGTGTACATGTACTGATAAGATAACACAGAGGAGAGATCGGGGGTCCTGTGTACATGTACTGATAAGATAACAGAGGAGAGATCGGGGATCCTGTGTACATGTACGGATAAGATAACAGAGGAGAGATCGGGGATCCTGTGTACATGTACTGATAAGATAACACAGAGGAGAGATCGGGGATCCTGTGTACATGTACTGATAAGATAACAGAGGAGAGATCGGGGGTCCTGTGTACATGTACTGATAAGATAACAGAGGAGAGATCGGGGATCCTGTGTACATGTACTGATAAGATAACACAGAGGAGAGATCGGGGGTCCTGTGTACATGTACTGATAAGATAACAGAGGAGAGATCGGGGATCCTGTGTACATGTACGGATAAGATAATAGAGGAGAGATCGGGGATCCTGTGTACATGTACTGATAAGATAACACAGAGGAGAGATCGGGGGTCCTGTGTACATGTACTGATAAGATAACAGAGGAGAGATCGGGGATCCTGTGTACATGTACTGATAAGATAACAGAGGAGAGATCGGGGACCCTGTGTACATGTACTGATAAGATAACAGAGGAGAGATCGGGGATCCTGTGTACATGTACTGATAAGATAACAGAGGAGAGATCGGGGACCCTGTGTACATGTACTGATAAGATAACAGAGGAGAGATCGGGGATCCTGTGTACATGTACTGATAAGATAACAGAGGAGAGATCGGGGATCCTGTGTACATGTACTGATAAGATAACAGAGGAGAGATCGGGGACCCTGTGTACATGTACTGATAAGATAACAGAGGAGAGATCGGGGATCCTGTGTACATGTACTGATAAGATAACAGAGGAGAGATCGGGGATCCTGTGTACATGTACTGATAAGATAACAGAGGAGAGATCGGGGATCCTGTGTACATGTACTGATAAGATAACAGAGGAGAGATCGGGGATCCTGTGTACATGTACGGATAAGATAACAGAGGAGAGATCGGGGATCCTGTGTACATGTACTGATAAGATAACAGAGGAGAGATCGGGGATCCTGTGTACATGTACTGATAAGATAACAGAGGAGAGATCGGGGATCCTGTGTACATGTACTGATAAGATAACAGAGGAGAGATCGGGGACCCTGTGTACATGTACTGATAAGATAACAGAGGAGAGATCGGGGATCCTGTGTACATGTACGGATAAGATAACAGAGGAGAGATCGGGGATCCTGTGTACATGTACTGATAAGATAACAGAGGAGAGATCGGGGATCCTGTGTACATGTACGGATAAGATAATAGAGGAGAGATCGGGGATCCTGTGTACATGTACTGATAAGATAACACAGAGGAGAGATCGGGGGTCCTGTGTACATGTACTGATAAGATAACAGAGGAGAGATCGGGGATCCTGTGTACATGTACTGATAAGATAACAGAGGAGAGATCGGGGACCCTGTGTACATGTACTGATAAGATAACAGAGGAGAGATCGGGGATCCTGTGTACATGTACGGATAAGATAACAGAGGAGAGATCGGGGATCCTGTGTACATGTACTGATAAGATAACACAGAGGAGAGATCGGGGATCCTGTGTACATGTACTGATAAGATAACAGAGGAGAGATCGGGGGTCCTGTGTACATGTACTGATAAGATAACAGAGGAGAGATCGGGGATCCTGTGTACATGTACTGATAAGATAACACAGAGGAGAGATCGGGGGTCCTGTGTACATGTACTGATAAGATAACAGAGGAGAGATCGGGGATCCTGTGTACATGTACGGATAAGATAATAGAGGAGAGATCGGGGATCCTGTGTACATGTACTGATAAGATAACACAGAGGAGAGATCGGGGGTCCTGTGTACATGTACTGATAAGATAACAGAGGAGAGATCGGGGATCCTGTGTACATGTACTGATAAGATAACAGAGGAGAGATCGGGGACCCTGTGTACATGTACTGATAAGATAACAGAGGAGAGATCGGGGATCCTGTGTACATGTACTGATAAGATAACAGAGGAGAGATCGGGGATCCTGTGTACATGTACTGATAAGATAACAGAGGAGAGATCGGGGACCCTGTGTACATGTACTGATAAGATAACAGAGGAGAGATCGGGGATCCTGTGTACATGTACTGATAAGATAACAGAGGAGAGATCGGGGATCCTGTGTACATGTACTGATAAGATAACAGAGGAGAGATCGGGGATCCTGTGTACATGTACTGATAAGATAACAGAGGAGAGATCGGGGATCCTGTGTACATGTACGGATAAGATAACAGAGGAGAGATCGGGGATCCTGTGTACATGTACTGATAAGATAACAGAGGAGAGATCGGGGATCCTGTGTACATGTACTGATAAGATAACAGAGGAGAGATCGGGGATCCTGTGTACATGTACTGATAAGCTAACAGAGGAGAGATCGGGGACCCTGTGTACATGTACTGATAAGATAACAGAGGAGAGATCGGGGATCCTGTGTACATGTACTGATAAGATAACAGAGGAGAGATCGGGGATCCTGTGTACATGTACTGATAAGATAACAGAGGAGAGATCGGGGACCCTGTGTACATGTACTGATAAGATAACAGAGGAGAGATCGGGGATCCTGTGTACATGTACTGATAAGATAACAGAGGAGAGATCGGGGATCCTGTGTACATGTACTGATAAGATAACAGAGGAGAGATCGGGGATCCTGTGTACATGTACGGATAAGATAACAGAGGAGAGATCGGGGATCCTGTGTACATGTACTGATAAGATAACAGAGGAGAGATCGGGGATCCTGTGTACATGTACTGATAAGATAACAGAGGAGAGATCGGGGATCCTGTGTACATGTACTGATAAGATAACAGAGGAGAGATCGGGGATCCTGTGTACATGTACGGATAAGATAACAGAGGAGAGATCGGGGATCCTGTGTACATGTACTGATAAGATAACAGAGGAGAGATCGGGGATCCTGTGTACATGTACGGATAAGATAACAGAGGAGAGATCGGGGATCCTGTGTACATGTACTGATAAGATAACAGAGGAGAGATCGGGGGTCCTGTGTACATGTACTGATAAGATAACAGAGGAGAGATCGGGGACCCTGTGTACATGTACTGATAAGATAACAGAGGAGAGATCGGGGGTCCTGTGTACATGTACGGATAAGATAACAGAGGAGAGATCGGGGATCCTGTGTACATGTACTGATAAGATAACAGAGGAGAGATCGGGGATCCTGTGTACATGTACTGATAAGATAACAGAGGAGAGATCGGGGATCCTGTGTACATGTACTGATAAGATAACACAGAGGAGAGATCGGGGGTCCTGTGTACATGTACTGATAAGATAACAGAGGAGAGATCGGGGATCCTGTGTACAGTGGCGTCACTAGGGTTGGTGTCACCTGGTGCGGTAAAATATGGTGTCACCCCCCCCCCCCCCAATAACTTTTTCCAAATATTTTTTACCCTACTGTTTTCTCGCTATTCTCCTTTCTTCTCCTTTTCTCTCTCTCTATCCATCAGGGCGGAATTCACATCTCAGGAGCCTATAGGCACTGGACTCTGAAGTGCCCCTTCCCCCAAACAGCATTGCCAACCTCCCACAACTTTTTTTATACACTGAGAAAACATAGAAAAACTACTAACAGAATGCATTTCTTTTTTTTTGAGAACCTGAAATGACAGCGTGCTGCCCGACATTTTGGAGAATAAAATGTACATTATATACACTTCAAACAAAGTTTGTACAAAAAAAATAACAGGGGGGAAGTATGATGCACTGAACTGTTAATCATACTGCCCCTAGCAGCCTGCAATGCAGAGTGGCTGGAGTGCCAAATTGCTCCGGCTGATCTTTGATTTCATGCTGATTTAGTGTGAATTTGCCCTAAAAGGGAAAGAGGGGGTGGAAGGTTAGAGACAGAAGGGGGGGAGAGAGAGAAGGGTGGGGGTGATAGAGAGGGGGGTGAGAGAGATAAAGGGGTGGGGGTGAGAGAAAGGGAGAGGGGTGGGACAGAGATGGTGGGGGTGAGACAGAGATGGAGGGGGTGGGGTGAGACAGAGAGGGGGTGAGACAGAGAGGGAGGGGTGGGGGTAAGACAGAGATGGAGGGGGTAAGACAGAGAGGGAGGGAGGGGGTGACAGAGAGGAGGGGTGACAGAGAGGGAGGGGATGGGGATGAGACAGAGAGGGAGGGGGTGGGGGGTGAGACAGAGAGGGAGGGGGTGGAGCTGAGACAGAGAGGGAGGGGGTGGGGGTGAGACAGAGAGGGAGGGGGTGGGGGGGAGACAGAGAGGAAGGGGGTGGGGGTGACAGAGAGGGTGGGGGTGAGGGTGAGACAGGGAGGGAGGGGTGAGACAGAGGGAGGGGGAGGGGTGAGACAGAGGGAGGGGGTGGGGTGAGACAGAGGGAAGGGGTGGGGTGAGACAGAGGGAGGGGGGTGGGGGTGAGACAGAGGGGGTGTGGGTGTGACAGAGGGGGGTGACAGAGAGGGAGGGGGTGGGGGGAAAAGAAGGAGGGGGTGGGGGGTGTGACAGAGAGGGGGGTGGGGGGGAAAAAGAGGGAGGGGGAGGGGGGTGACAGAGAGGGGGGTGGGGGGTAAATAGAGGGAGGGGGTGGGGGGGTGACAGAGAGGGTGGGGGTGAGACAGAAGGGGGTGTGACAGAGGGGGGTGACAGAGAGGGAGGGGTGGGGGGGAAGAGAGGGAGGGGGTGGGGGGGTGTGATAGAGAGGGGGGTGGGGGGGAAAGAGAGGGAGGGGGAGGGGGGGTGACAGAGAGGGGGGTGGGGGGAAAGAGAGGGAGGGGGGTGGGGGGGTGACAGAGAGGGTGGGGTGAGACAGAAGGGGGTGGGGGGTGACAGAGGGGGGTGACAGAGAGGGAGGGGTGGGGGGTGACAGAGAGGGAGTGGGGGGCGTGAGACAGAAGGGGGGTGGGGGGTGACAGAGAGGTGGGGGGTGAGACAGAAGGGGGGTGGGGGGTGACAGAGAGGGAGGGGGTGGGGGTGTGACAGAGGGGGGTGCCAAAGAGGGAGGGGGTGGGGGGTGACAGAGAGGGGGGTGGGGGGTGACAGAGAGGGAGTGGGGGGGTGAGACAGAAGGGGGGTGGGGGGTGACAGAGAGGGAGGGGGTGGGGGGTGTGACAGAGGGGGGTGACAGAGAGGGAGGGGGTGGGGGGTGACAGAGAGGGGGGTGGGGGGTGACAGAGCCGGCACTGCCATTCTCACTGGTGGCACAGACAGCACAGCTTGAGGCTTTATCTGAGGGAATGGCATGTGCTGTGTGTGTGCACAGACCGACTGTTTAGTGCTGCTGCCGCTTACTGTAAGATGGGCTCCTCCTCTCCGGTCTCTTCCCTTATCCCAGGCTCCCGGGCGGTCAGCCTCCTCCTGGTTCCTCGAGTCCTTTCTTCCTACCGCGGCGCTGACTGTTGTTCATTCCCGCGCCGCGCTTCTCTGCCTATAGATCATGATGTCATGTCAGCCGGAACTGCCTGACAGGGAAGTGACTGAAAAACTTGTGCCGGCTCGATGCAGGAGCGCGGCAGGCACACTAGCAACGCTCTGCTGCAGCTCTGCAAGTAACAACTGTGTGTAGCGGCGGCCCCGGTGTCACCCCTCTGGCGGGTGTCACCCGGGTGCGGCCCGCACCCCCCGCACCCCCATAGCAACGCCTCTGCCTGTGTACATGTACTGATAAGATAACACAGAGGAGAGATCGGGGATCCTGTGTACATGTACTGATAAGATAACACAGAGGAGAGATCGGGGGTCCTGTGTACATGTACTGATAAGATAACAGAGGAGAGATCAGGGATCCTGTGTACATGTCCTGATAAGATAACAGAGGAGAGATCGGGGGTCCTGTGTACATGTACTGATAAGATAACACAGAGGAGAGATCGGGGGTCCTGTGTACATGTACTGATAAGATAACAGAGGAGAGATCGGGGGTCCTGTGTACATGTACTGATAAGATAACATACAGGAGAGTTCAGGGATCCTGTGTACATGTACTGATAAGATAACAGAGGAGAGATCGGGGGTCCTGTGTACATGTACTGATAAGATAACACAGAGGAGAGATCGGGGGTCCTGTGTACATGTACTGATAAGATAACATAGGGGAGAGTTCAGGGGTCCTGTGTACATGTACCGATAAGATAACAGAGGAGAGATCGGGGGTCCTGTGCAC
This sequence comes from Rana muscosa, assembly GCA_029206835.1. Classification (NCBI taxonomy): domain Eukaryota; kingdom Metazoa; phylum Chordata; class Amphibia; order Anura; family Ranidae; genus Rana; species Rana muscosa. The sequence continues at coordinate 1,259,870,554 of CM055116.1, read as the reverse complement.
ATGTACTGATAAGATAACATAGAGGAGAGTTCAGGGGTCCTGTGTACATGTACCGATAAGATAACAGAGGAGAGATCGGGGGTCCTGTGCACATGTACTGATAAGATAACATAGAGGAGAGTTCAGGGGTCCTGTGTACATGTACCGATAAGATAACAGAGGAGAGATCGGGGGTCCTGTGTACATGTACCGATAAGATAACAGAGGAGAGATCGGGGATCCTGTGTACATGTACTGATAAGATAACATAGAGGAGAGATTGGGGATCCTGTGTACATGTACTGATAAGATAACAGAGGAGAGATCGGGGGTCCTGTGTACATGTACTGATAAGATAACAGAGGAGAGATCGGGGATCCTGTGTACATGTACTGATAAGATAACAGAGGAGAGATCGGGAATCCTGTGTACATGTACTGATAAGATGACAGAGGAAAGATCGGGGGTCCTGTGTACATGTACTGATAAGATAACAGAGGAGAGATCGGGGATCCTGTGTGTATGTACTGATAAGATAACATAGAGGAGAGATCGGGGATCCTGTGTACATGTACTGATAAGATAACAGAGGAGAGATCGGGGATCCTGTGTACATGTACTGATAAGATAACATAGAGGAGAGTTCAGGGGTCCTGTGTACATGTACTGATAAGATAACAGAGGAGAGATCGGGGGTCCTGTGTACATGTACTGATAAGATAACAGAGGAGAGATCGGGGATCCTGTGTACATGTACTGATAAGATAACATAGAGGAGAGATCAGGGATCCTGTGTACATGTACTGATAAGATAACAGAGGAGAGATCGGGGATCATGTGTACATGTACTGATAAGATAACATAGAGGAGAGTTCAGGGGTCCTGTGTACATGTACTGATAAGATAACAGAGGAGAGATCGGGGGTCCTGTGTACATGTACTGATAAGATAACAGAGGAGAGATCGGGGGTCCTGTGTACATGGACTGATAAGATAACAGAGGAGAGATCGGGGATCCTGTGTACATGTACTGATAAGATAACAGAGGAGAGATCGGAGACCCTGTGTACATGTACTGATAAGATAACATAGAGGAGAGATCGGGGATCCTGTGTACATGTACTGATAAGATAACAGAGGAGAGATCGGGGATCCTGTGTACATGTACTGATAAGATAACATAGAGGAGAGTTCAGGGGTCCTGTGTACATGTACTGATAAGATAACATAGAGGAGAGATCGGGGATCCTGTGTACATGTACTGATAAGATAACATAGAGGAGAGATCGGGGATCCTGTGTACATGTACTGATAAGATAACACAGAGGAGAGATCGGGGGTCCTGTGTACATGTACTGATAAGATAACACAGAGGAGAGATCGGGGGTCCTGTGTACATGTACTGATAAGATAACAGAGGAGAGATCGGGGGTCCTGTGTACATGTACTGATAAGATAACACAGAGGAGAGATCAGGGATCCTGTGTACATGTACTGATAAGATAACAGAGGAGAGATCGGGGATCCTGTGTACATGTACTGATAAGATAACATACAGGAGAGTTCAGGGATCCTGTGTACATGTACTGATAAGATAACAGAGGAGAGATCGGGGGTCCTGTGTACATGTACTGATAAGATAACACAGAGGAGAGATCGGGGGTCCTGTGTACATGTACTGATAAGATAACATAGGGGAGAGTTCAGGGGTCCTGTGTACATGTACCGATAAGATAACAGAGGAGAGATCGGGGGTCCTGTGCACATGTACTGATAAGATAACATAGAGGAGAGTTCAGGGGTCCTGTGTACATGTACCGATAAGATAACAGAGGAGAGATCGGGGGTCCTGTGCACATGTACTGATAAGATAACATAGAGGAGAGTTCAGGGGTCCTGTGTACATGTACCGATAAGATAACAGAGGAGAGATCGGGGGTCCTGTGTACATGTACTGATAAGATAACAGAGGAGAGATCGGGGATCCTGTGTACATGTACTGATAAGATAACATAGAGGAGAGATTGGGGATCCTGTGTACATGTACCGATAAGATAACAGAGGAGAGATCGGGGATCCTGTGTACATGTACTGATAAGATAACATAGAGGAGAGATTGGGGATCCTGTGTACATGTACTGATAAGATAACAGAGGAGAGATCGGGGGTCCTGTGTACATGTACTGATAAGATAACAGAGGAGAGATCGGGGATCCTGTGTACATGTACTGATAAGATAACAGAGGAGAGATCGGGAATCCTGTGTACATGTACTGATAAGATGACAGAGGAAAGATCGGGGGTCCTGTGTACATGTACTGATAAGATAACAGAGGAGAGATCGGGGATCCTGTGTACATGTACTGATAAGATAACAGAGGAGAGATCGGGGATCCTGTGTACATGTACTGATAAGATAACATAGAGGAGAGTTCAGGGGTCCTGTGTACATGTACTGATAAGATAACATAGAGGAGAGATCGGGGATCCTGTGTACATGTACTGATAAGATAACATAGAGGAGAGATCGGGGATCCTGTGTACATGTACTGATAAGATAACACAGAGGAGAGATCGGGGGTCCTGTGTACATGTACTGATAAGATAACACAGAGGAGAGATCGGGGGTCCTGTGTACATGTACTGATAAGATAACAGAGGAGAGATCGGGGGTCCTGTGTACATGTACTGATAAGATAACACAGAGGAGAGATCAGGGATCCTGTGTACATGTACTGATAAGATAACAGAGGAGAGATCGGGGATCCTGTGTACATGTACTGATAAGATAACATACAGGAGAGTTCAGGGATCCTGTGTACATGTACTGATAAGATAACAGAGGAGAGATCGGGGGTCCTGTGTACATGTACTGATAAGATAACACAGAGGAGAGATCGGGGGTCCTGTGTACATGTACTGATAAGATAACATAGGGGAGAGTTCAGGGGTCCTGTGTACATGTACCGATAAGATAACAGAGGAGAGATCGGGGGTCCTGTGCACATGTACTGATAAGATAACATAGAGGAGAGTTCAGGGGTCCTGTGTACATGTACCGATAAGATAACAGAGGAGAGATCGGGGGTCCTGTGCACATGTACTGATAAGATAACATAGAGGAGAGTTCAGGGGTCCTGTGTACATGTACCGATAAGATAACAGAGGAGAGATCGGGGGTCCTGTGTACATGTACTGATAAGATAACAGAGGAGAGATCGGGGATCCTGTGTACATGTACTGATAAGATAACATAGAGGAGAGATTGGGGATCCTGTGTACATGTACCGATAAGATAACAGAGGAGAGATCGGGGATCCTGTGTACATGTACTGATAAGATAACATAGAGGAGAGATTGGGGATCCTGTGTACATGTACTGATAAGATAACAGAGGAGAGATCGGGGGTCCTGTGTACATGTACTGATAAGATAACAGAGGAGAGATCGGGGATCCTGTGTACATGTACTGATAAGATAACAGAGGAGAGATCGGGAATCCTGTGTACATGTACTGATAAGATGACAGAGGAAAGATCGGGGGTCCTGTGTACATGTACTGATAAGATAACAGAGGAGAGATCGGGGATCCTGTGTACATGTACTGATAAGATGACAGAGGAAAGATCGGGGGTCCTGTGTACATGTACTGATAAGATAACATAGAGGAGAGATCGGGGATCCTGTGTACATGTACTGATAAGATAACAGAGGAGAGATCGGGGATCCTGTGTACATGTACTGATAAGATAACATAGAGGAGAGTTCAGGGGTCCTGTGTACATGTACTGATAAGATAACAGAGGAGAGATCGGGGGTCCTGTGTACATGTACTGATAAGATAACAGAGGAGAGATCGGGGATCCTGTGTACATGTACTGATAAGATAACATAGAGGAGAGATCGGGGATCCTGTGTACATGTACTGATAAGATAACAGAGGAGAGATCGGGGATCCTGTGTACATGTACTGATAAGATAACATAGAGGAGAGTTCAGGGGTCCTGTGTACATGTACTGATAAGATAACAGAGGAGAGATCGGGGATCCTGTGTACATGTACTGATAAGATAACATAGAGGAGAGATCGGGGATCCTGTGTACATGTACTGATAAGATAACAGAGAGGAGAGATCGGGGATCCTGTGTACATGTACTGATAAGATAACAGAGGAGAGATCGGGGATCCTGTGTACATGGACTGATAAGATAACAGAGGAGAGATCGGGGATCCTGTGTACATGTACTGATAAGATAACATACAGGAGAGTTCAGGGATCCTGTGTACATGTACTGATAAGATAACAGAGGAGAGATCAGGGATCCTGTGTACATGGACTGATAAGATAACAGAGGAGAGATCGGGGATCCTGTGTACATGTACTGATAAGATAACATAGAGGAGAGATCGGGGATCCTGTGTACATGTACCGATAATATAACATAGAGGAGAGATCGGGGATCCTGTGTACATGGACTGATAAGATAACAGAGGAGAGATCGGGGGTCCTGTGTACATGTACTGATAAGATAACAGAGGAGAGATCGGGGATCCTGTGTACATGTACTGATAAGATAACACAGAGGAGAGATCGGGGATCCTGTGTACATGTACTGATAAGATAACAGAGGAGAGATCGGGGATCCTGTGTACATGGACTGATAAGATAACATAGAGGAGAGATCGGGGATCCAGTGTACATGTACCGATAAGATAACATAGAGGAGAGATCGGGGATCCTGTGTACATGTACTGATATGATAACAGAGGAGAGATCGGGGATCCTGTGTACATGTACTGATAAGATAAGAGAGGAGAGATCGGGGGTCCTGTGTACATGTACTGATAAGATAACAGAGGAGAGATCGGGGGTCCTGTGTACATGGACTGATAAGATAACTGAGGAGAGATCGGGGATCCTGTGTACATGTACCGATAAGATAACATAGAGGAGAGATCGGGGATCCTGTGTACATGTACTGATAAGATAACAGAGGAGAGATCGGGGGTCCTGTGTACATGTACTGATAAGATAACAGAGGAGAGATCGGGGATCCTGTGTACATGGACTGATATGATAACAGAGGAGAGATCGGGGATCCTGTGTACATGTACTGATAAGATAACAGAGGACAGATCGGGGATCCTGTGTACATGTACTGATAAGATAACAGAGGAGAGATCGGGGATCCTGTGTACATGTACTGATCAGGGATGAGCCGAACACCCCCCTGTTCGGTTCGCACCAGAACCTGCGAACAGACAAAATGTTTGTGTGAACTTTAGAACCCTATTAAATACAATGGACTCAAACGTTCGAAATCTAAAGTGTTAATTATAAAGGCTAATATGCAAGTTATTGTCCTAAAAAGTGTTTGGGGACCTGGGTCCTGCCCCAGGGGACATGTATCAATGCAAAAAGAAGTTTTAAAAACGGCCGTTTTTTCGGGAGCAGTGATTTTAATAATGCTTAAAATGAAAAAATAAAAGTGAAATATTCCTTTAAATTTCGTACCTGGGGGGTGTGTATGATATGCATGTGAAGTGGCGCATGTTTCCCGTGCTTAGAACTGTCCCTGCAAAAAATGTCATTTTTGAAAGAAAAAAAATGCATTTAAAACTGACTCGCGGCTATTAATGAATTGTCGGCTCCCGGCAATACATACAAAAGTCATTGAGAAAAAAAAAAAAAAAAAGCGTGGGGGTTCCCCAGAATTCAATTACCAGGCCCTTCAGATCTGGCATGGATTTTAAGGGGAACTCCACCCCAAGTTAAAAAAAATATGGCGTGGAGTCCCCCTAAAAATCCATACCAGACCCCTTATCCGAGCATGCAACCTGGCCGGCCGCAGGGGAAAAGGGGGGGACGAGAGAGCGGCCCCCCCTCCCTCCTGAACCGTACCAAGCCACATGCCCTCAACATGGGGAGGATGTCCCCATGTTGATGGGGACAAGGGCCTCATCCCCACAACCCTTGCCCGGTGGTTGTGGGGGTCTGCGGGCGGGGGGCTTATCGGAATCTGGAAGACCCCTTTAACAAAGGGGACCCCCAGATCCCGCCCCCCCCTATGTGAATTGGTAACGGGTACATTGTACCCCTACCATTTCACGAAGAAAGCGTAAAATTTTTTTTTTAAAAAACACACAAACACCTTGAAAAAGTCCTTTATTTAAAAAAATAAATAAATAAACATTCCACCGGTGAAATCCAGTGTCCCGCGGCGATCCCGATGTCCAGCGCTGTCCTTCATTGGTTGTGCCTGAGCGGACCTGATGGGGAACTCCCTCTCAGTATTTTAAATGTATAGACCCGCCCCTTCTAAAGTTCCCCATCAGGTCCGCTCAGCGGACGAGATGCGGAACATGAGAAGGGGCGGGTCTATACATGTATTACCAAAGTGAGAGCAGTTCCCCATCAGGTCCGCCCCCTCGGTATGTCAGACCCGCCTACGTTCCCCGCTCAAGCCAATGACGTTCCCCGCCTACGTCATTGGCTTGAGCGGGGAACTTCCTTCACTATGTAAATTTAAATTTACATAGTGAAGGAAGTTCCCCGCTCAAGCCAATGACGTAGACGGGTCTGACATACCGAGGAGGCGGACCTGATGGGGAACTGCTCTCACTTTGGTAATACATGTATAGACCCGCCCTTTCTCATGTTCCGCATCTGGTCCGCTGAGCGGACCTGATGGGGAACTTTAGAAGGGGCGGGTCTATACATTTAAAATACTGAGAGGGAGTTCCCCATCAGGTCCGCTCAGGCACAACCAATGACGGACAGCGCTGGACATCGGGATCGCCGCGGGACACTGGATTTCACCGCTGGAATGTTTTTTTTTTTTTTTTTTTTAAATAAAGGACTTTTTCAAGGTGTTTGTGTGTTTTTTTAAACATTTTTTTACGCTTTCTTCGTGAAATGGTAGGGGTACAATGTACCCCTTACCAATTCACATAGGGGGGGGGCCGGGATCTGGGGGTCCTCTTTGTTAAAGGGGTCTTCCAGATTCCGATAAGCCCCCCGCCCGCAGACCCCCACAACCACCGGGCAAGGGTTGTGGGGATGAGGCCCTTGTCCCCATCAACATGGGGACATCCTCCCCATGTTGAGGGCATGTGGCTTGGTACGGTTCAGGAGGGAGGGGGGGCCGCTCTCTCGTCCCCCCCTTTTCCCCTGCGGCCGGCCAGGTTGCATGCTCGGATAAGGGGTCTGGTATGGATTTTTAGGGGGACTCCACGCCATTTTTTTTTTAATTTGGGGTGGAGTTCCCCTTAAAATCCATGCCAGATCTGAAGGGCCTGGAATGGATATTTGGGGGAACCCCACGTCAATTTTTTTTTTATTTGCGGCGGGGTTCCCCTTAATATCCATTCCAGACCTGAAGGGCCTGGTAATTGAATTCTGGGGAACCCCCACGCTTTTTTTTTTTTTTTTATCAATGACTTTTGTATGTATTGCCGGGAGCCGACAATTCATTAATAGCCGCGAGTCAGTTTTAAATGCATTTTTTTCTTTCAAAAATGACACTTTTTGCAGGGACAGTTCTAAGCACGGGAAACATGCGCCACTTTACATGCATATCATACACACCCCCCAGGTACGAAATTTAAAGGAATATTTCACTTTTATTTTTTCATTTTAAGCATTATTAAAATCACTGCTCCCGAAAAAACGGCCGTTTTTAAAACTTCTTTTTGCATTGATACATGTCCCCTGGGGCAGGACCCGGGTCCCCAAACACTTTTTAGGACAATAACTTGCATATAAGCCTTTATAATTAGCACTTTAGATTTCTCCCATAGATTTTTCGAATTTGCCGCGAACACCCCAATTTGTTCGCTGTTCGGCGAACGGGCGAACAGGCAATGTTCGAGTCGAACATGAGTTCGACACGAACTCGAAGCTCATCCCTAGTACTGATAAGATGACATAGAGGAGAGATTGGGGATCCTGTGTACATGTACTGATAAGATAACAGAGGAGAGTTTAGGAGCAGTTGAAAAAAATGCCCAAACTGCTCCTAAACGTCCGTTTACCAGCAACAGTGTACATGAGGCCTGTTTTTTAAATTTCTTTAGTTACTTCCTGGTTTCCTGGCCTAGGCAAATGATGACATACATCCCAGGAGTCTTCAGTAGAGGAGGAGGGGTTTTCTCAGCCAAGCACACCCTCCTGCCTGCATGCCTTAGCTAGGGGCAGAGGGATTCCAAGAAGTAAAAGCTACATAAACCATCTGCCCCTTACCCAAGATGGTCACGGACAAAAATGCTAGATATAAATAAAATTAGGATACCGTATATACTCGAGTATAAGCCGAGTTTTTCAGCACATTTTTTTGTGCTGAAAATGCCCCCCTCGGCTTATACTGGAGTCACCTTTTTGCGCCTGATCTCCCGGACTTTGCGGACCCGGTACCGGCCAGCCGTAGGTCCCCTGGACCCCAAACTTGGCACACATGTAGCCTCTTCCTCTACAAGTGTGCAAAGTTTGTTGTCCGGGGGACCTACGGCCGGGGAGCACCGATTTATCAAAGCCAAAACCGGGCACCCCTTCCATAGACTCCCATGTTAAACGGTCATTTCTCCTGTGATTTTTGGGACCCGGTACTGGCCGGCCCTAGGTACCCTGGACCCCAAACTTGGCACACATGTAGCCAAACTCTTCATCTACAAGTGTACAAAGTTTGTTGTCCAGGGGACCTACGGCCGGGGAGCACCGATTTTTCAAAGCTGAGCACCCCTTCCATAGACTCCCATGGTAAACGTCAGTCTAGTCACACAGCGCCCGAGATCAGGTAGGGAGATTGGGCACAGTGAGGCATGAGCACAGTGAGGCATAGTGAGGCATGGACACAGTGAGGCATGCAGATGGACACCCTAGGCTTAAACTCGAGTTAATACGTTTTCCCAGTTTTTTGTGGTAAAATTAGGTGCCTCGGCTTATATTCGGGTCGGCTTATACTCGAGTATATACGGTAATTTTACGCAGCGCTTTACAAAATAAGTCATGGTGACATGGATGGATGGGGGAGTTTGCTTTGAATATTAAGAAAGAATTGAATAGTGGTTTGGGTTAGTGGTGCTCAGGTGCAGTGTAGTTCCACGTGAACTCTTTTCTTACCATGACAGCTCCAGCAGCAAAGACTGACCACTTGGCAGAGAATTGTAAAAATCCAGAAGATCTGAAGGCCACGGGTGATGGCTTGTAGTTGGTCACGTACATGATCTGGAAAACACAGTTGGTTATTTATCAGATGTCAGTCTATAATCTGATTATATTCCAGAAGTCCGGAGCCTAGATGCTGTCCTTGTCTTTGGTTTAGGACCATGCTGACCCGGATGCATAGATTGCAGAAAAATGTAACATATTTTTGGCAACATTTATTTTTTCCACCTTGGTAAACAGAAGCATGACTTAAAGCAGAACCCCATTCAAAAATAAATAATAGCCCATTAAAAGATTATAATATATATATATATATATATATATATATATATATATATTATATATATGTAGCGGCCTCACCCTCTCTTCTTCTTTATCGGTTTTACACACCAACTCATGTCTAGGGGTTGTGAGAGTGAGATGCGCCACGGCCCATGTCCTCCCCATTGTAGTAGGGAGGTGAAGGCCACTTCCTGATGTTTCCTCGGGCCGGTGTGTTCTGTGAATGCACTGAGTCTGTAACCACAAGCTCACCCGCCTCCCCTTTGCTTCCAGTAACTGGAGTTCACACACCGGAGAAAGGTCCAACACTTGTTTATTTGGCACTCCAATAGCAAAGCACGATAAACAGTTCTTATTGCAGCAGACTGGTTGGGACCTATAACCTTTCCAACGGTGGGATGAGCAGATCGAGGCACTTCCTAAAGTTTAAGTTCTAAAGATAGGGTCTCTTCTAGCAACCCCTATGAACAGCAATGGAGCCCTCTTCAATACGCTGTGGCCCCTATCAGGGGATGTGTCCTCCCAAGAGAGTTCCCAGAGGCCCACCGTCACCGGGTTGGTGCTGCTCCGGGTCTTCAGTGGGTAACCTCCCCGGCCTCCTCACCTCAGGTACGAGTCCCTCCGCTCAGGGACCCTCGGACAGTCCACCCTAGCGGGACCCAGTCGAAGGTACTGGGCCCCAGGCCTCCTCGATAGTACCTCACCCCAGGCTAAAGGTGCCTGGGATGGACGCCAACATGACTCCGGACCAGGCCATGGGCACCTGGACCAGACTCCTGGATCTCCCGCACCCAGGCCTAAGGGCCCTGGGTGCGGACCGCAGCCCTCCTCCTCCGAAGACCTCCTTCTCCGCCCGACGACGACGACGACCACGACCGCGTGGTCAGGGCCTCTCCCCCTTTTATCTCCTCCCTTCAACGGCCCGGCGGGTTCCCCGCCCCAGCCATACCATCTCCGGGAAGGGAAAAAACAGGGAGCACTGCGAAGATGATTCTACCTGAAGCCTGTGGGTACCCCGCCACCCATAGGCAAAGGAGAATATTACATCCTCCAATCCTCCACGAGATAAAAAGGGGTCTGAATCCTAACACAATTATACACCTGGGTCACACTATTGCCCAGGTGTATCCCATCTATTTGAGGACCCCGCTACACACTCCCCCCTGTAATTTGACGCTGGTCCCCAGCGTCAGGTGCACACCCATGCCTCCCATAAGTGGTGGCATGGAGTGAAACCCCTGAAGCAGTTCCTCTAAATTTCCCAAGTGCCAAGACCTGCTCAGGGAATGGGGAACATACAAAACAACTTATGTCATAAAACACTTTAAACATTTGCATAGTCACAACCCCTCTCCCACACTGTCTAAGAGCCACCCACTCTTAATGATCTTGATTAACGATTCTCCTGCAGGGGAAAGAAAAAAACAACATCCTACCATAATTTCGTGTCATTTGGGATGAGTGGGCCCGTCAGCCGAGAGACCCACTCACTCCAACAAGCAAGGTGATGTGTGTGTGAAACATTTTCAAACATTTGTTGTGCAACACTGCCACCTGGTGACAACGCCGCGGTCATGACACTCAACGAATCTTCGTTCTTCCAGCTTTTCCCTACTCTGCCACTATTCCCAAATGTCCTTGCCTTTGGCACATGAAGAAAAGGGGAAGCACGAAAACACAACAGTCCCCAAGTCTCCAACGAGAAAAAGAAAAGCCCAAACAAAAACAAAAGCAGGGCACAGTCCTGGGTGTCTGTGAATTGCTCTTCCAGAAAGTTCAAGTGCACAAAGGAAATAAACAGGAGTTCTTTTCTCCTATAAGTAAAACTTTGGATCCGGCAGGTACAGGGGTTTCAGGTGTTTGTCAAATGCCTCTATCGAATACTCGACATCTTCTCTTTCTCTTCTGCAAATGACTATCTTGTCAGCATGGATATGGCGCCCCAATTTCCATTCAGCTTTGCAATCCTCAAACCTCTTAGACACTGCCGGCACACATTCCAGGTACCTACGAGCATGAGGCACCTTCAACTTGTCCCACACAAACTCGTCATACCATCTTGTTCTCCAGACTTCCACCTCATACAGCAAGTCCCGGGGTAGATACGGATACTCCCACCCATATTCCCGAGCTACTTTGTGGCAAAACAGTCTCTGCAAGCGGGCCAAAGGTGGCATAGTGGCTTTCTCTCCAGTTCCAGGCAGCACAATAGCTTCCGGATGCCGAGGTGCCTTTACCAGCTCCCTGAAACTGACTTTCGGCGCTCTCAGAGAAGCGCGGGGTGCCCCCACAACCAAAGTAGGTGAGGTAACAGTAGATGAGGACACAGGTGGAGGGGTAGGTTCCCTCGTAAGCTGCGGGTCTTCCACCCGAGGCGTGCTGTCTCCTGTGTACATCGGTGAATCCCGTACCGCACGGGAAGCAAGAAGTGGCACTCTATCCCAGCCCTTGCGGCTGAACAGTTCGTCTATCTCGCCATCATCTCCGCAATCAGACAGCAACTCTAGGTCGGAGGTGTCATACATCTCCGCAGGCAGATATCTTCCGGTGGACACAGAATCTACCTCCCTGGGGGTCTCCACCTCCAATGGGCCCCCGACACCTCCAACCACCACCACAGTCCCAGCCCCTGGCTCACCTGACCCTTGTAGAAGACTGGGATGTCCGGGACTTCCTTCTCGACCGGCGCCATCCAGGCCAGGCAAGCAGTGGGGTGAAGCTCGACCACGTCCACAGGATGCCTGTACTAGGCCAACTTTCCTCTTTGGTGGTGGGAGCAGAGAACTTGTGGCGACCGAGGCAGCATCCTCGGATTTTTCTCTGTTGGGCAGTCCATCGCCCTGGTCAGCGCGCACAGGAACCTCGACAAAGGCCTTGATCTCCCCTTCTGGAGTAGCAGTACCCGTGAGGTGGTTGAGGCGAAGGGCCCGGGGCCTTGCTGTGGACGACTCGACCTCAAAAAGGAATTCTCTGCACTCCTCACATCGCCCGAATGGCTTCAGGGTGACCACCAGTCCCGAGCAGCCGGGACAGATCACACCGAGGGCCTCCGTGTCTCTGCAAGTGTACAGAGCCAACCGCCCTCGGGGCCTAAGTCTTATCCCCGTGTCTGTGATGGGGGCAGCAAAAGAAGTCATTCTCGTGGGGTGAGGAACCATAACCCACGGGGCACTTAAGGTCATCCCGACTATCTGCTGCTCCATCATGCACTGACCCCGCGCCGGAGTCTCCACGTGTATCCCCACACTTGGCCAGACTCCTCCCATGAGCTGTACATTTTCGCGGGCTTCCTCTTGACTCCGCCCACGAACGATGTCGCCATGGGGTGCCTCGTGGCGCAGTGCGTTAACAGTCCCCACGTGCAGTACGTCACACGGCTGGACCTCTCCCTTTTTCCGCTCCTCCGCATGGGCCTTTCCCGTGTTAGGGTCATTTCCACAACTCCGAGCAGGGACGCACTTTGGCCAGTAATATGGCCGATCTGCTCGGAACTCCTCTGGGCAGCAAAGTTCAAATGTAGACATTCTCAAGTCCATCTTTAGAACACACTCTATCCCGGACGAGCCCCCACGTGTAGCGGCCTCACCCTCTCTTCTTCTTTATCGGTTTTACACACCAACTCATGTCTAGGGGTTGTGAGAGTGAGATGCGCCACGGCCCATGTCCTCCCCATTGTAGTAGGGAGGTGAAGGCCACTTCCTGATGTTTCCTCGGGCCGGTGTGTTCTGTGAATGCACTGAGTCTGTAACCACAAGCTCACCCGCCTCCCCTTTGCTTCCAGTAACTGGAGTTCACACACCGAAGAAAGGTCCAACACTTGTTTATTTGGCACTCCAATAGCAAAGCACGATAAACAGTTCTTATTGCAGCAGACTGGTTGGGACCTATAACCTTTCCAACGGTGGGATGAGCAGATCGAGGCACTTCCTAAAGTTTAAGTTCTAAAGATAGGGTCTCTTCTAGCAACCCCTATGAACAGCAATGGAGCCCTCTTCGATACGCTGTGGCCCCTATCAGGGGATGTGTCCTCCCAAGAGAGTTCCCAGAGGCCCACCGTCACCGGGTTGGTGCTGCTCCGGGTCTTCAGTGGGTAACCTCCCCGGCCTCCTCACCTCAGGTACGAGTCCCTCCGCTCAGGGACCCTCGGACAGTCCACCCTAGCGGGACCCAGTCGAAGGTACTGGGCCCCAGGCCTCCTCGATAGTACCTCACCCCAGGCTAAAGGTGCCTGGGATGGACGCCAACATGACTCCGGACCAGGCCATGGGCACCTGGACCAGACTCCTGGATCTCCCGCACCCAGGCCTAAGGGCCCTGGGTGCGGACCGCAGCCCTCCTCCTCCGAAGACCTCCTTCTCCGCCCGACGACGACGACGACCACGACCGCGTGGTCAGGGCGTCTCCCCCTTTTATCTCCTCCCTTCAACGGCCCGGCGGGTTCCCCGCCCCAGCCATACCATCTCCGGGAAGGGACAAAACAGGGAGCACTGCGAAGATGATTCTACCTGAAGCCTGTGGGTACCCCGCCACCCACAGGCAAAGGAGAATATTACATCCTCCAATCCTCCACGAGATAAAAAGGGGTCTGAATCCTAACACAATTATACACCTGGGTCACACTATTGCCCAGGTGTATCCCATCTATTTGAGGACCCCGCTACATATATATATATATATATATATATATATATGTAGCGGGGTCCTCAATTTAGTGGGATACACCTGGGGGTAGTGTGACCCAAGTGTGTGATTATGTTAGGGTTCAGACCCCTTTTTGTTGTTCGTGGAGGATTGGGTGGTGCAATATTCTCCTTGACCAGTGGGTGTCAGTGTACCTACTGGCCCAGGGTAGAATCACTACCACAGTGCTACCCTTCTTTTGTCCCTTTGCGGAGATGGTACGGCTGGGGCGGGGAACCTGCCGTGGTGTCGATGTGAGGAGATAAAAGGGGGAGACGCCCTCGCCACGAGGTTCTTTTCTTCGGGGATGATCCCTTCTCGCACCCAGGCACCTTAGGCCTGGGAGCGGGCGGTTCAAGGTTCCGGCCTAGGCGCCCTAGGCCTGGCCGGAATGAAGATGGAGTCCATCCCAGGCACCTTCAGCCTGGGATGAGGTACTATTGAGGAGGCCTGGGACCCGGTGGCTCCGACTGGGTCCCACGAGGGTGAAGTTGCTCCAGGGCGCCCCTTGCGAGGGGACCCGCATCTGAGGTGAGGAGGCTGGGGAGGTCACCCGTCCGAAGACCCGGTGTAGTGTCAACCCGGTGACGGATGGGCCTTCGGTAACTCCCTTGGAGGACATCTTCCCCTGATAGGGGCTATAGCGCAGCGGAGGAGCTTTAATCAAGACTCCTGCAACCCCTGGTCATAGCACAGGGAGTGTAGGGACTAGGAATCTGTACAGTGCCTCGACCTGCTTCCCCATCGTATCATGCCGTTGCATTCGACTGTATGTGAAGATACGCAATAAACCTGAGTTTGGACTTTGATGGGTGTATGGACTCTGTTAATGGGAGCAAAGGGAGATTCTGGCACGGAAGGACTGACCCTCGGAACCGGCACACATTTGGCCCGAGGAAAAGATTGGTATTGGCCTTCACCTCACCCGCAGCCGTGGGGAGGACATGGGCCGTAGCGCACCTCACTCTGTCCGTGATATACTCCTAGCTAAAGAGGACGGGGTGAGGGGGTGGCTACACATGGGGGCTCGTCCGGGATGAAATGTGTGTTGACCCTGAGGTTTAGAACGGCTGTGTTTGAACTTTGCTGCCCGGAGGAGGTCCGAGCAGGTCGGCCATGTGATTGGCCAAAGTGCATCCCTGCTCGGAGTTGTGGACATGACCCTAAGTCGGGAAAGGCCCACGCGGAGGAGCGTAAAAAAAAGGGAGAGGTCCAGCCGTGTGAAGTACTACATGTGGGGACTGTTAATGCACTGCGCCACGAGGCACCCCGTGACTGTACAATTCGTGGGCGGAGGCTGGCGGAAGCCCGCGAAAGTGTGCAAGTCGTGGGAGGAGTCTGGCCACATGTGGAGATACATGTGGAGACTCCGGCGCGTGGTCAGCGCGTGATGGAGCAGCAAGTGGTCGGAGTGAACTCAGGCTCCCAGTGGATGTCGGTACTTTATCCTTTCAAGATGACTGCATTTGCTGCTCCCCTGACAGACACGGGAATAAGACTTAGGCCCCGAGGACAGTTGGCTCTGTATTCATGCAGAGACACGGAGGCCCTCGGTGTGATCTGTCCCGGATGCTCGGGACTGGTGGTCCAACTAAAGCCATTCGGGCGATGTGAAGCGTGCAAAGAGTTTCTTTTTGAGGTCGAATCATCCACAGTAAGGCCCCGGGCCCTTCGCCTCAACTGCATCACAGGAACCGCCACTCCGGAGGGAGAGATCCAGGCCTCTGCGGAGGTTCTCGCACGCGCTGACCAGGGCGAAGTGACTGCCCAACCAGAGACTGAGAGAGAGAAATCCGAGGACACTGCTTCGGTCACCACAGACTCCCTGCTACCACCCCCGAAGAGGAAGATAGGCCTGGTGCAGGCCTCCTGTGGTCGTGGTCGAGCTTCGCCCCGCTGCTTGCTGGACCTGGATGGATCCGGTCGGAAGAATCCTGGACATCCCAGTGCTGAAAAAGGTCCAGGTGAGCCAGGGGCTGGGACTGTGTGTGTGGTTGGAGGTGTCGGGAGTCCACAGCCGGTGGAGCCCACAAGGGAGGGTAGCCTTCCGTCTACTAGAGACTACCTTCCCGCCGAGATGTATGACACCTCCGATCTAGAGTCGCTGTCGGACTGTGGGGATGACGGAGAAATAGATGAACTGTTTCACCGGAAGGGCTGGGACAAACGCCCGTTACCCGTGCAAAGTAAGCCACAGGATTCCCCCATGTCCATAGATGACAGTATGCTTCGGGTGCAAGCCCCGGAGTTATTGAGGAAGCCTAGTCCTCCAAATAGCCTTCCACATTCAACCACATCACCCGCTCTGATAGTGCGGATGCAGCGTGCTTCATTGCGGGCGCCAAGAGCAAAGCCGCCTGAGATGGTGGGGGTGCCTCGGCGCCCGGGGGCCATCGTACAGCCAGGAGAAGGTGAGCGAGATGTGATGCCGCCTCTAGCTCGATTGCAGAGACTTTTCTCCCAGGGAGTCGCCCGTGAATATGGGTGGGAGTACCCCTACTTGCCTCGGGACCTATTGTATGAAGTTGAGGTCTTGCGACCACGGTGGTATGATGAGTTTGTGTGGGAAAAACTCAAAGTGCCCCATGCCCGGCGATACCTGTCATGTTCGCCGCCGGTGTCTAAAAAGTTTAAAGACTGTAAAGCTGATTGGAGATTGGGACGCCATATCCATGCTGATAAGGTGCTCATCTGCAGGAAAGAAGGAGAAGACGTTGAATATTCGGTGGAAGTATTTGACAAACACCTGAAGCCCTTGTTTTTGCCGGATCCAAGATTTTACTTGTAGGAGAAGTGAAATCCTATTTTGTTGCTGTTGAAACTTTCTGGAAGAGACATTCCCAGACGCCTAGAACTGTGCCCTACTTTTGTTTTGATTTGGGCTTTTCTTTCACTCACTGGAGACCTAGGAGCTGTTTTTTTTGGTTCTCCCTTTTCTTCATGTGCCAAAAGGGCAGAGACATTTGGGGATAGAGTTAGAGTAGGAAAGCAGGAAGAATGAAGACTTCGGCAAGTGTTGTGACCGCGGCGCTGTCACCAGGTGGCAGTGTTGTGCAACGATTGTTTGAAAATGTTACACATACGTCACTTTACTTATTGGAGTGAATGGGTTTCTCGGCTGACAGACCCATTCATGCCAAATGGCACAGATTGTTAGGATGTTGTTTCTTTTGTTTCCCTTCTGCAGGAGATTCATCGATCAAGACTGCTGAGAGTGGGGTGGTTTTTGATTAGGAATGGGAGGGATTGTAAATGTGTACAAATCAGAAGTTTTATATGAGAGTTTATCGTTTTATATATATTTTTTTCTCCCGATGAACAGGTCTTGGCATGTACAGTATCCAAAAATTTGAGGGATAGCCTCTGGGGCCCACTTCATGTCGTCACTCCTTGGGAGACATGGGTGTGCACCTGACGCTGGGGACCAGCGTCAAATCACAGGGGGAGTGTGTAGCGGGGTCCTCAATTTAGTGGGATACACCTGGGGGTAGTGTGACCCAAGTGTGTGATTATGTTAGGGTTCAGACCCCTTTTTGTTGTTCGTGGAGGATTGGGTGGTGCAATATTCTCCTTGACCAGTGGGTGTCAGTGTACCTACTGGCCCAGGGTAGAATCACTACCACAGTGCTACCCTTCTTTTGTCCCTTTGCGGAGATGGTACGGCTGGGGCGGGGAACCCGCCGTGGTGTCGATGTGAGGAGATAAAAGGGGGAGATGCCCTCGCCACGAGGTTCTTTTCTTCTTCGGGGATGATCCCTTCACGCACCCAGGCACCTTAGGCCTGGGTGCGGGCGGTTCAAGGTTCCGGCCTAGGCGCCCTAGGCCTGGCCGGAATGAAGATGGAGTCCATCCCAGGCACCTTCAGCCTGGGATGAGGTACTATTGAGGAGGCCTGGGACCGGGTGGCTCCGACTGGGTCCCGCATCTGAGGTGAGGAGGCTGGGGAGGTCACCCGTCCGAAGACCCGGTGTAGTGTCAACCCAGTGACGGATGGGCCTTCGGTAACTCCCTTGGAGGACATCTTCCCCTGATAGGGGCTATAGCGCAGCGGAGGAGCTTTAATCAAGACTCCTGCAACCCCTGGTCATAGCACAGGGAGTGTAGGGACTAGGAATCTGTACAGTGCCTCGACGTGCTTCCCCATCGTATCATGCCGTTGCATTCGACTGTATGTGAAGATACGCAATAAACCTGAGTTTGGACTTTGATGGGTGTATGGACTCTGTTAATGGGAGCAAAGGGAGATTCTGGCACGGAAGGACTGACCCTCGGAACCGGCACACATTTGGCCCGAGGAAAAGATTGGTATTGGCCTTCACCTCACCCGCAGCCGTGGGGAGGACATGGGCCGTAGCGCACCTCACTCTGTCCGTGATATACCCCTAGCTAAAGAGGACGGGGTGAGGGGGTGGCTACATATATATATATATATATTTTTTTTTTTTAAAACAGCTTTTGCTGCAATGCTCCACTTCAAGCCAGAGCTGTCACCAGATATCATCAGTCTTCCACGTTAAACGATAACTAGTGTCAATCAAGCCCACTTCCTCTGAGCCCTGCCATAGACCAGACCCCATGGGGCTTTGTCATCATCATGCATACTCTGATGCAGCAATAAGGACCACAACTGGAAGAAAACAGGAAGGACTGGTCAGAAGACCCAGAGAGAGGAGGGGAGGAACGCTCAGGGATGGGGTAAGGCCAGCAGTGGGAGGTATAAAGTGGATGTAAACCCTTACATATACCTAGCCAAGGGACTGGCCTCAGGTGATACACAGAGATGAGACAAATCTCCCTACATAAGCTATACCTTTTTATCTGTAGCCCTCTCTCCTCTACAGAGCTTTAATTTGCACAGTTAAAGGGGAGTTCCGGCCTTTTTTTATGTTTATTAAAAGTCAGCAGCTACAAAAAGTGTAGCTGCTGGCTTTTAATAAACAGACACTTACCTGCTCCACTGTCCAGCGAAGCCGTCGAACAGAGCTTCACTCCTCTCCCCCCTTCTCCGCCGGCGCCTCCATTCCTACTGTGGGCACCCGGCCGTGACAGCTTTCGGCTTCTCGGCCGGGCACTCACTGCGCATGCGCGAGCGGTGCTGCGCAATCTGAGTGGACAGGCGATAACCTGGGACCTGTCACGTATCCCAGGTGATCACCTACAGGGAGGGGCCTGCCTTAGGCGATATGACGAGTCGCCTAAGCGGTCCCTGGGCGGAAGGAGGAAGTGGGACAGGAAGTCCCACTCCTACTGAAGCCCCCAGTCCCCCCCACCCCAGAAAAAATTACATGCCAAATGGCATGTAAGGGGGCGAGGAGTGGTTTAAGCGGAAGTTCCAATTTTGGGTGGAACTCCGCTTTAACACAGCAGTTGTGAGCTTCAGGAGGCAGGGGGTAGGGATCTGATGACACACACTGCACAGTACAGAGCAGAGAGCTGAGTGTAATCTTATACCTGAGTGGAGGGGATAGACAACGCCCCTCTACACAGTTTCATAGGGAAACATGCACATTTTGAGGTAAGTGCACATTATAGAAGGATATGCTTTGTTCATTCACTTTAAAGAAGATTTATCATTATAATTTTTGCTATAGTTCTGTCCCTTATGGGAAAAAGTACCCACGGTACTTTGTCCCATGTTGCTAAGTTATTTCTAACCATAGTTATGAGGTCTGATCTGCCTCCTTCCCCTCAGATCAGAGAACAGCTTTAAAGGAGATGGCGGATTCAGAAGTGCAGCTTGTCTCAGCCGTGAGCACCATAGACAAGCAAAGGCAATGCAGAGAGAGGGGGGGGGGGGATGTGTCAGGCTTTGCATTACTCTTGCCGCTACTTGTCAGTAGAAACTGTTCACAGCAAAGCTACATTTATGAATCAGTCACACCCATGTACATGCTTTAAAAAATATTTATTTGTGAAATAAATATTTTAGGTAGGTAAAATGCAGCACCCTCCAAGATAGGCTGCTAGTAAGGTTAGGCAATTTCAGTTCTTGTGGCTCTGCTGGTATCAGCAGCGCAGCACGTGATTACTTTGTTCTGCTCTGTGCTCTGCAGACTGCAGATTTGATTGCTTCCCCCTGTCCTCTGGAGACTTCTAGGATATAGTGGGCGACAGAATCACATGAGCAGTCTGAATAACTATGCAGCTCCAGCCAATCCCTGGGGGGAACGTGCCCAGATGGTGGCTGGGAGAGTGAATAAATAGTCTGGAACCTGGGAGAGCAGTAGGAGAGGTCTCCAGCCAGAAGATTATGCTAGTCTCATCTAGGTCCCCGCTGTGCAAAAAAAAAAAAATACATTTAAATTAACTTTGGTGGCTGCAAGCCATTGCCGGCAATACAAAAAAGATAGGAAACAAAATCGGCATGGGGACCCCCATGCATACTAGGACCTTTGGGAACCCCCACAACACAATATAAAAAAAATGCGTTGGGGCTCCCCCCCAATGCATACTAGAGCATTATCAGAGCACACAGCCTGGCAGGCCAGGAAAGGAAGGAACGAGTGAGCAGCCCCCCTCCTGAACCATACCAGGCCACATGCCCTTAACATGGGGGGTGCTTTGGAGTGGGGGGGCTCTGTTGATGGGGACAAGAGCCTCTTCCCGACAACCCTGGTTGTGGGGGTCTGATTCTGCCGCAAATTTTTGAGGAGCTAAAAGAAGAGTTTAATAGAGGATCTGATCTGGTCTGGAGGTTTTACTGAGGAGACATCCAAGTCCCAGGGACACTGTGTACAGACCTGACAGAGGGGGATTCTAGTAACTGTTGCTGCTGTTAACTAGTGATGAGCCGAACACCCCCGGGTTCGGTTCGCACCAGAACCCGCGAACGGACCGAAAGTTCGTACGAACATTAGAACCCTATTAAATACAATGGATGCGAACGTTCGAATTCTAAAGTGCTAATTATAACAACTATTATGCATGTTATTGTCCTAAAAAGGGTTTGGGAACCCGGGTTGTGCACCAGGGGACATGTATCAATGCAAAAAGAAGTTTTAAAAACGGTCGTTTTTCGGGAGCAGTCATTTTAATGATGCATAAAGTGAAAAAAAAAAAGTCAAATATTCCTTTAAATATCGTACCTGGGGGGTGTCTAAAGTATGCCTGTGAAGTGCCACGTGTTTCCCGTGTTTAGAACTGTCCCTGCACAAAATGACACTTCTAAAGGAAAAAAAAGCCATTTAAAACTGCTTGCGGCTTTAATGTAATGTCTGGTCCCGGTAATATGGATGAAAATCTTTAAGAAAAATGGCATAGCTACCCCATGACCCCCCCCCCCTACCCCAGCCCATTACCAGCCCCTTTGGGTCTTGTATGGATATTAAGGGGAACCCCGCACATAAAATAAAAAAGGCCCTATATACTCTGAACAGCCGTATACAGGCGGTGCATACAAGACAGGGACTGTAGGTTTGTTCTTATGTAGAATCTGTGTGTAATTTTGAACAGGTACATTGTTGAAGTGTAGCTCCAGCCCAAAAATCCATTTTTAAACTTTTTGGAAAACATAGGTAAGGGTTATCACCCCTGTAACATTTGTTTTGCTGTCTGTGCCCCTGTTCAGAACATTTCACCTCACTTTCCGTCCCAATGACAACTGTTTTTGAAATGTGGTGTTTTTCTTGAAACAAGGATTGCTGATAAAGCATCAGTACAGAGGAGACACCTTTCTCCCATATTAATTCTTACAGGAGAGAATTTTCCTTCCTAGGGGTAGATTTCCTCTCACTTCCTGTTGTCTTCTTGCGTTTGCAAGTAGGAGTCGTTTGTAAGTTGGATGTTTGAAAGTAGGGACCTGCCGTATATACTCTGCAGAAATAGGCCCCTTAGTTGTTGGTGTTGGCACAACACTGTAAGCACTCACAGTTACTCTTGGTTGGTGCTGGAACGCCCTGCTGTCAACTATTATATCAGGAATTGTAATTACATATAATTGTTGAACAGTGGTAGTAAAAATTGGGCCTTTGATGGTGGTGCTGGTGCCACAACACTGTAAGCCCTGACAGTTACTCTTGGTGGGTGCAGCAATGGGCCCTGCTGTGAATTATTAGATCAAGAATTGTAATTGCATGCCCCTGTTGAACAGGGGCTGAAAAATTGGGCCTTTCGTGGTGGTGGTGGTGGTGGTGGTGTTGCCACAACACTGTAAGCCCTCAGAGTTACTCTTGGTGGGTGCAGGAATGGGCCCTGCTGTGAATTATTAGATCAAGAATTGTAATTACATGCCCCTTTTGAACAGGGGCTGAAAAATTGGGCCTTTCGTGGTGGTGGTGGTGGTGGTGGCGTTGCCACAACACTGTAATCCCTCAGAGTTACTCTTGGTGGGTGCAGCAATGGGCCCTGCTGTGAATTATTAGATCAAGAATTGTAATTGCATGCCCCTGTTGAACAGGGGCTGAAAAATTGGGCCTTAGGCACTGGTGGCACAACACTACAACCCCTCACAGATACGTTACTTGGAGCACAGCAATGAGCCCTGTTGCAAAGTATTGCTTCAAAAATTGTAATGACACGCCCCTGTTAAACAGGGGCTGAAAAATTGGGCCTTAGGCACTGGTGCCACAACACTCCAACCCCTCACAGATACTGTACTTGGAGCACAGCAATGAGCCCTATGGCAAATTATTGCTAAAAAAATTGTAATTACACGCCCCTGTAAAACAGGGGCTGAAAAATTGGGCCTTAGCCACTGGTGGCGGCACCCATAAACAAAAATGATCTTCCAAGCTATCATCATCAATCGTATCATTGAGGACTCGGAGGAGGAGGATAGCCAGTCAACATAACAGCACAGGCACTCAGCATCAGCATCAGTCTTGAAGGGATGTGACATGTTAAAATCAATTAGTCTGTTATATCAGCATCAGGTGTGTGGTAGCTGGTGGTGATCCAAGACTGGTTCATCTTGATGAAAGTCAGTCGATCAACCGAGTCGGTGGACAGGCGCACCCTGTGATCCGTGACAAATCCTCCAGCAGCACTGAATGTGCGTTCCGAAAGAACGCTGGATGCAGGACAGGCCAGTAGCTCAATTGCATACTGTGCAAGCTCTGGCCAGTGATCCATCCTCAAGACCCAGTAAGCCAGAGGATTTTCGGTGGGGAAGGTGTCCAAGTCTGACCTTGCCCCTAGATATTCCTGCACCATGTTTATCAGACGCTGGCGATGGTTGCTGGAACCGATCATACTTTGGGGCTGCGGACTAAAGAATTGTCTGAACGCATCGGTCAGACGGCCACCTTCCCCACCGCTCCTTCTTTGACTGGCCGAAGCCTCAGCAACTCGTTGTCCAGGACCAGGAGTTTGTAACCTCCCAGTCTCTGGGACCGCGTTGCACAGACCTTTCTGCAAGGCCTCCCGGAGTTGTCTCATCCTCTGCTCCCTCTGCGAAGGTAACATAAGGTCCGCAACCTTACCCTTGTACCGTGGATCAAGGAGAGTGGCCAGCCAGTAATGGTCCCTCTCCTTGATCCGAAGAATACGAGGATCCTTCCGCAGACTTTGCAGGATCAGGGAGGCCATGCAGCGTAGGTTTGCTGAGGCATTCGCTCCGGAGTCCTCTGGGTCACTAAGGACGACATGATCCGCAGCCACCTCCTCCCAGCCACGTACAAGTCCACTGGTTTCTTGGGACTGTAAATCATCCCTAAAAGACTGCTGCTGATGATGCTGAGTGCCAGCCTCCACCTCCATGCTGACACAATCCTCCTCCTCCTCCTCCTCCTCCTCCTCTTCCTCTTCCTGTGCGATGGGTGGGACAGAAGGAACACTGTCTGGGTAAAGGGGGCCTTGAGAGGCAAGGAAGTCCTCCTCTTCCTGCCTCTGTTCTGCCTCAAGTGCCCTGTCCATTATTCCACGCAGCGTGTGCTCCAACAGGTGGACAAGAGGTACAGTGTCACTGATGCATGCACTGTCACTGCTCACCATCCTCGTGGCCTCCTCAAATGGTGCCAGGACAGTGCATGCATCCCTGATCATGCCCCACTGGCGTGGAGAAAAAAAACCAAGCTCCCCTGACCCTGTCCTGGTGCCGTAGTCGCACAGGTACTCATTGATGGCCCTCTGCTGCGTGTGCAGCCGCTGCAGCATGGCCAACGTTGAGTTCCACCTGGTGGGCATGTCACATATAAGGTGGTTCTTGGGCAGGTTCAACTCCTTTTGCAGCTCAGCCAGGCAAGCACTGGCATTATAAGATCTGCGGAAATGCACACAGACTTTCCTGGCCTGCCTCAGGACATCCTGTAAGCCCGGGTACCTGCCCAAGAACCGCTGCACCATCAGGTTAAGGACGTGAGCCACACAGGGCACATGGGTCAGTTGTCCCTGTCGGAGGGCGGAGAGGAGGTTGGTGCCATTGTCGCAAACCACCATTCCTGGCTTAAGCTGGCGTGGCGTCAACCACCTCTCGGCCTGGCCCTGCAGAGCAGACAGGACCTCTGCCCCAGTGTGGCTTCTGTCCCCCAAACACACCAGCGCAAGCACGGCATGGCATCTTTTTGCCTGCGTACTTGCGTAGCCCCGTGAACGGCTACGGAGCACCGCTGGTTCATAGGACAAACCACAGGAAGAGGCCATGGAGGAAGAAGAAGAGGAGGGGGTGGAGGAGAGAGGTGTGTCACAACCAGTAGTAGCATTTTGGAGGCGTGGCGGTGGAACAACCTCCAACACTACTGCACCTTGTCCTGCATCCTTCCCAGCTGCCAAAAGAGTGACCCAATGGGCCGTGAAAGAAAGGTAACGTCCCTGTCCATGCCTGCTGGACCATGAGTCAGCGGTAATATGCACCTTACCGCTGACCGCCCTGTCCAGCGAGGCCAAGACATTGCCTTCCACATGCCGGTAGAGAGCCGGAATAGCCTTCCGTGAGAAAAAGTGGCGTTTGGGAACCTGCCACTGAGGAACCGCACATTGCACAAACTCACGGAAGGGGGCCGAGTCTACCAACTGAAAAGGCAGCAGTTGAAGCGCTAGCAATTTAGCCAAGCTAGCATTCAACCGCTGGGCATGTGGATGGCTGGGAGTGAACTTCTTTCGACGGTCCAGCAGCTGGGGCAGGGAAATTTGCCTGCTAGAATCGGACGTCGGTGTACTGCTAGCAGAGTGGCCGCAAGTACTTGGCTGTGACACACCTAATTTCTACACCTTCATTCCTCTCAGTGCATGTTTCAGAGAGGACTGAAGTTATAGTGGGGTTGGCGATCCCAGCTGATGCGGTGCAAGGAGAGGTCCGCTTTGTTCTTTGGTGTGGGTCTTTGAGGTAGGCTTGCCAACGAGCTGCATGGCAGGTGAACATATGTCTGGTCAGGCATGTGGTACCCAAGCGGCTGATGTTTTGGCCACGCGATATACGCTTGAGACATATGTTGCAAACAGCAGCTGTGCGATCATTCAAAAAGTTCCTTGGTGTGGGCCTTTTTTGATGCGCTAGCCTCAAAAAAGGCCCACACCAAGGAACTTTTTGAATGACGGGCAGAGGCTGCGCCCTGCACAGGCGGAGCTCTGCGGTGTGATTCCGTCGGTGTACTGCCCTTACGCTGGCCACCAAAGGGCATCCTGCCTCGTTGGAGATGTGCCTCCTCCTCATCCTCCTCCTCCTCCTCTCTCCTATTAGGCACCCACGTGGAGTCAGTGACCTCATCATCCCCTCCCTCCTCATCACTGGAGCCAATCTGGCAGTATGCTGCAGCTGCTGGAACATGACTGCCAGATTGGTGTCCTTCTTGAGCATCCCCTCTGTCTGCTCTCACGCTACTGCCTTCCTGTAGCTGGGTTTCATCATCAGACCCTTCGAAACGCTGGGCATCCTCCTGGAGCATGTACCCAACACTGTGCTCAAACAGTTCGGGGGACTCCTCAGGAGGAGGACATGGTGGGTCTAGGGAAGGAGTGACTGATGATGAGTCTGACATTGATACCAGGGAAGAGGACGCTTTGGCAGCTGCTTTGCCAGTACCCTGAGCCTGGGTGAGAGAGGATGAGGAGGAGGAGGAGGGCTTGGTCATCCACTCTACCAAGTCTTCGGCATGATGTGGCTCAACATGTCCAGCTGCCGAAAAGAAGGACAAGCATGTCCCATGGCCATGTGCTGATGACAATGCACCGCCGCCACGACCAGCACTGTTGCCCCCAGACACAGAGCCTGCTTGCCCTCTTTTATTGCCTCCTGACGGTCTGCCTCTCCTTGTTTGCCTTCCAGACATTCTAATAGATGGTCTGCAGGGAGATGGGAAAAAAGCAATAAGGGCTACCTTCAGGTGTCCTTCTCTGTCCCTTTACTTAAGGATTTCTAAATATGGTTGAGGATTATTGCTTTTGCACAGAATAGCACAACGACAATTTCCCTGACTGTCCAAAAAACAAGGATTTCAAAGATGGTTGATGAGGAATGCTTTGGCACACTATAGCACAAGGAGAATTCCCCTCACTTTCCTTCTTTGTCCCTAGAAACAAGGACTGGCACAGTGAAAGAAACTGACACTCTCCCTACCTAGAGTTTTCTGTCCCTAGAAAAAATGTTTTTTTAAAGCACACTATAGCACAAGGAGAATTCCCCTCACTTTCCTTCTTTGTCCCTAGAAACAAGGACTGGCACAGTGAAAGAAACTGACACTCTCCCTACCTAGAGTTTTCTGTCCCTAGAAAAAAATGTTTTTTTAAAGCACACTATAGCACAAGGAGAATTCCCCTCACTTTCCTTCTTTGTCCCTAGAAACAAGGACTGGCACAGTGAAAGAAACTGACACTCTCCCTACCTAGAGTTTTCTGTCCCTAGAAAAAATGTTTTTTTAAAGCACACTATAGCACAAGGAGAATTCCCCTCACTTTCCTTCTTTGTCCCTAGAAACAAGGACTGGCACAGTGAAAGAAACTGACACTCTCCCTACCTAGAGTTTTCTGTCCCTAGAAATTTTTTTTTTTAAAGCACACTATAGCACAAGGAGAATTCCCCTCACTTTCCTTCTTTGTCCCTAGAAACAAGGACTGGCACAGTGAAAGAAACTGACACTCTCCCTACCTACAGTTTTCTGTCCCTAGAAAAAATGTTTTTTTAAAGCACACTATAGCACAAGGAGAATTCCCCTCACTTTCCTTCTTTGTCCCTAGAAACAAGGACTGGCACAGTGAAAGAAACTGACACTCTCCCTACCTAGAGTTTTCTGTCCCTAGAAAAAATGTTTTTTTAAAGCACACTATAGCACAAGGAGAATTCCCCTCACTTTCCTTCTTTGTCCCTAGAAACAAGGACTGGCACAGTGAAAGAAACTGACACTCTCCCTACCTAGAGTTTTCTGTCCCTAGAAAAAATGTTTTTTTAAAGCACACTATAGCACAAGGAGAATTCCCCTCACTTTCCTTCTTTGTCCCTAGAAACAAGGACTGGCACAGTGAAAGAAACTGACACTCTCCCTACCTACAGTTTTCTGTCCCTAGAAAAAAATGTTTTTTTAAAGCACACTATAGCACAAGGAGAATTCCCCTCACTTTCCTTCTTTGTCCCTAGAAACAAGGACTGGCACAGTGAAAGAAACTGACACTCTCCCTACCTAGAGTTTTCTGTCCCTAGAAAAAAAGTTTTTTTAAAGCACACTATAGCACAAGGAGAATTCCCCTCACTTTCCTTCTTTGTCCCTAGAAACAAGGACTGGCACAGTGAAAGAAACTGACACTCTCCCTACCTACAGTTTTCTGTCCCTAGAAAAAATGTTTTTTTAAAGCACACTATAGCACAAGGAGAATTCCCCTCACTTTCCTTCTTTGTCCCTAGAAACAAGGACTGGCACAGTGAAAGAAACTGACACTCTCCCTACCTACAGTTTTCTGTCCCTAGAAAAAATGTTTTTTTAAAGCACACTATAGCACAAGGAGAATTCCCCTCACTTTCCTTCTTTGTCCCTAGAAACAAGGACTGGCACAGTGAAAGAAACTGACACTCTCCCTACCTACAGTTTTCTGTCCCTAGAAAAAATGTTTTTTTAAAGCACACTATAGCACAAGGAGAATTCCCCTCACTTTCCTTCTTTGTCCCTAGAAACAAGGACTGGCACAGTGAAAGAAACTGACACTCTCCCTACCTACAGTTTTCTGTCCCTAGAAAAAATGTTTTTTTAAAGCACACTATAGCACAAGGAGAATTCCCCTCACTTTCCTTCTTTGTCCCTAGAAACAAGGACTGGCACAGTGAAAGAAACTGACACTCTCCCTACCTAGAGTTTTCTGTCCCTAGAAAAAAATGTTTTTTTAAAGCACACTATAGCACAAGGAGAATTCCCCTCACTTTCCTTCTTTGTCCCTAGAAACAAGGACTGGCACAGTGAAAGAAACTGACACTCTCCCTACCTACAGTTTTCTGTCCCTAGAAAAAATGTTTTTTTAAAGCACACTATAGCACAAGGAGAATTCCCCTCACTTTCCTTCTTTGTCCCTAGAAACAAGGACTGGCACAGTGAAAGAAACTGACACTCTCCCTACCTACAGTTTTCTGTCCCTAGAAAAAATGTTTTTTTAAAGCACACTATAGCACAAGGAGAATTCCCCTCACTTTCCTTCTTTGTCCCTAGAAACAAGGACTGGCACAGTGAAAGAAACTGACACTCTCCCTACCTACAGTTTTCTGTCCCTAGAAAAAATGTTTTTTTAAAGCACACTATAGCACAAGGAGAATTCCCCTCACTTTCCTTCTTTGTCCCTAGAAACAAGGACTGGCACAGTGAAAGAAACTGACACTCTCCCTACCTACAGTTTTCTGTCCCTAGAAAAAATGTTTTTTTAAAGCACACTATAGCACAAGGAGAATTCCCCTCACTTTCCTTCTTTGTCCCTAGAAACAAGGACTGGCACAGTGAAAGAAACTGACACTCTCCCTACCTACAGTTTTCTGTCCCTAGAAAAATTTTTTTTTTTAAAGCACACTATAGCACAAGGAGAATTCCCCTCACTTTCCTTCTTTGTCCCTAGAAACAAGGACTGGCACAGTGAAAGAAACTGACACTCTCCCTACCTAGAGTTTTCTGTCCCTAGAAAAAATGTTTTTTTAAAGCACACTATAGCACAAGGAGAATTCCCCTCACTTTCCTTCTTTGTCCCTAGAAACAAGGACTGGCACAGTGAAAGAAACTGACACTCTCCCTACCTACAGTTTTCTGTCCCTAGAAAAAAATGTTTTTTTAAAGCACACTATAGCACAAGGAGAATTCCCCTCACTTTCCTTCTTTGTCCCTAGAAACAAGGACTGGCACAGTGAAAGAAACTGACACTCTCCCTACCTACAGTTTTCTGTCCCTAGAAAAAATGTTTTTTTAAAGCACACTATAGCACAAGGAGAATTCCCCTCACTTTCCTTCTTTGTCCCTAGAAACAAGGACTGGCACAGTGAAAGAAACTGACACTCTCCCTACCTACAGTTTTCTGTCCCTAGAAAAAATGTTTTTTTAAAGCACACTATAGCACAAGGAGAATTCCCCTCACTTTCCTTCTTTGTCCCTAGAAACAAGGACTGGCACAGTGAAAGAAACTGACACTCTCCCTACCTACAGTTTTCTGTCCCTAGAAAAAATGTTTTTTTAAAGCACACTATAGCACAAGGAGAATTCCCCTCACTTTCCTTCTTTGTCCCTAGAAACAAGGACTGGCACAGTGAAAGAAACTGACACTCTCCCTACCTAGAGTTTTCTGTCCCTAGAAAAAAATGTTTTTTTAAAGCACACTATAGCACAAGGAGAATTCCCCTCACTTTCCTTCTTTGTCCCTAGAAACAAGGACTGGCACAGTGAAAGAAACTGACACTCTCCCTACCTACAGTTTTCTGTCCCTAGAAAAAATGTTTTTTTAAAGCACACTATAGCACAAGGAGAATTCCCCTCACTTTCCTTCTTTGTCCCTAGAAACAAGGACTGGCACAGTGAAAGAAACTGACACTCTCCCTACCTACAGTTTTCTGTCCCTAGAAAAAATGTTTTTTTAAAGCACACTATAGCACAAGGAGAATTCCCCTCACTTTCCTTCTTTGTCCCTAGAAACAAGGACTGGCACAGTGAAAGAAACTGACACTCTCCCTACCTACAGTTTTCTGTCCCTAGAAAAAATGTTTTTTTAAAGCACACTATAGCACAAGGAGAATTCCCCTCACTTTCCTTCTTTGTCCCTAGAAACAAGGACTGGCACAGTGAAAGAAACTGACACTCTCCCTACCTACAGTTTTCTGTCCCTAGAAAAAATGTTTTTTTAAAGCACACTATAGCACAAGGAGAATTCCCCTCACTTTCCTTCTTTGTCCCTAGAAACAAGGACTGGCACAGTGAAAGAAACTGACACTCTCCCTACCTACAGTTTTCTGTCCCTAGAAAAAATGTTTTTTTTAAAGCACACTATAGCACAAGGAGAAATCCCCTCACTTTCCTTCTTTGTCCCTAGAAACAAGGACTCGCACAGTAAAACACACTGACACTCTCCCTACCTATCCTTCTCTTTCCCTAAACTAAAGGAATCCAGGTTAAGCAAGAAAGAAAGAAATGTCACTGTTCCTGCCTATGCTTGTCTTTCCCTGCTCCGGAACACACTACACTAGGCCGCCGTGCTGGCGGCCTTTTATAGTGTGGGGCGTGTACTAAACACCCTCAGCAATAATTGGCCACAGGCATCCTGCCTGTGGCCAATCATTGCTCTCCTCGCTGCCGGCGCTGTGATTGGCCAAGCATGCGGGGTCACAGTGCATGCTTGGCCAATCACAGCGCCTGGATGACACTGTGATGGCGTAGTGCATTGTGGGCCGTTCGCGTCACTCGAATTTGGCGCGAACGGCCCAAATCGTTCGATCTTCGTCGAACGATCGAACAGCCGATGTTCGAGTCGAACGTATGTTCGACTCGAACACGAAGCTCATCCCTACTGTTAACCCCCGATGCACTACTATTAAAGCTTGCCTGGCCTGGGACATTGCTTATGGTGTCCCAGTGCTGTCTGCTTCATGTCCTACAGCTTAAAGGGCTGTTCTGAGAAGCAGCTGCAAAAGGAATTGTGTCAGTTCAGTGTTCTGGAGTATCTCACAATTTCCTTAAGCCCCATCTAAGTTACCCTACATTAAACTTTAAAAAGGCAACCTCTAGACTGTTTATTGAGTCAGAGAAGTGAATGTTGCTGTTTGCCTGGTTGCCACCACACAAAGGGTAAAGAATATATAGTAAAGTGGACAGTGCTACTACCAAACTACATATACACCCAAAAAAAGTTAATTATAACCCCCAAAAAATAATGATATACTCCTCTGAAGTCTGAACTATCTATCCAGAATTTGCAATGCAACTCATGTAAACAATATACTGTAGATCAGAGGTGTAGCTTGAAGCTTGTGGGCCCGGATGCAAAAGTTGACCTGGGGCCCCCCTCCCCCATTACCACCCACCACTTCCACCGTGCGTGCAGATACATCCACCGCACGCCAAGATACTCAAAGTGGCTTAAGAGTTTTGAGTTCGCAGAGTTCCTCTTTACATCAGAGGACAGGGATCACCGCTGGAGAATCAGAGGACAGGGACCCCTGGCAGGTCACTTGGCAGAGCTCCTTTCGCATTCTCAGCACTGTATACATAGTGGCTACAGGACGGCACTCTCCTCCTCTTGCCTCGCTAAGCTTGGTTACCATTCCATGTGGCCAGCACACAGCACAGACACTTCCCCATCCTGGGCTGTTCTCACCTAGTGCTCCTCTTCATCCAGGAAATGCCTCACAGCTTCTCCCCAGCCAATGAGAATGGAGCGGTGTGGACTGTGGGAAGGCAAAGTAGAAGCCCAGTACTGGAGCGTGGTTGTGGGGCCCTAGGGCAGATCAGAGCTGAACTTTGTGGAGGATATGATAATATGACATGGAGGCTGCTGGGGCCCCCTGGAGCTAGGGGCGGGGTTGCGATTGTGACCCCTGCAACCCCTTATGCTACGCCCATGGATCAAAGTACAATGTGTATAATGTGCATGTAACGGCACCCCAAATATGGAAGGGGTTAACGCAGTTTAGGATATTCCCTTTCCGAACACAAGGCAACTACTGACACTCCATAGTCAGGCGAACAAGATCCATAATGATAATTCCCCCCTAATCACAAGACACAGCTTTGTTAGGTTTCCAGCAGGTCTGACACTTTATTGAGAAAAACAGGCTCTTATATACACTAAAAGAATACTGTAGTCCAAATGAACAACTCCACCCACATCACACAATGGTTACAGTACATAATGAGCCCCCCCCAATACACATTATTCTGACATCTGTTAGCAGACAACAGGTGAGTTCATTAGCTAATACCTTTATAGCTTAAATGACTATGCATGACCTTTCCGTTTCCCAGACCGTCTGTCTGCTAATTTACAATACCCACAATCACAGAGTTAATTATCACAATCCACAAAGAGGAGATCTTTAGAAGTTAGTTGGGATTCATTAACATTACAACAGGCAGACAGTTGGTTGAAGTTAAACACATCAGCCCTTTTCAATTAACCTGTTGAGTTCAGGATCAACAAACAGTAAATAGTTATTTTACAGATATCCTGGGAAATATTGTGGATTAATATTACAGACCCATTTTAAAGCAATCCAAGACATATTCTCAATGTCCATTATTTCCTGGCTCATACTTTCTAAGAACTTCTGGGTTCCACGGGCCCTCCCGTTACAGTGCAAATAAACTTTCAACACTACAGGCAGTCCCTGAGTTACAAACATCTGACTTACATATGACTCCTCATACTTACAAACGGAGGGAGACAACGGGAAGTGAGACGAAATCTCCCCCTAGGAAGGGAAGTTCACTCCCGTAAGAGTTATTATGGGAAAAATATGTCTCCACTGAAGCTTTATCACCAATCCTTGTTTCCACAACAACCCAAATTTTTCAAAATCTAATTGTCAGAGGGACAGAAAGTGAAGGGAAATCTTCTAAACAGGGGCACAGACAGCAAAACAAACTTGACAGGGGCGTTATCCCTTCCCTATGCTATCCAAAAAACGTTACAATTAATGTTTTAGTTTTTTTGGATAGCATAGATGTATACATGTATGTAAGTTGGAACAGGTACATTTAAAATATGTACCTGTTCCAACTTACATACAAATTCAACTTAAGAAAAAACCTACAGATTCTATCTTGTTTGTAACCCGGGCACTGCCTGTATAATCAAAAAGTGCCACGTGCAATGTGCATACACACAAATTCTTTCAAATATCTTGCAATACAATAAAAAGTACCCTATAATAATGGTTCAATATCTGCGCAAGTCTTTCATGCAAAATAAATTATATTTGTGTCCCACATATTGTATTTATGGAATAGAAAATCCTGTGTGCATTCTTCATAATTTCTTCCTTATTTTACCAAATGTGTGCTCTCCACCACCACAAGTACAAGATGAACTCACCAGTGACCAATTCTGGTAATATTAGAAACTAGCTGATAACACATGAAACTCTAGGAGGGGAGTAGCGATCTCCAGCTTCACCAATCTCCTCTTAAGGACCTCTTTAAAATGGTCATTCCACATATCTCATTATGTCACATGAAGGAGGAAGAAAAAAGAAGGGAGCTCTCATAGTGTAAGACAATCTAAAACTCTTTATTTCATAAAAGCAATCAGAACACTCACATTAATGTGTGTCTCCAATGACACTAGTATGCATGTTCAATCAAAGAGCCGAGTCATCTCCGACCATAATTCAGAGCCACGAGTGTGAACCCAGCGTGCGTGGTCATGTCATGTCTAAGACCCACCCTACGCATTTTGTCACCCGATGTCCATCGATGTCCTCCCCTGAATCCTAATCCTAAAAGGTCAACTAAACCTTCAACCTCCTGAGCCTATCACTAACGTAAGAAAAATCTTAGCTTTCCTTCTGACACCATTCGGAGTGGTATAATTTATAAAGTCATCGCAAAGGGGATTCTTCACCTGTATTCTATCGATCTGACATCAGTATATACCACCTATTTGCCAGTTCATTATGTAGCACTACCCCCGTAGGAGCTGCTGGTTTAAAGTTTTGGGCCTACCGTTACTTTTTATGTTCACCGCACTCGTGTCAGGGATCCCTCTTGAGCTTTCATAAATGTTCACACCAACACTTGGATACGTTTTCTTCAAGGCTTTATTTTACCAGTTCCGATAGAGGGATAGAGGAGGTTCAGGTACTTTGCGGATCACGGGCACAATCTCAGATCCAGAGGACAAATCAGTTCCACGCTGGATTCAGCAACCACCGGATAGGCCTACTCTCACTGGCCTAGCAACCGGTGCAAAGCTCGTTCAAAGTCTCTGCCACAGACTCAATGAGTGCCGTTGTGTTGTTCCACAACCTTCCGCCACAAGATTGTGTAACCACACTGACACTTTGCAAAAAGTTTCTTCAAAAGTACATAGCTCACGGTGCCAGAATCTTTCAGCCGTCCGGCAGCACCGTGAGGCAAACTGGGCAGGATGCGTCCTTCAATTGTGTATCCAATTGTTCTGCTTCTTCCCGCAGGCAAGACCACGTAGGACCATCCCTGGACTAGTAGGCCCCAGCAATTCCTGGGCCTACTTCTCAGTTGCAGAGCCTCGGGCCAGCAGGCAACAAGGCTGAAAATGGCTCGCACATCCCTGAGGCCAGGAGGGCCTCAGGTCAGGATCCGGCAAGGACCCCCGGCAAAGACCCAAATAGAGCAGTCTCCGTCTCTTAAGTACCCCCTCCCAGAATGCACAGCGGGTTGACCACGCCCCCTGAGCCACTTCTGGGAAAGGAATACCCAATACAACCTGGCCTGCTGCATTTCCAACCTTGACCTGTGGTGACAGTGACACCTACTGTCAGGTGGAAAACGTGCAACCCAGCTAGACTAAAACAGAGCCAAACAATTTAGCATAATCCTTCTGAGCAGAACTACAGCTCAGATAACTAAATTTACATGTAGCGTCTGTAACGACACCCCAAGTATGAAAGGGGTTAACGCCGTTTAGGATATTCCCTCTCCGAACACACATCAGCTACCGACACTCCACAGTCAGGCGACCGAGACCCATAGGAATAATTCTTCCAGAAATACGAGACAAACGCTCTGTATGAGGTTTCCAACTGGTCTGACAATCTTTAATGAGAGCAGGCTCTTTTTATTTACCAAAATAATACTGCATTAATCTAAATGAACAATGGTCCAACTCCACCCACAACATAACGAGGCCCAATACACATTATTTTAACATCTCTTAGCAGACAACAGGTGAGTTCATTATCTAATCCCTTTTCAGTTTAAATGACTATGCATGACCTTTATATTCCTGAGACTGTCTGTCTGCTAATTTACAATACACACAAGTACAGAGTTAATTATCACTATTCACAATGAAAGGATCTTTAGCAGCTAGCCAGGACTCTCATTTACATTACACAGGCAGCCAGGTGGTACATCAGCATCTCTCAATTAACTTGTTGAGTTCAGAATCAACAAACAGTAAATATTGTGGATTAATATTACT
This sequence comes from Rana muscosa, assembly GCA_029206835.1. Taxonomy (NCBI): domain Eukaryota; kingdom Metazoa; phylum Chordata; class Amphibia; order Anura; family Ranidae; genus Rana; species Rana muscosa. The sequence continues at coordinate 1,259,834,951 of CM055116.1, read as the reverse complement.
ATCCCATTTTAGGTAGTCCAAGATATATTTCCTCAGTCACCCTATGCCCAAAGTGACCCCTGTCACAGCGTCTACCCAACAGGAGTAGGGCGCTAGACTTAGAGTCCCCTTCCAAATGCTTAATTAAATACTGACTTACTAAAAGTAAGAAAAATATATATGAAAGCCCCAAACCCCATAGCAATTATCAAAATTCTTGAAATGTCAGCATTGCATTGTGCAATGCGCAAAAGGGTTATACCTATGCTCCATCTTTTAGATATATGTAAGATGGAGGTTGGGGGGCTTGGTTAGGAAGGAGGGAGGTAGGCACTGGCACTTGTTGTGAACCACTTGGATAGTGATAGAGTAAGCATAATAAGATAAGATTACATTATGTTTTACTATTAATTTCCACCTTCCCTCCAAAAATAAAAATAAACTGTCTATGCAAACACAGCCTTACTAATTGTAGGAACATAAGCAAACCCCACCCTTCATCCCACAGTGCAATGCTAAGGACTCAGCAACCTAAGGAAAGCCTTACTCATGACCATGGGGGATACTGGGGTGGTACCTACTTCTAAGTCTAGTCTAGTTTTACAAAGTCTGTATGTGCATAGACCCTTTAGAGTGCTCTTGGAGTACATACAGACTTTGTAAAATTCAAGCATGCACCAATACCTTACACTCCTTGATTTTATGCTTATGTGTGTATTTTAATCTTTCATTATAGGTTTACCGGTACTTTGGGCCCAATAGGCATATCTTGGAACTTGCTAGATCTAAACAGAAATTCCAGCTGAGACACACAATACACACTGCAGTTATACTTTTCATTGCAAAACAACACTCTTTGTGCACCGCTATTAGTCGCTTTCCTTGCCTCACCTGAATTCTCAGGCTCACCAACTCCCAAAAGTTCCCAGGTAGGCCAATAGGTCATTAGGAATCAATGCCAGTTTCACACTGCTGTGCTGTGCTTTGGCCACAGCGCTGGTGTACACAGTAGTGTATTTAGGTTTTGTGCTGCCCTAGGCCTGACTAAACTCGTGCAACCCCTAATTTAAATATGACCCACCCCTAGCTGTCAAGGCCACACCCCTTTCTGTTTAAGATCCGCCCTGAAATTTTTGAGTGGGGACACTAGTTCTGAGGGCCTGGAGGGGGGGAAATGGATTCCCTTCATTTGCATAGATTTCCTCTCACTTCCTGTTTGGCTATGGGGCAGGAAGTGAAGGGAAATCTCTGCAATGGGACAGGGATTGTAAAAAATAAACTGTCAGGGACTATAACCCTCCCTTACTCTATCCAAAATGAAAAAAAAAAAAAAGTTTCCTATAGTTCCACTTTATTTTATGGAGAGGACTAAGAAGATATAACCATGCCGATGGTGCAGCAGAAAACAGCACAGTGAGGAAGGTTTGTGGTCCAGGATGATAGGACAGTCAAAATTAAAAGCAACCCCCCCCCCCACAGTTGCGGAATGCCAGCCTCCCGCATACCGGAAGCAGTGCTGTCGCTTTATGGGGGCGCTAGACTAATTTGCCTCTCAGCCCAGTCCACCCCATAAGACTGGCGCTACACTAACAGTGTAGCGCAAGCCGGCGGGGACTCTTTACATGCTGCCCCCCTGCAAAGTGCTGCCCTAGGCCTGTGCCTTGTTGGCCTAGGCCAGGATACAGCATTGGGTGTACCCTCAGTTTTTGTGTGGATTTCTTATAGACTTTCTATTTGGTTGCATGTTTTTGGGGCGCTTTTCTGAGAATGAAACAAGCCTAACTGAAAATAGTTATCTGTTTCAGTTATATGAGAAGATACATTGTTAACTCACCGCACTTTGTCAAAAACCAGAAAATCCCAACTATGAAGGCAAGGACAAAGGGAACCAGACACGAGACAGCAGAGACATAGAGCTTAACCCTGGATGGAGAATCGTCTTGCGTTTCATTTTCTGGAGAAGTTTGTTCTGGGGCTTAAAAAGAAAAGATAATGAAAATTCAGCTCATCCACAGGTTGAAAATTCAGCTCATCCATTCCAGTAAAATTTCTATGCAGGTCTTTGACTATTGGTTTTATTTTCTGTGTGCAGGACATCTATATGTTCTTTTTGTGTTTATGTAGGTGTTATTATCAGTAAACTATAAAACTATGCAATAGGGATGAGCTTCGTGTTCGAGTCGAACATACGTTCGACTCGAACATCGGCTGTTCGATCGTTCGACGAAGATCGAACGATTTGGGCCGTTCGCGCCAAATTCGAGTGACGCGAACGGCCCACAATGCACTACGCCATCGCAGTGTCATCCAGGCGCTGTGATTGGCCAAGCATGCACTGTGACCCCGCATGCTTGGCCAATCACAGCGCCGGCAGCGAGGAGAGCAATGATTGGCCACAGGCAGGATGCCTGTGGCCAATTATTGCTGAGGGTGTTTAGTACACGCCCCACACTATAAAAGGCCGCCAGCACGGCGGCCTAGTGTAGTGTGTTCCGGAGCAGGGATAGAGCAGCATAGGCAGGGACAGTGACTGTTATTTCTTTCTTGCTTAACCTGGATTCCTTTAGTTTAGGGAAAGAGAAGGATAGGTAGGGAGAGTGTCAGTGTGTTTTGTGCTTGTGCTATAGTGTGCTTAAAAAAAACATTTATTCTAGGGACAGAAAACTGTAGGTAGGGACAGTGTCAGTTTCTTTCACTCTGCAAGTCCTTGTTTCCAGGGACCTGGAAGGACAGTGAGTGAATTGTCCTTGTGCTATATTGTGCTTAAAAAAACATTTATTCTAGGGACAGAAAACTGTAGGTAGGGAGAGTGTCAGTTTCTTTCACTCTGCAAGTCCTTGTTTCCAGGGACCTGTAAGGACAGTGAGTGAATTGTCCTTGTGCTATATTGTGATTAAAAAAAACATTTTTTCTAGGGACAGAAAACTGTAGGTAGGGAGAGTGTTTTTTTTCTTTCACTCTGCAAGTCCTTGTTTCCAGGGACCTGGAAGGACAGTGAGTGAATTGTCCTTGTGCTATATTGTGCTTAAAAAAAAACATTTTTTCTAGGGACAGAAAACTGTAGGTAGGGAGAGTGTTTTTTTTTTTTCACTCTGCAAGTCCTTGTTTCCAGGGACCTGTAAGGACAGTGAGTGAATTGTCCTTGTGCTATATTGTGCTTAAAAAAAACATTTATTCTAGGGACAGAAAACTGTAGGTAGGGAGAGTGTCAGTTTATTTCACTCTGCAAGTCCTTGTTTCCAGGGACCTGTAAGGACAGTGAGTGAATTGTCCTTGTGCTATATTGTGATTAAAAAAAACATTTTTTCTAGGGACAGAAAACTGTAGGTAGGGAGAGTGTTTTTTTTCTTTCACTCTGCAAGTCCTTGTTTCCAGGGACCTGTAAGGACAGTGAGTGAATTGTCCTTGTGCTATATTGTGCTTAAAAAAAACATTTATTCTAGGGACAGAAAACTGTAGGTAGGGAGAGTGTCAGTTTATTTCACTCTGCAAGTCCTTGTTTCCAGGGACCTGTAAGGACAGTGAGTGAATTGTCCTTGTGCTATATTGTGATTAAAAAAAACATTTTTTCTAGGGACAGAAAACTGTAGGTAGGGAGAGTGTTTTTTTTCTTTCACTCTGCAAGTCCTTGTTTCCAGGGACCTGTAAGGACAGTGAGTGAATTGTCCTTGTGCTATATTGTGATTAAAAAAAACATTTTTTCTAGGGACAGAAAACTGTAGGTAGGGAGAGTGTTTTTTTTCTTTCACTCTGCAAGTCCTTGTTTCCAGGGACCTGGAAGGACAGTGAGTGAATTGTCCTTGTGCTATATTGTGCTTAAAAAAAACATTTATTCTAGGGACAGAAAACTGTAGGTAGGGAGAGTGTCAGTTTATTTCACTCTGCAAGTCCTTGTTTCCAGGGACCTGTAAGGACAGTGAGTGAATTGTCCTTGTGCTATATTGTGATTAAAAAAAACATTTTTTCTAGGGACAGAAAACTGTAGGTAGGGAGAGTGTTTTTTTTCTTTCACTCTGCAAGTCCTTGTTTCCAGGGACCTGGAAGGACAGTGAGTGAATTGTCCTTGTGCTATATTGTGCTTAAAAAAAACATTTATTCTAGGGACAGAAAACTGTAGGTAGGGAGAGTGTCAGTTTATTTCACTCTGCAAGTCCTTGTTTCCAGGGACCTGTAAGGACAGTGAGTGAATTGTCCTTGTGCTATATTGTGATTAAAAAAAACATTTTTTCTAGGGACAGAAAACTGTAGGTAGGGAGAGTGTTTTTTTTCTTTCACTCTGCAAGTCCTTGTTTCCAGGGACCTGGAAGGACAGTGAGTGAATTCTCCTTGTGCTATATTGTGCTTAAAAAAAACATTAATTCTAGGGACAGAAAACTGTAGGTAGGGAGAGTGTCAGTTTATTTCACTCTGCAAGTCCTTGTTTCCAGGGACCTGTAAGGACAGTGAGTGAATTGTCCTTGTGCTATATTGTGCTTAAAAAAAACATTTATTCTAGGGACAGAAAACTGTAGGTAGGGAGAGTGTTTATTTTCTTTCACTCTGCAAGTCCTTGTTTCCAGGGACCTGTAAGGACAGTGAGTGAATTGTCCTTGTGCTATATTGTGATTAAAAAAAACATTTATTCTAGGGACAGAAAACTGTAGGTAGGGAGAGTGTCAGTTTATTTCACTCTGCAAGTCCTTGTTTCCAGGGACCTGTAAGGACAGTGAGTGAATTGTCCTTGTGCTATATTGTGATTAAAAAAAACATTTTTTCTAGGGACAGAAAACTGTAGGTAGGGAGAGTGTTTTTTTTCTTTCACTCTGCAAGTCCTTGTTTCCAGGGACCTGTAAGGACAGTGAGTGAATTGTCCTTGTGCTATATTGTGATTAAAAAAAACATTTTTTCTAGGGACAGAAAACTGTAGGTAGGGAGAGTGTTTTTTTTCTTTCACTCTGCAAGTCCTTGTTTCCAGGGACCTGTAAGGACAGTGAGTGAATTGTCCTTGTGCTATATTGTGCTTAAAAAAAACATTTATTCTAGGGACAGAAAACTGTAGGTAGGGAGAGTGTCAGTTTATTTCACTCTGCAAGTCCTTGTTTCCAGGGACCTGTAAGGACAGTGAGTGAATTGTTCTTGTGCTATATTGTGATTAAAAAAAACATTTTTTCTAGGGACAGAAAACTGTAGGTAGGGAGAGTGTCAGTTTATTTCACTCTGCAAGTCCTTGTTTCCAGGGACCTGTAAGGACAGTGAGTGAATTGTTCTTGTGCTATATTGTGATTAAAAAAAACATTTTTTCTAGGGACAGAAAACTGTAGGTAGGGAGAGTGTTTTTTTTCTTTCACTCTGCAAGTCCTTGTTTCCAGGGACCTGTAAGGACAGTGAGTGAATTGTCCTTGTGCTATATTGTGCTTAAAAAAAACATTTATTCTAGGGACAGAAAACTGTAGGTAGGGAGAGTGTCAGTTTATTTCACTCTGCAAGTCCTTGTTTCCAGGGACCTGTAAGGACAGTGAGTGAATTGTCCTTGTGCTATATTGTGATTAAAAAAAACATTTTTTCTAGGGACAGAAAACTGTAGGTAGGGAGAGTGTTTTTTTTCTTTCACTCTGCAAGTCCTTGTTTCCAGGGACCTGTAAGGACAGTGAGTGAATTGTCCTTGTGCTATATTGTGCTTAAAAAAAACATTTATTCTAGGGACAGAAAACTGTAGGTAGGGAGAGTGTCAGTTTATTTCACTCTGCAAGTCCTTGTTTCCAGGGACCTGTAAGGACAGTGAGTGAATTGTCCTTGTGCTATATTGTGATTAAAAAAAACATTTTTTCTAGGGACAGAAAACTGTAGGTAGGGAGAGTGTTTTTTTTCTTTCACTCTGCAAGTCCTTGTTTCCAGGGACCTGTAAGGACAGTGAGTGAATTGTCCTTGTGCTATATTGTGCTTAAAAAAAACATTTATTCTAGGGACAGAAAACTGTAGGTAGGGAGAGTGTCAGTTTATTTCACTCTGCAAGTCCTTGTTTCCAGGGACCTGTAAGGACAGTGAGTGAATTGTTCTTGTGCTATATTGTGATTAAAAAAAACATTTTTTCTAGGGACAGAAAACTGTAGGTAGGGAGAGTGTCAGTTTATTTCACTCTGCAAGTCCTTGTTTCCAGGGACCTGTAAGGACAGTGAGTGAATTGTTCTTGTGCTATATTGTGATTAAAAAAAACATTTTTTCTAGGGACAGAAAACTGTAGGTAGGGAGAGTGTTTTTTTTCTTTCACTCTGCAAGTCCTTGTTTCCAGGGACCTGTAAGGACAGTGAGTGAATTGTCCTTGTGCTATATTGTGCTTAAAAAAAACATTTATTCTAGGGACAGAAAACTGTAGGTAGGGAGAGTGTCAGTTTATTTCACTCTGCAAGTCCTTGTTTCCAGGGACCTGTAAGGACAGTGAGTGAATTGTCCTTGTGCTATATTGTGATTAAAAAAAACATTTTTTCTAGGGACAGAAAACTGTAGGTAGGGAGAGTGTTTTTTTTCTTTCACTCTGCAAGTCCTTGTTTCCAGGGACCTGGAAGGACAGTGAGTGAATTCTCCTTGTGCTATATTGTGCTTAAAAAAAACATTAATTCTAGGGACAGAAAACTGTAGGTAGGGAGAGTGTCAGTTTATTTCACTCTGCAAGTCCTTGTTTCCAGGGACCTGTAAGGACAGTGGGTGAATTGTCCTTGTGCTATATTGTGCTTAAAAAAAACATTTATTCTAGGGACAGAAAACTGTAGGTAGGGAGAGTGTTTATTTTCTTTCACTCTGCAAGTCCTTGTTTCCAGGGACCTGTAAGGACAGTGAGTGAATTGTCCTTGTGCTATATTGTGATTAAAAAAAACATTTATTCTAGGGACAGAAAACTGTAGGTAGGGAGAGTGTCAGTTTATTTCACTCTGCAAGTCCTTGTGTCAGGGTCACCTGTGGCCAGGTGACAGATGCACACCGTAGGGGGACAGGAGTGCACCGCGAGGTAGTGAACCCTATGGCTGGCTTCTGTGGATAGGAAACTGGGTGGTTGTGGAAAGCGGGACCAGAGGAGCACAACCGGGATCCCAACGGAAGCGAGAGCCAAGATTCCCCAGGGCGCGGAGTCTAAGACCCAGCTGGTCTTCTCCAGGGCCTCTAGTGGTGAGGATGTTACGCTGCAGGCTGGGACCAGGTCGCGGCCCCTGGAGTTTCCTAGCTCACGCCCCGTAGGATAAGGGGAAGCAGCAGCACACGATAGAGAGAACCGAATAACAAGCCGAAGGTCAGGGGCCACAAGCAGACAAGGATAACGAAGAACGAGCCGAAGGTCAAGGGTCACGAGCAGACAGGGATGGTCGGGGACAAGCCAATAACGTAACAGAGAGACAGACGTAGCACACGGCAGGCAGGAACCCAAACACACAATGCCTAACAAACACGTTGATCAGCAAAGCAGGCTTGCAGTGCACAGGTTAATATAGTGTTCAGTGATAGGGCCTGGGGTGGAGTCAGGCTGGGAGGAGATTATAAAGGAAGCCAGGTGAAGGAGGTCTGGTCTCTAGATGAACACATGAGGAGGAAGGTAAGATGGCAGACAAACACTACTGCATATCCATGACAGTACCCTCCCTCTTATGGGCCCTCCCCCGCCTGGACCCAGGCTTAAAGGGAAATCTCTGATGAAACCTTCTCAACAGATGAGGTGCAGCGACATCAGATGCAGCGATCCAAGACGCCTCCTCAGGACCAAAACCTCTCCAATGCACAAGGTACTGAAGAATGCCTCTGCAGAGCCGAGAATCCAGAACTTGTCTAACCTCGTACTTAAGATTATCCTCAGAGACTGAAAACGAGGTAGGGAGATGACAAGAAGATCTATTGAGGACCAAAGGCTCTCTAGGAATAAGCAAGGGCATGAGACGATCAACAGGAATCTGAGGAGGGTCCCCTAGACCCTTAAAGGGGAACTGGTCATCTTGCACAGGACCATCAGACTGGGCAGATGTCAGTGGAACCCTGAAGTCAGGTTGGTTAGAAGGTGACATGTCGCCGGAGTCAAGCTGAATAGCTGAAGGACAAGCAGAATGTCCCGAACAAGAAAAAGTGAGAGGCTCACTGGGCATGGACTGGACTGGCATAACTAGTACAGAGGCAGAGTGAATAGCTGAGTCAGGTGTAGCGACTACCTGAATCGCATCGCAAGACGTAGCGACTGCAGGACTTGTAGACAAGCTAGCCTGGCTGTGCGTCCAAGGGTGGTTAGGGACAGAGAAATGTAAATGGTTATGCAACCTGGAATGAATGACCGGCTCAGATTCACAGGGGGCAACCTTGGGTAGGCAGGACGAGGAACAGGAGGGACCCCAAGCCAGGATCTGTCCAGTAGTCCAGTCCACATGAGGAGAATGGAGCTGTAACCATGGGAGACCCAAAATTATAGGCGTTGAGGCCTTGGGTAAGATAAGGAAGGATATCCACTCCTGGTGGAGTGTCCCTACCGACATCTTAACAGGGAGGGTCTGGAAGCGGATAGGTCCCCCTGGAAGAACAGTACCATCAATCGCCAAGACCACCAATGGCGTGGTGAGGGGCAAAAGAGTAAGTCTCATGGACGATGCGATTTCCCAGTCCATGAAATTACCAGCGGCTCCGGAATCCAGATATGCTGAGACCGAATGAGAAGAAGCACCAACATGAAGGAACACAGAAAGCAGAAGACGAGAAGGGGAAGGTGATATTTCTGGGTCCAATACTCCACTTTCCAGATGAAGTGGACCCGAACGTTTTTCTGGACAAAGAGAGCAAGTGTCACGAAAATGACCTTTGCCCCCACAGTAAAGACACAGACCAAGAGTTCTGCGCCTAGCACGTTCCTCAGGGGATAGCCTGGTCCGACCCAGCTGCATGGGTTCCTCAGCTGGTAGGAGATGCTCTACGGGTCGAAGAGAGGGGAGCTCAGGCTGACTAAGAACCAAGGAGTGCTGGCGTTGCTTTTCTAAGGTCCTCTCCTGAAAGCGAACATCGATCTGGTTACACAAGGAGATAACGCCGGCCAGATCAGTGGGGATGGTTCTTCCTGCTAATTCATCCTTCACTCTATCAGACAGGCCATGCAAAAAGGTTGCGACTAAGGCCTCATTGTTCCAGCTCAACTCAGCCGACAGTATGCGGAAATGAAGCGCATACTGTCCCACAGAAGCAGACTCTTGGCGGAGACGTAAAAGGGCGCTGGCCGCTGAAGAGACACGAGCCGGTTCTTCGAAGATATTCCGAAAAAGTTTCAAGAAGCCAGACAGGCTAGAAACCACTGGATCATTCAGTTCCCACAGAGGGGCTGCCCAGGCTAAAGCTTCACCAGAGAGGAGGGAAATGATATAGGCTACCTTAGCCCGATCAGACAGGAAGTTTTGGGGCTGGAGCTCAAAATGAATCGTGCATTGGCTAAGGAACCCCCTGCAAGCCTTGGAGTCCCCAGAGAAACGGGACGGAGCTGGCAGTTGTAGCGAGTGTGTGGCTGCGACTGGTGCAATAGGTGCAGCCGCTGATTGTATTTGAGGTTGCGGATTCAGGGTTCCCAAGGAGGCCTGAAGCTGCTCGAAGCGAGAAGCCAGATCCTGGAGGAATCGCATCACCTGAGTCTGATTCGATTCCTGGGTTTCAAGTCTGCAAACTATGCCCTGCAATGGATCATCCGCGGGTAGCGGGATGTCAGCCGGGTTCATGGCTGATCAAACTGTCAGGGTCACCTGTGGCCAGGTGACAGATGCACACCGTAGGGGGACAGGAGTGCACCGCGAGGTAGTGAACCCTATGGCTGGCTTCTGTGGATAGGAAACTGGGTGGTTGTGGAAAGCGGGACCAGAGGAGCACAACCGGGATCCCAACGGAAGCGAGAGCCAAGATTCCCCAGGGCGCGGAGTCTAAGACCCAGCTGGTCTTCTCCAGGGCCTCTAGTGGTGAGGATGTTACGCTGCAGGCTGGGACCAGGTCGCGGCCCCTGGAGTTTCCTAGCTCACGCCCCGTAGGATAAGGGGAAGCAGCAGCACACGATAGAGAGAACCGAATAACAAGCCGAAGGTCAGGGGCCACAAGCAGACAAGGATAACGAAGAACGAGCCGAAGGTCAAGGGTCACGAGCAGACAGGGATGGTCGGGGACAAGCCAATAACGTAACAGAGAGACAGACGTAGCACACGGCAGGCAGGAACCCAAACACACAATGCCTAACAAACACGTTGATCAGCAAAGCAGGCTTGCAGTGCACAGGTTAATATAGTGTTCAGTGATAGGGCCTGGGGTGGAGTCAGGCTGGGAGGAGATTATAAAGGAAGCCAGGTGAAGGAGGTCTGGTCTCTAGATGAACACATGAGGAGGAAGGTAAGATGGCAGACAAACACTACTGCATATCCATGACACCTTGTTTCCAGGGACCTGTAAGGACAGTGAGTGAATTGTCCTTGTGCTATATTGTGATTAAAAAAAACATTTTTTCTAGGGACAGAAAACTGTAGGTAGGGAGAGTGTTTTTTTTCTTTCACTCTGCAAGTCCTTGTTTCCAGGGACCTGTAAGGACAGTGAGTGAATTGTCCTTGTGCTATATTGTGATTAAAAAAAACATTTTTTCTAGGGACAGAAAACTGTAGGTAGGGAGAGTGTTTTTTTTCTTTCACTCTGCAAGTCCTTGTTTCCAGGGACCTGTAAGGACAGTGAGTGAATTGTCCTTGTGCTATATTGTGCTTAAAAAAAAACATTTATTCTAGGGACAGAAAACTGTAGGTAGGGAGAGTGTCAGTTTATTTCACTCTGCAAGTCCTTGTTTCCAGGGACCTGTAAGGACAGTGAGTGAATTTTTCTTGTGCTATATTGTGATTAAAAAAAACATTTTTTCTAGGGACAGAAAACTGTAGGTAGGGAGAGTGTCAGTTTATTTCACTCTGCAAGTCCTTGTTTCCAGGGACCTGTAAGGACAGTGAGTGAATTGTTCTTGTGCTATATTGTGATTAAAAAAAACATTTTTTCTAGGGACAGAAAACTGTAGGTAGGGAGAGTGTTTTTTTTCTTTCACTCTGCAAGTCCTTGTTTCCAGGGACCTGTAAGGACAGTGAGTGAATTGTCCTTGTGCTATATTGTGCTTAAAAAAAACATTTATTCTAGGGACAGAAAACTGTAGGTAGGGAGAGTGTCAGTTTCTTTCACTGTGAAAGTCCTTGTTTCAAGGGACAGAGAAGGACACCTGAAGGTAGCCCTTATTGCTTTTTTCCCATCTCCCTGCAGGCCATCTATTAGAATGTCTGGAAGGCAAACAAGGAGAGGCAGACAGTCAGGAGGCAATAAAAGAGGGCAAGCAGGCTCTGTGTCTGGGGGCAACAGTGCTGGTCGTGGACGCGGTGCATTGTCATCAGCACATGGCCATGGGACACGCTTGTCCTTCTTTTCGGCAGCTGGACATGTTGAGCCACATCATGCCGAAGACTTGGTAGAGTGGATGACCAAGCCCTCCTCCTCCTCCTCATCCTCTCTCACCCAGGCTCAGGGTACTGGAAAAGCAGCTGCCAAAGCGTCGTCTTCCCTGGTATCAATGTCAAACAAATCATCAGTCACTCCTTCCCTAGACCCACCATGTCCTCCTCCTGAGGAGTCCCCCGAACTGTTTCAGCACAGTGTTGGGTACATGCTCCAGGAGGATGCCCAGCGTTTCGAAGGGTCTGATGATGAAACCCAGCTAGAGGAAGGCAGTAGCGTGAGAGCAGACAGAGGGGATGCTCAAGAAGGACACCAATCTGGCAGTCATGTTCCAGCAGCTGCAGCATACTGCCAGATTGGCTCCAGTGATGAGGAGGGAGGGGATGATGAGGTCACTGACTCCACGTGGGTGCCTAATAGGAGAGAGGAGGAGGAGGAGGATGAGGAGGAGGCACATCTCCAACGAGGCAGGATGCCCTTTGGTGGCCAGCGTAAGGGCAGTACACCGACGGAATCACACCGCAGAGCTCCGCCTGTGCAGGGCGCTGCCTCTGCCCGTCATTCAAAAAGTTCTTTGGTGTGGGCCTTTTTTGAGGCTAGTGCATCAGATCGCACAGCTGCTGTTTGCAACATATGTCTCAAGCGTATATCGCGTGGCCAAAACATCAGCCGCTTGGGTACCACATGCCTGACCAGACATATGTTGACCTGCCATGCAGCTCGTTGGCAAGCCTACCTCAAAGACCCACACCAAAGAACAAAGCGGACCTCTCCTTGCACCGCATCAGCTGGGATCTCCAACCCCACTATAACTTCAGTCCTCTCTGAAACATGCACTGAGAGGAATGAAGGTGTAGAATTAGGTGTGTCACAGCCAAGTACTTGCGGCCACTCTGCTAGCAGTACACCGACGTCCGATTCTAGCAGGCAAATTTCCCTGCCCCAGCTGCTGGACCGTCGAAAGAAGTTCACTCCCAGCCATCCACATGCCCAGCGGTTGAATGCTAGCTTGGCTAAATTGCTAGCGCTTCAACTGCTGCCTTTTCAGTTGGTAGACTCGGCCCCCTTCCGTGAGTTTGTGCAATGTGCGGTTCCTCAGTGGCAGGTTCCCAAACGCCACTTTTTCTCACGGAAGGCTATTCCGGCTCTCTACCGGCATGTGGAAGGCAATGTCTTGGCCTCGCTGGACAGGGCGGTCAGCGGTAAGGTGCATATTACCGCTGACTCATGGTCCAGCAGGCATGGACAGGGACGTTACCTTTCTTTCACGGCCCATTGGGTCACTCTTTTGGCAGCTGGGAAGGATGCAGGACAAGGTGCAGTAGTGTTGGAGGTTGTCCCACCGCCACGCCTCCAAAATGCTACTACTGGTTGTGACACACCTCTCTCCTCCACCCCCTCCTCTTCTTCTTCCTCCATGGCCTCTTCCTGTGGTTTGTCCTATGAACCAGCGGTGCTCCGTAGCCGTTCACGGGGCTACGCAAGTACGCAGGCAAAAAGATGCCATGCCGTGCTTGCGCTGGTGTGTTTGGGGGACAGAAGCCACACTGGGGCAGAGGTCCTGTCTGCTCTGCAGGGCCAGGCCGAGAGGTGGTTGACGCCACGCCAGCTTAAGCCAGGAATGGTGGTTTGCGACAATGGCACCAACCTCCTCTCCGCCCTCCGACAGGGACAACTGACCCATGTGCCCTGTGTGGCTCACGTCCTTAACCTGGTGGTGCAGCGGTTCTTGGGCAGGTACCCGGGCTTACAGGATGTCCTGAGGCAGGCCAGGAAAGTCTGTGTGCATTTCCGCAGATCTTATAATGCCAGTGCTCGCCTGGCTGAGCTGCAAAAGGAGTTGAACCTGCCCAAGAACCGCCTTATATGTGACATGCCCACCAGGTGGAACTCAACGTTGGCCATGCTGCAGCGGCTGCACACGCAGCAGAGGGCCATCAATGAGTACCTGTGCGACTACGGCACCAGGACAGGGTCAGGGGAGCTTGGTTTTTTTTCTCCACGCCAGTGGGGCATGATCAGGGATGCATGCACTGTCCTGGCACCATTTGAGGAGGCCACGAGGATGGTGAGCAGTGACAGTGCATGCATCAGTGACACTGTACCTCTTGTCCACCTGTTGGAGCACACGCTGCGTGGAATAATGGACAGGGCACTTGAGGCAGAACAGAGGCAGGAAGAGGAGGACTTCCTTGCCTCTCAAGGCCCCCTTTACCCAGACAGTGTTCCTTCTGTCCCACCCATCGCACAGGAAGAGGAGGAGGAGGAGGAGGAGGAGGAGGAGGATTGTGTCAGCATGGAGGTGGAGGCTGGCACTCAGCATCATCAGCAGCAGTCTTTTAGGGATGATTTACAGTCCCAAGAAACCAGTGGACTTGTACGTGGCTGGGAGGAGGTGGCTGCGGATCATGTCGTCCTTAGTGACCCAGAGGACTCCGGAGCGAATGCCTCAGCAAACCTACGCTGCATGGCCTCCCTGATCCTGCAAAGTCTGCGGAAGGATCCTCGTATTCTTCGGATCAAGGAGAGGGACCATTACTGGCTGGCCACTCTCCTTGATCCACGGTACAAGGGTAAGGTTGCGGACCTTATGTTACCGTCGCAGAGGGAGCAGAGGATGAGACAACTCCGGGAGGCCTTGCAGAAAGGTCTGTGCAACGCGTTCCCAGAGACTGGGAGGTTACAAACTCCTGGTCCTGGACAACGAGTTGCTGAGGCTTCGGCCAGTCAAAGAAGGAGCGGTGGGGAAGGTGGCCGTCTGACCGATGCGTTCAGACAATTCTTTAGTCCGCAGCCCCAAAGTATGATCGGTTCCAGCAACCATCGCCAGCGTCTGATAAACATGGTGCAGGAATATCTAGGGGCAAGGTCAGACTTGGACACCTTTCCCACCGAAAATCCTCTGGCTTACTGGGTCTTGAGGATGGATCACTGGCCAGAGCTTGCACAGTATGCAATTGAGCTACTGGCCTGTCCTGCATCCAGCGTTCTTTCGGAACGCACATTCAGTGCTGCTGGAGGATTTGTCACGGATCACAGGGTGCGCCTGTCCACCGACTCGGTTGATCGACTGACTTTCATCAAGATGAACCAGTCTTGGATCACCACCAGCTACCACACACCTGATGCTGATATAACAGACTAATTGATTTTAACATGTCACATCCCTTCAAGACTGATGCTGATGCTGAGTGCCTGTGCTGTTATGTTGACTGGCTATCCTCCTCCTCCGAGTCCTCAATGATACGATTGATGATGATAGCTTGGAAGATCATTTTTGTTTATGGGTGCCGCCACCAGTGGCTAAGGCCCAATTTTTCAGCCCCTGTTTTACAGGGGCGTGTAATTACAATTTTTTTAGCAATAATTTGCCATAGGGCTCATTGCTGTGCTCCAAGTACAGTATCTGTGAGGGGTTGGAGTGTTGTGGCACCAGTGCCTAAGGCCCAATTTTTCAGCCCCTGTTTAACAGGGGCGTGTCATTACAATTTTTGAAGCAATACTTTGCAACAGGGCTCATTGCTGTGCTCCAAGTACAGTATCTGTGAGGGGTTGTAGTGTTGTGCCACCAGTGCCTAAGGCCCAATTTTTCAGCCCCTGTTCAACAGGGGCATGCAATTACAATTCTTGATCTAATAATTCACAGCAGGGTCCATTGCTGCACCCACCAAGAGTAACTCTGAGGGCTTACAGTCTTGTGGCAACGCCACCACCACCACCACCACCACGAAAGGCCCAATTTTTCAGCCCCTGTTCAAAAGGGGCATGTAATTACAATTCTTGATCTAATAATTCACAGCAGGGCCCATTGCTGCACCCACCAAGAGTAACTGTCAGGGCTTACAGTGTTGTGGCACCAGCACCACCATCAAAGCCCCAATTTTTACTACCACTGTTCAACAATTATATGTAATTAAAATTCCTGATATAATAGTTGACAGCAGGGCGTTCCAGCACCAACCAAGAGTAACTGAGTGCTTACAGTGTTGTGCCAACACCAACAACTAAGGGGCCTATTTCTGCAGAGTATATACGGCAGGTCCCTACTTTCAAACATCCAACTTACAAACGACTCCTACTTGCAAACGAAAGAAGACAACAGGAAGTGAGAGGAAATCTACCCCTAGAAAGGAAAATTCTCTCCTGTAAGAATAAATATGGGAGAAAGGGGTCTCATCTGTACTGATGCTTTATCAGCAATCCTTGTTTCAAGAAAAACACCACATTTCAAAAACAGTTGTCATTGGGACGGAAAGTGAGGTGAAATGTTCTGAACAGGGGCACAGACAGCAAAACAAATGTTACAGGGGTGATAACCCTTACCTATGTTTCCCAAAAAGTTTAAAAATAGATTTTTGGGCTGGAGCTACACTTCAACAATGTACCTGTTCAAAATTACAAACACATTCTACATAAGAACAAACCTACAGTCCCTGTCTTGTATGCACCGCCTGTATACGGCTGTTCAGAGTATATAGGGCCTTTTTTATTTTATGTGCGGGGTTCCCCTTAATATCCATACAAGACCCAAAGGGGCTGGTAATGGGCTGGGGTAGGGGGGGGGTCATGGGGTAGCTATGCCATTTTTCTTAAAGAATTTCATCCATATTACCGGGACCAGACATTACATTAAAGCCGCAAGCAGTTTTAAATGGCTTTTTTTTCCTTTAGAAGTGTCATTTTGTGCAGGGACAGTTCTAAACACGGGAAACACGTGGCACTTCACAGGCATACTTTAGACACCCCCCAGGTACGATATTTAAAGGAATATTTGACTTTTTTTTTTTCACTTTATGCATCATTAAAATGACTGCTCCCGAAAAACGACCGTTTTTAAAACTTCTTTTTGCATTGATACATGTCCCCTGGTGCACAACCCGGGTTCCCAAACCCTATTTATGACAATAACATGCATAATAGTTGTTATAATTAGCACTTTAGAATTCGAACGTTCGCATCCATTGTATTTAATAGGGTTCTAATGTTCGTTCGAACTTTCGGTCCGTTCGCGGGTTCTGGTGCGAACCGAACCCGGGGGTGTTCGGCTCATCACTACTATGCAAAAACATAACCCTAGCTCAACCTAAACACCCCCTCAGGCTAAGAAATTATTAAACATTTATCCCATGCATGCAACCTTTTTTCAAAAATCTGGTCATAACAAAATCTAGGGGATGTGAAAGGACAGAAAGAAAAGCCGCACACCCAGAGAGTGACATACAGAGGCTACAAAGACCTGACATTCTTCCACACCTTTGTCAAGGCCCTTGGCTGCCACCTGTCCTTCTCAGGACCCCAAGTTTTCCCAACCTTACCCAGAATGTTGTAAACATTTACTTCGAGAGGAAGGACTTTTTTCCAAGAGGAAACCTGACACTGTGTATTCCATGTGAAGTGACGGACTACTACACCGACTAGAAAAGGTGCCTTGAAATCAAAATCTCGACGAGTCTGAAAAGCCCCATATAACCACTCTGCATAACACATGCGGGAAAGAGATACCCAGAGGCTCACCCACCTGTTTATAGACTTCTATATTGAAGGGGCACTGAAGCAAGAAATGGTCCATCGTTTTCTCCACCCCACCACACTCCACTCTTGGACAACTACAGTTGTTCACAGAGCAATGCTTTAAGTTGCCCTTCCATAAAGGCTGCCATGGAGCAGGCTCCAGGCCAAACCACATAACTTTAAAGTCATTCTCTCCAGATTATTCATTCGCAGGGTCTGGGCAATCAGGTAAGTTTTAATCAGATCAATCCTTTCCCTGGAAGAGAGTTTCCAATCCTTCTAGCTGGCAACCTTGGCATCGACTATTGTAGCCTGCTTACCCAATTTGCAAGGCCATAATTGTCGGAACCAAACTTGATGTCTAAAACTTTAATTTCCTGTCAGGGCTCTGGGAAGCTGTCCGGAAGCTCAAAGCCTTCACCTTCTTCTTCCATCCAGAAAATATCACTGTTATCCTAACTGATCTTTGGGCCAGATGCCTCAGCATACTGCTTCAGCACCAAGACCGCCTCCTCCACCTACTTTGTCTTAGAAATGAAACAGACACATCATCAGCATAGGCTACGACCCTCGGAGGAGGCTCACCAGGAATTCCAAAAGGCACCCCACACAACGGTCCATTCTCTAACGTTCTGATGAGGGGATTGATTTGGAACTTGTATGGCAGAGGACGTAAAGGACACCCAGGGCCGGCCCTACCATGGGACCCGATGGGACCATGGTCCCAGGCGGCACTTTAAGAGGGGCGGCAACAGGGGCGCACTGCCTGAGGACAGGGCCGGATTCCCCACAAGGCCACAGAGGCCAGGCCTCGGGGCGGCAGTGAATGCAGGGGCGGCGCCGCGGCACCCCCCCCCCTCTTCCGCTGCAGAGGAGAGAGGAGGGGGGAGAGGTGAGATGTGTCAGGACTTTCGGTAGAAACCCCCCCCCCCTCCTCAATCCAATCCGCATGGCAGAGGAAGGGAGGGAAAGAGGTGAGATGTCTCTACACAGGCTGCTGGAACTCTGTTAACACAGGTCACGGCCGCCACTCACTTCCCGTTGTGCAGCCGTGCCTGTTGTCAGCTCCAGGGGGAGGGCTGCAGGACTGAGCTATGTCTCGTCTCACACATAGCTTAGCCTCAGAGCACACTGGCGCTGACATCCCTCTCTCTGCACAGACAGAGGAGAGATAGAGCTCTGATCCTCCTCCTTCTGAGTCTGCCCCACCCACACTCCCATGTGAGGGCACTGGGCAGGAAGTTTGAACCCAGAAAAGTGTCAGACAGCCAGCACCTCAGCCTCCATCCTGGTAAGCTCACCCTCTCTCCTGCCTCCCAGTGTATAAAAAGGGGTGCTCTGTGGACTTTGTTAAAGGGGAGGGGGGCAGGCTTTGGTGAGCAGAGACCCCCTTTACACCAGAGTCCACAGCATGCCCCCTTAAATCAAGTTTCCCAGAACACCCCTTAAATTAGGGTTCCCGTTTACATTAGAGTCCACAGAGCTCCCCCTTACAGTGTAAGTGGAAATTCTGTGCGGACTCTGATGTAAGGGGGGCCTCTGTGCGGACTCTGATGTAAGGGGGGCCTCTGTGCAGACTCTGATGTAAGGGGGGCCTCTCTGCAGACTCTAATGTAAGGGGGCCTCTGTGCGGACTCTGATGTAAGGGGGGGCTCTGTACAGACTCTGATGTAAGGGGGGCTCTGTGCAGACTCTGATGTAAGAGGGGCTCTGTGTGGACTCTGATGTAAGAGGGGGCCTCTGTGCGGACTCTGATGTAAGAGGGGGCCTCTGTGCGGACTCTGTTGTAAGGGGGGGGCTCTGTACGGACTCTGATGTAAGGGGGGTCTCTGTGCGGACTCTGATGTAAGAGGGACCTCTGTGCGGACTCTGATGTAAGGGGGACCTCTGTGCGGACTCTGATGTAAGGGGGACCTCTGTGCGGACTCTGATGTAAGGGGGACCTCTGTGCGGACTCTGATGTAAGGGGGACCTCTGTGCGGACTCTGATGTAAGGGGGACCTCTGTGCGGACTCTGATGTAAGGGGGGGCTCTGTGCAGACTCTGATGTAAGGGGGGGCTCTGTGCGGACTCTGATGTAAGGGGGGGCTCTGTGCGGACTCTGATGTAAGGGGGGGCTCTGTGCGGACTCTGATGTAAGGGGGGCTCTGTGCGGACTCTGATGTAAGGGGGGCTCTGTGCGGACTCTGATGTAAGGGGGGGCTCTGTGCGGACTCTGATGTAAGGGGGTCTCTGTGCGGACTCTGATGTAAGAGGGACCTCTGTGCGGACTCTGATGTAAGGGGGACCTCTGTGCGGACTCTGATGTAAGGGGGGTCTCTGTGCGGACTCTGATGTAAGAGGGACCTCTGTGCGGACTCTGATGTAAGGGGGACCTCTGTGCGGACTCTGATGTAAGGGGGACCTCTGTGCGGACTCTGATGTAAGGGGGACCTCTGTGCGGACTCTGATGTAAGGGGGACCTCTGTGCGGACTCTGATGTAAGGGGGACCTCTGTGCGGACTCTGATGTAAGGGGGGGCTCTGTGCGGACTCTGATGTAAGGGGGGGCTCTGTGCGGACTCTGATGTAAGGGGGGGCTCTGTGCGGACTCTGATGTAAGGGGGGGCTCTGTGCGGACTCTGATGTAAGGGGGGCTCTGTGCGGACTCTGATGTAAGGGGGGCTCTGTGCGGACTCTGATGTAAGGGGGGGCTCTGTGCGGACTCTGATGTAAGAGGGGGCTCTGTGAAGACTCTGATGTAATGTAAGGGGGGGCTCTGTGCAGACTCTGATGTAAGGGGGGCCTCTGTGCGGACTCTGATGTAAGGGGGGCTCTGATGTAATTTGGACCTTTGGCAGCAACCCAGCAACCCCCCCCCACTTCTCAATTCGAGGGGCAGAAGAGGAGGGGAGAGATGAGAGGAGAGGTCACTTGGACTTTTCCGGCCAGCACATCTCCCCCCCCCCAGTTCTCAACCCGTCAACCCGCGGCATTGGGGCGGCAAAAGGGAGGACCCGGCCTTGGGGCGGCAAAGGGAATAAATCCGGGCCTGCCTGAGGACCTGGGTTTCCCTCCATCTAGTGTGCATTGTCAATGTCATACTGTACTGCATCGCCGGCGCCGCTGTCACTGGCCGCAGTGGCAAGACGCACTTCAAGGGTCTCTCCAGCGGCCCCTGCTTCACTGCCCAAACTGGTTGCTAGCTGCGGCCCGCTTTGTGTCTAGCAACCAGTGACGTAAGGAGAGAGAGGCCCATCATTCATTGCAGAGAGTATTTCACTTCCTCCTCCTCCGCTAGCTCCACCCACCTCCTCCCTGTATGTAACAGCATGAGATCGGAGCGGCTGTGTGTGTGGAGAGAGAGCAGCTGCGGGCTCTTCTCCCCCCTCCTTCTCCTCCTCATGCTGCTGTTCCTAGGACAGCCACCGCTATGTTTCTTCCCCCTTTTCCTCCCATTGGCCAGGGAAAAAAACTAAAAGGAGAAAAGAGGATTATGGGATATGTAGTGCAAATGGCTGGCCCATTGCAATTCTAGGGGGGAAACTGCAGCCCCCAGCATGCCCATCTGAAGGGAAGGGAGAGAGAGCCAGGCTGAGTGACAGGCTGCATCTGGTGACAGGCATCAGTGACAAGTGACAGGCTGCATCTGGTGACAGGCATCGGTGACAAGTGACAGGCTGCATCTGGTGACAGGCATCGGTGACAAGTGACAGGCTGCATCTGGTGACAGGCATTGGTAACAAGTGACAGGCTGCATCTGGTGACAGGCATTGGTGACAAGTGACAGGCTGCATCTGGTGACAGGCATTGGTGACAAGTGACAGGCTGCATCTGGTGACAGGCATTGGTGACAAGTGACAGGCTGCATCTGGTGACAGGCATTGGTGACAAGTGACAGGCTGCATCTGGTGACAGGCATTGGTAACAAGTGACAGGCTGCATGTTGTGGCAGGCTATGGGTGGCAAGTGGCACAGCTGCATCTGGTGGCAGGCAACGGTGGCAAGCAATAAGCTACATCTGGTGGCAAGCAATGGTGGCAAATGACAAGCTCAGGGTTCCCACTGATTCTGCATTATGGTGAGTTAAACTATTTCATTATATATTACAATGTAGTAATAGAAATAATGTGATTTGATCATCCTGACACCATATCGATCATAATGTTAGGATGATTTAAGTGCTAACACCAGCCATTCGCCCGACAAATCACCCGCTGCCAAATTCCCTGTCAGCGAGACTACACCCCCCCCCCCTCATCTTTTTTTGGGAAGGAAGGGCGGTATCCCTGAATGGCAGTTTGGAAATGTGGTCAATGCAGCGCTGTTGTTGCGGCATGTTGCATCACTGAGCTGGGATCAGAGCGTAGCTGGTCGGTGGAAGTGGAGAGAAAGGGGGGAGCTTTCGTGGTGCTACACAATACTCTTTGCAGGAAGGAGCTAGGGTGACCACATTTTTAAACTACTATTCACGGACACCCCCCCTTCCCAAACATCAGCTTGTTCTGTAACGAATCACAGCACAGTGATTGGACACAAGAGGTGGGATTTATGATTTCTCCAATCACATGCAGGGGGCGGGGATTGTGCTCCTCCAGGCATTCCCGGCCAGGACAAGTACTGTCAGTGAGTAAAGAGGTGATGTGGCGGCCTTTTTTGGGGGCATCAGATTGGCCTAGGGGGGTGGCTGTGTCAGTTTCATTCCGGGACACTGTATTGTCCTGGAATGAATGTGCCCGGGACAGACCTGCAAAATGCGTGGTCACCCTAGAAGGGGCATGTCTCTTTGCTGAATATATGGGATGTCTCTTGCTGAATATATTGGGCTGTCTCTTTGCTTTATGGAAACGTCTCTTTGCTGGATGGGCATAGGATTTTTTTTGGGGGGGGCAGCATTTCATTCTTGGGCCCAGGCAGCACAATGTCTTTGGCCAGCCCTGAGGACACCCCTGATGTACACCCAAGAGAATCTCAAAGGGCTGTCCGATTCAAGCATTCACAAGAATGAAGTTTTCAGCACCTCTGGACAAGGTCTTCATCCAATCAATAAAGCCCCCTCATTAGAGTGTAAGCTCTTCTTTTTTTTTTTCCAAATAACATTTTTTTTTATTTATATAAAGCAGTTCACAAGTCACACAGACAGAAAAGATACAGGGATGCCATAAACTAGGCACATCAACATGACTGCGTTAGTATACTACAACATTAGCGAGTATATAATAAAAAAAGAAAAAAGAAAGATCAGGAAGGAGGAAAGTAGACAGAGAAAGGGGGAAGAGAAAAGGACGGAAGGGGGAAAGGTAAAAGAAAAGGCAAGGGAAGAAAGGTTTAGGTTACCGCATCTGCTCCCGCACCCGCTCCCGGCGTATCCTCCCGCCGACGCCACTCCCCCCACACCGCATCATGTTCCTCCAGCCTGTCACAGATTCTGGCCGTCATCCTCTCCATGAGCTCCACGTCCTTGATCCTAGAGTAAAGGGCCTCTTGGGACGGGGGTGCGGGCTTCTTCCAGTTGAGGGCTACCAGGCATCTGGCCGCCGTCAAGATGTGCCTAAGTAGTTTTCTGTAGGGTTTGGCAACTTTAGGCTGCTCGAGGCCCAGCAGAAACAGTTTGGGTGTCAGGGGAATTGGTACCTCCAGGAGGCGGGTCAGTAACTGTTGCGTAGATTGCCAGAACGGGACCAGGAGGGGACATGACCAGTACACGTGGAAGAGGGAGCCTCTGTCTCGCAGGCATCGCCAGCAGCGATCAAAGGTAGAGGGGTATATTTTATGCAGTATATCCGGGGTGTGGTACCAAAAAAAAAGAATCTTGTACGAATTTTCCTTATATAGGGTGCACAGGGAGCTTTTAGCGGCTTGCCTCCAGACTGCCTGCCATGCCTCCTCAGATAGCACCTCCCCCAGCTCCCTCTCCCATCGCAGCATGTAAGCATGTTTCCCGTTAGCCGGGATGTTATACTCGTTCAAAATTTGGTACATGTCCGTGATCAGTCCCCTCCTGTGACGTCCCTCCAGGACAATACGTTCAAATGGAGAGGGGGGTGAGAATTGAAGTTGCGGGGCTATGGTCTGGGCAAAATGCCTGATCTGCAGGTAGCTATAGAACGCCTGTCGTGGTAGGTCGTGTTTAGTTTGGAGCTCCGAGAACGTTAGCAGCCTGCGCGAACTAGGGTCGACCAAGTGTCCGAAGTGGAATAGGTTTCGCGAAGCCCAGGGCCAGGACATCTGGTGGGATAAGCTGTCCGGTATCTTAGGGTTACATATGAAGGAGGTCATTAGTGAGTGCTCTGACGCGAGGTCCCTTTCACTGGACAGCTTGCGCCAGAGCCCTCGAAGCAAAGACATAGAGCCCAATAGGCGATTGGGGTCCACCTTCATGTCCGCATCCCAGAGGAGGCTATTAGGGTGTGTTGGGGCTAACCAAATTTTTTCCACCTCCGTCCATTTATTGTAGGACCTCTGGGGAAACCAAGAGACCACCGCCCGCAGCTGTGCTGCTTGGTAATAGCGGACCAAATTAGGAAACGCCAGCCCCCCCTCCCTACGTGATGCCATCATGACCGAGCGAGGAACCCTGTGCTTTTTATATTGCCATACAAACCGGAGGATGTCGCTCTGGAGTTTGCGTAGCTGAGCGTATGGGATAGGAATGGGCAGCGTTTGGAATAGATAGAGGAGCTTAGGGAGGATAACCATTTTAATGGACGTTATTCTTCCCAAAAGGGAGATGTGATGGACTTTCCACCCTTGCAGGAGCCCACGAATTGTTCGATACAAAGGGGGAAAGTTGGCCTGGTACAGGGATCCAAAGGATGGGGTCAGATGGACCCCCAGATATTTAAGGGAGGACTCTTTCCACGTATAGGGAAAATTCAGCCGCAAGTGGCGGACCGTCTCTACCGGGATGTTGACTGGGAGGGCCGAGGACTTTGACGCGTTTGTTTTATACCCCGAAAGCAGCCCGTATTTATCTAGTTCAGCGTGGAGGTTAGGTAGGGACGTGTTGGGGTGAGTCAAGGTAAGGATGATATCATCCGCAAATAAGGAAATTTTGAATTCCTTCCCCCTCACCGAAATGCCCCTAACGTCCGGGTTCCCCCTAATGGTCGCCGCCAGGGGCTCCACACACAGGGCAAATAGCAGCGGTGAGAGCGGGCAGCCCTGACGGGTACCATTAGCTATTGTGAAGGAGGGAGACGAGGCAAATGGGGTTTTGACTTGGGAGGTGGGATTTGTGTAGAGGTGTTGCACCGCCCTCAGGAAAGGCCCCCTGAAACCCATGTGACGCATAGTGGCTAACATGAAGGGCCAACTTAGGCGGTCGAAGGCCTTCTCCGCGTCAAGACTGAGGATCAGGGCTTCTACCTTGTCTCTGTTAGCTACGTCTATCAAGTCAATGACCTTCCTTGTATTGTCACCTGCCTGTCGGAGGGGAACAAATCCCACCTGATCCAAATGTATCAGGGAGGGGAGGATAACATTCAGCCTGATCGATAGCAGTTTGGTGAAAATCTTCAGGTCTGAGTTCAGTAGGGCTATGGGCCTGTAACTGGCACAGGAGGCGGGGTGCTTGTCCGGCTTTGGTATTAGGGTCAAATAGGATCCCTGCATGTCGCTCGGAATGGGAGTCTGGTGGAGAAAGGCGTTAAACAGTCTGGTCATGTGGGGACTCAGGAGGGGCAAAAAGGCCTTATAGTATTTATAAGGTAGCCCGTCCGGGCCAGGGGACTTGTGGGCTGGGAGGTCCTTAACTGTCGCCGCTAGTTCCTCCACCGATATTGGGGCGTTAAGGTTCTGTATGTCTTCATCCCGGAGTCGGGGCAGTCCAGCCTGTTCCAAGTATTGGGTCATTCGGTCAGTTAGGTCGGGTGAGGGGGGGTAGTGCGGGATCTCCGCCTTGTTGTAGAGGTCTGCGTAAAAGTCAGCGAAGGTGTTCGCTATATCCTGTGGGTGGGTGATCAGGTCGCCCTCTCTGTTCCGTATTTGTGAAGGGGTAGACGCCAGGGCCCTATCTGCCAGTTTCCTAGCCAGGAGTGCTTGTGCCTTGTTACCTTTATCGTAATAAAGCTGTCTCAGGCGTATCAGCGCCTTCTCCACCTGGCCCATCGCGAGGTCCCGAAGCGTTGTGCGTACTTGCACTACTCGTCGAAGGAGCGAAGTAGTCGGTGAACGCAGGAGTTGGGACTCAAGGTCCCTTAGTTGTGTTTCTGCAAGCAGTCTGGCCGCATTGGCATCCCTCTTCATAGCCGAGGAGATAGCCAAGCACCGTCCTCGCAGGACAGCCTTGTGGGCAGCCCACAGTATGGAGGGGGCGACGTCCGGGGTGTTGTTTTCGATAAAGTAGTGTCGCAGGGTGGATTCTAACTCTACCTTCGAGGGGATGTGCTGCAGGAGGAAGGTGTTCATCCTCCAATTGCAGGGTCGGCGTAGGAGGGCGTCCAGGTTCAGTGTGAGTGTGATGGGGGCGTGGTCAGACCAGGAGATGGGCAGTATGCGCGCCGATTCTGCGATGCGCAATGTGTTATTATTCACAAAGAAATAATCTATGCGCGAGTGTGTGCGATGGGGGGCCGAATAAAACGTGTATTGGCGGTCGCCCGGGTGGAGGGCACGCCAGGCATCGAACAGAGCGCATCTCCTGGTAAGCTGGCGGAACATCTTCGAGTCCCTAAGGGTACGGGGTTGTGGTGCCCGGGGACTCGACACTAGACGGTCATAGGTTGCAGAATGGGCCAGGTTAAAGTCCCCCCCGATCACCAGGAAGCCGTGGGATTCCCGGGCAAGGCGGGCATGTACTCTGTTCAGGAAGCGAAGTTGATGTGTGTTCGGGGCATATACGACGCAGAGGGTGATGGCCTGCATCTGCCACAGACCTCTAAGTATGAGAAAGTGTCCCCGCGGGTCTAGGTAGGAAGAGGAGCAAGTAAAGGGGGTTCCCTTCCTAAACAGGATGGCGACGCCTGCCCGTTTGTGCTGGCCGAAGGCCTGGTATATTTGGGGGAAGTGTCTAGATGCAAACGCAAAGGAGTCCCCCTTATTAAAGTGCGTTTCCTGCACCATAATAATGTCTGCCCCTGACTGCCTAAACTCTCGGAGCGCCAGATGTCTTTTTTTGTTGGAGTTAAGTCCGTGGACGTTCAGTGAAAAAATCCTAGCCATTGTATAGTGAGGGGTGTGCTGTCGCGGTACTTATCTGGTGATGCTGATGGTTCGACCAGGCTGGGGCGGGCCGCGTCCACACGAGGAGGGCCGGGAGCCACCGGGCACGGGAAGCAGGCCGTGGGAGAGAAGAGCAGAGAGATCTACAAAAAAGAGGAAAAAGAGGAAAAAGAGGAAAGGAGAAGGTAAGGACATAAGTATTAGACAAATCAAGCATTTTGCAAGTAGGCACTAGGAGACCGAGGGGTCACAGGGCCTGAACAGTTCCGATTAGACTCCCCGACTGGGGGTCAGAAGAGTTCAGGTCGGGGAGACTTTGAATGGACCTAGGTCCAGGAGGGAACTAACAAGTGGCAAGGCCACTGGGGGGGTCAATAACCGGAGAGTCAACCAACTAGGGAGGGCTGAACCAGCACAGCCCGGATAAAAAAAACAAAACAAAAATAAAACAGAGGCCATCGGGGGGAAGTGGTCACATAATGAAGGCTAATATACTTCCATGAGCGCGGAGTAGTTCTCAGCAATGCTTGGCCAGGCAGAGAGAGTCAGATCATCTGGGCGCCTTTTGTTTAGGTGATTTGCGGAGTGGCTCTCGTCCTCTGGAGCGCTTGGTCGGTAGGACCTTTTGCCATGTTATCGGAGGTGGGGGGGGGTGGCCACCAGTTCCCAGTCCGGCAGTTGAGGGACGGGGATCTCCAGGGCATCGCAGAAGGAGTCCAGATCTTCTGGATAGCGTAGGGCTACGGATTTACCCTGATGCTTGGCGCTCAGGCTGAAGGGGAAACCCCATCTGTAGGGAATGTCTCTTTCCTGCAATGAGCGCAGGAGTGGTTGCAAGAGCCTGCGCTTCTGGAGCGTGATCCACGATAGATCTGGGTAGATCTGCACTTGGGAATTGTCGAACACCAGATTGCGGACAGAGCGTGCTTTGCGCATGATGTCCTCCTTCAGCGGGTAGGATTGTATCCGGCAAATAATGTCTCTTGGCCTGGAGGGAGGGCCTTTCGGGTGGAGGGCTCTGTGGGCTCTGTCCATTCCGATATGTCTATCCGCCGGTGCTCCCAAGAGGTCATTGAACAGCACCTGTAGCGTGGTCTGTAGATCCTCGGCCTCCTCTGATTCGGGTAGGCCCCGCACTCGGATGTTGTTCCTGCGCCCCCTATTGTCCAGGTCCTCCACGTGGCGTTGCAAGTCGCGTAGCATGAGACGATGGTCCGAGCCCTGCATTTGGGTGCGATGGACTGCCAGCTTGGTCTCCTGTATCTCCTCCTCTGCCATTTCCACCCTGTCCGCTAGGTGCTTGAGGCCTGCTTGCAGGGTTTGGATTTCTGTTCGGCAGGTGTCCTTTACATCTGCTATCAGTTGTTTAAAGTCCTCTTTGGTCAGTATTGCTTGAAAGTATGATAGCCAGGAGGGGTGTCCCCCATCATCCTGGTCCCAGGGTGGGTGGGAATACGGGGATTGTGGGTGGTGGGTCCCAGCATAGGCCCCTCGGGCCTGGGCAGTATGCTGCAAGGATTGTGGATCCCCAGGCTCAGACCACGATGTGGCGTGGGGGGAGTGCAGGGTGGGAGCAGGGGGGTCCGGCCTGGGTGATGGGGGCCTGGACTGTGCCCCTTGTGCCTGGGAGGGGGAAGAGGGGGCTATGAAGTGTCCCTTGGTGTAGTTACTGTCCCCCGAGCGGGAGGGCCTCTGATCTTTCGGCACCATCGGACCCCCCCGGAAGTGGGAGGGGGTCCCCCGCGCCCCCAGCCCCCGGGGCCCCCGATGGATGTGTGGGGCTCGGGAGGGCCGGGAAATCCGTTAAGTCACACAGGGGAGAAGGGGGGAGAGAGCCAGCGTCCTGCAGGTCCAGGTCTGGGGCTGTTCTCAGCAGCTTGGGGACGGCCTCGGTACACTGTGTGTACTGCGATGGAGGCTGTGTTGCGGCCTCCTCCCTGCTTGGAGCGGGCGGGACGTGGTTGGGGGATTGGCGGGCACTCACCGCTCGTGATGGCTCGTCGGAACTTGGTGCCCAGAAGGAGGATGCTGGCAGATCCTGGAGGTGATGGTGATTCTGCGGGGGTGGCGGCGTGGAGGCTCTGTGGCAGTGTGCCTTGGTGTCCGGCGCCATTTTGCTGTGTCCACCCGGCGACATGTCGGGGAGCCTGAAATAGTCTTTGAAGGACGCGGCAGCTCCCGGCGGCGGCAGAGATGATCCCCTGGCTGAGGAGGAGCGGGTGGTGCGGGTATGGCTCATGGATGTCTGCGGTATCCCCCGATATTTGGCCTAGTAGCTGCGGGCTGCAGGAGAGCTCTCAAGCTGAGCGTCCGTCCAGGTCGGCTTCCGGTCACGCCCCCCCGTGTAAGCTCTTCTGATGCAAAGACTGATGTGAATGGTTTAGAGTTCTTTGTACACCACTTCAGAGTATGTCAGAGCTATATAAATACATGAAAATAGTGTAATAGTGTGTGACTGTGGCAGAATAAACCTGGGAACTGAAAACCTCCATAGATCTGTCAGAATGTGTAAATTATGATAATTATATAATCAACTATGTTTTCTGATATATTTTAACAGACTCACCAATTATACTAATGTTGAAATCCAAGTCATGAATAACTGAAACATGATTTTCAACACGCAATATCCTAATTTTATAGCTCAACCCATCAGTCTTGGACAGATTCTTCAGCATAATGGTGCAGTTCTCTTGGTAAAGCCGACCATGGTAACCGTTTATTCCCTGGAGAAACACATGGTGGGACCCAATGTGTTTACCTTCACTGTAGACATCAAAAAACAAATCTTGGCTAGAATGACATAACTCTGGCACCGGCAAGTGAAGATCTGAACCAAACTGACTGCTTATAGTTTTCATATCCAAAGACATGAAACCTGGGGGCGAAAGAAAAAACAGCATAAAATCAATAGTATATTTAAACAAAAAACTCCAATAAATGTTTCAAATTGAAAAAAAAAAAAGTCTAAAAAAAATACTATATAATAAATTCCTTGTGAAATATGCAATTCATAAGTCCACCAAATAAAGCGAAGTCTAATGCCACGTACACAAGATCGGAATTTCCGACAACAAAACCATGGATTTTTTTCTGACAGATTTTCGCTCAAACTTGTCTTGCATACACACGTTTACACAAATGTTGTCGGAAATTCTGATCAACAAAAACAAGGTAACGTACAACACTACAATGAGCGGAGAAAAATTAAGTTCAATGATTCCGAGCATGCGTCAAATTGATTCCGAGCATCCGTAGGATTTTTGTGCATCGGAATTGGATACACACGGTCGGAATTTCCGACGAGAACTTTTGTTGTCGGAAAAATTGAGAACCAGTTCTCAATCATTTGTTGTCGGAAATTCTGACAGCAAATGTCTGATGGAGCCTACACACGGTTGGAATATCCAACCAAAAGCTCACATCGAACATTTGTTGTCGGAAATTCCGATCGTGTGTACGCGGCATTAGTCTCCAAAATCTAACAATATGTCACAATTCATTGCACCACCATCATATATGAAAGAAACTCACCCTTACAAGTTAACCTCATTGGACTACTCAATAGCTTTCTAAAAAAGAGAGAATACAAAGACTGGTCCCTGCAATAGAAGACTCTGAATACTTACCTCTCAAGTGGGGGGTGAGTTCAATCTCTGCTGTGTAGTTGTGATGCATCTTCTGGCATCCAACACACTTCTGGGAGTGTTGGATTCCTGTTTACCCCTGCTGTGCGCAGTGGTTCCTCCCACTGTCCCCAAGGTCACTACAGTTTTGTATGGGCTAGTGGAAGGAACCACAACTTGAGACAGGGAAAGCAGGCATTTAAAACTCCCAAAAGTATTTCATTAGGGGGTGGCCTCACCACCCACAAGATTGCAGGGACCATTCTTTGTATTTTATTTTTTTCAGGAAGGCACTTCCTCCTCCTGAGTGGACGTTCAGAAAACCTCCTTAAGAAGGAGGGGGATCGCGCGTGCTCGCGCCTATGAAGCTGCGCGATCCTGATGCGCTCGTGACATAGCACATCTCAGATTGGCAGGAGGACTCTGTGACTGGCCCTCCTGATCACATGATGGCTGTGTCCAATCACAGCAATCATGTGATGTAAATAGAGAGCTGGTTGCTAGGCGATCGGCTCTCTTCTCCTCACCCGGAAGATGTCAGTGAGGAGAGGGAGAGCGGATCGCTGCAGCCAGCAGCTTTTTACACACTGATCAACGGCCTAGTGTCCCCACAACAGTAACACCCCACACATGTCTCCACACATGTCCCCACATATGTCCCAGTAAAATCCTATGGCCCAATGATCATCTGCACACATATGTCCGTGATCATCTACGCACATCTGTACATGATCATCTGCGTACATCTGTCCGTGATCACACAAACCAATTATTATACACTTATCAGCATTTTTTTACCAAATACATGTAGCAGAATACACTTTGGCTTAAATTTATGACAAAATTCGATTTTATTGGATTTCTTTTTAATTAGAAAGTAGAAAATTTAGTTTTTTTCAAAATTGTTGCTCTTTTTTCGCTTATATCGCAAAAAATAAAAGTCGTGAATAAATACCACCAAAATAAAGCTCTATCTGTGTGAACAAATTGATAAAAATTAATTTGGGTACAGTGTTGCATGACTGTTCAATTCTCATTGAAAGTGCGAAAGCTGAAAATTGGCCTGGTAAGGAAGGGGGTGAAAGTGCCCAGTATTGAAGCGGTTAAATGACTTTGAACGTGACATGGTTGTTGGTGTCAGATGGGCTGGTCTGAGTATTTCAAAAACTGCTGATCTACTGGGATTTTCACGCACAATCATCTCTCGGGTTTACAGAGAATGCTCCGGAAAAGAGAAAATACCCAGTGAGCGGTGGTTGGGTGGAGGAAAATACCTTGTTGATGTCAGAGGTCAGAGGAGAATGGCCAGACTGGTTCCAGAGATAATAGAAAGGCAACAGTAAATCAAATAACCATCATTATAACCAAGGTATGCAGAATACCATCTCTGAACACAACTCATTAAACCTTGAAGCAGATGGCCACACCGGTTGCCACTCCTGTCAGCAAAGAACAGAAAACTGAGACTACAATTGGCACAGGCTCACCAAAATTGGACAATAGAAGATTGGAAAAATGTTGCCTGGTCTGATGTGTCTGGATTTCAGCTGCGTCATTCAGATGGTAGAGTCAGAATTTGGTGTAAACACCACGAAAGCATGGATCCATCCTGCCTTGTATTACCGGTTCAGGCTGGTGGTGGGGGTGTAATGGTGGGGGGGATATTTTCTTGGCACACTTTGAGCCCCTTAGTTTCAAATGAGCATTGTTTAAGCACCATGGCTTGGTGCTGACCATGTCCATCCCTTTATGACTACAGTGTCGCCATCTTCTGATGGCTCCTTCCAGCAGGATAATGCACCATGTCACAAAGCTCAAATCATCTCACCACTAGTTTCTTGAGCACAACAATGAGTTCACATCTGCGCATTTGCCAGGTCCCTTGGGTATCTGCACACACACACAGTGTTTCCCATGAATGTGCAAAGACTACGACCAGAGAAGCCTGGCACACTATGGTCCATGAGATCACGAAGAGTCGGACCCAACTAAACGACTGAACCACAACAACAACAAGCTTTATTATAAGCTTACCCTTAGGTAAAAATCACATAGCTGAGTTTACTACCACTTTAACACGGAAGAACCCTTGAAATAACTTTTAGGATTTACATAGTACATAGTTACATTGTAGGTGAGGTTGAAAAAAGACACAAGTCCATCAAGTCCCACCTATGTGTGTGATTATATGTCAGTATTACATTGTATATCCCTGTATGTTGTGGTCGTTCAGGTGCTTATCTAATTGTTTCTTCAAACTATCGATGCCCCCCCCCCCGATGAGGCCACCGCCTGTGGAAGGGAATTCCACATCCTTACAGCTCTTACAGTAAAGAACCCCTTACGTAGTTTAAGGTTAAACCTCTTTTCTTCTAATTTTAATGAGTGGTCACGTGTCTTGTTAACCACTTCCTTACTGGTCACTTAAACCCCCCTCCTGCCCAGACCAATTTTCAGCTTTCAGCGCTGAAGCACTTTGAATGACAATTGGCCAGTCATACAACACTGTAACCAAATGAAATTTTTATAATTTTTTTCACACAAATAGAGCTTTCTTTTGGTTGCTAAACAAACAAAAAAACAGAACATTTTGAAAAAAAAAATCATGTTTCATAGTTTGTTATAAAATTTTGCAAACAGGTAATTTTTCTCCTCCATTGATATTCGCTGATGAGACGGCACTGATAGGCTGCACTGGTGGGCACTGATAGGCACAGATAAGGTGGCGCTGATAGGCACAGATAAGGCATCACTGATGGGGACAGATAAGGCAGCACTGATGGGCACAGATAAGGCGGCACTGATGGCCACTGAAAAGATGGCACTGATGGGGGGCACTGATAGGTGGCACTGATGGGCACTGGTAGGTGACACTGATGAGCACTGGTAGTTGACACTGATGGGCGGCACTGATAGGTGACACTGATTGGTGACACTTTGGGCACTGATGGGTGGCACTGTGGGCACTGATGGGTGGCGCTGGTGGGCACTGGTAGGCAGCATTGTTGTGGACTGGCAGGTGGCACAGATGAGTAGGTGGCTGCTCTCCTTGATCTGGACTGATGTCCCTCTGACAGCTGCCGGTGATCGGCTTTTTTTTTCTCCTCACGCTATCAGCATGAGGAGAAAAAATAGCCGATTACCGGCTCTGTTTACATCACATGATCAGCTGTCATTGGCTGACAGCTGATCACGTGGTAAGGGGTCGGGATCGACCCCTGACTCCGACCTGTGATCAGCTGAGTTTCTTTGACTCGCTGATCACGGAGCGTGCCGTGCGTGCCCTGCAGGGTGCGCGCAGGCCACTCGAGAATGGGAGGACGTCCAGGGACGCCCTCCAGGCAAATTAGGTCCGCGCTGTAGCCGTCTTTCGGCTATAGCGCGGATCTGAAGTAGTTCTACATTAAACCTCATTTGCCATGTAGTTGCCCACCTCATTCATTTGTTGAGATCTTTTTGCAAGGTTTCCACATCCTGCGGAGAAGTTATTGCGCTGCTAAACTTAGTATTGTCCGTAAATACAGAGATTGAACTGTTTACCCCATCCTCCAGGTCATTTATGAACAAATTAAATAGGATTGGTCCCAGCACAGAACCCCGGGGGACCCCACTATCCACTACTGACCATTCTGAGTACTCCCCATTTATCACCACCCTCTGAACTCATCCTTGTAGCCAGTTTTCAATCCATGTACTCACCCTACGGTCCATGCCAACAAACCTTATGTTGTACAGTAAACATTTATGGGGAACTCTGTCAAATGCTTTTGCAAAATCCAGATACACCACGTCTATGGGCCTTCCTTTATCTAGATAGCAGCTCAACTCTTCATAGAATGGTTAATAGATTGGTTTTGCAAGAACGATTCTTCCTGAATTTATGCTGATCACTGCTAATGATACTGTTTTCATTACTAAAATCTTGTATATAGTCCTTTATTATCTCCTCCAAGAGCTTACATACTATTAATGTTAGGCTAACTGGTCTGTAATTCCCAGGGATGGATTTTGGGCCCTTTTTAAATATTTCTTGGCTTTTCTCCAATCAGCTGGTACCATTCCAGTCAGTAGGGAACCACTGCTAGTAATTATTGTATTTACAGCGTGCCCCTTTATATTAGTGGTCAATGAAATCCTCTCTTACATGGATGGTCTATAGAGACAGGCTTTTTTAGATTGTTAGTCAGTAGAGAGGGACCTCTTTGGTGGCAATTGAACAAATGCTCCCGTACAGATAGCTACAAGGATTATTGGGGTCAGCGGTTACTTATCTAACAGTCAGAAATTGCTCATTGCTCAAAGAACCCTTAGGAACATTTGGAAGACCCCTAGGGTCCCATGGAATCCTGGTTAAGAAAGGCTGATCTAAATTATGTACAGTAACTCATGATACAAAGGCAAGCTGTTTTTCTCTCTCTCTATCTTACTCTTTGAAAGAGGCCAGAGGGCATTCCAGGGAGGGGGTGGGGGGTGGGGAAAGGAATGTAGAAATATTTGACTAGTAAAAGTCAACAGCTCAGCCCTTCCTGGTAACCGTGTCCATTGCCGTGTTTCTTCTCTGCAAAACGGACTGAATCCCTGGATCAGGATTTGATCTCAAGCCCCCATCGGATAAACTAGCCGGGATCTTTTTCTTCACTTTCCAGCAATCCGGATTTCACCCCAGGAGAGCAAAGGCCAGCCCTTGTGGAGTGGGATTTGTAGTTCTTTAGTCTCTGCTGGTCTGTTGAGTTGTATACTAAAGCCAATGAAGATAGACTTTCTTAAATATTGTCTTTTCTATGGAACCAAAGGAATATCTTTTTATAACTCGCCTCCTCTACTGGACCTAAGGGCTGGTTCACACCACAAAAATATACTCCAGACCACTTCTAAAACTTTTTAAACGCATTTTTGATGCGTTCCCGGATGCATTTCAGATGCTTTTTTTCCCCCACTGTACTGGGGTGTGGTGTGTTTTTGAAGCATTTTTGATGCGTTCCGATGCATTCCAGTGTGTTTTGGTGCATTTTTGATGCATTCCAGATGCTTTTTTTTCCCCTGTTTTATTTCCACTGTACTGAGGTCTGGTGTGTTTTTGATGTGTTTTTGATGCATTCTGTTGTGTTTCTGATGCATTTTTTATGCATTCCGGTGTGTTTTTGGTGCATTTTTGATGCGTTTCTGGATGCATCCCAGATTATTTTTTTTCTACTTTTTTTCCACTGTATTGGGTCTGGTGTGTTTTTGATACGTTCCAGTACATTTTTGATGTGTTTTACTGCACTCCAGTACAGTCTAGTGCAGGAAAAATGCAGCATGTTTTACTTTTTTTTCTGGAACTGGAACGCCCTGGAACTGACTGCACTGGTGTGAACTATGCCATTGGAAACCATATAACATACTTTCCATGCATTTTTTACACAGGGAAAAAAAACGTGCTGGACCGGCCCTAAAGGAATATATTTTTATAACTTGTCTCCTCTACTGGACCTAAGGAATATCTTTTTGTAACAAGAAGGAAGCTTACTTTTGCCTTTTTTGCTGCTGTAAGCTGTTGTCCAGAGAGAGAGAGAGAGAGAGGGGGGGAGAGAGAGGGGGAGAGAGAGAGTGAGAGAGGGGGAGAGAGAGAGGGAGAGAGAGAGGGAGAGAGTACGAGAGGGAGAGAGGGAGAGAGAGGGAGAGGAGAGAGGGAGAGAGAGAGAGAGAGGGAAGAGAGAGAGATAGAGAGGAGAGAGAGATAGGGGAGATAGACAGGGAGAGGGAGAGAGATAGGGGAGGGAGAGAGAGAGATAGGGGAGAGAGAGGGGGAGAGAGAGGGGGGAGAGGGAGAGAGAGGGAGGGAGAGGGAGGGAGAGGAAGAGAGAGGGGGAGAGAAAGGGGCAGAGAGAGAGGGGGAGAGAGGGAGATAGAGAGGGAGAGAGAGGGAGAGAGGGGGGGGGAGAGAGATAGAGAGAGAGAAGAGAGTGAGAGAGAGGGGCAGAGAGAGAGAGAGGGGGGAGAGAGAGAGAGAGAGAGAGAGAAGAGAGAAGCCAGTGTTGGGAAGGGAGAAAGTCGGAAAATGTGAATTATAGAAGTCATTGCAGGACTGGAATCTTGCAAAGAATGTTGCATCACAGTAGTGCAGGAACCTTTTCAAAGTTGCATAGATAGGAACAGGTGCCATTGAAATCAATGGGCTGTGACTTGTCATGTGTCCAAAGTCGCATGACAAGTTGCACTAGTGTGAATGGAGCCTAAGGGCTTTGATCTGAGGAGCGCTCCGTGTTTGATACGTGGTGATTGCTGGATAAGCTCTCCGCAAACCTTTGCAGAGTAGCCCCATTCACTTGAGGGGGGTTGTGTGCGGCGGGAGTGGCGAGGGGGTATCATTCCTGCCGTGACCACAAAGCATCTCGACAAGTGTACACCCCAAGCCGCTGACTCTGCAGCTAAAGGGGGTCGCAGCTGGGGGGGGGGGGGTAAAAGCGCCTCTGAACCGCAGGGTTTTGATGCACCCCAACCACTAGTGTGAGGCTCGGTTCACAATACTGCGACCTGAAAGCTGCAGAACTTACGGTGCAACTTTGCCAAGCGACTTCCTGGTGACTTGAGTACTACTTTGATGTGACTTTTGAAGTGACTTCTGGGAATGCCTGGGTAAATCTTCCTGTAATGTCGGATGCAAATCACATCAATATAGATGAGGATCCGACTTGGAGGTGACTTCCATTAAAGTCTCTGGGGACAAGTCGGATAGAAGTCAACTTGAAGTAGTACAGGAAACTTTTCTAAAGTCGGAGCGACTTCAGCAGTGCTAATTAAGTCAGCTTTCATTAACTAACATTGACTGCGGCTGGCCATACATGATACAATTCTCTTGTTCCATTACCTTTAGATTTACCGTCAACTATGTAGTGCAAGGGCCTGCCTGATTGAATACAAATGGAAAGTGTTTAGCGCTGACCTCATATTACATGGTTTTGGTAAATCTTAAGGAAAATTGTATAATGTATGGCCAGCCTAACACGGCATTTCACATGTCATGCGACTTGGGGCCTCACATGTCGGATCCCAAGTTGTGGCAGTGCTGAAGCTTTTAAAGCACCATTCAGCTCCAGTTTGGGAATGTTAACCACTTAAGGACGGAGCCTCTTTTTTACACTTGTTTACAAGTTAAAATTATTATTTTTTTTGCTTGAAAATTACTTGGAACCCCCAAACATTATACATTTTTTCTAACACCCTAGAGAATAAAATGGCGACCGTTGCAATACTTCTGTCACACTGTATTTTCACAGCGGTCTTACAAACTCGCTTTTTTTGGAAAAAATAAACTTCTTTGTATTAAAAAATTAGACCACAGTAAAGTTAGCCCAATTTTTTTTTATATTGTGAAAGATAATGTTACGCCGAGTAAATTGATACCCAGCATGTCACGCTTCAAAATTACGCCCGCTCGTGGAATGGCGACAAACTTTTACCCTTAAAAATCTCCATAGGTGATGTTTTAAAATTTCTACAGGTTGCCAGTTTTGAGTGACAGAGGAGGTCTAGTGCTAAAATTATTGCTCTCGCTCTGAGGATCGCGGTGATAACTCACATGTGTGGTTTGAACACCGTTTTCATATGTGAAAAAAAGACCTCACGTCTCATATTTACACTAAAATGCAATAAAAAAACAAAACAAAAATTATGTCATTCTAAAAAAAAAAAAAAAAATGTCCCTTTAAGAGCTATGGGCGGATGTGACGTTTTGACGTCGCTTCCGCCCTGCAGTGATATGGAGACGGCGGGGGGGGGGGGGGCATCTTCCTCTCACTTGTCTCCATGTCAGGCTAGGGACATGACCGAATCGCATCCGCCGCTGCCGACGGCTCCGGTAAACGACGTAGGGCACCGGAGAGCAGCGGGAGTGGGGTGGGGCCCTCTCCGGCCGCTGATAAAAGTGATCTTGCGGTGTATCCACTGCAGAGACCACTTTTATCTTGTAGAGTACCGCCCGCTGAAGAAGAGGATACCGGGCTTATGATAGAGTCTTTCTTTTCCTTCCTCTCTTTCCCCTTCCTTCTTTCCTTCTCTCTATCCCCTTTTCCTACTCCCTTAAAAGTGAAGTCATTTTAATTGCGATTTAATTTAAAGGGGTTGCTCCACCGGAAAAAAAAAATTAAAAGCCAGCAGCTACAGCTACAGCAGCTGCTGGCTTTTAATATTTGGACACTTACCTGTCCTGGAGTCCAGCGACGTCCGCAGCAGAGGACGAGCGACCGCTCGTCGCTCTGCTGCTCCCTCCGCCATCCTCGCTGAGGGAACCAGGAAGTGAAGCCCTGCGGCTTCATGCCCGGTTCCCTACGGTGCATGCGCGAGTCGCGCTGCGCCGTTCTGATTGGTGCTCCTGTGTTCTGGGAGCCGAGTGTCTCCCAGAACACCAAGGGAAGTCTGCGGGAAGTGACGTAACTCCCGCAGATTCCCGGAGACAGGACTCCCGGATGTGGGTGAAAATACCTGTCTTAGACAGGTATCTTCACCCCCCTCCCCCCTGAAAGGTGTCAATTGTGACACCGGAGGGGGGGAGGGTTCCAAATAGCAAAAGTTGCTATTTAGGGTGGAGCTCCACTTTAAGGGTGAAAACTAAGGTAGACCCTTAGTATGGTAAACCCATTCTAACTGAGCAATTTCGAGTATTTTAGAGTAAAAAAAGACAAAATATAAATAATATAAAAACAAAAATATAAAAATAAAGAACAAACAAAGGAAGGACTTGCACCACGAGCATAAACTCCAGTCTTCATTTAGAACGCTGTCAACCTCAGTATGTTTCGTCACCAGGTGACGTGTGCTGAAATCCAGCTGAAGCTGGCTATAACCTTGTATAGAGTGACAGCCAGCATTCCCATTAGGAATCAGTGTTTAACATTCCAAAACTGGAGCTAAATTGTGCTTTTCAGAGCTCCAACAAAGCTTTAGGAAATCTTCACTAAAACGTATTGTTCTTGCTGCTGTTATACTAATGTAACTAATCCGTGACCCAGGTCTGGGGTGAGAAGGGCACACGCAGTTGAAAATATGACGGGCATGTCTACCTGGAAAGGAGGAAGAAATGCTTTCGATCCTTTCAAGGAATGAAAACAAAACAAGCAATTTAAGAACTATTTCTAAGACTTTTTACACACTTTTAATATCAGATTTTTAGCTAGACCCAGTCCATACAGCCTCTCACATCTACGACAACGGCAGCTCAGGCTAAACTGATCATTTAGTAATCTCAAATCAACAGCTAGTTTATGATATATGCTACTTATGATATTTACTCTAAGGTAGAATGCCTCCAACCCCCGCGCCCCCCCCCCCCCACAAAAAAAAAGTTATGATAAAATGCACTTAGAAAAAAAAAGTTACTCACTATTTATGATAACGTGAAGTTAAAAAAATATTCACTATTTATAATAAAATACAATAAAAAAATTATTATATATATATATATATATATATATATATATATATATATATATATATAAAATGACTCACTATTTATGATAAAATACAGTAAAAAAAAAGAAAGAATGTTTAGTAATTATAAATCAATGCTCGACAAATTACTTACATAACGCAGGTAGAAGGAGTAGTATTAACCAAGACTTCATAGTGTGATCCTCTCTCCTCTATAAATGCGACTGATCTCTTCCACTGACTCACTTCCTCCTATATACATGAGGGAAGGCTCCCGGGCTCACAAGCAACATGCTGTAACTACACACTGTTTTATGTTCTATGTTTTCTACTTTTTTTTTTTATTGCATTTTATCATAAATAGTGAGATATATATATATATATATATATATATATATATTTTTTTTACTGCATGTTATCATAAATAGTGTGTAACTTTTTTTTTTTAACCCCCCCCCCCCCCCACCAAAAAAAGTTAAGCACTATTTATGATAACATGCAGTAAAAAAAAATTATATATATATAAATACTCACTATTTCTGAAAATATACAATTAAATATAAATATATATATATCTATCTATCTATATATATATATATATATATATAAATATATATCTATATATATATATATACATATATATATCTCATTTTTTTTACTGAATGTTATATATTTTTATATATATATATATATATATATATATATATATATATATATATATATATATATATATAAAACATGCTATATATATAAAAATTCTCACTATTTATGATAAAATACAACAAAAATTTTTTATATATACAGGCAGTCCCCGAGTTACGAACAGGCTGTTCGTAAGTCGGAACAGCATGCGCAGAACGGCAGATACGTCGCTTTCCAATGTTCCGTCAAATGTGCCCGCTGTAGAAAAGGTTCCGTCGAATGTCCCCGCCGTCGAAAAGGTTTCATCAAATGTGCCCGCCGTCTAAAAGGTTCCGTCGAATGTGCCCGCCGTCGTAAAGGTTTCATCAAATGTGCCCGCCGTCAAAAAGGTTCCGTCGAATGTGCCCGCCGCCAAAAAGTGGCCGCGCATGCGCAGAACGGCAGATATGTCGTTTACCGATGTTCCGTCGAATGTGCCTGCCGTAGAAAAGGTTCCGTCGAATGTGCCCGCCGTCGAAAAGGTTTCCTCGAATGTGCCCGCCGTCGAAAAGTGGCCGCGCAGCCTCCCATTCGTAAGTAGGAGTCGTTCGCAAGTCGGATGTTCGTAACTCGGGGACTTCCTGTATATAGATATATAGAAAGTGACTCACTGTTTATAATAGAATACAGTAAAAAAAAAAGTGTTATTAATTTTAAGGCAACAATGTAGATGACAAATCCTACCATAAAGTTAGCAGGAATGTTTAGTAATTATAAATCAACGCTCAACAAATTCCTTCCATAACGCAGGTAGAAGGAGTAGTATTGACCAAGACATCATAGTGTGATCCTCTCTCCTCTATAAATGCGACTGATCTCTTCCACTGACTCCTGACAAATGACACCTTTTCCACTTCCTCCTATATACTGGGTGCACATGAGGGAAGGTTCCGGGACTCACACACACTGATGCGACAATCGCTCTGACTTTGGAGCACTTGTCGCATCAGAAGTCGGACCCCGTTTGGACCCCATTTTGTGCATTGGAACCATTCTAATCGATGTGATTCGAGTCGCTCCAACTTAGAAAAAGTTTCTTTCACCACTTTTGGTCTGACTTTGGTACGACTTACATTGACTTCTGTTAAAGAAGTCGCATGCAAGTTGTGCCACTTTGAAGTCGCGAGCAGTGTGAGTCCGGGGCTAAAGGTGTTTCTGCTGTTCCTTCATCCAGAGTGGGGGGCGCTCTAATACTGGCCAGATCAGCAGGTGAAAACAGAGGGGGAAAAGTAGGGTCGCACCACATTTTCCCATGCGTTTCTGCATGTACGTTTACATTTGTTTTTGATGCGTGTTTTTATAATGCGTTCCACTGCGTTTTTCCCCCTCTATTTTTTCTTCTTCTTAAATAAGGACATATGCATT
Source organism: Rana muscosa (assembly GCA_029206835.1). Taxonomy (NCBI): domain Eukaryota; kingdom Metazoa; phylum Chordata; class Amphibia; order Anura; family Ranidae; genus Rana; species Rana muscosa. The sequence continues at coordinate 1,259,793,799 of CM055116.1, read as the reverse complement.
CAGGTGTGTTTTTGATGCATTTTGCCTCATTCCAGATGTGTATTTTTATACAAAAAATGCAACATTTTTGTTGACAGCACTGGTGTGAACAAGGACCATTGGAATCCATCTTAAAAAACACTTGCCGACCGCCTAACTGTAAACGTATGTCATTACTTTGACAGTAAATACCGGGCTTATGGTTGAAGCTAGCTGCCACAACCCCAATATCCTTTTTTTCAGTTAGGCGGTCGGCTTTCATATAAAAGTGATCTCAGCTAGACATATGCGGTTCGATTTCGAATTAAAATCCGAATCCGAAATAGTGGAAAAAATATTTGGACGACATTCAAATTCAAATCTTTTTCGAATTGTTTTTGAATACTTTTTGAATTCAAATAGTTTTCCAATTTCCAAAGAGAATAAAATAAAATAATAAAAAAAGGAATAAAATAGAAAAAAAAATATTATTTTTTTTCTATTCCTTTTTTTTTCTATTCTATTCTCTTTGAAAAATGGAAAACGATTTGAATTCAAAAGCTTTTCGAATTCAAACATTTTTTGAATTCAAAAACTATTTGAATTAGAAAACTAGTCGAAATTGATTCGATAAATTTTCGAATCGATCCAAATTCGAAAACAAATAATTCTGAATTAAACGAATAAAACAAATTTAACTAAACTAATTTATGTAAAAAACAAATCGAAACCAAACACATTTTTTTCGTTCTACACATGTCTAGTCCCTTTTATAGGCAGCGAGGGAGGTGCCCCTCCCGCCGATTCTCGGTCATCTCCAGGCTTGTCTGAGCCATCATTTAGCCCGGTGTTCTGCCAAAACAGCCGACTCGCCAAAATCTTCAACCTCGTCACTTCCGGTGACTCTCCAGCAGCAGTAATTGCAGATTTTGGTGACTTGACTGTTTTCAGAGAACACCGGAAGCGTATACACTACAGTACGCGATACAACGAGTGGACATTGTTAGTCCGCCCGCTAGCAACCAACAACATGGCCGCCTCCTAGGTGGCGACAACTTTTTTTACTCCTTAGTCAGTGTTCTGTCAGAATTGGCTACCCGTCAGTTTAGGTAACGGAAGTGACGTTCCGTCAGCTGCGCATGCGTTTCACCGCCCGCTACCAGGTTTGATCCTATACATGCACACAAAGCTCCTGAAGAAGCAGAGTACTGTCCGCGAAACATGTTGAGCATGCTAGGATGATTGCTACAGGGTGAACTGGTATCACTATTTCTCTCAGTTTTATCCCTTTTCTTAGACTTAACAGAATTTTGTAAAACGCAATAAAAATCTATTTTGTTTTATCAATATGTGTGTATCCCAAGTATTATGGTACCATTAAAGTGGTTGTTAACCCCCTTTTGCAAAAAAATTCAGGGGTTTACAACCACTTTAATGTCCACTCCAGCCTCACAACTATTTGTTTCTATATGTTTATTTATTTATTTTTAAAGCCAAACCTTTAACCACTTCCAGCCCAAGGGCGTCATATGACGTCTTTGACTTTCAGTGAGGATATCTGAATGATGGGTGCAGCTACAGGCATCATTCAGACATCCTTGTTTTCAGCCGGCGATTCTGTGCACCATAGGAACGATCATCGGGGACCCGGAGAAAGAAAAAGGAGAAAGGATGACGACCATAGAGATTTCCGGTGACCACATGATCACCAGTCATCTCTATGACCGTCGGAGGCCCGGGAGCACGACGTTATGACGTCACGTCCAGAACGCGGATGTAAACAAAGCCGCAATCGAGGCTGTTAACCACTTAAGCCCTGGACCATTTGGTAGCTAAAGGACCAGAGGTGAATTCAGAATTTTGCACTGCGCTGCTTTAACTGTAAATTGTGCGGACATGCAATGTTGTACCTAAACGAAATTTGCGTCCTTTTCTTCCCACAAATAGAGCTTTCTTTTAATGGTATTTGATTGCCTCTGCGATTTTTTTTTTTTGCGATATAAACGGAAAAAGACCGAAAATTTTGAAAAAAAATGATATTTTCTACTTTTTGTTATAAGAAAAATCGAATAAACTCAATTTTAGTCATACATTTAGGCCAAAATGTATTCAGCCACATGTCTTTAGTAAAAAAAAAACGTCAATAAGCGTATATTTATTGGTTTGCGCAAAAGTTATAGCGTTTACAAACTAGGGTACATTTTCTGGAATTTACACAGCTTTAAATTTATGACTGCCTATCTCATTTCTTGAGGTGCTAAAATGGCAGGGCAGTACAAAACCCCCCCAAATGACCCCATTTTAGAAAGTAGACACCCCAAGGAAATTGCTGAGAGGCATGTTGAGCCCATTGAATATTTTTTTTTTTTGTCCCAAGTGATTGAATAATGACAAAAAAAAATAAAAATTACAAAAAGTTGTCACTAAATGATATATTGCTCACACATGCCATGGTTATATGTGGAATTGCACCCCAAAATACATTCTGCTGCTTCTCCTGAGTACGGGGATACCACATGTGTGGGACTTTTTAGGAGCCTAGCCACGTACGGGACCCCGGAAACCAAGCACCGCCTTCAGGATTTCTAAGGGCGCAAATTTTTGATTTCACTCCTCACTACCTATCACAGTTTTGAAGGCCATAAAATGCCAAAATAGCACAAAACCCCCCCAAATGTCCCCATTTTAGAAAGTAGACACCCCAAGGAAATTGCTGAGAGGCCTGTTGAGCCCATTGAATATTTTTTTTTTTTTTGTCCCAAGTGATTAAATAATGACAAACAAAAAAAAAATAAAAAATTACAAAAAGTTGTCACTAAATGATATATTGCTCACACATGCCATGGTTATATGTGGAATTGCACCCCAAAATAAATTTTGCTGCTTCTCCTGAGTACTGGGATACCACATGTGTGGGACTTTTTAGGAGCCTAGCCGCGTACGGGACCCCGAAAACCAAGCACCGCCTTCAGGATTTCTAGGCACAAATTTTTGATTTGACTCCTCACTACCTATCACAGTTTCGAAGGCCATAAAATGCCAAAATAGCACAAACCCCCCCCAAATGACCCCATTTTGGAAAGTAGACACCCCAAGCTGTTTGCTGAGAGGCATGGTGAGTATTTTACAGCTCTCATTTGTTTTTGAAAATGAAGAAAGAACATTTTTTTTTTCTTTTTTTTTTTCAATTTTCAAAACTTTGTGACAAAAAGCGAGATCTGCAAAATACTCACAATACCTCTCAGCAAATAGCTTGGGGTGTCTACTTTCCAAAATGGGGTCATTTGGGGGGGTTTTGTGCCATCTGGGCATTCCATGGCCTCCGAAACTGTGATAGGCAGTGAGAAGTGAAATCAAAAATTTACACCCTTAGAAAGCCTGAAGGCGGTGCTTGGTTTTGGGGTCCCGTACGCGGCTAGGCTCCCAAAAAGTCTCACACATGTGGTATCCCCGTACTCAGGAGAAGCAGCAGAATGTATTTTGGGGTGTAATTCCACATATACCCATGGCATGTTTGAGCAATATATCATTTAGTGACAACTTTGTGCAAAAAAAAAAAAATTGTATTTTTTTCCGCAACTTGTGTCAACATATAAAATATTCCATGGACTCGACATGCCTCTCAGTATATAGCTTGGGGTGTCTACTTTCCAAAATGGGGTCATTTGGGGGGGTTTTGAACTGTTCTGGCATTTTATACACAACATTAGGAAGCTTACATCCACTCTTCTAACCACTTGAAGACAAAGCCCTTTTTGACACTTTTTGTTTACATGAAAACATATTTTTTTTGCAAGAAAATTATGTTGAACCCCCAAACATTATATATATTTTTAAAGCAAAGGCCCTACAGAATAAAATGGTGGGTGTTGCATTTTTTTTTTCTACACAGTATTTGCGCAGCGATTTTTCAAACGCATTTTTTGGGGAAAAAATACACTTTTTTTAATTTTAATGCACTAAAACACACTATATTGCCCAAATGTTTGATGAAATAAAAAAGATGATCTTAGGCCGAGTACATAGATACCAAACACGACATGCTTTAAAATTTCGCACAAACGCACAATGGCGACAAACTACATACATTTTTAAAAGCCTTTAAAAGCCTTTACAGGTTACCCCGTTAGATTTACAGAGGAGGTCTACTGCTAAAATTACTGCCCTTGATCTGACCTTCGCGGTGATACCTCACATGCATGGTGCAATTGCTGTTTACATATGACGCCAGACCGACTCTTGCGTTCGCCATTGGGCAAGAGCAGGGCAGGACAGGGGTGCTTTTTTTTTTTTTTTTTTTTTTTTTATTATTAATTTTGCTTTTTTATTTTATTTTTAAACTGTTGCTTCCATATATTTTTTTTTATCATTTTTATTGTTATCTCAGGGAATGTAAATATCCCCTATGATAGCTATAGGTAATGACAGGTACTCTTTTTTGAAAAAACTGGGGTCTATTGGACCCTAGATCTTTCCTCTGCCCTCAAAGCATCTGACCACACCAAGATCGGTGTGATAAAATGCTTTCCCAATTTCCCAATGGCGCTTTTTATATCCGGGGGGGGGGGTCATTCCCTCCCACTGCTTGTAAAAGCAGTCCAGAGGCTAATTAGCCACTAGGATTGCTTTTACATGAAAGCCGGCTGCTGGCTGAAAAGAATGATACCAAGATGATACCTAAACCCGCAGGCATCATTCTGGTATAAACATTCAAAGTCCAGCAACATACCAGTACGTTGCTGGTCCTTGTTGGACATGTATTGTAATCTTTTTTTTCATGCAGCCAGGTGGCTGAACGAAAAAAGAGATTGATCGGTGGGTATGCCCACCATCAGAATACCTCCCTTCATCCACCCACTTCTAATGATGGGCATACATGCACCATTTATATATGCCGAAGCATGGGGGCATCTTCCCGCAAAAGTTATGCCGCGTACACATGGTCAGACTTTTCCACGGGCAAGCCTCCGTCGGAATTTCGACCGTATGTACGCGGCATTAGGAGCAAAATCGCTCCTCCGCCCCTGCTGCCCCAATGCTTCGGCATATATGCTTTTTTTTTTTTTAACTGTGGTGGCGAAATCACCTCCTACAGCACTGGAGTCGCAGGGATCAGGCCTGTCTCTGCGAACGCTGCAGTTATGTGTGTTGTGTTTTGCAAGTGACAGTGATCGATCGATACTGCACTTGGGTGGCCTGGGCTGGACGGAGGGGCAAAACGCAGGTGCTAGCAGGTATCTGGGCTGATTCCGCTAACACTGCGTTTTTGGGAACCCTAAACTGCTGGGGACGCTAGTATAGATCTGATCAGATCAGATATTGATCTGTTCAGATACTATACCACTAAGGGGGGTGTATGCTTCACGCGTGGGTGTTAGCGTTACTGGCACTAACCTGACGCTGCCTGGGGTGTGACGCAGACCCTCTCTGACGCTAAAACCTAATTGATATCACCCGCCGGGCGATCAGGGGGTTAAACCTTTATTGGGTTATATACGGCGGGTGCCCTGACACTATAAAAAGCAAACTAACTAACCAGCGTCACCCGTAACACTTATATGATGATCACTGGTGAAAGGGTTAACTAGGGGCAATTAGGGGGTTAAAACCTTTATTAGGTAATATATGGGGGTACCTGACGCTATATAAAAACCTGACGGCGAACCTAAAAAAAAATTACTGGCTACCGATCTGCATCACCGACGCTAAGACAACGATCAGAAAAATGATCGCTTAGCGACAGTGGTGATAGGGGGTGAAAGGGTTACCTGGGGGGCGATCAGGGGGTTAAACCTTTATTAGATAATATATGGGGGTACCTGACGCTATAAAAACCTGCGGCGAACCTAAAAAAAATTACTGGCTACCGATCTGCATCACCGACGCTAAGACAGCGATCAGAAAAATTATCGCTTAGTGACAGTGGTGATAGGGGGTGAAAGGGTTACCTGGGGAGCGATCAAGGGGGTTAAACCTTTATTAGGTAATATATGGGGGTACCCGACGCTATAAAAACCTGCGGCGAACCTAAAAAAAATTACTGGCTACCGATCAGCATCACCGACGCTAAGACATCGATCAGAAAAATGATTGCTTAGTGACGGCGGTGCTAGGGGGTGATAGGGTTACCTGGGGGGTGATCAAGGGGGTTAAACCTTTATTAGGTAATATATAGGGGTAACCGACGCTATAAAAACCTGCGGCGAACCTAAAAAAAATTACTGGCTACCGATCAGCATCGCCGACGCTAAAACATCGATCAGAAAAATTATCGCTTAGTGACCGTGGTGATAGGGGGTGAAAGGGTTACCTGGGGGCGATCAAGGGGGTTAAACCTTTATTAGGTAATATATGGGGGTACCCGACGCTATAAAAACCTGCGGCGAACCTAAAAAAAATTACTGGCTACCGATCAGCATCACCGACGCTAAGACATCGATCAGAAAAATGATCGCATAGCGACGGCGGTGCTAGGGGGTGAAAGGGTTATCTGGGGGGTGATCAGGGGGTTAAACCTTTATTAGGGGGGGTTAGGGGGCTACACTGGACCTAAAACTAAATGTACTGACACTTTTACAGTCACAAATGTCACTGATTGCAGTGATCAGTAAATAAATGGTCACTGCAATCAGTGACACTGTGACTGGGGGCTGGGGGGTGATCTGGGGGGTGATCTGGGGGTGTCTGGGGGGGCGATTTATGTACCTATGTGTCCTGGTGTCAGTGTAGTGTTGTGTGCACTGACCTGCATCTTCTCCTGTACGGCGCTCGGTATATGTGAGCGCCGCAGGAGAGATGACATCACTTCCTCCAGCCTGTGTAAACAAGTACACAGGCAGGGGAAGCTCTCATTCGCCGGGAGCGATCAAGAGGGGGTGGCCGGAATCGAACGGCCGTCCCCTCATGCCGGATCGCTCCCGAAGGTAAAACGACCGCTCACTGTAAAGAAGGGGGGTCCGATCGGACCCCCCAACTATACAAAGGCAATCACGTACATATACGTTATTCTGCCTGTCGGTGCCATTCTGCCGACGTATATTTACAGTGGGCGGTCGTTAAGTGGTTAAAGTGGAGGCCCACCCTGAAAAAAATGTTACACTAAAATTCATAAAAAAAATAAAAAAAAATTATAGAAAAACTAAATAAAATTATACTCACCCGAAATGCCCGTTGCTATGCGGAAGTCCCCTAATCTGCCTCTAATGTGCCTCTTCCTTATCCTCGGATTGAGAACTTCCATTTCCTCTTCTTGTGAATGGGGTGCGCTGCCTTCTGGGAACCGTGTGCATCCCAGGAGGAAAGCCGCCCATTCACAAAGCACCATGTGAGTGGCGCATGCGCAGTAGGAAACGGGCAGTGAAGCCGTAAGGCTTCACTGCCTGTTTCCCTTAGTCAGGATGGAGGAGCCGGGACCTGCCAGCAGCGATCGATCGCCGTCGGGGGACCAACATCGCGGGCGAGTAGGACAGGTAAGTGTCCTTATTAAAAGTCAGCAGCTACACTGTTAGTAGCTGCTGACTGTAAAAAAAAAAAAAAAACAGGGTGGAACTCCGCTTTAAGAATGAGATTGGTGAATTTTTTTTCTCGATCTCATGGTTTCCAGCCTGGAGGAGAGATGTGGGGTCTTATTGACACCGCATCTCTCCACAAAGAGGACCTGTCACAAACCACTTCTATTACAAGGGATGTTTACATTCCTTGTAATAAGAATAAAAGTGTTTAAAAAAAAAAAAGACTCGAGTATAAGCCGAGGGGGGCATTTTCAGCACAAAAAAATGTGCTGAAAAATTCGGCTTATACTCGAGTATATACGGTAATTTCACAGCCATAAATGCTGATTTGTAAATGGCTCCAGAGGTAAAATGCTTCAAGCTCATCTCAATAGGACACAGATCTACTACTGAAGGGTGAATTGTTCAGGTCAGCAAAACAACGGTATATTTTAGAAATATACAAATCCAGAATTTTTATATTATTTGTTTAAAAAAAATGATTCTTCCTTACAGATAAATGGGATGAATATTCCTCTTTATCTAATAGGCCCGATTGCTTAATCAGAGGAATTTTTTTTTATAGTCTGGGGATGAACAGAGGCATTCCTTTGGTTTAATACCTGGAAAATGACATGTTGCTATTGTGTTGTTAGGCACAAAAATAAACAGCTAGAGAAATAGAAATCTCACGCCCTGTACACACGATCAGATTTCCGATGGAATAAAATCCGATGGATTTTTCCATCGGAATTTCCGATGAAGCTGACTTTCATCAGTCTTGCCCACACACCATCAGTCAAAAATCCGACCTTCCCAAACGCCGTGACGTAAAACACTCCGAAGAGCCGAGAAAAATGAAGTTCAATGCTTCTGAGCATGCGTCAACTTGATTCTGAGCATGCGTGGGTTTTTTCTCCGATGGAGTTCCACACAGACGTTCGGAATTTGCTATCGTTTTTTTTTCCCCATCGGTAAAATTTAAAACATGTTCTATTTTCTTATACCGATGGAAAAAAGACTGATGGGGCCCATACACGATCGGTTTTGTCCGATGAAAAAAGTCCATCGGTCTTTTTTCATCAGAAAAACCGATCGTGTGTACACGGCATTAGAACTTGCAGGATGTTCATCCATGTAACTTTGGTCTGCTGGAATGTAGCTCAGAGAGAGAGAGAACCATTGTAAGGACACTTTATAAATAGGAATTTCCCATTTGTGTGGGTTTATTTATTGCACCTTTAGTACAGATGTTCCGGAATTACAGTGGTATTAACCACTTCCATGCCGAGCCTATTCATTATATCCTATCCATTCATTATATGGCACTTCTCTCCTACATGAAAAAATCATCATTTTTTTGCTATAAAATTACTCAGAACCCCCAAACAATGTGTTTGCTTCTGCGTGCGAGCACATGGGGACAGGGGCAAAAAAAAAAATTTTTTTATTGTTAATTTAATTTTTTTTTTTTACACTTTAAAAAAATTAATAATAATTTCTGATCACTTTTATTCCTATTACAAGGAATGTAAACATCCCTTGTAATAGGAATATGGCATGACAGGACCTCTTTACAGTAAGATGTGAGACCCCACATCTCACCTCTAAGCTGGGAAGCATGAAATCAAAAAAAAAGAAAAAAAAAAAAACGATCTTGGCTTCCCAGCCGAGGCGGCACAATTTGTTTGAATGCAAAGGCCGGGCGTGACGTCATAACATCGCGCCCGGCCTCCGAACGATCATAGAGACTCCGGCGACCATCTGGTCTACCGGAAATCTCTATGGTAAACTTCCGGGGCTGGTGGATCCGTTCTCCAACTCACTGATGGAAGCGGTGAGTCGGTAGAAGCACCGGAGGCGGCGGGAGGGGGGGGGGGGGGGCGTAAGAATGGAATCGGTGCATGTTATATTCTTAATATCTAAAATTTAATTGGCCATAAAAACCTTATTAATAATATGAATTCCTATAATTTTATGAATGGTGATTTTTAAGCTAATAATTCCAATTGTGACATTTGAACTTGAAGTTATCAATTTCTAGAAGCTGTCAAGACATATTTATTAATATTCTAAATATCTTATATCTTAAGCATGTAGACTGATGTTCTGTTTAAAAAGATGCATTCTTAGGCAGACTGAATGCCCCTCACCCACATCCTGTAATTCTACAGCTACTTCCTATGGAGAAATCATGTCTAAGTGAAAACAGATGTTGTTTCTCAAATGTCATGTGGGAGGTGTTACTGTTCAGGCGCGAATTTGAAGAAAGGATTCTGAAGTTTATAAATTAGTTGAGCTGAAAGCTAGGCTTTCTCTTACATCCTTCATCCATCTACAGAAGCACACAGACTTTCTTCAGCTGCTATTCAGCATACACAGGGTTAATCGGCCATTTTAAGGACATCTTTTGAGGATAAGAAGCACGAGGCATCTCATATATATTGAACTTTCTTTTATACTTGAACACTATTTTGAAACCTTTAAGAAGCTATTGAATTAATATACTGTAACTGTATTAATTCCTTTTTAGTGTGTATAATAAAAAACACGGTTTGATTTCAAGCTGATTCACGAATTTTGTCTCAGATCAATACATCAAGAACGGTAAACCGTTATTTCTATATTTAACAGTGCAATCGGTGTAACAGCCGGGACTAGTCAGGACTGCTCATGATGTTCTGGTGCTAAAGTGGAACTTCACTCTCTCAATCAACATTGACTATTTTAAATCCTTACGCTGCTAACTATTAGTAGTTAGATAGGAAAGTGTTGTATATCATATTTGCTTATTTAAAACAGTTTTTTTACATTTCTTTAGTTACTTCCTGGGGGGGGGGGGGGCTGGACTTTTTCAGCTAAGCACCCCCTCCTGCCTGTATTCTTGAGCTAGGGCAGATGGATTCCAGAAAGTAAATGCTACATGAATCATCTGCCTTTACTCGAGATGGCCATGGATTGTTTTTTTGGTTTGTGGTGCTCAGTAGAGTTGAGCGGACACCTGGATGTTCGGGTTCGACGGGTTTGGCCGAACTTTGCAAAAAAGTTCGAGTTCAGGACCCGAACTTGACCCTGAACCTCATTGAAGTCAATGGGGACCCGAACTTTTGAGGACTAAAATGGCTCTAAAAATGTCATGCAAATGGCAGCAAAATGTTGTTAAGAACATGGCAAGTGCTCTGCAAACAAATGTGGATAGGGAAATAACTTAAAGTGGTTGTATACCCAAATTTTGTACAAGCACCTACAGGTAAGCCTACATTAAAGGCTTACCTGTAGGTGCTTGTAATATCTCCGAGACCTACACAGTCTCGGAGATATTTGCAAAAAAGACTGTACCGCTATCTACGGCGCATGCGCGCCGTAGATAACGGCGCAGGCGCACTGAGCGCGGCGGCTCTTGAATGAGAGCCTGCCGGACACTGCTGGAAATTCGCACATGCGCGGGGAACATGCCGTTCCCTGCGCATGTGCGGGAGTGACGTCATCGCCGCTCCGGCCAATCACAGCGCCGGAGCGGCGATACCCGGAAGTCACTCCGGGTATCATGGATTTGACGGAGGACGCGTCCGAGGACCGCTGCGGGGGCTTCGATCTAAGGTAAGTGATTGATAATGAGCTAGTATGCTAGTCATACTAGCTCATTATACCTTTGCCTTGCAGGTTGACCAAAAAAAAAAAAGTTTTGCGGTATACAACCGCTTTAAAATAACATAAAATACATAAAAATAAAAAATAATAATCTTGACCTAGGAGGACGAGGTCCATATGGAGTAGGAGGTTGAGGTGGCGGTGGATGTGGCGGTGTAGGTGGAAGCGGTGGTGGAGGAGGACGAGGTAGCCAACACTGGTTTTTGTTTTTAATTTGATTTATTTTTAAATTAGGGTACACCCCAAAAGAGTGAGAAAGATCAAAAATACAACAATGGCTGGGTAAGGCCGGTATATATGTCTATTGTGCACAAGGTACGGACAAGTCCTGTGGGATCCATGCCTGGTTCATTTTAATGAACGTGAGCTTGTCCACATTGGCTCTGGACAGGCAGCTGCGCTTGTCTGTGATAACGCCCCCTGCCGTGCTAAATACACGTGTAGCGGGTATGTACTTTCCCGGGTGTAAATTTAACTGGCAGAGACACCAGTGATGTGTAATTCCCTGCAGCCCAGCAGGTGGCGCTGTCACCATGGGCTGGGGGTTGAGCCATTGCTGTGTGCCGGGCCTCCTTTTTGTCCTCTCTCGGCAGTGGTATGGTGGGGCGGAAAACCCGCCGTGCTTGCTGGGAGAGAGTATAAAGGGGCCGGCCATCTTTGTCACGGGGTCGAGTCCCAGGCACCTTCAGCCTGTGGGCGGTGGTTCGTGTCGGTCCTCTAGGCGGCCTAGGCCTAGAGGACAGCCGGAGGTCGTGTTCCATCCCAGGCACCTTTAGCCTGGGGTGAGGTACTCGAGAGGATGGTCTGGAGCTCAGTGCCCAACACTGAGTTCCGCGAGAGAAGGAGGTCCTAGGGAACCCAGGGATTGGGTACCCGAATCCGGAAGGCGTAATGGACCTGGGGGAGCTCCTCACTTGAAGACCGGGTGCAGCAGATTGCCAGTGACAGGTTTGCCTCCCACCGGAGACCACCTGGAAGGAAATTTCCCCTCGCTCGGAGACCGCAACCCACTTTCAGGAAGGAAAGTGGAGAGTTCATTGTGTCCGGGCCTACTCGCATCCACACCTCCTTTTCTGTTCTGTTTTCTAAGGAAGTCTAACTGATTATGCTGTTCACTCGAGAAGAATAAAGGAGTGTTGGACTTTAATGGTGTGGGGCTCTTTTCTGGTGGACATTGTTCAAGGTAATCTCACGTGGAGGTTTTAGGTGCACAACACTGACCCGAAGGTAGAGAAAGAACTTTGCTTACACCGCACTGACACCTGTGGTGAAGGCCAGGCGTGGTGTCCCCACTCCCTCCCCTCTAAGGTACCCCTAGTCAAGAAGAGAAACGAGCTGATGCAAAGAGGGGAGTGAGGAGGGCGCTACACACGTTCAGATAATACACTGGCTGCAGGGCAGGCCAGCACCTCCAAGGCGTAAAGGGCAAGCTCAGGCCATGTGCCCAATTTGGAGACCCAGAAGTTGAAGGGGGCAGACCCGTCATTCAGTACGTGTGGGCGTGTGCACACATACTGCTCCACCATGTTGGTGAAATGCTGCCTCCTGCTAAGACGTTCCATATCAGCTGGTGGTGCTGGTTGTTGTGGCGTGCTGACAAAGCTTTTCCACATTTCGGCCATGCTAACCCTGCCTTCTGAGGTGCTGGCGGTGCCCCGGCTGCGTTGGCGACCTCTTCCTCCTCCTCTGCCTTCGCCTTGTGCTTCCACTGTGCCCCCGCTGTCAGGTGGGAATGCCACCAGCAGCGCGTCTACCAGCGTGTGCTTGTACTCGCGCATCTTATGATCACGCTCCAGTGAGGGAATTAAGGACGATATGTTGTCCTTGTAACGGGGATCCAGCAGTGCGTGTAGCTGGCACAGATCGACCACGTCCTCTCCCTGCAACAGGAGCTCCACCAGCAGCACCACGACCGGGGCCACGTCCCTTATTTGACGTTCTTCTCATATTTCTCAAATTTAGGATCTTGCCCAAAATGGGTGTTTTTTGAATAGCAGAATAGAGCAACAGTATCTAAAGGGTGTATCTCACAGGTACAGATATGCAGAAAACACACCAAAAAAATTTTTTTGCCCTAAATTATTATTTTTTTGAATAGCAGAATAGGAGAAAAGTATCTAAAGTGTGTATCTCACATGTACAGATATGCAGAAAATGCACAAAATTTTTTTTTTTTGCCCTAAATTATTATTTTTTACGTCACCTCGTTTGGGACGGTCGGATTTTTGACTGATGGTGTGTAGGCAAGACTGATGAAAGTCAGCTTCATCGGAATTCCGATGGAAAAATCCATCGGATTAGAATCCATAGGAAATCCGATCGTGTGTACAGGGCATGAGATTTCTATTTCTCTAGCTGTTTATTTTTGTGCCTAACAACACAATAGCAACATGTCATTTTCCAGGTAATAAACCAAAGGAATGCCTCTGTACATCCCCAGATTATAAAAAAAATTCCTCTGATTAAGCAATCTGGCCTATTAGATAAAGAGGAATATTCATCCCATTTATCTGTAAGGAAGAATCATTTTTTAAAACAAATATAAAAATTCTGGATTTGTATATTTCTAAAATATACCGTTGTTTTGCTGTCCTGAACAATTCACCCTTCAGTAGTAGATCTGTGTCCTATTGAGATGAGCTTGAAGCATTTTACCTTTTGGAGCCATTTACAAATCAGTATTTATGGCTGTGAAATTACCGTATATACTCGAGTATAAGCCAAGTTTTTCAGCATATTTTTTGTGTGCTGAAAATGCCCCCCTCGGCTTATACTCAAATCTGTGTACATCTTCATATTTGTGCGCCTGATCCTGGCCAACCGTAGGTCCCCTGGACCCCAATCTTGGCAAACATGTAGCACCACTCTTCCTCTACAAGTGTGCAAAGTTTGTTGTCCGGAGGACCTACGACCGGGGAGCACCGATTTTTTAAAGCCGGGCACCCCTTCTATAGACTCCTATGTTAAACTGTAATTTCTCCGGTGAATTTTGGGACCCGGTACTGGCCGGCCCTAGGTACCCTTGACCCCAAGCTTGGCACACATGTAGCCCCACTCTTCATCTACAAGTGTGCAAAGTTTGTTGTCCGGGGGACCTACATCCGGGGAGCATCATATGTCACATCATATGTGTCTGGGTTTAAAGGGATGAGGTGGTAACCCTACACAGCGCCCGAGATCAGGTAGGGAGATTGGGCACAGTGAGGCATGGGCACAGTGAGGCATGGGCACAGTGAGGCATGGACACAATGAGGCATGGACACAGTGAGGCATGGACACAGTGAGGCATGAGCACAGTAAGGCATGGACACAGTGAGGCATGCAGATGGACACCCTAGGCTTATACTCGAGTCAATACGTTTTCACATTTTTTTGTGGTAAATTTAGGTGCCTCGGCTTATATTCGGGTCGGCTTATACTCGAGTATATACGATAACTAAAACCCTCATCACAGGATGAATATTTTCTGAACGCACAGGCCCTGTAGAATGAAGAGATCTTAACCCTCTTGCATTTTATTGTATTATAACTGTATTGTCTTCCTTTTATATTGTAAAGCGCTGCGTAAACTGTTGGCGCTATATAAATCCTGTATAGTAATAATAATAATAATAATAATAATGGTAGTTGACGTTTTAATTGTCATGTAAAACACATTTAATAAATTTGTATTTTTCAGGAAACAATACACTAAAATTTGTTTTATTTCACACAAACTCAGTTTAACTCCTTCCCGCCCGCTCTATTAGCGAAAGATGGTTACAACGTGGGCCTACTTTGCTGGGAGGGCATCCATGGACGTCCCCCCATGATCACGGCATGCGGGGGGGTCGCTCTGTGATCTCTGTGTTCTTTGGACTCAGCTAATCACAGATCGGGGTAAAGGGCCACCTGATCCAATCACAGCTGATCATGATGTAAACACAAGCCAATTAGTGTCTTTCCCTTCCTCATGCTGGCAGAATGAGGAGGGGAGAGGAGAGCCGATAACCGGCTTGTGTTAAAGGGACATCTACACTGATATTTAGACACTGATTATCAGTGTCCCTGATTATAAGCACAGTCCCAACAGTGCTGCCAATCTGTGCTGCCAATCAGTGCTCATCAGTGCCTCCTCATCAGTGTCACCTACCAGTGCCCATCAGTGCCGCCTGTTAGTGCCACCTATCAGTGCCCTTCAGTGCTGCCTATCAGTGCCCATCAGTTCCACTTTTCAGTGTCCATCAGTGTCGCCTACTAGTGCTCATCAGTTCCACCTCATCAGTGGCCATCATTACCGCCTATCAGTGCCCATCAGTTCCACCTCATCAGTGCCCATCAGTTCCACTTATCAGTGTCCATCAATGTCGCCTGTTAGTGCCACCTATCAGTGCCCATCAGTTCTACCTATCAGTACCCATCAGTTCCACCTATCAGTGCCCTTCAGTGCTGCCTATTAGTGGCCATCAGTGGCTACTATCAGTGCCACCTCAAAAAAAAAAAAAAAAGAAAAGAAACCGATCTCTGCTTCCCAGCCGAGGCTGCACCATTCGTTTGAATGCAAAGGCCGGGCGTGACGTCATAACATCGTGCCCGGCCTTCAAACGATCATAGAGACTCCGGCGACCATCTGGTCTGCCAAGAAAACTCTATGGTAAACTTCCGGGGCTGGTGGATCCATTCTCCAACTCACTGATGGAAGCGGTGAGTCGGTAGAAGCACCGGAGGGCGGCGGGAGTGGGGGGACGTAAGAACGATCAAGCGGTGGAACAGCCGAGACTAGTCAGGAGGACTGCTCATGATGTTCTGGTGCTAAAGTGGAACTTCACTCTCTCAATCAACATTGACTACTTTAAATCCTTATGCTGCTAACTATTAGTAATTAGATAGGAAAGTATTGTATATCAAATTTTCTTATTTAAAACAGTTTTTTTTTACATTTCTTTAGTTACTTCCTGGGGGGGCTGGACTTTCTCAGCTAAGCACCCCCTCCTGCCTGTACTCTTAAGCTAAGGGCAGATGGATTCCAGAAAGTAAATGCTACATGAATCATCTGCCCTTACTCAAGATGGCCATGGATTGTTTTCTTGGTTTGTGGTGCTCAGATGCCGTGTAGTTCCACTTTAAATTTGCCTGGGCTCCTCCTGCCTTCTGAAAACTGCAAGAGCTTTCCAGAACATAGTTGGGAGCTAGGCAAATGGGCAGCATGGATATGTATACAGCTCTGGCCAATTACAGGGGAAGGTGTCCATAAACATGCTGGGGCTGACACAGTGGCGGCCCGTCCATTAGGGGCACAGGGGCGCCATCCCCCTAATCCACGCGCCTGGCCCCTAATCTACATGCAGGGCGCCGGAAGCATGGATTTCAATGGTTTTTTTTTTAAGCACATGATTAGAGCCTGAGGCTTTAATTTGAGCAGAGCACTGCGCCCTGAGCCCACACAGTTGTGTGATTATAGCAAATTAATATTCGCTATTGTCTTCCTGCTTCTCCTCCCGGCCAGGAAACCGGTTTCTAAGACCGGATTGGCCAGGGAGTCTTAGGACTCTCGGCCAATCGGGTCTCAGGACCCACTTACTGTTCGGCAGAAAGAAGAAGCAACGGCCGCGGCTCTTCCTTTGGCAATCTGGAGCGAGAGCAGCAATGGCCTCCTAAGGCAAGGCCACTGATCACCGTTGTCTGTCTCCCACATGGGGGGGGGGGCACTGATCACCACTGTCATCTTCCTCCTGGAGGGGCAGGTTTGTTCGCCCCCCCAAAAAAAATATTGAGCACCATCCGCCACTGGGCTGACATATATATTCTGGGAATACATGAGCTTGAGATCCTTCCCAAAGTGGTTTGCACCGGATAGGGGAGAGGCTGCTGCCACGTGGCCTCAGGTGGGTGACCTGAGGGCCTGAAGTTGGAATTGAAGAGTGGTCCTGGTTCACCTAAAGCTGATTGAAGGGGAAGTTTGCTGAGGAACAGTCTGGTATCACTGAGAGAGGGTGCTGGTTGCTCTAGAAAGGCCAGTAAGTACAGACATCTATGGGATGGGATCTCAGGGACTAGTTCTGTTAACACCTCTCTGCTGTTCTTTAGTCATCAAAGGGCCCAGCTAAAGAGATCGATGGCTAGTGATTTGAAGAGCTCTGTCTACTTGGCTCCTCCCTACCCTTACTGCAAGAGACTTTGCTTAAAGTTGTTGTAAACCCTTTACAACCACTTTAAACTACAGGCAAGCCTATAATTAGGCTTACCTGTAGCTGCACTGGATATCTCCTAAACCTGCATGGTTTAGGAGATATCCCTGTATTTGCATGTGCCGACGTCATGCGGCACATGCGCACTTAAGCCAACTGAAGCAATGGCGCTATGTGCCGTTGCTTCACTTGTACTGTGATGCGCGGGAGTGACGTCATCGCGACTCCGGCCAATCACAGCGCCGGAGCCGTGATACCCGGAAGTCACTCCAGGACAACATGTCGGCGGCCGGAGGGGGAGACGTGGACCGCTGCGGGGGCTTCTATCTGAGATAAGTAATACATAATCAGCTAGTATGCTATGCATACTAGCTGATTATGCCTTTGTCTTGCAGGGTTTGTTTTTTTCTCTTTTTTTTTTTTCTGAGGGTTTACTTCCTCTTTAAGCTTCTACACTGCCAAATCAGAAGTCTGTCATCTGCTCCCAGCAAGGGACTTCACCTAAAGCGCCATCCTAGATCAACTAGAGTCCTCAAGTTGTGCATAGTTTTGTTTCGGAGAATCCTACTGCAACCCCCTTACCCTATTCAAGTTCCTCTAAAAATAAAACTATAAAACAACACCCCTAGACTGGTCTTTGACTCCAACAAGCTTTTGTGTGTGTGTGTGTGCACCTGGCTGCGGAAATACCTTGTGCAAGGGGAACACTCTAGCAGTTTCTATGGGGGTAGTGCTACTCACCGGCTTTCACCCAAACTCTAAATTATGGCATTTGTTATTTAGAAAATCTGGTATAAAAAATTGTGGTCTGCTCACTTCCCGACCACCTAATTTTAACTGTACATCTTTACTTTGACGTTAAATACCGGGGTTATAATTGCCATAACCCCCCCCCCCAGGTATCTTTTTTTCAGTCAGGCAGCCGACTTTCTGATAAAAGTGGTCCTAGTTAGGGTTGAGCGAACCCGAACTGTAAAGTTCGGGTTCGTACCGGACTTTTGGGTTTTTGGTACCCGGACCCGAACCCGAACCATTTACTATATGTTCGGGTTTGGGTTCAGTGTTCGGCAATGTAATGGCGCACTGCAGGGCAGACAATCAACAATCGTTTAACTTGTGTGCCCTTAGAAGCCATCACAGCCATGCCTACTAATGGCATGGCTGTGATTGGCCAGTGCAGCATGTGACCCAGCCTCTATATGAGCTAGAGGCACATAGCACAGCACGTCACTCTGCTTTAGATAGTGTAGGGAAAGGTTGCTGCTGCTGCTTTGAGGGAGAGAATTAGATAGGAGTCCTGATTCAGAAATCAAATTACTCAGCGATCTACCTTGCTTTTGTTGTGTGGGTGCAGTGCACAATCTTTTTTTCCTGCCCTGAGCCCAGTGCCAGAGAAAAGATAACTTTTATCCATCTGTTAGTTAGCTTGGCGTGGGCGGGCATTTTATGCAAGCTCAGTGCACCAGCACTGCATATGTTACTGTGAGATACACACTATAGATACTGTTGCTCTATTCTGCTATTCAAAAACACCCATTTAGGGCAAAAAAAAAATTTGCAGTGTTTCCTGCATATCTGTACATGTGAGATACACCCTTTAGATACTGTTCTTCTATTCTGCTATTTAAAAAATATATATTTAGGGCAAATAAAAAAAAATTGGTGCGTTTCCTGCATATCTGTATGTGTGAGATACACATTTTAGATACAGTTTTTCTATTCTGCTATTCAAAAAACACCCATTTAGGGCAAGATCCTAAATTTGAGAAATATGAGAACGTCAAATAAGGGACGTGGCCCCTGTCGTGGTGCTGCTGGTGGAGCTCCTGTTGCAGGGAGAGGACATGGTCAATCTGTGCCAGCTACACGCACAAGTGAAACACCTTCCTCAGGTGCGAGTAGGCGACAGAGCCTGCAGCGGTATTTGGTCGGGCCTAAGGAGGCTCTACGAATGTTGAGGCCAGGAGAAGTACAGGCGATAGTAGATTGGGTTGCTGACAGTGCCTCCAGTTCTTTCACATTGTCTCCCACCCACTCTTCTGATGAAAGATCAGAGTTGGCACCTGAAACTCATGTCCATCAGTCTTTCACCTCACCCCCTTGCAAATCAGCCAAGCAGTCTGAGCCCCAAGTCATGCAGCAGTCTCTTCTGCTTTTTGATGACTCTGTTAGCAGGGTTTCCCAGGGCCATCCACCTAGCCCTGCCCCAGAAGTGGAAGAGATTGAGTGCACCGATGCCCAACCACTTATGTTTCATGATGAGTACATGGGAGGACCATCGCAGCACGTCTTGGATGATGACGAAACACAGGTGCCAACTGCTGCTGCTTGCGCAATTGTGCAGACAGACAAGGAGGGCAGGGGTGAAGACTGGGTGGAAGATGATGTGGTCCTCGACCCCACATGGAATCAACGTTATGCAGGTGACCAGTGTAGTTTGGAGGAAGAGGCGGTGGTCACACAGAGCCACCAGCACAGCAGAAGAGGGAGCAGGGTGCAAAAGCGGAGCGTCCGTCCCAGAGAACGGAACGCCTGCTACTGCCCAACGCAGCAAGGGACCGAGCACACCAAAGCCAGGTCCAAGGAGTTCCCCAGCGTGGCAGTTCTTCAGACAATGTGCTGATGCCAATGTGGACAAGCTCACGTTCATTAAAATTAACCAGGCATGGATCCCACAGGACTTGTCTGTACCTTGTGCAGAATAGACATGTATACCGGCCTTACCCAGCCATTGTTGTATTTTCTCACTCTTTTGGGGTGTACCCTTTTTTGCGAAGTTCGGCCGAACCTGTCGAACCCGAACATCCAGGTGTCCGCTCAACTCTAGTCCTATTTGCAAATTTGCAATCAGATCACTTATATAGGCGGCAGGAGAGGTGACCGCCCACTCCTGCTCTTTCTCGGTTATCTCCGAGCTTACTGGTGCCGCCGGTAAGCCCGGAGCTTATCTGATCCCTCTGCTGCCTGAACAGGAAGCTGAGTGAGGGTACTATGCCCTTTGAGGACCAGAGCAATGTCTGATGTCACTTCTGCCTCTCGGGCTTAAAGGGATTTTTTTTTATTTTTTTTTATTAAAGTCAGAATGACACTTTTATTTTGCTATTAAAGGTAAATGAGAGATAAGCTCCTGTCCTGCTTATTTCTATTACAAGGGGTGTTTACATTCCTTGTAATAGGAATAAAAGTGATACAAAAATTAAAAATTAATTAAAGGGACAGTGTAAAAATAAAAAATAAAAAGTTAAATAAATAAGTAAAAAAAAGAGTAAAGCACTGCATCCTTCCAAGCATCACACGCAGAAGCAAACGCATACGTAAGTCGCGCCCGTATGTAAACGGTGTTCAAACCACACATGTGAGGTATCGCCGCGATCGTTAGAGAGAGAGCAATAATTCTAGCACTAGACCTCCTCTGTAACCCTAAACAGTTAACCAGTAAAAATGTTTAAAACGTCACCTGTGGAGATTTTTAAGTACTGTAGTTTGTCGCCATTCCACGAGCATGCACAATTCTTGCTGCTTGTTAGATGAGAGATAACGTGAGATTTTTTTGTTCTCTGCTGGTATTATTATGTTATCTGTTACTAGGGTGTGGACACAACATAGGAGGAAGAAATCTGCCTGAAAACAGCCCGTTCATCACCTGCACAAGGCAGGCAGGAAATGTATTTTAGGTGTTTTTACCTATTTGCTTGTGGCTGCATATGTGACATTGATCAACAGAGATATGGAATGTCTGGTGAAGAACCTGACCTGGGACAAGCATGCAACAGATGTCCCATAGTAAGCCTATGGGTGGCGTCACTGCCCCGGCTCTACAGCCATTGTCGGCGATCTCTCCTGAAACCAGCGCTGGGACCAGATCATGTGACTGGACGAGAGCGCTCTCAGTATGGGTAAGTATGTGGATCTTTTCTTTTACAGGGTATATAGAATTGAATAGTCTTAGAATGGGGGTGGGAGTAGGTTTATGCTTTGTTAGAATTTGATTGGACTTTCACTCTGAAACATACTCAATACTTCCCCTTGCCTAACCACGTGCCAACCACCAGCAGTACATTTACTGCTGGTAGGCAGCTCCCTAAGACACCGCGACATACCAGTACGCCACAGTGCACATGCACAATGGCGCACCCCCGGGGGACGCAGCGGCGCAATGTGAAACCCACTGTGTCCACCAGAGACAATGGATTGCAGCACCCGGTATCGGGCCACTGTGAGCGGCCTGGATACTACATTATCATTGTGCATTCCCACAAAATTATCCCCTTTACTAAACTAAAGTTGAAGCACACTTGTGGGTTACCTAGTTGTCCCAATACCCAAACTGGCAAGAACCAGAGCTATTGTTAAAACTATAACTAGTTTTACCCCCTAGGAATGTATCATTAAGTTCTATTGACAAGTGTCTGGAGTTTTTACTGGTTTTTCAAAATTCCGCATACCAATATGAACATCATATATAGCATGTACCGCTGTCATCGCTGGGGTACTAAAGCTCGGTGGAGATTTAGAGTAGACCCAGCAATTGGCCCGGTTCGCTTTCTTAGCTAGTTGGAGAAAACACAAAGCTAAAAATATAAACAAAAAAAGATACTCATTCTTTGGTGTAGTTGAGCAGCTTCTTGTAGTGGCTGGCGTGGATCCAGTTGTCTCGTCCATCAAGCTTCTTTACAACGGCCCAGTCACCTGATTGGAAAGAATGTAAACCGGTTATCATGTCAGGGTCCAGGAGGGACTCATGAACCCTGTGGTGGACCTTTTGAAGTTCACGTTACAGTGACTGCACCCATCCCATCAGCTGAGAATGTAAAGGCGACAGATTCTGAGGAAAGTACAACCCTGTTTTTGGTTGACCTCCAAACAAACTTCATATGGAGATAACCCAGACATGTGGGAACTCAATGAACCCTTTTTTCACTTTTCAACCGACTGTGGTCACTGCATAACTTTTGCGTGGCTTACCATCTGGGGTGTAATACCTGGAACCATTGACAAAAAGGTTCTTAATGTCTGGGATAGGAGCCTCCTTCACTGGTAGTGATGAGCCGAACACCCCCGGGTTCGGTTCGCACCAGAACCCGCGAACGGACCGAAAGTTCGTACGAACATTAGAACCCTATTAAATACAATGGATGCGAACGTTCGAATTCTAAAGTGCTAATTATAACAACTATTATGCATGTTATTGTCCTAAAAAGGGTTTGGTAACCCGGGTTGTGCACCAGGGGACATGTATCAATGCAAAAAGAAGTTTTAAAAACTGTCGTTTTTCGGGAGCAGTCATTTTAATGATGCATAAAGTGAAAAAAAAAAAGTCAAATATTCCTTTAAATATCGTACCTGGGGGGTGTCTAAAGTATGCCTGTGAAGTGCCACGTGTTTCCCGTGTTTAGAACTGTCCCTGCACAAAATTACACTTCTAAAGGAAAAAAAAGCCATTTAAAACTGCTTGCGGCTTTAATGTAATGTCTGCTCCCGGTAATATGGATGAAAATCTTTAAGAAAAATGGCATAGCTACCCCATGACCCCCCCCCCCCTACCCCAGCCCATTACCAGCCCCTTTGGGTCTTGTATAGATATTAAGGGGAACCCCGCACATAAAATAAAAAAGGCCCTATATACTCTGAACAGCCGTATACAGGCGGTGCATACAAGACAGGGACTGTAGGTTTGTTCTTATGTAGAATCTGTTTGTAATTTTGAACAGGTACATTGTTGAAGTGTAGCTCCAGCCCAAAAATCTATTTTTAAACTTTTTGGAAAACATAGGTAAGGGTTATCACCCCTGTAACATTTGTTTTGCTGTCTGTGCCCCTGTTCAGAACATTTCACCTCACTTTCCGTCCCAATGACAACTGTTTTTGAAATGTGGTGTTTTTCTTGAAACAAGGATTGCTGATAAAGCATCAGTACAGAGGAGACACCTTTCTCCCATATTAATTCTTACAGGAGAGAATTTTCCTTCCAAGGGGTAGATTTCCTCTCACTTCCTGTTGTCTTCTTGCGTTTGCAAGTAGGAGTCGTTTGTAAGTTGGATGTTTGAAAGTAGGGACCTGCCGTATATACTCTGCAGAAATAGGCCCCTTAGTTGTTGGTGTTGGCACAACACTGTAAGCACTCACAGTTACTCTTGGTTGGTGCTGGAACGCCCTGCTGTCAACTATTATATCAGGAATTTTAATTACATATAATTGTTGAACAGTGGTAGTAAAAATTGGGCCTTTGATGGTGGTGCTGGTGCCACAACACTGTAAGCCCTCAGAGTTACTCTTGGTGGGTGCAGGAATGGGCCCTGCTGTGAATTATTAGATCAAGAATTGTAATTACATGCCCCTTTTGAACAGGGGCTGAAAAATTGGGCCTTTCGTGGTGGTGGTGGTGGTGGCGTTGCCACAACACTGTAAGCCCTCAGAGTTACTCTTGGTGGGTGCAGGAATGGGCCCTGCTGTGAATTATTAGATCAAGAATTGTAATTACATGCCCCTTTTGAACAGGGGCTGAAAAATTGGGCCTTTCGTGGTGGTGGTGGTGGTGGCATTGCCACAACACTGTAAGCCCTCAGAGTTACTCTTGGTGGGTGCAGGAATGGGCCCTGCTGTGAATTATTAGATCAAGAATTGTAATTACATGCCCCTTTTGAACAGGGGCTGAAAAATTGGGCCTTTCGTGGTGGTGGTGGTGGTGGCGTTGCCACAACACTGTAAGCCCTCAGAGTTACTCTTGGTGGGTGCAGCAATGGGCCCTGCTGTGAATTATTAGATCAAGAATTGTAATTACATGCCCCTGTTGAACAGGGGCTGAAAAATTGGGCCTTAGGCACTGGTGGCACAACACTACAACCCCTCACAGATACTGTACTTGGAGCACAGCAATGAGCCCTGTTGCAAAGTATTGCTTCAAAAATTGTAATGACACGCCCCTGTTAAACAGGGGCTGAAAAATTGGGCCTTAGGCACTGGTGCCACAACACTCCAACCCCTCACAGATACTGTACTTGGAGCACAGCAATGAGCCCTATGGCAAATTATTGCTAAAAAAATTGTAATTACACGCCCCTGTAAAACAGGGGCTGAAAAATTGGGCCTTAGCCACTGGTGGCGGCACCCATAAACAAAAATGATCTTCCAAGCTATCATCATCAATCGTATCATTGAGGACTCGGAGGAGGAGGATAGCCAGTCAACATAACAGCACAGGCACTCAGCATCAGCATCAGTCTTGAAGGGATGTGACATGTTAAAATCAATTAGTCTGTTATATCAGCATCAGGTGTGTGGTAGCTGGTGATGATCCAAGACTGGTTCATCTTGATGAAAGTCAGTTGATCAACCAAGTCGGTGGACAGGCGCACCCTGTGATCCGTGACAAATCCTCCAGCAGCACTGAATGTGCGTTCCGAAAGAACGCTGGATGCAGGACAGGCCAGTAGCTCAATTGCATACTGTGCAAGCTCTGGCCAGTGATCCATCCTCAAGACCCAGTAAGCCAGAGGATTTTCGGTGGGGAAGGTGTCCAAGTCTGACCTTGCCCCTAGATATTCCTGCGCCATGTTTATCAGACGCTGGCGATGGTTGCTGGAACCGATCATACTTTGGGGCTGCGGACTAAAGAATTGTCTGAACGCATCGGTCAGACGGCCACCTTCCCCACCGCTCCTTTTTTGACTGGCCGAAGCCTCAGCAACTCGTTGTCCAGGACCAGGAGTTTGTAACCTCCCAGTCTCTGGGAACGCGTTGCACAGACCTTTCTGCAAGGCCTCCCGGAGTTGTCTCATCCTCTGCTCCCTCTGCGACGGTAACATAAGGTCCGCAACCTTACCCTTGTACCGTGGATCAAGGAGAGTGGCCAGCCAGTAATGGTCCCTCTCCTTGATCCGAAGAATACGAGGATCCTTCCGCAGACTTTGCAGGATCAGGGAGGCCATGCAGCGTAGGTTTGCTGAGGCATTCGCTCGGAGTCCTCTGGGTCACTAAGGACGACATGATCCGCAGCCACCTCCTCCCAGCCACGTACAAGTCCACTGGTTTCTTGGGACTGTAAATCATCCCTAAAAGACTGCTGCTGATGATGCTGAGTGCCAGCCTCCACCTCCATGCTGACACAATACTCCTCCTCCTCCTCCTCCTCCTCCTCTTCCTGTGCGATGGGTGGGACAGAAGGAACACTGTCTGGGTAAAGGGGGCCTTGAGAGGCAAGGAAGTCCTCCTCTTCCTGCCTCTGTTCTGCCTCAAGTGCCCTGTCCATTATTCCACGCAGCGTGTGCTCCAACAGGTGGACAAGAGGTACAGTGTCACTGATGCATGCACTGTCACTGCTCACCATCCTCGTGGCCTCCTCAAATGGTGCCAGGACAGTGCATGCATCCCTGATCATGCCCCACTGGCGTGGAGAAAAAAAAACAAGCTCCCCTGACCCTGTCCTGGTGCCGTAGTCGCACAGGTACTCATTGATGGCCCTCTGCTGCGTGTGCAGCCGCTGCAGCATGGCCAACGTTGAGTTCCACCTGGTGGGCATGTCACATATAAGGCGGTTCTTGGGCAGGTTCAACTCCTTTTGCAGCTCAGCCAGGCGAGCACTGGCATTATAAGATCTGCGGAAATGCACACAGACTTTCCTGGCCTGCCTCAGGACATCCTGTAAGCCCGGGTACCTGCCCAAGAACCGCTGCACCACCAGGTTAAGGACGTGAGCCACACAGGGCACATGGGTCAGTTGTCCCTGTCGGAGGGCGGAGAGGAGGTTGGTGCCATTGTCGCAAACCACCATTCCTGGCTTAAGCTGGTGTGGTGTCAACCACCTCTCGGCCTGGCCCTGCAGAGCAGACAGGACCTCTGCCCCAGTGTGGCTTCTGTCCCCCAAACACACCAGCGCAAGCACGGCATGGCATCTTTTTGCCTGCGTACTTGCGTAGCCCCTTGAACGCCTACGGAGCACCGCTGGTTCCGAGGACAAACCACAGGAAGAGGCCATGGAGGAAGAAGAAGAGGAGGGGGTGGAGGAGAGAGGTGTGTCACAACCAGTAGTAGCATTTTGGAGACGTGGCGGTGGAACAACCTCCAACACTACTGCACCTTGTCCTGCATCCTTCCCAGCTGCCAAAAGAGTGACCCAATGGGCCGTGAAAGAAAGGTAACGTCCCTGTCCATGCCTGCTGGACCATGAGTCAGCAGTAATATGCACCTTACCGCTGACCGCCCTGTCCAGCGAGGCCAAGACATTGCCTTCCACATGCCAGTAGAGAGCCGGAATAGCCTTCCGTGAGAAAAAGTGGCGTTTGGGAACCTGCCACTGAGGAACCGCACATTGCACAAACTCACGGAAGGGGGCCGAGTCTACCAACTGAAAAGGCAGCAGTTGAAGCGCTAGCAATTTAGCCAAGCTAGCATTCAACCGCTGGGCATGTGGATGGCTGGGAGTGAACTTCTTTCGACGGTCCAGCAGCTGGGGCAGGGAAATTTGCCTGCTAGAATCGGACGTCGGTGTACTGCTAGCAGAGTGGCCGCAAGTACTTGGCTGTGACACACCTAATTCTACACCTTCATTCCTCTCAGTGCATGTTTCAGAGAGGACTGAAGTTATAGTGGGGTTGGAGATCCCAGCTGATGCGGTGCAAGGAGAGGTCCGCTTTGTTCTTTGGTGTGGGTCTTTGAGGTAGGCTTGCCAACGAGCTGCATGGCAGGTGAACATATGTCTGGTCAGGCATGTGGTACCCAAGCGGCTGATGTTTTGGCCACGCGATATACGCTTGAGACATATGTTGCAAACAGCAGCTGTGCGATCTGATGCACTAGCCTCAAAAAAGGCCCACACCAAAGAACTTTTTGAATGACGGGCAGAGGCAGCGCCCTGCACAGGCGGAGCTCTGCGGTGTGATTCCGTCGGTGTACTGCCCTTACGCTGGCCACCAAAGGGCATCCTGCCTCGTTGGAGATGTGCCTCCTCCTCATCCTCCTCCTCCTCCTCTCTCCTATTAGGCACCCACGTGGAGTCAGTGACCTCATCATCCCCTCCCTCCTCATCACTGGAGCCAATCTGGCAGTATGCTGCAGCTGCTGGAACATGACTGCCAGATTGGTGTCCTTCTTGAGCATCCCCTCTGTCTGCTCTCACGCTACTGCCTTCCTGTAGCTGGGTTTCATCATCAGACCCTTCGAAACGCTGGGCATCCTCCTGGAGCATGTACCCAACACTGTGCTAAAACAGTTCGGGGGACTCCTCAGGAGGAGGACATGGTGGGTCTAGGGAAGGAGTGACTGATGATGAGTCTGACATTGATACCAGGGAAGAGGACGCTTTGGCAGCTGCTTTGCCAGTACCCTGAGCCTGGGTGAGAGAGGATGAGAAGGAGGAGGAGGAGGGCTTGGTCATCCACTCTACCAAGTCTTCGGCATGATGTGGCTCAACATGTCCAGCTGCCGAAAAGAAGGACAAGCGTGTCCCATGGCCATGTGCTGATGACAATGCACGGCGTCCACGACCAGCACTGTTGCCCCCAGACACAGAGCCTGCTTGCCCTCTTTTATTGCCTCCTGACTGTCTGCCTCTCCTTGTTTGCCTTCCAGACATTCTAATAGATGGCCTGCAGGGAGATGGGAAAAAAGCAATAAGGGCTACCTTCAGGTGTCCTTCTCTGTCCCTTTACTTAAGGATTTCTAAATATGGTTGAGGATGATTGCTTTTGCACAGAATAGCACAACGACAATTTCCCTGACTGTCCAAAAAACAAGGATTTCAAAGATGGTTGATGAGGAATGCTTTAGCACACTATAGCACAAGGAGAATTTCCCTCACTGTCCTTCCCTGTCCCTAGAAACAACAAGGATTATCACAGTGAAAGAAACTGACACTCTTCCTACCTATAGTTTTCTGTCCCTAGAAAAAATGTTTTTTTAAAGCACACTATAGCACAAGGAGAATTTCCCTCACTGTCCTTCCCTGTCCCTAGAAACAAGGATTATCACAGTGAAAGAAACTGACACTCTTCCTACTGTGAGGGGGTTAGCTCGGCAGCGGGTGTGTGTGACCCCCGGGATGGGCTCCCCACACAAAACAGGCCCAGCAAACGGAGGTTGTGGTTTTCAAAATCAAAAAAAAGGGATTTTTATAACAGCTTACCTGTAAAATCCTTTTCTTGGAGTACATCACGGGACACAGAGCGACTTAGTCATTACTAATGGGTTATATAGTTTACCTTCAGGTGTTGGCACTGGCCAATTCCAAACCGGAAGTACCCTCCCCTATATAAGCCCCTCCCACCCGGGAGCACCTCAGTTTTGTAGCCAAGCAATAAGTGTCCCAAAAAGAGGGGTGGGAGCTCTGTGTCCCGTGATGTACTCCAAGAAAAGGATTTTACAGGTAAGCTGTTATAAAAATCCCTTTTTCTTTTTCGTACATCACGGGACACAGAGCGACTTAGTCATTACTAATGGGACGTCCCAAAGCAATGCCAAATGAGGGGGGGGGTACATAAGCTGGGCGCCATCAGGCATGAGGATCTTTTGCGGCCTGCAACAC
This sequence comes from Rana muscosa, assembly GCA_029206835.1. Lineage (NCBI taxonomy): Eukaryota > Metazoa > Chordata > Amphibia > Anura > Ranidae > Rana > Rana muscosa. The sequence goes on along the minus strand of CM055116.1, from coordinate 1,259,765,015 downwards.
ACTGCGCCCAAAGGCGACATCCTCCTGACTTCTAACGTCTACCTGATAGAATCTAGTAAACGTGTGTACCGAAGACCATGTTGCGGCCTTACATACTTGAGCCAGGGAGGCCTGGTGATGCACTGCCCATGAAGTTCCAACCGCTCTTGTGGAGTGCGCCCTAACTTTGAACGGAGGCGGTCTCTTTCTCAAGCCATAGGCTTGTATTATGACCTGTCGAATCCACTTGGCTAAAGTAGATTTTGATGCTGCCTGACCCCTTCTGGGGCCTTCCGGCAGAACAAACAAAGAATCCGTTCTGCGAATCTGAGCAGTGGCTTTTAGATAAGCTTTAACTGCTCTTACCACATCCAAAGAATGTAATAACTTTTCCTCTACTGAGATAGGTTTGGGGAAAAAAGAAGGAAGAACCACATCTTGGTTCAAATGAAACCTCGATACCACCTTAGGAAGAAAGGCTGGATGAGGACGTAATACTACTCTGTCCTTATGGACAACCAGATATGGCTCCTTACAGGACATAGCTGCTAATTCCGACACTCTTTTAGCCGAACAAATGGCTACTAAGAAAACCAATTTCCTGGTGAGAAGAACCAAGGAAATGTGTTGTAATGGTTCAAACGGTTGTTTCTGTAGAACCGACAGAACCAGGTTTAAGTCCCAAGGACATATGGGAATACTAACCGGAGGGCTAATACGCATCACTCCTTGTATAAAGGCTTTGACTAGTGAATGCGAAGCCAAGGGCCTTTGAAAAAATATTGACAAGGCCGAAATCTGACCCTTGATAGTACTCAAGGCCAGCTTCCTATCTACAGCCCACTGTAGGAAGTCCAGAATCCTCCCTATCATGTACTTACGTGGATGCCATTTCTTGGTCTCACACCACGTAATGTACGCTTTCCAGATCCTATAATAGATCTGCCTGGATACCGGTTTCCTGGCATTGATCATGGTAGATACCACAGAATTAGAGAGCCCTCTCTTTTTCAGAATGTGGGCTTCAATAGCCAGGCCGTCAAACCTAGGGCTGGTAAGGAAGGGTGGTATATCGGTCCTTGCGACAGCAGGTCCGGACGAAGTGGGAGGGTCCAAGGACTCCTCACTGACATTTTTACCATCTCCGCGTACCATGCCCTTCGGGGCCACGCTGGAGCCACCAGAATCACTGGTTTCTTTTCTACCCTGATTCTGCGGAGTAATCGCGGTAACAATTGTGGCGGTGGGAATGCATATATCAGCTTGAACCGATCCCAAGGGAACACTAGGGCATCCGAGCCGCAAGCTAGGGGATCCCTTGTGCGAGACACAAACCTGTCCACCTTTGCGTTGAATCTGGATGCTAGCAGATCTACATCCGGTGTTCCCCACCGCTGGCATATTGCCTGGAAAACCTCGGGGTGAAGAGACCATTCCCCCGGGCATAATTGTTGGCGACTTAGAAAGTCCGCTCTCCAATTTTCCACTCCTGGGATGAAAACCGCAGATATGGCTGGGACATATCTTTCTGCCCACTCCAGGATGCAATTTGCTTCCTTCTGGGCTGCACGACTTTTGGTGCCACCCTGATGATTGATATATGCCACTGCCGTGGCATTGTCTGATTGAATTCTGACAGGGGACCCCTGGAGTTTGGATGTCCATGCTACTAGGGCATACCGGGCTGCTCGTATCTCTAAGAGATTGATGGGCAGGGCCTTTTCTGCTTCTGACCACCTGCCCTGGAGAGACCATTGCTCCAGCACTGCCCCCCAGCCGATGAGGCTGGCATCTGTAGTGACCACCTTCCAAGAAACCGGACTGAAGGGTTTCCCTCTTTCCAGATTCTGGGGCACCAACCACCAATGGAGGCTCTTGCGAACGGAAGGGGACAGGGACATTGGTAAGTCTAAAGCCTGAACTTTTTTGTTCCAGGCTGACAGTATGGCCCTTTGCAAATTCCTTGAATGGAATTGACCGTAGGGTACCGCTTCGAATGAAGCCACCATCTTTCCCAGCAGCCTCATGCAGAGACGTATGGATGGTTTTCTTTTTGTACCCACTAAGTGGGTCAAATTTCTTAAAGACGACACCTTCTCTGGAGGTAAGAAAATCTTTCTCTGATTTGAATCCAGCCTTAGCCCTAAGTATTCCAGACTTTTGACTGGTCTTAGAGCTGACTTGTCCCGGTTGATAATCCAACCGTGATATTCCAGATACTCGATTGTCTTGTGAATAGCTACTTCCAGCTTTTCCACTGAGTGGTCTATTAGTAGCAGGTCGTCTAGATATGCCATTATCGTTACACCCTGTGTTCTTAGATTGGCCAATAATGGGGCCAGAATTTTTGTGAACACTCGTGGTGCTGTGGCCAGACCGAAAGGTAAGGCTCTGAACTGAAAATGGCGCCCTTCTACTGCAAAGCGTAGAAATTTCTGATGGGCCGGAAAGATGGGAATATGCAGATAAGCATCCCTTATGTCGATCGAGGCTAGCCATTCCTGCCCTTGTAGGGCGGTGGCCACTGATCGGATCGACTCCATCCGAAAGGTCCTGATATTTAGGAACTTGTTTAGCCCTTTTAGATTTAATATGGGCCTCACGTCCCCATTTGGTTTGGGGACTGTGAAAAGGTTCGAGTAAAACCCGAATCCGCTTTCTTCCAGGGGAACCTTCATGATTACCCCTTGGAGCAATAGTTGTTCTAGTGCCAGAAGGAGGGATCCTCTCTTTTGGGGATCTCTTGGCACGTTTGACCTCATAAATTGGGCAGGAGGAGTGCCTTTTAACTCCAGCTTGTATCCCAGACTTACTGCGGAGAGCACCCATCTGTCTCTGATGGTGTCCCGCCAGGTCTCTGTGAACAACTGAAGTCTTCCCCCCACCCGATTGAGCGGGGGCAATACTTCATGCCTTAGGGGGAGGTTTTGTACCTCTCTTGATCCAGGGCTTCTTGTTACCCTGTGATTGTCCCTGATTTCTGCCCCCTGAATTTGACCGCGGAGGCCGTCGGAACTGCTTCACAGCCGATGTGCCCGGGACTGGAGAGGTAGGCCTCTTAAAAGAAGGACTTCTACCCTTGTTCTTAACCGGTAAGAGTGAACTTTTACCGGCAGAAATTTTCTGGATATATTTGTCCAGATCTTCTCCAAATAAGCGTTCTCCATGAAATGGGAAGCTAACCAGCAGTTTTTTACAGGGAGCTTCAGCAGACCAGTTTTTGAGCCACAGAAGCCTACGCATATGTACTATAGACAGCGTAAAGCGGGAGGCCTGTTGGATTGTATCCTTTATGGCGTCCACCGCAAAACACAAGGCTCTAGGCAGGTCAGCTAGGGCATGAGCCTGCTGATCTGGTAAGTCCCTTAAGACTTGTTTCAACTGATCTTTCACTGCTTGGCAGACTCCAATCGCTGCTACCGCAGGTTGTGTCACCATACTTGCTGTAGAGAAAGCAGATTTTAGTAAAGACTCCAATTTTTTATCTATTGGGTCTTTGAACATTGGAACATTATCTACTGGACATGTCAGTGATTTGTTAACAGAAGAGATGGCTGCGTCCACTATAGGGACCCTCCATTTTCTTATGAACTTATCCTCCATGGGATAGATCACCGGAAATCTCTTGGGGGGAGCAAATATTTTATCAGGATGCTCCCAATCCTGGTAAATAAGCCCTTCTAATAAAGGGTGGATTGGGAAGGAACAGACCGCCTGGGGAGCTTTTAGCGACCCCAGCGAGGAAACCGTAGTGGATGGTGGTTCCGCCAGAGGCATTTTAAATGCTGATCGGACCATGTTAGTCAGAGACTGAACCCATAATCTTTCAGCCTGAGAAGCTGAGAAAGGTTCTTCCACTGTTGATTCCTCTATAAGTGAATCAACCTCATCCTGATCCCCTTCAGGTAGGTCGATCTCTGTGTGGGGCTGTTCCTCCACTAACAGGCACTCTGAAGGAGGAGACGGAGATCGGACGCGCTTTTCCTGTGACAGGGAAGCAGCGATCAATGCTGTTAATCTCTCTTCCAATCCTCCCAGAGTTGAGGATAAAACCTCCTCTGTTATATATACAGGAGCAGGTGGACTGGGGACAGCCGCAGCACCAGGCATTCCTGCGGGGTTTCTACGGCTACTGACCTCTGCATTCTCAGGGGAGATTGGTGCAGTGCAAGCATGCCCAATATCCTCAGAGCCCGATGGAGACCCCTTTGGCTTCCTGGAAGATTTATTTCCGGAGCGTCTGGACGACATATCCTTTAAGCACAAAGCTGAGGTATTCCCGTCGTCATACACCAATTTTTGCTGGTAATAGTCTAACACAGGTGCTGCTATATACCAGCTGGTGTCCACTAAAGTGCCTCTCTATGGGGATGCCTGCATCAACCGCCTCTGTGTGCCACTGTTTGTTGCTAGCTCTGTTTGCATGCAGCTGACACTTGTACTGTGTCTTTTAACCATGCTGGGACGCCCGCACATGCGCAGAAGCGCCGCGGCGCGCATCGAGCGTCATCCACCCGCCCCGCCCCTTTTTTTTCATAGGAGGCGCGTGCACGCGCCCGCGCGCGCGCCCGTGCGCCAATGGCGCCCTTTTCGAAAACCAACAGAGGACTAGGAGCCAGGGCCCTTTTTGCCGGAGGGCCTGTGCGGTGGATGAACGCAGCAACAGGGCAGAGGAAGTGGATTCCCTCAGAGAAACTTACCAGCTGCCTGGATCTTTTAAGTTGAGAAAACCAAAGATCCACATTTACAAGAAAAATGGACTACAGCGGCCTCTAGTGGTTTAACACAGGTACCGCGGTCCCTGTTTTTTTTTTTTTTCTTGACTACTATTAAAATTTTACATTTTCAGTAGTTATAGGCAAACACAGATATTTAGCGGGAATACCGTTAGGTAACAGACAGAAAGACAAATTAGGCTTGGGGGTCCCCCAATAGAACCAAGTTCCTGAGGGCCCCCACTTACCTGATCCCCGCCGCAGGACTTTGTTTGGTCCACAAAAGTCCAAACTTCACCTATCACGGCAGGCATTGTAATTAAACCTTCAGGGACCGGGTTCCCAAGGATTCCACTCCCCTGGACCTGTATAGCACCCTGCACAGACAGCGTCTTGGTCGTGGGTATGACCAGAGCTCTGGATCCCAGGGTCCAGCCCTCCTAAGAGAAGCATTACAGGCAAAACCTTGCTCTTCTGCTGCAAGGCCCGGGTACCGACCGTTTAGCTATGAAGCTTTTTTGGTGGGATCCGGAACAGCTTACTAAGGCCCAAAAGAACCTGTACGCAAGCCCAGTGAAAACACATGTTACTCTTTGGCCAACACCTTAGACACTGGCAAAAAACTGAGGTGCTCCCGGGTGGGAGGGGCTTATATAGGGGAGGGTACTTCCGGTTTGGAATTGGCCAGTGCCAACACCTGAAGGTAAACTATATAACCCATTAGTAATGACTAAGTCGCTCTGTGTCCCGTGATGTACGAAAAAGAAAAGGTGCGGTTTATTTTCTATTTACAGTGACAAAACACAGCAAAGCAAAAGAAACATAACCAAAATAAATCCTGGTCAAGTTGACCTCTGACTAAACATACAGGTTTCCTAACTAACAACTGGGATCAGCCTAGTGCTGTCCTAGTCCCTAAGTCCCTGGTTTTAAATGTCCAAGCAAATAGCCACACAGGCTTTGTCTCACCGCACAGGGGTTCACTCTCCCTAGACAGTCCACACAGGTCTGGTTCCAGGCATGAGCTAACATCTAATGAAGCTGGGAGTTCTTATAGAGGCCTAAATGAGCTGACAAGCTTCAGCTGGCCTCATCAACTCCCTGTCTGTACGACGCCCAGCCCTCTCCCTAGAGGTATGAGTCATCCATGAGCCCACTAGCCTTATACAACTCTCCACCTAGTTGTATAAGTCGGCGTAAAGCCTGAATCTGGGCGAAATATATCTACCCCCCTGGATGCAACCAGGTGACTTTACCTTCCTGCTGTCACATACCCCCCCCTCTTGTTTTAACCTCGGGGTTGGAACACCAGCAATCAGGCATTCATGTACTAGAGACAAAGCATCCACATTCCCCATTTGAACGCCAGGGCGATGCTTTACTGTGAAGTTGAATTCCTGGAGGGCCAGGAACCACCTATTCACTCTTCTATTTGTTTCCTTGTTTTGAGCCATCCACTTTAACGGAGCGTGATCCGTAACCATGTCAAAGTGCCTACCTAGCAGGTAGTACCGAAGGGAATCTAGAGCCCACTTCACCGCTAAACACTCCTTTTCAACGGTGGCGTAATTTACCTCATGGGACTTCAACTTCCTGCTGAGGTAAATGACTGGGTGCTCTTCCCCGTTCCAGACCTGGGACAATACTGCTCCTAACCCCACATCTGACGCATCACTTTGTACGACAAAGTCTTTAGAGAAGTCGGGTGAGTACAACACTGGCTGGCTACATAAGGCTTGTTTCAAGAATTGGAATGCTGCCTCAGCCTCGGGGGTCCATTTAATCATGACCGACCCTTTCCCCTTCGTCAGGTTGGTTAGGGGCACAGCCTTAGAAGCAAAGTGGGGAATGAATCGCCGATAATACCCAGCGATTCCCAGAAAGGCTCGTACCTGCTTCTTGCTGTTGGGACGTGGCCAACTCTGGATGGCCTCGACTTTGTTGAGTTGGGGTTTTATTACTCCCCTCCCAATGGTGTACCCAAGATATTTGGCCTCCTCCTGCCCAATGGTACACTTCTTGGGGTTAGCCGTAAACCCCGCTTCCCGAACAGAGTCCAGGACTGCTTGCACTTTTGGCAGATGTGAGGCCCAATCTGTGCTATGGACAATTACGTCATCCAGGTAAGCCGCAGCATACTTCCGATGGGGCCTCAGCATCTGGTCCATTTTCCGCTGGAATGTGGCCGGCGCATTCTGTAACCCGAACGGCATTCTTTTATATTGGAACGCCCCGTCTGGGGTTACAAATGCGGTTTTCTCTTTGGCCGACTTGGCCAGGGGGATTTGCCAATACCCTTTTGTGAGGTCAAGAGTCGTCATGTATCGGGCTGTTCCCAGCCGGTCGATCAACTCATCTATACGTGGCATGGGGTAGGTGTCAAATTTTGTAACTTTGTTCAACTGACGAAAATCGTTACAAAATCGCCAGCTCCCATCCGGTTTAGGCACCAACACGATGGGACTAGACCAATCACTTTGGGACTCCTCTATCACCCCTAAGTTCAGCATTTTCTGTACTTCCTCCCGTATTGCCTCCCGTCGAGCCTCTGGGATCCGATAGGGTTTTAACTTCACCCTTTCACCGGGCGGGGTAATGATGTCATGCTCTACCCCAGATGTTTGTCCCGGCAGCTCAGAGAATACCTCCTTGTTGCGAAGCACAAACTCCTTAACCTCCTGTTGTTGGGGTTGTGACAAGGTGGCTGCTATTCCAACCTCAGGAATCACGCAACCAGTTTGAGCTGGTGACCAAGTGTCTGCGACTAGGGACTCTCTATCCCTCCAGGCTTTCAACAGATTAACGTGATAGATCTGTTCGGGCTTTCGCCTTCCTGGTTGTCTGACCTTGTAATTCACTTCGCTCACTTTTTCTATTATCTCGTAGGGGCCTTGCCATTTGGCAAGGAATTTACTTTCAACCGTAGGGACAAGTACCAATATCCTATCCCCCGGGGAAAAGGTACGGGTCTTGGCTCCACGGTTGTACACTCTCTGCTGTGCCAACTGCGCTTGGGCCAAATGTTCCTTCACGATGGGCATTACCTGTGCAATTCGATCTTGCATCAGGGCGACATGCTCAATCACACTCCTGTGGGGAGAACTCTCACTTTCCCAAGTTTCCTTGGCAATATCCAACAGCCCTCTTGGGTGTCTCCCATACAGTAACTCAAAGGGGGAGAATCCCGTAGAGGATTGGGGCACCTCCCTAATAGCAAACATCAAATAAGGAAGTAAACAGTCCCAATCCTTTCCATCTCTATCCACCACTTTCTTCAACATTTGTTTTAGGGTTTTGTTGAATCTTTCAACCAGCCCATCGGTTTGGGGGTGATACACAGACGTACGCAATTGCGTCACTTTGAACAATTTACACAGCTCTTTCATAACCCGGGACATAAAGGGTGTACCTTGGTCCGTAAGCAGTTCTTTACAAATACCCACCCGGCTAAAAACAAGAGATAGCTCTTTGGCTATGGTTTTGGCCGAGGTATTTCGGAGAGGGATCGCTTCTGGATAACGGGTGGCATAGTCCATTATAACTAATATGTACTGGTGCCCCCTAGCGGACTTGATTATAGGACCTACCAAATCCATGGCGATCCTCTCAAACGGGACCTCAATGATGGGTAGAGGGACCAGCGGGCTACGGAAATGTGGCATCGGGGCCAACCTCTGACACACAGGGCAGGAGGAACAATAATTTTCTACGTCCTTCATCACCCCCGGCCAATAGAATCTCTGTAATACCCTCTCTCGGGTTTTCTCTGTCCCCAGATGACCTCCAAGAATGTGCCCATGGGCCAACTCCAACACCAACTTCCTGTAAGGTTTGGGCACCACAAGCTGCTCAACGGTTTCTTCTGCCCTTTTTGCCACCCGATACAGTAGGTCCTTCTCTACGCTGAAGTATGGGTAAGTGCAGGTATTATCTGGGTTCACTAACTCGCCATCTATTTTCACTACGTTTTCCCGTGCCTTTATTAGGGCGGGGTCTTTCAACTGTTCTGTGGCAAAGTTTTCCCTGTGAACCTCAAGATCAGAAAACTCCACAGACGGTAGGTTTTCGTCTGAGGAGGTGGGCTCCTCTCCAGTTTCTTGAGTCTCCCCTGCCAATACTGATAAGGGAAATTCCGGAGAGTCCTCACCACTCTCAGGGGAGTTCTGGCTATCACATTCCTGGTACATAGGGGCACCAGTGAGGGGCTCAGGATCATCCCACAGTTCCCAGAACTTCGGAAAATCCCTTCCCACAATGGCGTCATGCGGTAACTGAGATACTAAGCCCACTGGATGAGAGAGGGTACCTTTGGGGGTCTCGAAACACACTGTAGTCACTGGATACTCTCGGGTGTCCCCATGCACACAAATAACAGCTACCTTGCTATTCCCAGAGACCTCTGTTTTAACTAACTCAGCCTTTATCAGGGTCACAAGGCTACCTGAATCCAGCAATACCACAACATTTCTACCATTAACACACATTTTGCATAAATGTTTCTCAGTTCCTCGAATGGCAGTGCATGCGACTGTCGCACACAGCGACTGACGTCTGCCCGTCAGAAAGTCACACTGCATGGGTTCCTCCACAACCGGGCAATTGGCTGCAATATGTCCCGCTTGCCGGCAGCGGTAGCAAACGATCCTTCTTGCCGCCTCTTGAGCCGCTGATTTCCCAGGCTGTTCTCGCCAAACTTGGGGTAGAGCTCCCACCCTCTCACTCTCTCCACCCTCACCCCTTGGAATCCTCTTATCCGCCCCTGGGGATGGTCTGGTCTTAGGGTGGAAAGTCCGAGTGTCTCTGGAAGAGGCCGTCAGGTTCTCTGTAGCCAAGTATTTCTCCACACGATCCACAAGACCATCGGCCGTCTCTGGGTCTCCATGGCTTACCCACTTTTGGATGGCAGTAGGAAGAGCTCTAAAAAACCGATCCATTACAACACGTTCCACAATCTTTGGTGCGGACAAAGTCTCTGGCTGTAGCCACTTTCTGCTCAGGTGAATGAGATCATACATTTGAGACCTGGGGGGTTTTCCAAGCTGGAAAGTCCAGTTATGCACACGCTGAGCCCGGACAGCCTGGGTGACACCCAGCCTTGCCAATATTTCAGCTTTTAGCATCACATAGTCTTTTGCTTGGTTAGGCTCTAGGTCATAGTAAGCTTTCTGCGATTCACCAGTTAACAGAGGAGCCACCAGTCCAGCCCACTGCTCCTCAGGCCACTTTTCTCTTTCAGCGGTCCTTTCAAATGTGGTCAAAAATACCTCTGGATCATCCTCTCCAGTCATTTTTGTCAATAAACGACTCACCCCAAAGGACGCGGTATTAGTGGGACGGCTTTCCTCACTGGTCTGCGGACATTGCTGCATTACTGCTTCCATCTGTTGTTGTAGTCTCTGCTCTTGCTTCTGCAACAGGTCTATGAAGCGGGCCTCAGATTGCTGCTGGGCTCGTTGCTGAGCCTCCAGACTCTGTTGCAAAGTTGCGTTTGTCTGCTGCTGGGCTGCAAGGCTCCTTTGCAAACCTGCATTTGTCTGCTGTTGATTGGCATTTGCTAGAGCCAGCTGCTTCAGTATCTCCTCCATGCTGGCTTAAAAAAAACTGCCCGCATTCTCCACCAACTGTGAGGGGGTTAGCTCGGCAGCGGGTGTGTGTGACCCCCGGGATGGGCTCCCCACACAAAACAGGCCCAGCAAACGGAGGTTGTGGTTTTCAAAATCAAAAAAAGGTGCGGTTTATTTTCTATTTACAGTGACAAAACACAGCAAAGCAAAAGAAACATAACCAAAATAAATCCTGGTCAAGTTGACCTCTGACTAAACATACAGGTTTCCTAACTAACAACTGGGATCAGCCTAGTGCTGTCCTAGTCCCTAAGTCCCTGGTTTTAAATGTCCAAGCAAATAGCCACACAGGCTTTGTCTCACCGCACAGGGGTTCACTCTCCCTAGACAGTCCACACAGGTCTGGTTCCAGGCATGAGCTAACATCTAATGAAGCTGGGAGTTCTTATAGAGGCCTAAATGAGCTGACAAGCTTCAGCTGGCCTCATCAACTCCCTGTCTGTACGACGCCCAGCCCTCTCCCTAGAGGTATGAGTCATCCATGAGCCCACTAGCCTTATACAACTCTCCACCTAGTTGTATAAGTCGGCGTAAAGCCTGAATCTGGGCGAAATATATCTACCCCCCTGGATGCAACCAGGTGACTTTACCTTCCTGCTGTCACACTACCTATAGTTTTCTGTCCCTAGAAAAAATGTTTTTTTAAAGCACACTATAGCACAAGGAGAATTTCCCTCACTGTCCTTCCCTGTCCCTAGAAACAACAAGGATTATCACAGTGAAAGAAACTGACACTCTTCCTACCTATAGTTTTCTGTCCCTAGAAAAAATGTTTTTTTAAAGCACACTATAGCACAAGGAGAATTTCCCTCACTGTCCTTCCCTGTCCCTAGAAACAAGGATTATCACAGTGAAAGAAACTGACACTCTTCCTACCTATAGTTTTCTGTCCCTAGAAAAAATGTTTTTTTAAAGCACACTATAGCACAAGGAGAATTTCCCTCACTGTCCTTCCCTGTCCTTAGAAACAAGGATTATCACAGTGAAAGAAACTGACACTCTTCCTACCTATAGTTTTCTGTCCCTAGAAAAAATGTTTTTTTAAAGCACACTATAGCACAAGGAGAATTTCCCTCACTGTCCTTCCCTGTCCCTAGAAACAAGGATTATCACAGTGAAAGAAACTGACACTCTTCCTACCTATAGTTTTCTGTCCCTAGAAAAAATGTTTTTTTAAAGCACACTATAGCACAAGGAGAATTTCCCTCACTGTCCTTCCCTGTCCCTAGAAACAACAAGGATTATCACAGTGAAAGAAACTGACACTCTTCCTACCTATAGTTTTCTGTCCCTAGAAAAAATGTTTTTTTAAAGCACACTATAGCACAAGGAGAATTTCCCTCACTGTCCTTCCCTGTCCCTAGAAACAAGGATTATCACAGTGAAAGAAACTGACACTCTTCCTACCTATAGTTTTCTGTCCCTAGAAAAAAATTTTTTTAAAGCACACTATAGCACAAGGAGAATTTCCCTCACTGTCCTTCCCTGTCCCTAGAAACAAGGATTATCACAGTGAAAGAAACTGACACTCTTCCTACCTATAGTTTTCTGTCCCTAGAAAAAATGTTTTTTTAAAGCACACTATAGCACAAGGAGAATTTCCCTCACTGTCCTTCCCTGTCCCTAGAAACAAGGATTATCACAGTGAAAGAAACTTACACTCTTCCTACCTATAGTTTTCTGTCCCTAGAAAAAATGTTTTTTTAAAGCACACTATAGCACAAGGAGAATTTCCCTCACTGTCCTTCCCTGTCCCTAGAAACAAGGATTATCACAGTGAAAGAAACTGACAATCTTCCTACCTATAGTTTTCTGTCCCTAGAAAAAATGTTTTTTTAAAGCACACTATAGCACAAGGAGAATTTCCCTCACTGTCCTTCCCTGTCCCTAGAAACAAGGATTATCACAGTGAAAGAAACTGACACTCTTCCTACTGTGACAGCAGGAAGGTAAAGTCACCTGGTTGCATCCAGGGGGGTAGGTATATTTCTCCCAGATTCAGGCTTTATGCCGACTTATACAACTAGGGAGAGAGTTGATGAAGCCCAGCTGAGGCTAGTGGGCTCATGGATGATTCATACCTCTAGGGAGAGTGCTGGGCGTCGTGCAGGCAGGGAGTTGATGAGACCAGCTGAAGCTTGTCAGCTCGTTTAAGGCCTCTATAAAAACTCCCAGCTTCATTAGGTGTTTGCTCATGCCTGGAACCAGACCTGTGTGGACTGTCTAGGGAGAGTGAACCCCTGTGCGGTGAGACAAAGCCTGTGTGGCTATTTGTTTGGACATTTACTAAACCAGGGACTTAGGGACTAGGACAGCACCAGGCTGATCCCAGTTGTTAGTTAGGAAACCTGCATGTTTAGTCAGAGGTCAAGCTGACCAGGGTTTATTTTGTTTATGTTTCTTTTTGCTTTGCTGTGTTTTTTTGTCACTGTAAATAGAGAAATAAACCGCACCTTTTTGATCTTGAAAACCACAACCTCCGTCTGCTGGGCCTGTTTTTGTGTGGGGAGCCCATCCAGGGGATCACACACACCCGCTGCCGAGCTAACCCCCCCACAGTTGGTGGAGAACCAGTGGCAGTTTTTTTTTAAGCCAGCATGGAGGAGATACTGAAACAGCTGGCTCTAGCAAATGCCAATCAACAGCAGACAAATGCAGGTTTGCAAAAGAGCCTTGCAGCTCAACAACAGAGCTTTGCAGCCCAGCAGCAAGCTCATCAACAGAGCCTTGCAGCCCAGCAGCAAGCTCACCAACAGAGTCTGGAAGCTCAGCAACAAGCCCAGCAGCAATCTGAGGCCCGCTTCATAGACCTGTTACAGAAGCAAGAGCAGAGACTACAACAAATGGAAGCAGTAATGCAGCAACGTCCGCAGACCAGTGAGGAAAGCCGTCCCACTAATACCGCGTCCTTTGGGGTGAGTCGTTTATTGACAAAAATGACTGGAGAGGATGATCCAGAGGTATTTTTGACCACATTTGAAAGGACTGCTGAAAGAGAAAAGTGGCCTGAGGAGCAGTGGGCTGGACTGGTGGCTCCTCTGTTAACTGGTGAATCGCAGAAGGCTTACTATGACCTAGAGCCTGACCAAGCAAAAGACTATGTGATGCTAAAAGCTGAAATATTGGCAAGGCTGGGTGTCACCCTGGCTGTCCGGGCTCAGCGTGTGCATAACTGGACTTTCCAGCTTGGAAAACCCCCCAGGTCTCAAATGTATGATCTCATTCACCTGAGCAGGAAGTGGCTACAGCCAGAGACTTTGTTCGCACCAGAGATTGTGGAACGTGTTGTAATGGATCGGTTTTTGAGAGCTCTTCCTACTGCCATCCAAAAGTGGGTAAGCCATGGAGACCCAGAGATGGCCGGTGGTCTTGTGGATCGTGTAGAGAAATACTTGGCTACAGAGAACCTGACGGCCTCTTCCAGAGACTCTCGGACTTTCCACCCTAAGACCAGACCATCCCCAGGGGCGGATAAGAGGATTCCAAGGGGTGAGGGTGGAGAGAGTGAGAGGGTGGGAGCTCTACCCAAAGTTTGGCGAGAACAGCCTGGGAAGTCAGGGGCTCAAGAGGCAGCCAAATGGATTGTTTGCTACCGCTGCCGGCAAGCGGGACATATTGCAGCAAATTGCCCGGTTGTGGAGGAACCCATGCAATGTGACTTTCTGACGGACAGACGTCAGTCGCTGTGTGCGACAGTCGCATGCACTGCCATTCGGGGAACTGAGAAACATTTATGCAAAATGTGTATTAATGGTAGAAATGTTGTGGTATTACTGGATTCAGGTAGCCTTGTGACCCTGATAAAGGCTGAATTAGTTAAAACAGAGGTCTCTGGGAATAGCAAGGTAGCTGTTATTTGTGTGCATGGGGACACCCGAGAGTATCCAGTGACTACAGTGTGTTTCAAGACCCCCAAAGGTACCCTCTCTCATCCAGTGGGGTTAGTATCTCAATTACCGCATGATGCCATTGTGGGAAGGGATTTTCCGAAGTTCTGGGAACTGTGGGATGATCCTGAGCCCCCCACTGGTGCCCCTATGTACCAGGAAGGTGATAGCCAGAACTCCTCTGAGAGTGGTGAGGACTCTCCAGAATTTCCCTTGTCAGTATTGGCAGGCGAGACTCAAGAAACTGGAGAGGAGCCCACCTCCTCAGACGAAAACCTACCGTCTGTGGAGTTTTCTGATCTTGAGGTTCACAGGGAAAACTTTGCCACAGAACAGTTAAAAGACCCCGCCCTAATAAAGGCACGGGAAAACGTAGTGGAAATAGATGGCGAGTTAGTGAACCCAGATAATACCTGCACTTACCCATACTTCAGCGTAGAGAAGGACCTACTGTATCGGGTGGCAAAAAGGGCAGAAGAAACCGTTGAGCAGCTTGTGGTGCCCAAACCTTACAGGAAGTTGGTGTTGGAGTTGGCCCATGGGCACATTCTTGGAGGTCATCTGGGGACAGAGAAAACCCGAGAGAGGGTATTACAGAGATTCTATTGGCCTGGGGTGATGAAGGACATAGAAAATTATTGTTCCTCCTGCCCTGTGTGTCAGAGGTCGGCCCCGATGCCACATTTCCGTAGCCCGCTGGTCCCTCTACCCATCATTGAGGTCCCGTTTGAGAGGGTCGCAATGGATTTGGTAGGTCCTATAATCAAGTCTGCTAGGGGGCACCAGTACATATTAGTTATAATGGACTATGCCACCCGTTATCCAGAAGCGATCCCTCTCCGAAATACCTCGGCCAAAACCATAGCCAAAGAGCTATCTCTTGTTTTTAGCCGGGTGGGTATTTGTAAAGAACTGCTTACGGACCAAGGTACACCCTTTATGTCCCGGGTTATGAAAGAGCTGTGTAAATTGTTCAAAGTGACGCAATTGCGTACGTCTGTGTATCACCCCCAAACCGATGGGCTGGTTGAAAGATTCAACAAAACCCTAAAACAAATGTTGAAGAAAGTGGTGGATAGAGATGGAAAGGATTGGGACTGTCTACTTCCTTATTTGATGTTTGCTATTAGGGAGGTGCCCCAATCCTCTACGGGATTTTCCCCTTTGAGTTACTGTATGGGAGACACCCAAGAGGACTGTTGGATATTGCCAAGGAAACTTGGGAAAGTGAGAGTTCTCCCCACAGGAGTGTGATTGAGCATGTCGCCCTGATGCAAGATCGAATTGCACAGGTAATGCCCATCGTGAAGGAACATTTGGCCCAAGCGCAGTTGGCACAGCAGAGAGTGTACAACCGTGGAGCCAAGACCCGTACCTTTTCCCCGGGGGATAGGATATTGGTACTTGTCCCTACGGTTGAAAGTAAATTCCTTGCCAAATGGCAAGGCCCCTACGAGATAATAGAAAAAGTGAGCGAAGTGAATTACAAGGTCAGACAACCAGGAAGGCGAAAGCCCGAACAGATCTATCACGTTAATCTGTTGAAAGCCTGGAGGGATAGAGAGTCCCTAGTCGCAGAAACTTGGTCACCAGCTCAAACTGGTTGCGTTATTCCGGAGGTTGGAATAGCAGCCACCTTGTCACAACCCCAACAACAGGAGGTGAAGGAGTTTGTGCTTCGCAACAAGGAGGTGTTCTCTGAGCTGCCGGGACAAACATCTGGGGTAGAGCATGATATTATTACCCCGCCCGGTGAAAGGGTGAAGTTAAAACCCTATCGGATCCCAGAGGCCCGACGGGAGGCAATACGGGAGGAAGTACAGAAAATGCTGAACTTAGGGGTGATAGAGGAGTCCCAAAGTGATTGGTCTAGTCCCATTGTGTTGGTGCCTAAACCGGATGGGAGCTGGCGATTTTGTAACGATTTTCGTCAGTTGAACAAAGTTACAAAATTTGACACCTACCCCATGCCACGTATAGATGAGTTGATCGACCGGCTGGGAACAGCCCGATACATGACGACTCTTGACCTCACAAAAGGGTATTGGCAAATTCCCCTGGCCAAGTCGGCCAAAGAGAAAACCGCATTTGTAACCCCAGACGGGGCGTTCCAATATAAGAGAATGCCGTTCGGGTTACAGAATGCGCCGGCCACATTCCAGCGGAAAATGGACCAGATACTGAGGCCCCATCGGAAGTATGCTGCGGCTTACCTGGATGACGTAATTGTCCATAGCACAGATTGGGCCTCACATCTGCCAAAAGTGCAAGCAGTCCTAGACTCTATCCGGGAAGCGTGGTTTACGGCTAACCCCAAGAAGTGTACCATTGGGCAGGAGGAGGCCAAATATCTTGGGTACACCATTGGCAGGGGAGTAATAAAACCCCAACTCAACAAAGTCGAGGCCATCCAGAGTTGGCCACGTCCCAACAGCAAGAAGCAGGTACGGGCCTTTCTGGGAATCGCGGGTTATTATCGGCGCTTCATTCCCCACTTTGCTTCTAAGGCTGTGCCCCTAACCAACCTGACGAAAGGGAAAGGGTCGGTCATGATTAAATGGACCCCCGAGGCTGAGGCAGCATTCCAATTCTTGAAACAAGCCTTATGTAGCCAGCCAGTGTTGTACTCACCCGACTTCTCTAAAGACTTTGTCGTACAAAGTGATGCGTCAGATGTGGGGTTAGGAGCAGTATTGTCCCAGGTCTGGAACGGGGAAGAGCACCCAGTCATTTACCTCAGCAGGAAGTTGAAGTCCCATGAGGTAAATTACGCCACGGTTGAAAAGGAGTGTTTAGCGGTGAAGTGGGCTCTAGATTCCCTTCGGTACTATCTGCTAGGTATGCACTTTGACATGGTTACGGATCGCGCTCCGTTAAAGTGGATGGCTCAAAACAAGGAGACAAATAGAAGAGTAAATAGGTGGTTCCTGGCCCTACAGGAATTCAACTTCACAGTAAAGCATCGCCCTGGCGTTCAAATGGGGAATGTGGATGCTTTGTCTCGAGTACATGAATGCCTGATTGCTGGTGTTCCAACCCCAAGGTTAAAACAAGAGGGGCCGATTGCCAGGGGTTGACAGCGGTGCACTACAGGGCCCAAAACAAAACCAGCGGCTCTCTTAACTGGGGGTAGCGCTACACTGCAAAGAATGTTAAACAATGCAACATTCGTATACATTGGTAAATTGTCACTGACATTCCTTAAAACCGAAATCAACGAAACCCTCTGTAACTCTAATGCCGCGTACACATACTTGGAATTGCCGACAACAAATGTTCGATGGGAGCTTGTTGTCGGAAATTACGACTGTGTGTAGGCTCCATCGGACATTTGCTGTTGGAATTTCCGACAACAAAAATTTAAGAGCTGGTTCTCAAATTCTTCGACAACAAAATCTGTTCTCGTAAATTCCGGGCGTGTGTAGACAATTCGGACGCACAAAATTCCACGCATGCTCTGAATCAAGTACGAGACAGTCTGGTAAAACTAGCGTTCGTAATGGAGATAGCACATTCATCACGCTGCAAATTTTTAAATCTTTTAATGCAGCGCATTCTCTTCTATATACTGTAATGCTGGAATAATAGGCTGAAAAGCGCAAATCGTCTCTCACCAAACTTCTACTAACACGAGATTAGCAGCAGGAGCCCAAAGGGTGGAGCACTTGGTATTGAACTTCCCTTTTATAGTGCCGTCGTACGCGTTGTACGTGACCGCGTTCTTGGCGATCGGAATTTCCAACAACATTTGTGTTGACCGTGTGTATGCAACACAAGTTTGAGCCAACATCCGTCGGAAAAAAATCCACGGTTTTGTTGTCGGAATGTCTGATCGTGTGTACGTGGCATTAGTTTCACGTTCCTACAAAAATAGGATTTTTATAACAGCTTACCTGTAAAATCCTTTTCTTGGAGTACATCACGGGACACAGAGCGACATAGTCATTACTAATGGGTTATATAGATACCGTCAGGTGCTGGCACTGGCAACTTCCAAAACCGGAAGTACCCTCCCCTATATAAGCCCCTCCCATCCGGGAGCACCTCAGTTTTGTAGCAAAGCAATAAGTGTCCCCAAAGAGGGGCGGGAGCTCTGTGTCCCGTGATGTACTCCAAGAAAAGGATTTTACAGGTAAGCTGTTATAAAAATCCTATTTTCTTTCTCGTACATCACGGGACACAGAGCGACATAGTCATTACTAATGGGATGTCCTAAAGCAATGCCAAATGAGGGGGGGGGATACACCATATATAAGCTGAGCGCTATCAGACATGAGGATCTTTTGCGGCCTGCAACACACTGCGCCCAAAGGCGACATCCTCCTGACTTCTAACGTCCACCTGGTAGAACCTAGTAAACGTGTGTACTGAAGACCATGTTGCGGCCTTACAGATTTGAGCCAGGGAGGCCTGGTGATGCACTGCCCATGAAGTTCCAACTGCTCTCGTGGAGTGCGCTCTAACTTTGAACGGAGGCAGTCTCCTTCTCAAGCCATAAGCTTGCATAATGACCTGTCGAATCCACTTGGCTAAAGTAGATTTTGACGCTGCCTGACCCTTTCTGGGGCCTTCCGGCAGTATAAACAAAGTATCCGTTCTGCGAATCTGAGCAGTGGCTTTTAGATAAGCTTTAACTGCTCTTACTACATCCAAAGAATGAAATAACTTTTCCTCTACCGAAGTAGGTTTGGGGAAAAAAGAAGGAAGAACCACATCTTGGTTTAAATGAAACCTCGATACCACCTTAGGAAGAAAGGCTGGATGAGGACATAACACTACTCTGTCCTTATGGATAACCAGATATGGCTCCTTACAGGACATAGCTGCTAATTCCGACACTCTTTTAGCCGAACAAATGGCTACTAGAAAAATCAATTTCCTGGTGAGAAGCACCAAGGAAATATGCTGTAATGGTTCAAATGGTTGTTTCTGTAGAACTGACAGAACCAAGTTTAGATCCCATGGACATATGGGAATATTAACCGGAGGACTAATACGCATCACTCCTTGTATAAAGGCTTTGACTAGTGAATGCGAAGCCAAGGGCCTTTGAAAAAATATTGACAAGGCCGAAATCTGACCCTTGATAGTACTCAAGGCAAGCTTCCTATCTACAGCCCATTGTAGGAAGTCCAGAATCCTACCTATTACGTATTTACGTGGATGCCATTTTCTGGCCTCACACCAGGCGATGTACGCCTTCCAGATTCTATAGTAGATCTGCCTGGATACCGGTTTCCTGGCATTGATCATGGTAGACACCACAGCATTAGAGAGCCCTCTCTTTTTTAGAATGTGGGCTTCAATAGCCAGGCCGTCAAACCTAGGGCTGGTAAGGAAGGGTGGTATATCGGTCCCTGCGAAAGCAGGTCCGGACGATGTGGGAGGGTCCAAGGACTCCCCACAGACATTTTTACAATCTCCGCGTACCATGCTCTTCGGGGCCACGCTGGAGCCACCAGAATCACTGGTTTCTTTTCTACCCTGATTCTGCGGAGTAATCGAGGTAACAATTGTGGCGGTGGGAATGCATATATCAGCTTGAACTGATCCCAAGGGAACACTAGGGCATCCGAGCCGCAAGCTAGGGGATCCCTTGTCCAAGAGACAAACCTGTCCACTTTTGTGTTGAATCTGGATGCTAGCAGATCTACATCCGGTGTTCCCCACCGCTGACATATTGTCCGGAAAACCTCGGGATGAAGGGACCATTCCCCTGGGCATAACTGTTGGCGACTTAGAAAGTCCGCCTTCCAATTCTCCACTCCTGGAATGAATACCGCAGATATGGCTGGGACATATTTTTCTGCCCATCTCAGGATGTAATTTACTTCCCTTTGGGCTGCACGACTCCTGGTGCCCCCCTGATGATTGATATATGCCACTGCTGTGGCATTGTCTGATTGAATTCTGACAGGGGACCCTTGGAGTTTGGATGTCCATGCTACTAGGGCATACCGGGCTGCTCGTATCTCTAAGAGATTGATGGGCAGGGCCTTTTCTGCATCCGACCATCTGCCCTGGAGAGACTATTGCTCCAGTACTGCTCCCCAGCCTATAAGGCTGGCATCTGTAGTGACCACCTTCCAAGAAATCGGACTGAAGGATTTCCTTTTTTCCAGATTCTGGGGAACCAACCACCAACGGAGGCTCTTGCGAACGGAAGGGGACAAGGACATTGTAAGTCTAGGGCCTGAACTTTTTTTGTTCCAGGCTGACAGTATGGCCCCTTGCAAATTCCTTGAATGGAATTGACCGTAGTCAATAACTACGTAGAGTAACTCTGAGGGCTTACAGTGTTGTGGCAACGCCACCACCACCACCACCACGAAAGGCCCAATTTTTCAGCCCCTGTTCAAAAGGGGCATGTAATTACAATTCTTGATCTATAGTTTTCTGTCCCTAGAAAAAATGTTTTTTTAAAGCACACTATAGCACAAGGAGAATTTTCCTCACTGTCCTTCCCTGTCCCTAGAAACAAGGATTATCACAGTGAAAGAAACTGACACTCTTCCTACCTATAGTTTTCTGTCCCTAGAAAAAATGTTTTTTTAAAGCACACTATAGCACAAGGAGAATTTCCCTCACTGTCCTTCCCTGTCCTTAGAAACAAGGATTATCACAGTGAAAGAAACTGACACTCTTCCTACCTATAGTTTTCTGTCCCTAGAAAAAATGTTTTTTTAAAGCACACTATAGCACAAGGAGAATTTCCCTCACTGTCCTTCCCTGTCCCTAGAAACAAGGATTATCACAGTGAAAGAAACTGACACTCTTCCTACCTATAGTTTTCTGTCCCTAGAAAAAATGTTTTTTTAAAGCACACTATAGCACAAGGAGAATTTCCCTCACTGTCCTTCCCTGTCCCTAGAAACAACAAGGATTATCACAGTGAAAGAAACTGACACTCTTCCTACCTATAGTTTTCTGTCCCTAGAAAAAATGTTTTTTTAAAGCACACTATAGCACAAGGAGAATTTCCCTCACTGTCCTTCCCTGTCCCTAGAAACAAGGATTATCACAGTGAAAGAAACTGACACTCTTCCTACCTATAGTTTTCTGTCCCTAGAAAAAATGTTTTTTTAAAGCACACTATAGCACAAGGAGAATTTCCCTCACTGTCCTTCCCTGTCCCTAGAAACAAGGATTATCACAGTGAAAGAAACTGACACTCTTCCTACCTATAGTTTTCTGTCCCTAGAAAAAATGTTTTTTTAAAGCACACTATAGCACAAGGAGAATTTCCCTCACTGTCCTTCCCTGTCCCTAGAAACAAGGATTATCACAGTGAAAGAAACTTACACTCTTCCTACCTATAGTTTTCTGTCCCTAGAAAAAATGTTTTTTTAAAGCACACTATAGCACAAGGAGAATTTCCCTCACTGTCCTTCCCTGTCCCTAGAAACAAGGATTATCACAGTGAAAGAAACTGACACTCTTCCTACCTATAGTTTTCTGTCCCTAGAAAAAATGTTTTTTTAAAGCACACTATAGCACAAGGAGAATTTCCCTCACTGTCCTTCCCTGTCCCTAGAAACAAGGATTATCACAGTGAAAGAAACTGACACTCTTCCTACTGTGACAGCAGGAAGGTAAAGTCACCTGGTTGCATCCAGGGGGGTAGGTATATTTCTCCCAGATTCAGGCTTTATGCCGACTTATACAACTAGGGAGAGAGTTGATGAAGCCCAGCTGAGGCTAGTGGGCTCATGGATGATTCATACCTCTAGGGAGAGTGCTGGGCGTCGTGCAGGCAGGGAGTTGATGAGACCAGCTGAAGCTTGTCAGCTCGTTTAAGGCCTCTATAAAAACTCCCAGCTTCATTAGGTGTTTGCTCATGCCTGGAACCAGACCTGTGTGGACTGTCTAGGGAGAGTGAACCCCTGTGCGGTGAGACAAAGCCTGTGTGGCTATTTGTTTGGACATTTACTAAACCAGGGACTTAGGGACTAGGACAGCACCAGGCTGATCCCAGTTGTTAGTTAGGAAACCTGCATGTTTAGTCAGAGGTCAAGCTGACCAGGGTTTATTTTGTTTATGTTTCTTTTTGCTTTGCTGTGTTTTTTTGTCACTGTAAATAGAGAAATAAACCGCACCTTTTTGATCTTGAAAACCACAACCTCCGTCTGCTGGGCCTGTTTTTGTGTGGGGAGCCCATCCAGGGGATCACACACACCCGCTGCCGAGCTAACCCCCCCACAGTTGGTGGAGAACCAGTGGCAGTTTTTTTTTAAGCCAGCATGGAGGAGATACTGAAACAGCTGGCTCTAGCAAATGCCAATCAACAGCAGACAAATGCAGGTTTGCAAAAGAGCCTTGCAGCTCAACAACAGAGCTTCGCAGCCCAGCAGCAAGCTCATCAACAGAGCCTTGCAGCCCAGCAGCAAGCTCACCAACAGAGTCTGGAAGCTCAGCAACAAGCCCAGCAGCAATCTGAGGCCCGCTTCATAGACCTGTTACAGAAGCAAGAGCAGAGACTACAACAAATGGAAGCAGTAATGCAGCAACGTCCGCAGACCAGTGAGGAAAGCCGTCCCACTAATACCGCGTCCTTTGGGGTGAGTCGTTTATTGACAAAAATGACTGGAGAGGATGATCCAGAGGTATTTTTGACCACATTTGAAAGGACTGCTGAAAGAGAAAAGTGGCCTGAGGAGCAGTGGGCTGGACTGGTGGCTCCTCTGTTAACTGGTGAATCGCAGAAGGCTTACTATGACCTAGAGCCTGACCAAGCAAAAGACTATGTGATGCTAAAAGCTGAAATATTGGCAAGGCTGGGTGTCACCCTGGCTGTCCGGGCTCAGCGTGTGCATAACTGGACTTTCCAGCTTGGAAAACCCCCCAGGTCTCAAATGTATGATCTCATTCACCTGAGCAGGAAGTGGCTACAGCCAGAGACTTTGTTCGCACCAGAGATTGTGGAACGTGTTGTAATGGATCGGTTTTTGAGAGCTCTTCCTACTGCCATCCAAAAGTGGGTAAGCCATGGAGACCCAGAGATGGCCGGTGGTCTTGTGGATCGTGTAGAGAAATACTTGGCTACAGAGAACCTGACGGCCTCTTCCAGAGACTCTCGGACTTTCCACCCTAAGACCAGACCATCCCCAGGGGCGGATAAGAGGATTCCAAGGGGTGAGGGTGGAGAGAGTGAGAGGGTGGGAGCTCTACCCAAAGTTTGGCGAGAACAGCCTGGGAAGTCAGGGGCTCAAGAGGCAGCCAAATGGATTGTTTGCTACCGCTGCCGGCAAGCGGGACATATTGCAGCAAATTGCCCGGTTGTGGAGGAACCCATGCAATGTGACTTTCTGACGGACAGACGTCAGTCGCTGTGTGCGACAGTCGCATGCACTGCCATTCGGGGAACTGAGAAACATTTATGCAAAATGTGTATTAATGGTAGAAATGTTGTGGTATTACTGGATTCAGGTAGCCTTGTGACCCTGATAAAGGCTGAATTAGTTAAAACAGAGGTCTCTGGGAATAGCAAGGTAGCTGTTATTTGTGTGCATGGGGACACCCGAGAGTATCCAGTGACTACAGTGTGTTTCAAGACCCCCAAAGGTACCCTCTCTCATCCAGTGGGGTTAGTATCTCAATTACCGCATGATGCCATTGTGGGAAGGGATTTTCCGAAGTTCTGGGAACTGTGGGATGATCCTGAGCCCCCCACTGGTGCCCCTATGTACCAGGAAGGTGATAGCCAGAACTCCTCTGAGAGTGGTGAGGACTCTCCAGAATTTCCCTTGTCAGTATTGGCAGGCGAGACTCAAGAAACTGGAGAGGAGCCCACCTCCTCAGACGAAAACCTACCGTCTGTGGAGTTTTCTGATCTTGAGGTTCACAGGGAAAATTTTGCCACAGAACAGTTAAAAGACCCCGCCCTAATAAAGGCACGGGAAAACGTAGTGGAAATAGATGGCGAGTTAGTGAACCCAGATAATACCTGCACTTACCCATACTTCAGCGTAGAGAAGGACCTACTGTATCGGGTGGCAAAAAGGGCAGAAGAAACCGTTGAGCAGCTTGTGGTGCCCAAACCTTACAGGAAGTTGGTGTTGGAGTTGGCCCATGGGCACATTCTTGGAGGTCATCTGGGGACAGAGAAAACCCGAGAGAGGGTATTACAGAGATTCTATTGGCCTGGGGTGATGAAGGACATAGAAAATTATTGTTCCTCCTGCCCTGTGTGTCAGAGGTCGGCCCCGATGCCACATTTCCGTAGCCCGCTGGTCCCTCTACCCATCATTGAGGTCCCGTTTGAGAGGGTCGCAATGGATTTGGTAGGTCCTATAATCAAGTCTGCTAGGGGGCACCAGTACATATTAGTTATAATGGACTATGCCACCCGTTATCCAGAAGCGATCCCTCTCCGAAATACCTCGGCCAAAACCATAGCCAAAGAGCTATCTCTTGTTTTTAGCCGGGTGGGTATTTGTAAAGAACTGCTTACGGACCAAGGTACACCCTTTATGTCCCGGGTTATGAAAGAGCTGTGTAAATTGTTCAAAGTGACGCAATTGCGTACGTCTGTGTATCACCCCCAAACCGATGGGCTGGTTGAAAGATTCAACAAAACCCTAAAACAAATGTTGAAGAAAGTGGTGGATAGAGATGGAAAGGATTGGGACTGTCTACTTCCTTATTTGATGTTTGCTATTAGGGAGGTGCCCCAATCCTCTATGGGATTCTCCCCCTTTGAGTTACTGTATGGGAGACACCCAAGAGGACTGTTGGATATTGCCAAGGAAACTTGGGAAAGTGAGAGTTCTCCCCACAGGAGTGTGATTGAGCATGTCGCCCTGATGCAAGATCGAATTGCACAGGTAATGCCCATCGTGAAGGAACATTTGGCCCAAGCGCAGTTGGCACAGCAGAGAGTGTACAACCGTGGAGCCAAGACCCGTACCTTTTCCCCGGGGGATAGGATATTGGTACTTGTCCCTACGGTTGAAAGTAAATTCCTTGCCAAATGGCAAGGCCCCTACGAGATAATGGAAAAAGTGAGCGAAGTGAATTACAAGGTCAGACAACCAGGAAGGCGAAAGCCCGAACAGATCTATCACGTTAATCTGTTGAAAGCCTGGAGGGATAGAGAGTCCCTAGTCGCAGAAACTTGGTCACCAGCTCAAACTGGTTGCGTTATTCCGGAGGTTGGAATAGCAGCCACCTTGTCACAACCCCAACAACAGGAGGTGAAGGAGTTTGTGCTTCGCAAAAAGGAGGTGTTCTCTGAGCTGCCGGGACAAACATCTGGGGTAGAGCATGATATTATTACCCCGCCCGGTGAAAGGGTGAAGTTAAAACCCTATCGGATCCCAGAGGCCCGACGGGAGGCAATACGGAAGGAAGTTCAGAAAATGCTGAACTTAGGGGTGATAGAGGAGTCCCAAAGTGATTGGTCTAGTCCAATTGTGTTGGTGCCTAAACCGGATGGGAGCTGGCGATTTTGTAACGATTTTCGTCAGTTGAACAAAGTTACAAAATTTGACACCTACCCCATGCCACGTATAGATGAGTTGATCGACCGGCTGGGAACAGCCCGATACATGACGACTCTTGACCTCACAAAAGGGTATTGGCAAATTCCCCTGGCCAAGTCGGCCAAAGAGAAAACCGCATTTGTAACCCCAGACGGGGCGTTCCAATATAAGAGAATGCCGTTCGGGTTACAGAATGCGCCGGCCACATTCCAGCGGAAAATGGACCAGATACTGAGGCCCCATCGGAAGTATGCTGCGGCTTACCTGGATGACGTAATTGTCCATAGCACAGATTGGGCCTCACATCTGCCAAAAGTGCAAGCAGTCCTAGACTCTATCCGGGAAGCGTGGTTTACGGCTAACCCCAAGAAGTGTACCATTGGGCAGGAGGAGGCCAAATATCTTGGGTACACCATTGGCAGGGGAGTAATAAAACCCCAACTCAACAAAGTCGAGGCCATCCAGAGTTGGCCACGTCCCAACAGCAAGAAGCAGGTACGGGCCTTTCTGGGAATCGCGGGTTATTATCGGCGCTTCATTCCCCACTTTGCTTCTAAGGCTGTGCCCCTAACCAACCTGACGAAAGGGAAAGGGTCGGTCATGATTAAATGGACCCCCGAGGCTGAGGCAGCATTCCAATTCTTGAAACAAGCCTTATGTAGCCAGCCAGTGTTGTACTCACCCGACTTCTCTAAAGACTTTGTCGTACAAAGTGATGCGTCAGATGTGGGGTTAGGAGCAGTATTGTCCCAGGTCTGGAACGGGGAAGAGCACCCAGTCATTTACCTCAGCAGGAAGTTGAAGTCCCATGAGGTAAATTACGCCACGGTTGAAAAGGAGTGTTTAGCGGTGAAGTGGGCTCTAGATTCCCTTCGGTACTATCTGCTAGGTAGGCACTTTGACATGGTTACGGATCACGCTCCGTTAAAGTGGATGGCTCAAAACAAGGAGACAAATAGAAGAGTAAATAGGTGGTTCCTGGCCCTACAGGAATTCAACTTCACAGTAAAGCATCGCCCTGGCGTTCAAATGGGGAATGTGGATGCTTTGTCTCGAGTACATGAATGCCTGATTGCTGGTGTTCCAACCCCAAGGTTAAAACAAGAGGGGGGGGTATGTGACAGCAGGAAGGTAAAGTCACCTGGTTGCATCCAGGGGGGTAGGTATATTTCTCCCAGATTCAGGCTTTATGCCGACTTATACAACTAGGGAGAGAGTTGATGAAGCCCAGCTGAGGCTAGTGGGCTCATGGATGATTCATACCTCTA
Organism: Rana muscosa; assembly: GCA_029206835.1. NCBI lineage: Eukaryota > Metazoa > Chordata > Amphibia > Anura > Ranidae > Rana > Rana muscosa. The sequence continues at coordinate 1,259,738,062 of CM055116.1, read as the reverse complement.
GGGAGAGTGCTGGGCGTCGTGCAGGCAGGGAGTTGATGAGACCAGCTGAAGCTTGTCAGCTCGTTTAAGGCCTCTATAAAAACTCCCAGCTTCATTAGGTGTTTGCTCATGCCTGGAACCAGACCTGTGTGGACTGTCTAGGGAGAGTGAACCCCTGTGCGGTGAGACAAAGCCTGTGTGGCTATTTGTTTGGACATTTACTAAACCAGGGACTTAGGGACTAGGACAGCACCAGGCTGATCCCAGTTGTTAGTTAGGAAACCTGCATGTTTAGTCAGAGGTCAAGCTGACCAGGGTTTATTTTGTTTATGTTTCTTTTTGCTTTGCTGTGTTTTTTTGTCACTGTAAATAGAGAAATAAACCGCACCTTTTTGATCTTGAAAACCACAACCTCCGTCTGCTGGGCCTGTTTTTGTGTGGGGAGCCCATCCAGGGGATCACACACACCCGCTGCCGAGCTAACCCCCCCCCCCCCACACTACCTATAGTTTTCTGTCCCTAGAAAAAATGTTTTTTTAAAGCACACTATAGCACAAGGAGAATTTCCCTCACTGTCCTTCCCTGTCCCTAGAAACAAGGATTATCACAGTGAAAGAAACTGACACTCTTCCTACCTATAGTTTTCTGTCCCTAGAAAAAATGTTTTTTTAAAGCACACTATAGCACAAGGAGAATTTTCCTCACTGTCCTTCCCTGTCCCTAGAAACAAGGATTATCACAGTGAAAGAAACTGACACTCTTCCTACCTATAGTTTTCTGTCCCTAGAAAAAATGTTTTTTTAAAGCACACTATAGCACAAGGAGAATTTCCCTCACTGTCCTTCCCTGTCCCTAGAAACAAGGATTATCACAGTGAAAGAAACTGACACTCTTCCTACCTATAGTTTTCTGTCCCTAGAAAAAATGTTTTTTTAAAGCACACTATAGCACAAGGAGAATTTCCCTCACTGTCCTTCCCTGTCCCTAGAAACAAGGATTATCACAGTGAAAGAAACTGACACTCTTCCTACCTATAGTTTTCTGTCCCTAGAAAAAATGTTTTTTTAAAGCACACTATAGCACAAGGAGAATTTCCCTCACTGTCCTTCCCTGTCCCTAGAAACAAGGATTATCACAGTGAAAGAAACTGACACTCTTCCTACCTATAGTTTTCTGTCCCTAGAAAAAATATTTTTTTAAAGCACACTATAGCACAAGGAGAATTTCCCTCACTGTCCTTCCCTGTCCCTAGAAACAAGGATTATCACAGTGAAAGAAACTGACACTCTTCCTACCTATAGTTTTCTGTCCCTAGAAAAAATGTTTTTTTAAAGCACACTATAGCACAAGGAGAATTTCCCTCACTGTCCTTCCCTGTCCCTAGAAACAAGGATTATCACAGTGAAAGAAACTGACACTCTTCCTACCTATAGTTTTCTGTCCCTAGAAAAAATGTTTTTTTAAAGCACACTATAGCACAAGGAGAATTTCCCTCACTGTCCTTCCCTGTCCCTAGAAACAAGGATTATCACAGTGAAAGAAACTGACACTCTTCCTACCTATAGTTTTCTGTTCCTAGAAAAAATGTTTTTTTAAAGCACACTATAGCACAAGGAGAATTTCCCTCACTGTCCTTCCCTGTCCCTAGAAACAAGGATTCGCACAGTAAAACACACTGACACTCTCCCTACCTATAGTTTTCTGTCCCTAGAAAAAATGTTTTTTTAAAGCACACTATAGCACAAGGAGAATTTCCCTCACTGTCCTTCCCTGTCCCTAGAAACAAGGATTCGCACAGTAAAACACACTGACACTCTCCCTACCTATCCTTCTCTTTCCCTAAACTAAAGGAATCCAGGTTAAGCAAGAAAAAATAAATGTCACTGTCCCTGCCTATGCTTCTCTTTCCCTGCTCCGGAACACACTACACTAGGCCGCCGTGCTGGCGGCCTTTTATAGTGTGGGGCGTGTACTAAACACCCTCAGCAATAATTGGCCACAGGCATCCTGCCTGTGGCCAATCATTGCTCTCCTCGCTGCCGGCGCTGTGATTGGCCAAGCATGCGGGGTCACAGTGCATGCTTGGCCAATCACAGCGCCTGGATGACACTGCGATGGCGTAGTGCATTGTGCGCTGTTCGCGTCACTCGAATTAGGCGCGAACGGCCCAAATTGTTCGATCTTCGTCGAACGATCGAACAGCCGATGTTCGAGTCGAACGTATGTTCGACTCGAACACCGAGCTCATCCCTATTCACTGGACTGATGGTTGCTGATTCAAATTCCATCAAAGAAAGACAGTCGTGGAACATGTCATACTACTAGGTCACAAACTTGGTTAGAATTAGAGAGGTTAGTATTATTAGTTTGAAAATTGTCATTCTTACCATTATCCCCCCCTCCTATTTTCTTTTTCATTACAAACTGAAGGAAGAGACACAGGGTTTAGAATGGTGCCAAAAAAACAAAAACAAAAAAAAAACAATGAAACAGGAGTCCGTTGTACTTTTACTTTCCCTTAGGCGTGTGTATTTATGCATGTGTACGGCTATGACCTGAAAAAGATACTTATAAACAAGAGTTATTACTCTATCCTTCATCTTTAACCTGCTGTAGCGGGGTGTTCGCCTTTAATGCAGAGAGACAAGAAGTTCCAGGTGAGAGGTGAGTCGGGAGGAAGTAGAGAAGAGACATGACTGGAAGTCAAAGCAGAGGAGAGAGACTACATCTCCCAGTACATCTTGCAGCACCCAGGGTACATTGCTCCGGAACAGAGACTGCTGGGGCAGACTTTATAAAGGGGAGGTGGAGTTTGTTCTGCCTCTTTTGGACACCCCCTCTCCTAGCAAGAGGATCCCTGTGCTGAACTGCTGTGTGCACAAGGCCTGAAGCCTGGGCCTTGTGCTCTTTTCCAAAGAGCCCTCTGCCAGCCTAGCAGAGCCTTAGAGACATCTTCTCCTCCTTGCTGCAGTACACCAGAAGGATTGAAGACTTGGATGTCGGTGGATTCCTGTTCCCAGACGAATCGGCGGAGGAAACGAACTTGGACTTGTCCGGGTGGTGAGAGCTGTTTAAAGACAGATACTTTATCTTTACTATTCGTTGGGATTACAAAGTTGTTCTTCAAGTGCACCACCGAAAGATTGCTAGCGAATATTGTTTCACTGAACTTCCATTTAGATCAGTCAGGCCTGACTGCATAGGTAGACATTGCTGGGTGTTAGTCTACCCATGAGGGGAAGTAGCTGTAAAAGGGCAGCGCTAGAGTTGCATAGCATTACTTTATTATTCTGATTACTCTGTTTATCTTTATTACTGTTTATTGCAGGGATCTGCAACTTGTTATACTGTTGTTTATTACTTGCCCATTAGCCTCAGTAAAATATCTGGGTCAAGTACATTGGTGTCAGTTTCACTTACTTTAATAGAAGTTTTAAAGTATATCACTGTGTGTGTTTGCCATAGGACTGCGTCACCTAGAGTTGGGTCACGCGGTCCTATCTCCTCTTACTAGCTGTGCCACGGGAGGTTAGAGCCGATTGCCAGGGGTTGACAGCGGTGCACTACAGGGCCCAAAACAAAACCAGCGGCTCTCTTAACTGGGGGTAGCGCTACACTGCAAAGAATGTTAAACAATGCAACATTCGTATACATTGGTAAATTGTCACTGACATTCCTTAAAACCGAAATCAACGAAACCCTCTGTAACTCTAATGCCGCGTACACATACTTGGAATTGCCGACAACAAATGTTCGATGGGAGCTTGTTGTCGGAAATTACGACTGTGTGTAGGCTCCATCGGACATTTGCTGTTGGAATTTCCGACAACAAAAATTTAAGAGCTGGTTCTCAAATTCTTCGACAACAAAATCTGTTCTCGTAAATTCCGGGCGTGTGTAGACAATTCGGACGCACAAAATTCCACGCATGCTCTGAATCAAGTACGAGACAGTCTGGTAAAACTAGCGTTCGTAATGGAGATAGCACATTCATCACGCTGCAAATTTTTAAATCTTTTAATGCAGCGCATTCTCTTCTATATACTGTAATGCTGGAATAATAGGCTGAAAAGCGCAAATCGTCTCTCACCAAACTTCTACTAACACGAGATTAGCAGCAGGAGCCCAAAGGGTGGAGCACTTGGTATTGAACTTCCCTTTTATAGTGCCGTCGTACGCGTTGTACGTGACCGCGTTCTTGGCGATCGGAATTTCCAACAACATTTGTGTTGACCGTGTGTATGCAACACAAGTTTGAGCCAACATCCGTCGGAAAAAAATCCACGGTTTTGTTGTCGGAATGTCTGATCGTGTGTACGTGGCATTAGTTTCACGTTCCTACAAAAATAGGATTTTTATAACAGCTTACCTGTAAAATCCTTTTCTTGGAGTACATCACGGGACACAGAGCGACATAGTCATTACTAATGGGTTATATAGATACCGTCAGGTGCTGGCACTGGCAACTTCCAAAACCGGAAGTACCCTCCCCTATATAAGCCCCTCCCATCCGGGAGCACCTCAGTTTTGTAGCAAAGCAATAAGTGTCCCCAAAGAGGGGCGGGAGCTCTGTGTCCCGTGATGTACTCCAAGAAAAGGATTTTACAGGTAAGCTGTTATAAAAATCCTATTTTCTTTCTCGTACATCACGGGACACAGAGCGACATAGTCATTACTAATGGGATGTCCTAAAGCAATGCCAAATGAGGGGGGGGATACACCATATATAAGCTGAGCGCTATCAGACATGAGGATCTTTTGCGGCCTGCAACACACTGCGCCCAAAGGCGACATCCTCCTGACTTCTAACGTCCACCTGGTAGAACCTAGTAAACGTGTGTACTGAAGACCATGTTGCGGCCTTACAGATTTGAGCCAGGGAGGCCTGGTGATGCACTGCCCATGAAGTTCCAACTGCTCTCGTGGAGTGCGCTCTAACTTTGAATGGAGGCAGTCTCCTTCTCAAGCCATAAGCTTGCATAATGACCTGTCGAATCCACTTGGCTAAAGTAGATTTTGACGCTGCCTGACCCTTTCTGGGGCCTTCCGGCAGTATAAACAAAGTATCCGTTCTGCGAATCTGAGCAGTGGCTTTTAGATAAGCTTTAACTGCTCTTACTACATCCAAAGAATGAAATAACTTTTCCTCTACCGAAGTAGGTTTGGGGAAAAAAGAAGGAAGAACCACATCTTGGTTCAAATGAAACCTCGATACCACCTTAGGAAGAAAGGCTGGATGAGGACATAACACTACTCTGTCCTTATGGATAACCAGATATGGCTCCTTACAGGACATAGCTGCTAATTCCGACACTCTTTTAGCCGAACAAATGGCTACTAGAAAAATCAATTTCCTGGTGAGAAGCACCAAGGAAATATGCTGTAATGGTTCAAATGGTTGTTTCTGTAGAACTGACAGAACCAAGTTTAGATCCCATGGACATATGGGAATATTAACCGGAGGACTAATACGCATCACTCCTTGTATAAAGGCTTTGACTAGTGAATGCGAAGCCAAGGGCCTTTGAAAAAATATTGACAAGGCCGAAATCTGACCCTTGATAGTACTCAAGGCAAGCTTCCTATCTACAGCCCATTGTAGGAAGTCCAGAATCCTACCTATTACGTATTTACGTGGATGCCATTTTCTGGCCTCACACCAGGCGATGTACGCCTTCCAGATTCTATAGTAGATCTGCCTGGATACCGGTTTCCTGGCATTGATCATGGTAGACACCACAGCATTAGAGAGCCCTCTCTTTTTTAGAATGTGGGCTTCAATAGCCAGGCCGTCAAACCTAGGGCTGGTAAGGAAGGGTGGTATATCGGTCCCTGCGAAAGCAGGTCCGGACGATGTGGGAGGGTCCAAGGACTCCCCACAGACATTTTTACAATCTCCGCGTACCATGCTCTTCGGGGCCACGCTGGAGCCACCAGAATCACTGGTTTCTTTTCTACCCTGATTCTGCGGAGTAATCGAGGTAACAATTGTGGCGGTGGGAATGCATATATCAGCTTGAACTGATCCCAAGGGAACACTAGGGCATCCGAGCCGCAAGCTAGGGGATCCCTTGTCCAAGAGACAAACCTGTCCACTTTTGTGTTGAATCTGGATGCTAGCAGATCTACATCCGGTGTTCCCCACCGCTGACATATTGTCCGGAAAACCTCGGGATGAAGGGACCATTCCCCTGGGCATAACTGTTGGCGACTTAGAAAGTCCGCCTTCCAATTCTCCACTCCTGGAATGAATACCGCAGATATGGCTGGGACATATTTTTCTGCCCATCTCAGGATGTAATTTACTTCCCTTTGGGCTGCACGACTCCTGGTGCCCCCCTGATGATTGATATATGCCACTGCTGTGGCATTGTCTGATTGAATTCTGACAGGGGACCCTTGGAGTTTGGATGTCCATGCTACTAGGGCATACCGGGCTGCTCGTATCTCTAAGAGATTGATGGGCAGGGCCTTTTCTGCATCCGACCATCTGCCCTGGAGAGACTATTGCTCCAGTACTGCTCCCCAGCCTATAAGGCTGGCATCTGTAGTGACCACCTTCCAAGAAATTGGACTGAAGGATTTCCTTTTTTCCAGATTCTGGGGAACCAACCACCAACGGAGGCTCTTGCGAACGGAAGGGGACAAGGACATTGTAAGTCTAGGGCCTGAACTTTTTTTGTTCCAGGCTGACAGTATGGCCCCTTGCAAATTCCTTGAATGGAATTGACCGTAGGGTACTGCTTCGAATGATGCCACCATTTTTCCCAGCAGCCTCATATACAGGCGTATGGACGGCTGGCTTTTTTGTACCCACTAAGTGGATCAAATCTTTCAAAGACAACACCTTTCCTCGAGGCAAGAATATTTTTCTCTGGCCTGAATCCAACCTTAGCCCCAAGTATTCCAGACTTTTGACTGGTTTTTAGGGCTGACTTGTCTCGGTTGATAATCCAACCGTGAGATTCCAGATACTTGATTGTCTTGTGAACGACCACGTCTAGTTTTTTCACTGAGTGGTCTATCAGCAATAAGTCATCCAGATATGCCATTATCATTACACCTTGTGTTCTTAGATTGCCCAATAAAGGGCCAGAATTTTTGTAAACACTCGTGGTGCTGTGGCCAAACCGAAGGGTAAGGCTCTGAACTGAAAATGGCGCCCTTCTACTGCAAAGCGTAGACATTTTTGGTGTACTGGAAAGATGGGAATGTGCAAATAAGCATCTTTGATGTCGATCGCGGCTAACCAATCCTCCCCTTGTAGGGCAGTGGCCACCGATCGGATCGACTCCATCGGAAAGTCCTGATATACAGGAATTTGTATAGCCCTTTTAGAATTAATATGGGCCTCCCGTCCGCGTTTGCTTCGGGACTGTAAAGAGGTTTGAGTAAAACCCGAACCCTCATTCTTCCAGGGGAACCTCCATAATTACTCCTTGGAGCAATAGTTGTTCTAGTGCCAACAGGAGGGACTCTCTCTTCCGGGGATCCCTTGGCACGTTTGACCTCAAAAATGGGAAGGAGGAGAGTCTTTTAACTCCAAACTGTATCCCAAACCTACTGCGGAGAGCACCTATCTGTCTTGATCGTGTCCCGCCAGGTCTCTTGCGAACAACTGGAGTCCTCCCCCCACCCGACTGAGTGGGGGCTTCAATGAATTTAACTTTGGGGGAGGTTTTGTACCTCCCCTGACCCAGGGTTTCTCATTACCCTGCTACTGTCCCTGTTTTTTACCCCCGGGATTTGACCGAGGAGGCCGTCGGAACTGTTACACAGCCGATGGCCCAGGGACTGGAGAAGCAGGCCTCTCAAAGAGGGACCTCTAACTCTGTTTTTAAACGGCAAGAGCGTATTTTTACCGCTGGAAATTTTCTGGATATATTTGTCCAGGTTTTCCCTGAATAAGCGTTCACCATGAAACGGGACGCTAACCAGCCATTTTTTACAGGGAGCTTCAGCAGACCAGTTTTTGAGCCATAGGAGCCTACGCATATGTACTATAGACAGCGTAAGGCGGGAGGCCTGATGGACTGAATCCTCTATGGCGTCAACCGCAAAGCCTAAGGCTCTAGGTAGATCAGCTAGGGCAAAGCCTGCTGATCTGTCAAGTCCCTCAAGACCTGTTTCAACTGATCCTTCACTGCTTAGCAGACCCCAATAGCTGCTACTGCTGGTTGTATCACCAAGCAGATTTTCATAAGAACTCCAATCTTTTATCTATTGGGTTCTTGAACATTTGGACATTATCCACTGGACATGTCAGTGATTTATACATACAAGAGATGGCTGCGTCCACTGTAGGGACCTTCCATTTTTTTTTTTTTTGATGAACTTATCCTCCATGGGATAGACCACCGGAAATCTCTTGGGGGAATAAATATTTTCTCAGGACGTTCCCAATCCTGGTAAATGAGCCCTTTCAGTAAAGGGTGAAGTGGAAAAGAACAAACAGTCTGGGGGCTTCCAGCGACCCCAACGAGGATACAGTAGTGGTTGATGGTTCCGCAAGGTGCATTTTTAAATGCTGATCGGACCATGTTAGTCAGAGACTGAACCCATAATCTTTCAGCTTGAGATGCTGAGAAAAGGTTCCCCCACTGTTGATTCCTCTATAACAGAATCAACCTCATCCTGATCCCCTTCAGGCAGGTCGATCCCTGTATGGGACTGTTGCTCTGCTAACAGGCACTCTGAAGGAGGAGACGGAGATCGGGCGTGCTTTCCCTGACAGGGAGGCAGCCTCTCTAATCCTCCCAGAGCTGAGGAAAAAACCTCCTCTGTTACATACACAGGAGCAGGTGAACTGAGGACAGCCACAGTACCAAGTACCCCTGCGGGGTCTCTACGGTCACTTACCTCTGAACTTCAGGGGAGACTGGTGCAGCAGAAGTATGCCCAAGATCCTCCGAGCCCGATGAGACCCCCTTCGCTTCCTGGAAGATTCAGTTCCGGAGCTTCTGGACGGCATATTCCTAAGCCTAAAGCTGAGGTATTCCAGCCGTAATACACCACTTTTACTGAGAATAGTCTAGCACAATTGCTGCTATATCACAGTTGGTGTCTACTAATGTGCCTTTCTAGGGGATGCCTGTATCAACCGCTTGCTGTATGCCTTTAAATGTTGCCAGCTCTGTCTCTGTACTTCATAGCCAGCTCACTACAATATTGTGGTTTTTTTAAAACTGCTGGGACGCCCGCACATGCGCAGAAGCGCTGCGGCGCGCACAGAGCGTCATCCCCCAGGCTCCGCCCCCTTTCCCGGCTCACCTCTATATATAGAGGCGCGTGCACGAGCACGCGCGCGGCCACGTGCGCCTTCGGCGCTAATTTCAAAATATGGTAACAAGGGACAGGAGCCAGGGCCCCTCTTTGCCGCAGGCCGGGGGATGGACGAGCACTGCAACATGGCAGAGGAAGCAGTTTCCTATAAGAGAACTCACCATCTGCCTGGACTTTGCTCTGCTGAGAAGAAGCTAGTCCACATGACAAGAAAACATTCCACAGCGGCCTCTAGTGGACAAACACAGGTACCGCAGTCTAATATATTAAATATATAAAAAAAAAAAAAATTTTTTTTTTTTTTTTTTTCTTGACCACCATTAAAAATTATTACATTTTTTTAGTAGTTACAGGCATGCACAGAATTTTGCGGGAATACCATTAGGTAACAGACAGAAAGACAAATTAGGCTTGGGGGTTCCCCAATAGAACCAAGTTCCTGGGGGCCCCCACTTACCTGTTCCCCGCCGCAGGACTTTGTTTGGTCCACAAAAGCCCAAACTTCACCTATCACGGCAGGCATTGTAATCAAACCTTCAGGGACCGGGTTCCCAAGGATTCCACTCCCCTGGACCTGTATAGCACCCTGCACAGAAAACATCTTGGTCGTGGGTATGACCAGAGCTCTGGATCCCAGGGTCCAGCTCTCCTAAGAGAAGCATTACAGGCAAAACCTTGCTCTTCTCTGCAAGGCCCGGGTACCGACCGTTTAGCTATGAAGCTTTTTTGGTCGGATCCGGAATAGCTTACTGAGGCCCAAAAGAACCTGTACGCAAGCCCAGTGAAAAACACATGTTTCTTCTTGGCCAACACCTTAGACACTGGCAAAAAACTGAGGTGCTCCCGGATGGGAGGGGCTTATATAGGGGAGGGTACTTCCGGTTTTGGAAGTTGCCAGTGCCAGCACCTGACGGTATCTATATAACCCATTAGTAATTACTATGTCGCTCTGTGTCCCGTGATGTACGAGAAAGAAAATACAATGACGCGTAGGAGGGCCGCCGTGGTGGGTTCTAACATATTACTACATACAAACAATGAGAATACTAAAACATGAGACTAACATTTACATACAAATGTGAGGGAGATATTTCATAGTTTCCAAAAAAAAAAAAAAACAACCAGAAGGAATGCTGCCTTCACTCTTTTAACAATAGAAAAAAATACAATGGGAAAACACAAGAGCAGCTTCAAACCTTGCATGGGCCACCCACACAAAGTTGAAAAAACAGGCGGGAGAATTGTAACCACAAAAGCGTGTACTACACATCCAACCCACTCATCATTACAGATTTCTGAAGCCACAGCCCAGCTACTTCCAAGGTATTTTTATTCTGGAGTCTCGTACCTCAAGACATCAAAAGTACCTTCCAAAGGAATACACCTTGGTGTACCCTCTGACCATATATGCCAACTTCTAAAGGGTCTAATGGCCTTATCCCCATACCCAGATTTCATGTACTATGCAGCTGTCTGACTGGGGTACCTGGTTCCCACCCCTGCATGGACGGCCCATTGCCCATACAATTCAAATAGCTTTTTTTGATGGACTCTGCGTCCAGACCAAACCATCTTCAGGTAGCTTTTCACTATCAACGGACCTCCACCGATGTCGGTCTGCCTCGGCTCGCTGTTTACAGCAGAACTAACACTGAGAGACACTGTGTGACAATACTGTGTGACAAATACTGCAGCTGATGACTTTTAATAAATGGACCCTTACCTGTCCAGGGTGCCCGCGATGTTGGCAGCCGAGCAATCGCTCGTCTCTCGGCTGCCCCCACCGCCATCCTTGGTGGGGGAATCAGGAAGTGAAGTGTTGCGGCTTCACTGCCCGGTTCCCTACTGCGTATGCGCGAGTAGCGTGGCGCGTTCCCAGTGGTCCCCGCTGTCTCCTGGGACCAGTGTGTTTCCCAGAAGGCAGCGGGGGGGACGGGAGGTGGAGTGACTCCCGTGGCAGTCTCTCCCTGGAAGTGGGTGCAAATACCTGTATTATACAGGTATCTGCACCCCCCTCCCCCCTGAAAGGTGCCAAATGTGACACCGGAGGGGGTAGGGTGACCACGTGTCCCGGATTGCCCGGGACAGTCCCGCATTTTGCAGGTCTGTCCCGGCACATTCATTCCAGGACAATACAGTGTCCCGGAATGAAACTGACACAGCCACCCCCCCCCCCGGGCCAATCTGATGCCCCCAAAAAAGGCCGCAACATCACCGCTTTACTCACTGACAGTACTTGTCCTGCCCGGGAATGCCTGAAGGAGCACAATCCCGCCCCCTGCTTGTGATTGGAGAAATCATAAATCCCGCCTCTTGTGTCCAATCACTGTGCTGTGATTCGTTACAGCACAAGCTGATTTTTGGGAAGAGAGGGTGTCACTGAATGGTAGTTTAGAAATGTGGTCACCCTACAGAGGGGGGGAGGGTTCCGAAAAGCGGAAGTTCCATTTTTGGGTGGAACTCCGCTTTAATAACATTTCCACAACACAATGACACATTCATTCATTATTATTCGTGTTGCCTCCTTGGATGCATGTGTAGCGGGTACTTGAATTTAGGGGAAGCATCTGGGTGGTAGTGTAACCCAGATGCCCTGATTGTTAGGAAATTCAAGGTTCCCTTTGTGAGTCTTGGAGGACTCTGGTGGTGTGAGGTTCCCGCCGGCCTACAGGTGGCATTGTTGCCTTGGGCCGGGGCTGGGATCTCGCACAGCAAGACTGTGCCTTTTTGTCCTCCCCTGGAGCTGGTACGGCGGGGCGGGGAACCCACTGTGGCGTGAAGGGAGAGGTCATAAAAGGGGCGGACGCCCTGATCATGGGGTTAGAGTTCGGAGTGGAGTTGGAGGACTTGGCCGCACCCAGGCACCTTCAGCTTGGGTGCCGGCGTTCCGGTGCTCCAGGCCTAGGTGCCCTTGACCTAGCCGGAGCGGAGATGGAGTCCATCTCAGGCACCTTTAGCCTGGGGTGAGGTACTATGGCGGATGCCTGGGGCTCAGTACCTTCGACTGAGTTCCGCGAGGGTGGAGGAATCCGAGGGGGCCCTAACTCCTTGGGTGCCGGTGTCTGAGTTCGTGAGGACTGGTGTGCAGTAACTTCTCTGAGGAGTCCGGCGCAGCATCGCTGGTGATGGAGAGGCCTCCATTTCTCCCTTGGATGGAATTCATTCCCCTGACAGGGGCTGAGCGAGCGAAGGTAATTCACGTTCTACATCACCTAGTCAGTGGCAGTGACTATTCACCACTGGTGACAGCACAGTGGTCAGCAGCAGAAGGGAAAGGATTGTGCCTCGATCTGTCCCCATTTTCCAAAGTAAGAAAACTGTTTTATTGCTTGGCAAGAAGAATAAAACTGAGTTGGACCTATTCACTGTGTGGAACTCTGGTTACTAGGAGCAAAGGAGTCAGGGACGACGCACTGGACCTAACTCTAGGACACCTACACAAGACCAAATTTTCAGGCCTTCACCTCGCAGCTATGGAGGACATGGGCCGTGGTGTATCTCACCCTCCCCTCCAAGGACCCCTAGACTAGAGCCAGAGTAACCGATAAAGAAGAGGGCGAGGGTAGAGGTTGCTACACATGCTTCATATAAAGTCCCACACCTTCCCCATATACTTTATTTCTATTATTCAAAGCAAATCCAACTATTCATCCATCCATGTCTCCATGCTTTGCTGAGAAATCACTTTGAAAAAAAACCTTTTCACTAATTTCTGGCTGTGGCCATCTTGAGTAAGGACAAATGATTCAAGTAGCATTTACTTCCTGGAATCCATTTTCCCTTAGCTCAGGAATGCAGGCAGGAGGGTGTGCTTAGCTGTGAAAGTGCCTTCTCTCCTCCTGAAGACTCCTGGGATGTATGACATCATTGTGGCCTAGGCCTGGAAATCAGGAAGTAACTAAAGCATACCTCCCAACTTTTAAAAGTTCCACCGAAATCAACGAAACCCTCTGTAACTCTAATGCCGCGTACACACGACCCTTTTTCATGATGAGAAAAATGAAATTTTTTTATTTGGTCATTAAAAACGATTGTGTGTGGGCTCCAGAGCATTTTTCACGACGTGAAAAATGACCATTAAAAATTTGGAACATGCTCTAATTTTTCACGTCGTCGTTTTTTTCGTCATGAAAAACGGCCGTGTGTGGGCTTTAACGACGTGAAAAAAATGCGCATGCTCAGAAGCAAGTGATGAGACGGGAGCGCTCGTTCTGGTAAAACTAGCGTTCGTAATAGAGATAGCACATTCGTCACGCTGTAACGGACTGAAAAGCGCGAATCGTCTCTCAACAAACTTTACTAACACGAGATTAGCAGAAGGAGCCCAAAGGGTGGCACACTTGGTATTGAACTTCCCTTTTATAGTGCCGTCGTACGTGTTGTACGTGACCGCGTTCTTTGCGGTCGGAATTTCCGTCAACATTTGTGTTGACCGTGTGTATGCAAAACAAGTTTGAGCCAACATCCGTCGGAAAAAAATCCACGGTTTTGTTGTCGGAATGTCTGATCGTGTGTACGTGGCATTAGTTTCACGTTCCTACAAAAATACAATGACGCGTAGGAGGGCCGCCGCGGTGGGTTATAACATATTACTACATACAAACAATGAGAATACTAAAACATGAGACTAACATTTACATACAAATGTGAGGGAGATATTTCATAGTTTCCAAAAAAAAAAAAAAAAACAACCAGAAGGAATGCTGCCTTCACTCTTTTAACAATAGAAAAGAATACAATGGGAAAAACACGAGAGCAGCTTCAAACCTTGCATGGGCCACCCACACAAAGTTGAAAAAACAGGCGGAAGAATTGTAACCACAAAAGCGTGTACTACACATCCAACCCACTCATCATTACAGATTTCTGAAGCCACAGCCCAGCTACTTCCAAGGTATTTTTATTCTGGAGTCCCGTACCTCAAGACATCAAAAGTACCTTCCAAAGGAATACACCTTGGTGTACCCTCTGACCATATATGCCAACTTCTAAAGGGTCTAATGGCCTTATCCCCATACCCAGATTTCATGTACTATGCAGCTGTCTGACTGGGGTATCTGGTTCCCACTCCTGCATGGACGGCCCATTGCCCATACAACTCAAATAGCTTTTTTTGGCGGACTCTGCGTCCAGACCAAACCATCTTCAGGTAGCTTTTCACTATCAACGGACCTCCACGGATGACGGTCTGCCCCGGCTCCCTGTTTACAGCAGAACTAACACTGAGAGACACTGTGTGACAATACAAATTGAACAGATGTTAAAGCGGAGGTCCCACGAAAATAATAAAATAATTAAAAGCCAGCAGCTACAAATACTGCAGCTGATGACTTTTCATAAATGGACACTTACCTGTCCAGGGTGCCCGCAATGTTGGCAGCCGAAGCCGAACAATCGCTCGTCTCTCGGCTGCCCCCACCGCCATCCTTGGTGAGGGAATCGGGAAGTGAAGTGTTGCGGCTTCACTGCCCGGTTCCCTACTGCGTATGTGCGAGTAGCGTGGCACGTTCCCAGTGGTCCCCGCTGTCTCCTGGGACCAGTGTGTTTCCCAGAAGGCAGCGGGGGGGACGGGAAGTGGAGTGACTCCTGTGGAAGTCTCTCTCTGGAAGGGGGGGGGGGAAATACCTGTATTACACAGGTATCTGCACCCCCCTCCCTCCTGAAAGATGCCAAATGTGACACCGGAGGGAGGGAGGGTTCCGAAAAGCGGACGTTCCATTTTTGGGTGGAACTCCGCTTTAATAACATTTCCACAACACAATGACACATTCATTCATTATTATTCGAGTTGCCTCCTTGGATGCATGCTTCATATAAAGTCCCACACCTTCCCCATATACTTTATTTCTATTATTCAAAGCAAATCCAACTATCCATCCATCCATGTCTCCATGCTTTGCTGAGAAATCACTTTGAAAAACACCCTTTTCACTCATTTCTGGCTGTGGCCATCTTGAGTAAGGGCAAATGATTCAAGTAGCATTTACTTCCTGGAATCCATTTTCCCTTAGCTCAGGAATGCAGGCAGGAGGGTGTGCTTAGCTGTGAAAGTGCCTTCTCTCCTGAAGACTCCTGGTATGTATGACATCATTGTGGCCTAGGCCTGGAAATCAGGAAGTAACTAAAGAATTGTAAAAAAAAAAGTTTAAAACAAGTAAATATAATATACCTTCCTATCCGCTAGCAGCATAAGGATTAAAAAGTGTCAATGTTGATTGAGAAATCCCACTTTAAAGTGGAACTTTAGTCAGAAAAGTCCTGCTGGATCTCCTCAGGCTGGTCCCTTTTGCAGGTATAGCTATGTACAACATTAAAAAAAAAAAGTGCCTATACTGTTTAAAATCCAATAATACTCTGTCTCTCCCTGCTCTGCACATGCTCAGTTGCTCTTCATTTCAAAATCTAGAGTCTGATCTACTGACAACCTAAAGATATATTGCTGCTCAGGGGCTCTAGGCTTCAGAAAAATGGCAGCCTCCAGCAAGAAGAAACAGGAACAATGCTGAAAGTAATTTACAGCATGCATTAATGTTGGTGGCATTATTATTAACCACTTAAAGACCGAGCCTGTTTTTCAGACTCAGTGTTTACATGTTAAAAACTATTTTTTTTGCTAGAAAACTACTTAGAACCCCCATACATTTTTCTAACACCCTAGATAATAAAATGGCGGTCATTGCAATACTTTTTGTCACACCGTATTTGCGCAGAGGTCTTACAAGAGCACTTTTTTTTGATTTTTTTTTTGATTTTTAATTAAAAAATAAGACAACAGTAAAGTTTGCCCAATTTTTTTTATACAGTCAGGTCCATAAATATTGGGACATCGACACAATTCTAATCTTTTTGGCTCTATACAGCACCACAATGGATTTGAAATGAAACAAACAAGATGTGCTTTAACTGCAGACTTTCAGCTTTAATTTGAGGGAATTTACATCCAAATCAGGTGAACGGTGCAGGAATTACAACAGTTTGTATATGTGCCTCCCACTTTTTAAGGGACCAAAAGTAATGGGACAATTGACTGCTCAGCTGTTCCATGGCCAGGTGTGTGTTATTCCCTCCTTATCCCATTTACAAAGAGCAGATAAAAGGTCCAGAGTTAATTTCAAGTGTGCTATTTGCATTTGGAATCTGTTGCTGTCAACTCTCAATATGAGATCCAAAGAGCTGTCACTATCAGTGAAGCAAGCCATCATTAGGCTGAAAAAACAAAACAAACCCATCAGAGAGATAGCAAAAACATTAGGTGTGGCCAAATCAACTCTTTGGAACATCCTTTAAAAAGAAAGAATGCACCAGTGAGCTCAGCAACACCAAAAGACCTGGAAGACCACGGAAAACAACTGTGGTGGATGACCGAAGAATTCTTTCCCTGGTGAAGAAAACACCCTTCACAACAGTTGGCCAGATCAAGAACACTCTCCAGGAGGTAGGTGTATGTGTGTCAAATGAAGAACACTCTCCAGGAGGTAGGTGTATGTGTGTCAGATGAAGAACACTCTCCAGGAGGTAGGTGTATGTGTGTCAAAGTCAGCAATCAAGAGAAGACTTCACCAGAGTGAATACAGAGGGTTCACCACAAGATGTAAACCATTGGTGAGCCTCAAAAACAGGAAGGCCAGATTAGAATTTGCCAAACAACATCTAAAAAAGCCTTCACAGTTCTGGAACAACATCCTATGGACAGATGAGACCAAGATCAACTTGTACCAGAGTGATGGGAAGAGAAGAGTATGGAGAAGGAAAGGAACTGCTCATGATCCAAAGCATACCACCTCATCAGTGAAGCATGGTGGTGGTAGTGTCATGGCGTGGGCATGTATGGCTGCCAATGGAACTGGTTCTCTTGTATTTATTGATGATGTGACTGCTGACAAAAGCAGCAAGATGAATTCTGAAGTGTTTCGGGCAATATTATTATCGGCTCATATTCAGCCAAATGCTTCAGAACTCATTGGGCGGCGCTTCACAGTGCAGATGGACAATGACCTGAAGCATACTGCGAAAGCAACCAAAGAGTTTTTTAAGGGAAAGAAGTGGAATGTTATGCAATGGCTAAGTCAATCACCTGACCTGAATCTGATTGAGCATGCATTTCACTTGCTGAAGACAAAACTGAAGGGAAAATGCCCCAAGAACAAGCAGGAACTGGAGACAGTTGCAGTAGAGGCCTGGCAGAGCATCACCAGGGATGAAACCCAGCGTCTGGTGATGTCATCGCGTTCCAGACTTCAGGCTGTAATTGACTGCAAGGGTTTGCAACCAAGTATTAAAAAGTGAAAGTTTGATTTATGATTGTTAATCTGTCCCATTACTTTTGGTCCCTTAAAAAGTGGGAGGCACTTATACAAACTGTTGTAATTCCTACACCGTTCACCTGATTTGGATGTAAATACCCTCAAATTAAAGCTGAAAGTCTGCAGTTAAAGCACATCTTGTTAATTTCAAATCCATTGTGGTGGTGTATAGAGCCAAAAAGATTAGAATTGTGTCAATGTCCCAATATTTATGGACCTGACTGTATATTGTGAAAGATAATGTTACGCCGAGTAAATTGATACCCAACATGTCACGCTTCAAAATTGCGCCCGCTCGTGGAATGGCGTCAAACTTTTACCCTTAAAAATCTCCATAGGCAACATTTAAAAAATTCTACAGGTTGCATGTTTTGAGTTACAGAGGAAGTCTAGGGCTAGAATTATTGCTCTCGCTCTACCGATCGCGGAAATACCTCACATGTGTGGTTTAAACACTGTTTTCATATTCGGGCGCTGCTCACGTATGCGTTCGCTTCTGCGTTTGAGCTTGTCGGGACGGGGCGCTTTAAAAAAATGTATTTATTTTTTCTTATTTATTTTACTTTATTTTATTGAATTTGAAACAGTTTTTAAAATAAATAAATAAATTGGGTCACTTTTATTCCTATTACAAGGAATGTAAACATCTCTTGTAATAGAAAAAAGCATGACAGGTCCTCTTAAATATGAGATCTGGGGGTCAAAAAGTCCTCAGATTTCATATTTGGACTTAAATGCAATAAAAAAAATATGGCCCTTTAAGAGGTATGGGTGGAAGTGACGTTTTGACTTCGCTTCCGCCCTGCTATGGTATGGAGACGGGTGGGGGCCATCTTGCCCTCACTCGTATCCATACCAAGGAAGGAGAAGGACCCGATCGTCTCTGCCGCTACCGACGGCTCCGGTAAGCGGCGGAGGGGGCGGGAGGGGGGGCCCTCTCCCGCCGCCGATAACAGTGATCTCGCAGCGAATCTGCCGCAGAGACCACCATTATCGTAAACAGAACCGCCCACAGAAAAGATGGACACCTAGGTTGTGGCAGCAGCTGCTGCCGTTACCGAGAGATCCATCTTTAATGTGCCGACATATATATATACAGTGGGCGGTCGTTAAGTGGTTAATCACTTCATCCTCAGAAGATTTGGCCCCTCAATGACCAGGCCATTTTTTGCAATACGACACTGCGACGCTTTAACTGACAATTGCGCGGTCGTACATAAACAAAATTGACGTCCTTTTTTTCCCACAAATGGCGCTTTCTTTTGGTGGTATTTGATCATCTCTGCGGTTTTTATTTTTTGCTCTATAAACAAAAAAAGAGTGACAATTTTGAAAAAAAAACACAATATTTTTTACTTTTTGCTATAATAAATATCCCCAAATTAAAAAAAAACAAAAGCAAATTTCCTCCTCAGTTTAGGTCGATACGTGTTCTTCTACATATTTTTGGTAAAAAAAAAAATCGCAATTAGTATATATTGATTGGTTAGCGCAAAAGTTATAGCATCTACAAACTAGGGGATAGATTTATGTCATTTTTATTATTATTTTATTTTTTTACTAGTAATGGCGGTAATCTGCGATTTTTATTGGGACTGCGACATTGTGGCGGACACATCGGACACTTTTGACACATTTTTGGGACCAGTGACACTTATACAGCGATCAGAGCTACAAATAGCCACTAATTACTGTATAAATGTCACCGGCAGGGAAGGGGTTAACACTAGGGGGCGATCAAGGGGTTAAATGTTCCCTAGATGTGTTCTAACTGTGTGGGGATGGGACTGACTACTTAGTAGGAACACACGATCTGTCTCCTCTCCCCTGACAGAACCAGGATTTGTGTGTTTACAGTTTACACACACAGATCTCGGTTCTTGCTCTGTCATGAGCGATCGTGGTTGCCCGGCAGTCATCCTGCCCACCGGGACGGTGCATCGGCCCTGGGGACACGCTGCAGGCGCGCCTGCTAGAGTGTCGTAAAGAGCCGACGTAAAGCTACGACGGCTCACGCAGGGGAGCCAACCTGCCGCTGTATAACTACGGCGGCTGGTCGGGAAGGGGTTAATGTAGAATAAATGTTCCTTGCTAAAGAACATAATTTTTTTTATCAAGTTGTTATGGGAAAAATGCCACTTTAAATTTGCCTAAAAAAGGTGAGATGGTGGCTGGTCAAGCAGAAATATTTTTGACACTAAGGGATATACCTGTTGTCATGGATATGCAGTAGTGTTTGTCTGTCAGCTTACCTTCCTTCCCATGTGTTCATCTTAGAGGCCTGAGCCCTTTATAATCTCCTCCCAGCCAGACTCCACCCCAGGCCCTATCACAGAACACTATATTAACCTGTGCACTGCAAGCCTGCTTTGCTGATCAACGTGTTTGTTAGGCATTGTGTGTTTGGGTTCCTGCCTGCCGTGTGCTACGTCTGTCTCTCTGTTACGTTATTGGCTTGTCCCCGACTATCCCTGTCTGCTCGTGACCCTTGACCTTCGGCTCGTTCTTTCGTTATCCTTGTCTGCTTGTGGCCCCTGACCTTCAGCTTGTTATTCTGTTCTCTCATATCTTGTGCTGCTGCTTCCCCTCTTTTCCCCTTATCCTACGGGGCGTGAGCTAGGAAACTCCAGGGGCCGCGACCTGGTCCCAGCCTGCAGCATAACATCCTCACCACTAGAGGCCCTGGAGAAGACCTGCTGGGTCTTAGACTCCGCGCCTTGGGGAATCTTGGCTCTAGCTTCCGTTAGGATCCCGGTTGTGCTCCTCTGGTCCCGCTTTCCACAACCACCCAGTTTCCTATCCGCAGAAGCCAGCCATAGGGTTCACTACCTCGCGGTGCACTCCTGTCCCCCTACGGTGTGCATCTGTCACCTGGCCACAGGTGACCTTGACACCTGTATAGTTATACGTCATTCAAAACAGCATATAAATTTATTCTGTGCAAATGGGGAAAAAATGGAAAATTGTATCAAATACTTACCGTAATTTTCCTTTGCTGATGCCAAGACATGGCAGCATACATATGATATAGCTCCGCCCCTATATCCACCCACAGGACTCGTTCAACTCTCTATAAAAGTCTGACTGAGAGCTACCTCCCCCATTCTCCGTATAACGCAAAAAGATCAGAGGGAGGGTTCGTATGCTGCCATGTCTTGGCGTCAGGAAAGGAAAATTACGGTAAGTATTTGATACAATTTTCCATTTTCCTGACGCCAGACATGGCAGCATACATATGATAAATGATGAGCTTTTGAGAGGGAGGGTTTAACTAGTCTTTAGCCCTGTACACACGATCGGATTTCCTATGGTTTTTTAACCAATGGATTTTTCCATCGGAAAACCGATGAAGCTGACTTTCTACAGTCTTGCCTACACACCATCAGTCAAAAAACCGACCGTTTAAAACGCGGTGACGTAAAACACTCTGATGAGCCGAGAAAAATGAAGTTCAATTATTCTGAGCATGCGTCGACTTGATTCTGAGCATGCATGGGTTTTTTATCCGATGGAGTTCCCCACAGACGATAGTAATTTAGTCGGTTTTTTAACCATCGGATAAATTTAAAACACCGATGGAAAAAAGACCGATGGGGCCCATACACGATCGGTTTGTCCGATGAAAAAAGTCCATCGGACTGTTTTCATCAGTTAAACCTATCGTGTGTACAGGGCTTTTATTCTGACAATAGACATAGAAACTTGGATAGTCTTCCTCCCAAACTCTACTGTAGTAAGAACTGCTGGATCCACCCTGTAGTGTTTTAAGAATATATCATGTGATGACCAGCTAGCCTCCTTGCAGACTGTCTCCAGAGACAATCCTGCCCGTGCCGCTCAAGAAGATGACATCACCCTGGTTGAGTAATGAGCTCTAACCACCTCTGGAGGATCCTTCCCGGCTCTACATGCCCGGTGAATATTTTTTACTATTCAGGCCGAGATGGTTCAGCCCCGAAAGCCTCGTACACATGACCGAGAATCTCGTCGTAAAAAAAGACGTTGTTTTTCTCGACGAGATTCTTGTCAAGCTTTCCTTGCATACACACTGTCAATTCCAAATCTCGTTGTTGTAAAGCGCGGTCACGTACAACACGTACGACGGCAGTATAAAGGGGAAGTTCGATTCCAATGGCATCACCCATTGGGCTGCTTTTGTTGATCTTGTGTTACCTCGTGTTAGTAAAAGTTTGGGGAGAGGCGATTCGCGCTTTTCAGTCTTCGTGTTTTCAGTTTGTTTTAGCATGACGAATTTCCTATCTCCATTACGAACGCTAGTTTTACCAGAAGGAGCGCTCCCGTCTTATACTTGATTCTGAGCATGCGCAATTTTTTAAGACTCGGAAAAGCATACACACGACCGGTTTTCCCGTCGGGAAACAGGCCAACGAGAATCCCGACGAGAAAATAGAGAGCAGGTTCTCTATTTTTCTCATCGAGATTCCCGGCAGTTTTCTCGACGAGAAACCATACGCACGAACGTTTTTCTCGGCAAGAAAGCTCTCCCAACAGTTTTCTTGTCGTTTCTTGACGAGAAAAACGGTCGTATGTACGAGGCTTTACTCTTTAAATCTTCATGATGAAAAAGTCTGCCAGAACTTCTGAATATAGAAGAAGCTTGGAGATAGGCTTTGAGGACTTTTAGAATGTCAAACTCGTGCAGATCAGTATCTGATCCCACTGGGAAGGCTGGAAGCACCCATTCACTGGAGAGATGAAATATCGATGCCACTTTTTGGATCCAATGGTCTCAGCACAACCCTGTCTGGGAAGAACATGAAATAAGGTTCTGCCACCCCCAATTCTTGGAGTGGACACTCTTCCCCCTGAAATTATGGCTAATAGAAAAGCCGATTTTAAGGAGATATCCCATAAAGAACAGTTTAATGAGGGTTTGGTAGAAAATTGAGGACTACTGCCAGGTCCCATTGAGGGAACCTATTTCTCTTGGGAGAGCATAGTCTAATAGGTTTGCTGCCCATTTATTTTGGGAAAAAGCCAAGATGGCTGACATTTGCACCTGAAGCGAACTGAGCCCCAATCCAATCGGGATTACACGAAAGACAGGATTTGAGATACATTTGGGTCACTAGGGTCAAACTGAAGTCCAGCTGCAAAGCTCGTGAAACTATTCCATATTCTGGAGTAGATGGCATTGGTTGACCCTTTTATGGGACTCTGTAAAGTTCTAATACCCTCTGGAAAACATCCTAACTCTTGTAACCTCTGTCTTACAATTTCCAGGCCGCTAAGGTTAGTCGTGATGGTTGCAGATGTAGGGTATCTCCCTCAGACAAGAGGAGATGAGGAGTCACAGGCAGAGTGAGCGGGGTGCACACGCTGATATCCATTGCCAGAGAGACCCACGGTCTGAGGCCAGTAGGGAAAAAACTGTGATGACTGTCAAAAAATCTCCTCAAAAATTTCAGGATTAAAGAAATTGGAGGGAAGGTATAGGCCAGTTGCCCAACCCAAGGATGGGTAAAGGCATCTGTCCCCTCCACTAATGGATGAGGGTAGCGTGAGAGGAACCGGTTCACCTTGTAGTTGGCTGATGAGGCAAACAGATCCAGTTGCGGGTACCCCCACTTGTGGATGACCTGTTGGAACACTTCGGGGTGAAGGGACCATTCGTTGGGATCCTTGAATTGTCTGGATAGACGATCCGCTTCCAAATTCTGATAGCTTGGAAGATATATGACCCTCAAATCTGGGAGATATTGTTGTGTCAATGTCATGATTGGTTCCACCTCTCTCAAGAGGGATTGGCTGTGTGTGTCACCTTGTCGCTGTATATAGGACACTGCTGCCGCGTTGTCCAGACGGAGTAGGACTGGAAGACCCTGTATGTGTGGCAGTAAAGTGTTCAATGTCAT
This sequence comes from Rana muscosa, assembly GCA_029206835.1. Taxonomy (NCBI): domain Eukaryota; kingdom Metazoa; phylum Chordata; class Amphibia; order Anura; family Ranidae; genus Rana; species Rana muscosa. The sequence goes on along the minus strand of CM055116.1, from coordinate 1,259,714,622 downwards.
GAATGCTGGTATGAGTTTCTGAATATTGGAAACTAGGCCCTGAGTGAGATGCTCGCAGGTGGCGCCCCACCCTGCTGTGCTGGCATATGTGGTAACAATGATCCATGGCTGTGGCCCTAATGGACCAAGCCATTTAGCGTTTATTTTTTTTTGTATACCACCAGAGACTCTGGTGCCTCCGGCTGATGATCCTAATTGGCTGGGCTAGACGAACTCTTCCATTGCATCAGGAAGCCTTGTTGGAAAACTGAGTTTCCAGTGAGCCCAGAGGATCATCGGAATACATGAAGCCATTGTCCTGAGAGGACTCATACACCGGGATGCTGATATCACTGGTGCAGCCAATGCCTGTTGGAACGTCTCCCTGATTTTTGGGAGTTTGAGGTGGCAAGGAAAACTAAGGCCACATGAGTATTGAATTGGGCCCCTAGGTAGACCATATTCTGCGTAGACTCCAGCTGGCTGTGGTAATGCCTGTCCCTCAATGCGAAACTGAGGAATTGCTGGTATGACTGAAGGATCAGGACATGCTGATAGTTATATTGCAAGTCCACTGAAATCCTCCAGTCTCCTGGTTGAATGACCTAGATTATGGTATGGAGAGACTCCATCTTGAGTCTATCCGGATAAATTGATTCAGTCTCTTGAGGTAGTTCTGGAGGCTGCCGTTTGAACAGCCAATAATGGCCTTGAGCCACTGTGGACTGAATCCGCCATTTTTCGGGAGTGGTCTTGCCGTAACTGGGTCATTTTGAGCCACCAGGCTCTAACTGCCTCCTGGGCATGCCTGCCATTAAAAGGGTTTCTGGGTATCTTGGGGAGCCGCAGGGGACTTGGCTCTCTGCGATCTTACGAAGGTTGACTGTGTACCCCTCCAACGCCTTCTGAAGTCCTTGGATGGGCGAAAGCCTCCGAAATCCCAGTACCCGTTTGGTGCTCCCCTGGATCGTTGCCCCCTCTGGGCCTTCAATCTTGGGGCAGAAGACCTGATTTTCCTCCTGTAACCCTGGAGATGGTAGTCTCCATTTTTTTTTTTACCAAACAGCGCCTCCCCATCAAAAGGCAGTTTACAGCAATTTTGCTTTGAGGATGGGTCAGCCGTCAGGGTTTTTAACCACAGCGCTATTTTGGCTGTGACTGAGCCGAGCATGGCTCTGGATGACTATTGAATGATGTCTATAGCTGCCTCACCTGTGAAGTCCGCCGAGAGTTTTTTCTCATCAAGAGCCTTGATGACTTTTCTCTTTTGGCAGCTGGTTTTAATCGCATACTCCAAGTTCTGCATAGCACTTGATACGGATGTTAAAGTAATGGTGGGTTTAGAAGCACCCCCTTCCGTAAGGTAAAACTTTCTTAAGTCCATGTCAATGCGTCATTCAAGGGTATCGTGAAAGGAGGAAGAGTCTTCCATCGGAAGTATCACATTCTTGGCCAGTCTGGTGACTGCCGCATCCACCATTGGTGGGTTAGATAAAAGGAGTCGCATCCTCCTCCGTTAGTGGATACAACTTCTGCAACCTATTGGTTGAGGAGGATTTCTCTCCCCCTTTTCTCATTCCTCCTGAAACAGGCCTCTTATGTCTGTCATAAGAGGAAAGGTAGCTACTTCCTTCTTTTGGTTCCTCCTATGGAACTCTAAAGCCATGTACACACGATAGGTTTTACCGATAGCAAATTACTATTGTCTGTGGGGAACTCCATCGGATAAAAAACCCACGCATGCTCAGAATCAAGTCGACGCATGCTCAGAAGCATTGAACTTCATATTTCTCGGCTCATCGGAGTGTTTTACGTCACCACGTTTGGACCGGTCGGTTTTTTGACTGATGGTGTGTAGGCAAGACTGATGAAAGTCAGCTTCATCGGTTTTCCGATGGAAAAATCCATCGGTTTAAAAACCATAGGAAATCCGATCGTGTGAACAGGGCTTTAGGCTTGTTCACACTTGCAGCAGGATCTGCTATTGCAATGAAAGCAATCTGTGCTTAGGTCACCTTTCAGAGGTATTTGATATTGTCACGTAGAGGGGACCAGTGCTTCTGCTATGCGATTTTCAAAGAGTGATTTGTACACAATGTTGCAACTCTCATGGGGGCGGCCCATTCACTTGGCTGCCCTACGTGTGCAAAAAGAAGCCCCTGCTCCTATTTAGGGGCGACCAGCTTTGCACAATGTTTTTAAAGACGCGTTCTCCCCTGTGACTATCACAGCAGAATCACATGGCATTTGGGGTGCCTCGAAAGGATAACGGCACCTGCGTGTTGTGCAGCGATTGTCATACAATTTAAAAATCAGATTGTATGGTGTGTGATAATAGGTCTTCTCCTTCAATGGAGGAGGTTCCGGATCCTCCCATTCCAGTGCAGCTTTACTGCCATAATGAATGGTGATATTAGCGTAAAATCAAAGCCTCAACCTTCAGGATCCTCTGCCAAGGAGGAGGTGATATCTTCTCCCTCTACCTGGAAGATTGGCTGTAATACTTGGTCTGGGGAATCAGCCTGCCTAATCTGCTGGACTGGAGTCACCCCTGAAGTGCTTAGTACCCCTCAAGTTAGAGAGGGTTGAATCGCTTGGATTAGACCTGGAGCAGAACCCACACTGTTCGTCCGATTCTGTCTCTGGTTGCCCGAGATGACCGAAAAACTCTGCCAGGGGGTTGGGGACTATTTTGCTGAGCAAGTTTGACACCTGCTGACTCTCATACTCCTTGTCTCTGGCAAGCTGCCTGAATCAGTTGCTGCAAAGTAGCTTTTTAGGCATAGGGTCATCTCCACATGACCAACATTTGCCTTTCGGGCACTGAGCCCTCGGAGGAGAAGCTGTGTGCGTTCTCTTAACCACTTAAGCCCCGGACCATTTGGTAGCTAAAGGACCAGAGGTGAATTCAGAATTTTGCACTGCGCTGATTTAACTGTAAATTGTGCGGACATGCAATGTTGTACCCAAACGAAATTTGCGTCCTTTTCTTCCCACAAATAGAGCTTTCTTTTAATGGTATTTGATTGCCTCTGTGATTTTAATTTTTTGCGATATAAACGGAAAAAGACCGAAAATTTTGAAAAAAAATGATATTTTATACTTTTTGTTATAAGAAAAATCGAATAAACTCAATTTTAGTCATACATTTAGGCCAAAATGTATTCAGCCACATGTCTTTAGTAAAAAAAATGTCAATAAGCGTATATTTATCGGTTTGCGCAAAAGTTATAGCGTTTACAAACTAGGGTACATTTTCTGGAATTTACACAGCTTTTAATTTATGACTGCCTATCTCATTTCTTGAGGTGCTAAAATGACAGGGCAGTACAAAACCCCCCCAAATGACCCCATTTTAGAAAGTAGACACCCCAAGGAAATTGCTGAGAGGCATGTTGAGCCCATTGAATATTTTTTTATTTTGTCCCAAGTGATTGAATAATGACAAAAAAAAAAAAAATTACAAAAAGTTGTCACTAAATGATATATTGCTCACACATGCCATGGTTATATGTGGAATTGCACCCCAAAATACATTCTGCTGCTTCTCCTGAGTACGGGAATACCACATGTGTGGGACTTTTTAGGAGCCTAGCCACGTACGGGACCCCGGAAACCAAGCACCGCCTTCAGGATTTCTAAGGGCGCAAATTTTTGATTTCACTCCTCACTACCTATCACAGTTTTGAAGGCCATAAAATGCCAAAATAGCACAAAACCCCCCCAAATGACCCCATTTTAGAAAGTAGACACCCCAAGGAAATTGCTGAGAGGCCTGTTGAGCCCATTGAATATTTTTTTTTTTGTCCCAAGTGATTGAATAATGACAAAAAAAAATAAAAAATTACAAAAAGTTGTCACTAAATGATATATTGCTCACACATGCCATGGTTATATGTGGAATTGCACCCCAAAATACATTCTGCTGCTTCTCCTGAGTACGGGGATACCACATGTGTGGGACTTTTTAGGAGCCTAGCCACGTACGGGACCCCGGAAACCAAGCACCGCCTCCAGGATTTCTAAGGGCGCAAATTTTTGATTTCACTCCTCACTACCTATCACAGTTTTGAAGGCCATAAAATGCCAAAATAGCACAAAACCCCCCCAAATGACCCCATTTTGGAAAGTAGACACCCCAAGCTGTTTGCTGAGAGGCATGGTGAGTATTTTACAGCTCTCATTTGTTTTTGAAAATGAAGAAAGAACATTTTTTTTTTTTTTTTTTCAATTTTCAAAACTTTGTGACAAAAAGCGAGATCTGCAAAATACTCACAATACCTCTCAGCAAATAGCTTGGGGTGTCTACTTTCCAAAATGGGGTCATTTGGGGGGGTTTTGTGCCATCTGGGCATTCCATGGCCTCCGAAACTGTGATAGGCAGTGAGAAGTGAAATCAAAAATTTACACCCTTAGAAAGCCTGAAGGCGGTGCTTGGTTTTTGGGGTCCCGTACGCGGCTAGGCTCCCAAAAAGTCTCACACATGTGGTATCCCCGTACTCAGGAGAAGCAACAGAATGTATTTTGGGGTGTAATTCCACATATGCCCATGGCATGTTTGAGCAATATATCATTTAGTGACAACTTTGTGCAAAAAAAAAAAAAAAAAATTGTATTTTTTCCGCAACTTGTGTCAACATATAAAATATTCCATGGACTCGACATGCCTCTCAGTATATAGCTTGGGGTGTCTACTTTCCAAAATGGGGTCATTTGGGGGGGTTTTGAACTGTTCTGGCATTTTATACACAACATTAGGAAGCTTACATCCACTCTTCTAACCACTTGAAGACAAAGCCCTTTTTGACACTTTTTGTTTACATGAAAACATATTTTTTTTTGCAAGAAAATTATGTTGAACCCCCAAACATTATATATATTTTTAAAGCAAAGGCCCTACAGAATAAAATGGTGGGTGTTGCATTTTTTTTTTCTACACAGTATTTGCGCAGCGATTTTTCAAACGCATTTTTTTGGGAAAAAATACACTTTTTTTAATTTTAATGCACTAAAACACACTATATTGCCCAAATGTTTGATGAAATAAAAAAGATGATCTTAGGCCGAGTACATAGATACCAAACACGACATGCTTTAAAATTTCGCACAAACGCGCATTGGCGACAAACTACATACATTTTTAAAAGCCTTTAAAAGCATTTACAGGTTACCCCGTTAGATTTACAGAGGAGGGCTACTGCTAAAATTACTGCCCTCGATCTGACCTTCGCGGTGATACCTCACATGCATGGTGCAATTGCTGTTTACATATGACGCCAGACCGACGCTTGCGTTCGCCATTGGGCAAGAGCAGGGCAGGACAGGGGTGCTTTTTTTTTTTTTTTTTATTATTAATTTTGCTTTTTTATTTTATTTTTAAACTGTTGCTTCCATATTTTTTTTTTTTATCACTTTTATTGTTATCTCAGGGAATGTAAATATCCCCTATGATAGCAATAGGTAATGACAGGTACTCTTTTTTGAAAAAACTGGGGTCTATTGGACCCTAGATCTTTCCTCTGCCCTCAAAGCATCTGACCACACCAAGATCGGTGTGATAAAATGCTTTCCCAATTTCCCAATGGCGCTTTTTATATCCGGGGGGGGGGACATTCCCTCCCACTGCTTGTAAAAGCAGTCCAGAGGCTAATTAGCCACTAGGATTGCTTTTACATGAAAGCCGGCCGCTGGCTGAAAAGAATGATACCAAGATGATACCTAAACCCGCAGGCATCATTCTGGTATAAACATTCAAAGTCCAGCAACATACCAGTACGTTGCTGGTCCTTGTTGGACATGTATTGTAATCTTTTTTTTCATGCAGCCTGTTGGCTGAACGAAAAAAAAAGATTGATCGGTGGGTATGCCCACCATTAGAATACCGCCCTTCATCCACCCACTTCTAATGATGGGCATACATGCACCATTTATATATGCCGAAGCATGGGGGCATCTTCTCGCAAAAGTTATGCCGCGTACACATGGTCAGACTTTTCCACGGGCAAGCCTCCGTCGGAATTTCGACCGTATGTACGCGGCATTAGGAGCAAAATCGCTCCTCCGCTCCTGCTGCCCCCATGCTTCTGCATATATGCTTTTTTTTTTAACTGTGGTGGTGAAATTACCTCCTACAGCACTGGAGTCGCAGGGATCAGGCCTGTCTCTGCGAACGCTGCAGTTATGTGTGTTTTTGTTTTGTAAGTGACAGTGATCGATCGATACTGCACTTGGGTGGCCTGGGCTGGACGGAGGGGCAAAACGCAGGTGCTAGCAGGTATCTGGGCTGATCCCACTAACACTGCGTTTTTGGGAACCCTAAACTGCTGGGGACGCTAGTATAGATCTGATCAGATCAGATATTGAGCTGATCAGATACTATACCACTAAGGGGGGTGTATGCTTCACATGTGGGTGTTAGCGCTACTGGCACTAACCTGACGCTGCCTGGGGTGTGACGCAGACCCTCTCTGACGCTAAAACCTAACTGATATCACCCGCCGGGCGATCAGGGGGTTAAACCTTTATTGGGTTATATACGGCGGGTGCCCTGACACTATAAAAAGCAAACTAACTAACCAGCGTCACCCGTAACACTTATATGATGATCACTGGTGAAAGGGTTAACTAGGGGCAATTAGGGGGTTAAAACCTTTATTAGGTAATATATGGGGGTACCTGACGCTATATAAAAACCTGACGGCGAACCTAAAAAAAAATTACTGGCTACCTATCGGCATCACCGACACTAAGACAACGATCATAAAAACGATTGCTTAGCGACAGTGGTGATAGGGGGTGAAAGGGTTACCTGGGGGGCGATCAGGGGGTTAAACCTTTATTAGATAATATATGGGGGTACCTGACGCTATAAAAACCTGCGGCGAACCTAAAAAAAATTACTGGCTACCGATCAGCATCACCGACGCTAAGACATCGATCAGAAAAATTATCGCATACCCACGGCGGTGCTAGGGGGTGAAAGGGTTACCTGGGGGGTGATCAAGGGGGTTAAACCTTTATTAGGTAATATATGGGGGTACCCGACGCTATAAAAACCTGCGGCGAACCTAAAAAAAATTACTGGCTACCGATCAGCATCGCCGACGCTAAGACATCGATCAGAAAAATTATAACTTAGTGACAGTGGTGATAGGGGGTGAAAGGGTTACCTGGGGGGCGATCAAGGGGGTTAAACCTTCATTAGGTAATATATGGGGGTACCCGACGCTATAAAAACCTGCGGCGAACCTAAAAAAAATTACTGGCTACCGATCAGCATCGCCGACGCTAAGACATCGATCAGAAAAATTATCGCTTAGTGACAGTGGTGATAGGGGGTGAAAGGGTTACCTGGGGGGGCGATCAAGGGGGTTAAACCTTTATTAGGTAATATATGGGGGTACCCGACGCTATAAAAACCTGCGGCGAACCTAAAAAAAATTACTGGCTACCGATCAGCATCACCGACGCTAAGACATCGATCAGAAAAATTATCGCATAGCCACGGCGGTGCTAGGGGGTGAAAGGGTTACCTGGGGGGTGATCAAGGGGGTTAAACCTTTATTAGGTAATATATGGGGGTACCCGACGCTATAAAAACCTGCGGCGAACCTAAAAAAAATTACTGGCTACCGATCAGCATCGCCGACGCTAAGACATCGATCAGAAAAATTATAACTTAGTGACAGTGGTGATAGGGGGTGAAAGGGTTACCTGGGGGGCGATCAAGGGGGTTAAACCTTCATTAGGTAATATATGGGGGTACCCGACGCTATAAAAACCTGCGGCGCACCTAAAAAAAATTACTGGCTACCGATCAGCATCACCGACGCTAAGACATCGATCAGAAAAATTATTGCTTAGTGACAGTGGTGATAGGGGGTGAAAGGGTTATCTGGGGGGTGATCAGGGGGTTAAACCTTTATTAGGGGGGGTTAGGGGGCTACACTGGACCTAAAACTAAATGTAGTGACACTTTTACAGTCACAAATGTCACTGATTGCAGTGATCACTAAATAAATGGTCACTGCAATCAGTGACACTGTGACTGGGGGCTGGGGGGGGCTGGGGGGTGATCTGGGGGTGTCTGGGGGGGCCTGGGGGGGCGATTTATGTGCCTATGTGTCCTGGTGTCAGTGTGCTGTTTTGTGTACTAACCTGCATCTTCTCCTGTACGGCGCTCGGTATATGTGAGCGCCCCAGGAGAGATGACATCACTTCCTCCTTCCTGGCAGGCAGGGGAAGCTCTCTCATTCGCCGGGAGCGATCGAGAGGGGGTGGCCGGAATCGAACGGCCGTCCCCTCATGCCGGATCACTCCCGAAGGTAAAAGACCGCTCACTGTAAAGAAGGGGGGTCCGATCGGACCCCCCAACTATACAAAGGCAATCACGTACATATACGTGATTCTGCCTGTCGGTGCCATTCTGCTGACGTATATTTACAGTGGGCGGTCGTTAAGTGGTTAAGCGTACATTTGCGCCCTTTGTACTGGGGTCTGCCAGGACTGGAGGAGTCACTTTCTGCCCTGAAAAAATCCTGATGATCCAGAGGGCCTCTGGACCTCCTTGAGCGGGTGTGAGTGGCCTGGGTTGCAATAGATAAGAAGGCACGCTCATCAGGGCTCAATGCACTCTTTTTCCCGCATCTTCTTACCAAAAGTTGGCCCTACCTGATAGTGCAGTGGTCTTGATTAGGGATGAGCTTCGTGTTCGAGTCGAACATACGTTCGACTCGAACATTGGCTGTTCGATCGTTCGACGAAGATCGAACGATTTGGGCCGTTCGCGCCAAATTCGAGTGACGCGAACGGCCCACAATGCACTACGCCATCGCAGTGTCATCCAGGCGCTGTGATTGGCCAAGCATGCACTGTGACCCCGCATGCTTGGCCAATCACAGCGCCGGCAGCGAGGAGAGCAATGATTGGCCACAGGCAGGATGCCTGTGGCCAATTATTGCTGAGGGTGTTTAGTACACGCCCCACACTATAAAAGGCCGCCAGCACGGCGGCCTAGTGTAGTGTGTTCCGGAGCAGGGATAGAGTAGCATAGGCAGGGACAGTGACTGTTATTTCTTTCTTGCTTAACCTGGATTCCTTTAGTTTAGGGAAAGAGAAGGATAGGTAGGGAGAGTGTCAGTGTGTTTTGTGCTTCTGCTATAGTGTGCTTAAAAAAAACATTTATTCTAGGGACAGAAAACTCTAGGTAGGGACAGTGTCAGTTTCTTTCACTCTGCAAGTCCTTGTTTCCAGGGACCTGTAAGGACAGTGAGTTAATTGTCCTTGTGCTATATTGTGCTTAAAAAAAACATTTATTCTAGGGACAGAAAACTCTAGGTAGGGACAGTGTCAGTTTCTTTCACTCTGCAAGTCCTTGTTTCCAGGGACCTGTAAGGACAGTGAGTTAATTGTCCTTGTGCTATATTGTGATTAAAAAAAACATTTATTCTAGGGACAGAAAACTCTAGGTAGGGACAGTGTCAGTTTCTTTCACTCTGCAAGTCCTTGTTTCCAGGGACCTGTAAGGACAGTGAGTTAATTTTCCTTGTGCTATATTGTGATTAAAAAAAACATTTTTTCTAGGGACAGAAAACTGTAGGTAGGGAGAGTGTTTTTTTTCTTTCACTCTGCAAGTCCTTGTTTCCAGGGACCTGTAAGGACAGTGAGTTAATTGTCCTTGTGCTATATTGTGCTTAAAAAAAACATTTATTCTAGGGACAGAAAACTCTAGGTAGGGACAGTGTCAGTTTCTTTCACTCTGCAAGTCCTTGTTTCCAGGGACCTGTAAGGACAGTGAGTTAATTTTCCTTGTGCTATATTGTGATTAAAAAAAACATTTATTCTAGGGACAGAAAACTCTAGGTAGGGACAGTGTCAGTTTCTTTCACTCTGCAAGTCCTTGTTTCCAGGGACCTGTAAGGACAGTGAGTTAATTTTCCTTGTGCTATATTGTGATTAAAAAAAACATTTTTTCTAGGGACAGAAAACTGTAGGTAGGGAGAGTGTTTTTTTTCTTTCACTCTGCAAGTCCTTGTTTCCAGGGACCTGTAAGGACAGTGAGTTAATTGTCCTTGTGCTATATTGTGCTTAAAAAAAACATTTATTCTAGGGACAGAAAACTCTAGGTAGGGACAGTGTCAGTTTCTTTCACTCTGCAAGTCCTTGTTTCCAGGGACCTGTAAGGACAGTGAGTTAATTGTCCTTGTGCTATATTGTGATTAAAAAAAACATTTATTCTAGGGACAGAAAACTCTAGGTAGGGACAGTGTCAGTTTCTTTCACTCTGCAAGTCCTTGTTTCCAGGGACCTGTAAGGACAGTGAGTTAATTTTCCTTGTGCTATATTGTGATTAAAAAAAAACATTTTTTCTAGGGACAGAAAACTGTAGGTAGGGAGAGTGTTTTTTTTCTTTCACTCTGCAAGTCCTTGTTTCCAGGGACCTGTAAGGACAGTGAGTTAATTGTCCTTGTGCTATATTGTGCTTAAAAAAAACATTTATTCTAGGGACAGAAAACTCTAGGTAGGGACAGTGTCAGTTTCTTTCACTCTGCAAGTCCTTGTTTCCAGGGACCTGTAAGGACAGTGAGTTAATTTTCCTTGTGCTATATTGTGATTAAAAAAAACATTTATTCTAGGGACAGAAAACTCTAGGTAGGGACAGTGTCAGTTTCTTTCACTCTGCAAGTCCTTGTTTCCAGGGACCTGTAAGGACAGTGAGTTAATTTTCCTTGTGCTATATTGTGATTAAAAAAAACATTTTTTCTAGGGACAGAAAACTGTAGGTAGGGAGAGTGTTTTTTTTCTTTCACTCTGCAAGTCCTTGTTTCCAGGGACCTGTAAGGACAGTGAGTTAATTGTCCTTGTGCTATATTGTGCTTAAAAAAAACATTTATTCTAGGGACAGAAAACTCTAGGTAGGGACAGTGTCAGTTTCTTTCACTCTGCAAGTCCTTGTTTCCAGGGACCTGTAAGGACAGTGAGTTAATTGTCCTTGTGCTATATTGTGATTAAAAAAAACATTTATTCTAGGGACAGAAAACTCTAGGTAGGGACAGTGTCAGTTTCTTTCACTCTGCAAGTCCTTGTTTCCAGGGACCTGTAAGGACAGTGAGTTAATTTTCCTTGTGCTATATTGTGATTAAAAAAAACATTTTTTCTAGGGACAGAAAACTGTAGGTAGGGAGAGTGTTTTTTTTCTTTCACTCTGCAAGTCCTTGTTTCCAGGGACCTGTAAGGACAGTGAGTTAATTGTCCTTGTGCTATATTGTGCTTAAAAAAAACATTTATTCTAGGGACAGAAAACTCTAGGTAGGGACAGTGTCAGTTTCTTTCACTCTGCAAGTCCTTGTTTCCAGGGACCTGTAAGGACAGTGAGTTAATTTTCCTTGTGCTATATTGTGATTAAAAAAAACATTTTTTCTAGGGACAGAAAACTGTAGGTAGGGAGAGTGTTTTTTTTCTTTCACTCTGCAAGTCCTTGTTTCCAGGGACCTGTAAGGACAGTGAGTTAATTGTCCTTGTGCTATATTGTGCTTAAAAAAAACATTTATTCTAGGGACAGAAAACTCTAGGTAGGGACAGTGTCAGTTTCTTTCACTCTGCAAGTCCTTGCTTCCAGGGACCTGTAAGGACAGTGAGTTAATTGTCCTTGTGCTATATTGTGATTAAAAAAAACATTTATTCTAGGGACAGAAAACTCTAGGTAGGGACAGTGTCAGTTTCTTTCACTCTGCAAGTCCTTGTTTCCAGGGACCTGTAAGGACAGTGAGTTAATTTTCCTTGTGCTATATTGTGATTAAAAAAAACATTTATTCTAGGGACAGAAAACTCTAGGTAGGGACAGTGTCAGTTTCTTTCACTCTGCAAGTCCTTGTTTCCAGGGACCTGTAAGGACAGTGAGTTAATTTTCCTTGTGCTATATTGTGATTAAAAAAAACATTTTTTCTAGGGACAGAAAACTGTAGGTAGGGAGAGTGTTTTTTTTCTTTCACTCTGCAAGTCCTTGTTTCCAGGGACCTGTAAGGACAGTGAGTTAATTGTCCTTGTGCTATATTGTGCTTAAAAAAAACATTTATTCTAGGGACAGAAAACTCTAGGTAGGGACAGTGTCAGTTTCTTTCACTCTGCAAGTCCTTGTTTCCAGGGACCTGTAAGGACAGTGAGTTAATTTTCCTTGTGCTATATTGTGATTAAAAAAAACATTTATTCTAGGGACAGAAAACTCTAGGTAGGGACAGTGTCAGTTTCTTTCACTCTGCAAGTCCTTGTTTCCAGGGACCTGTAAGGACAGTGAGTTAATTGTACTTGTGCTATATTGTGATTAAAAAAAACATTTATTCTAGGGACAGAAAACTCTAGGTAGGGACAGTGTCAGTTTCTTTCACTCTGCAAGTCCTTGTTTCCAGGGACCTGTAAGGACAGTGAGTTAATTTTCCTTGTGCTATATTGTGATTAAAAAAAACATTTTTTCTAGGGACAGAAAACTGTAGGTAGGGAGAGTGTTTTTTTTCTTTCACTCTGCAAGTCCTTGTTTCCAGGGACCTGTAAGGACAGTGAGTTAATTGTCCTTGTGCTATATTGTGCTTAAAAAAAACATTTATTCTAGGGACAGAAAACTCTAGGTAGGGACAGTGTCAGTTTCTTTCACTCTGCAAGTCCTTGTTTCCAGGGACCTGTAAGGACAGTGAGTTAATTTTCCTTGTGCTATATTGTGATTAAAAAAAACATTTTTTCTAGGGACAGAAAACTGTAGGTAGGGAGAGTGTTTTTTTTCTTTCACTCTGCAAGTCCTTGTTTCCAGGGACCTGTAAGGACAGTGAGTTAATTGTCCTTGTGCTATATTGTGCTTAAAAAAAACATTTATTCTAGGGACAGAAAACTCTAGGTAGGGACAGTGTCAGTTTCTTTCACTCTGCAAGTCCTTGCTTCCAGGGACCTGTAAGGACAGTGAGTTAATTGTCCTTGTGCTATATTGTGATTAAAAAAAACATTTATTCTAGGGACAGAAAACTCTAGGTAGGGACAGTGTCAGTTTCTTTCACTCTGCAAGTCCTTGTTTCCAGGGACCTGTAAGGACAGTGAGTTAATTTTCCTTGTGCTATATTGTGATTAAAAAAAACATTTATTCTAGGGACAGAAAACTCTAGGTAGGGACAGTGTCAGTTTCTTTCACTCTGCAAGTCCTTGTTTCCAGGGACCTGTAAGGACAGTGAGTTAATTTTCCTTGTGCTATATTGTGATTAAAAAAAACATTTTTTCTAGGGACAGAAAACTGTAGGTAGGGAGAGTGTTTTTTTTCTTTCACTCTGCAAGTCCTTGTTTCCAGGGACCTGTAAGGACAGTGAGTTAATTGTCCTTGTGCTATATTGTGCTTAAAAAAAACATTTATTCTAGGGACAGAAAACTCTAGGTAGGGACAGTGTCAGTTTCTTTCACTCTGCAAGTCCTTGTTTCCAGGGACCTGTAAGGACAGTGAGTTAATTTTCCTTGTGCTATATTGTGATTAAAAAAAACATTTTTTCTAGGGACAGAAAACTGTAGGTAGGGAGAGTGTTTTTTTTCTTTCACTCTGCAAGTCCTTGTTTCCAGGGACCTGTAAGGACAGTGAGTTAATTGTCCTTGTGCTATATTGTGCTTAAAAAAAACATTTTTTCTAGGGACAGAAAACTGTAGGTAGGGAGAGTGTTTTTTTTTTTTCACTCTGCAAGTCCTTGTTTCCAGGGACCTGTAAGGACAGTGAGTTAATTGTCCTTGTGCTATATTGTGCTTAAAAAAAACATTTATTCTAGGGACAGAAAACTCTAGGTAGGGACAGTGTCAGTTTCTTTCACTCTGCAAGTCCTTGTTTCCAGGGACCTGTAAGGACAGTGAGTTAATTTTCCTTGTGCTATATTGTGATTAAAAAAAACATTTTTTCTAGGGACAGAAAACTGTAGGTAGGGAGAGTGTTTTTTTTCTTTCACTCTGCAAGTCCTTGTTTCCAGGGACCTGTAAGGACAGTGAGTTAATTGTCCTTGTGCTATATTGTGCTTAAAAAAAACATTTATTCTAGGGACAGAAAACTCTAGGTAGGGACAGTGTCAGTTTCTTTCACTCTGCAAGTCCTTGTTTCCAGGGACCTGTAAGGACAGTGAGTTAATTGTCCTTGTGCTATATTGTGATTAAAAAAAACATTTATTCTAGGGACAGAAAACTCTAGGTAGGGACAGTGTCAGTTTCTTTCACTCTGCAAGTCCTTGTTTCCAGGGACCTGTAAGGACAGTGAGTTAATTTTCCTTGTGCTATATTGTGATTAAAAAAAACATTTTTTCTAGGGACAGAAAACTGTAGGTAGGGAGAGTGTTTTTTTTCTTTCACTCTGCAAGTCCTTGTTTCCAGGGACCTGTAAGGACAGTGAGTTAATTGTCCTTGTGCTATATTGTGCTTAAAAAAAACATTTATTCTAGGGACAGAAAACTCTAGGTAGGGACAGTGTCAGTTTCTTTCACTCTGCAAGTCCTTGTTTCCAGGGACCTGTAAGGACAGTGAGTTAATTTTCCTTGTGCTATATTGTGATTAAAAAAAACATTTTTTCTAGGGACAGAAAACTGTAGGTAGGGAGAGTGTTTTTTTTCTTTCACTCTGCAAGTCCTTGTTTCCAGGGACCTGTAAGGACAGTGAGTTAATTGTCCTTGTGCTATATTGTGCTTAAAAAAAACATTTATTCTAGGGACAGAAAACTCTAGGTAGGGACAGTGTCAGTTTCTTTCACTCTGCAAGTCCTTGCTTCCAGGGACCTGTAAGGACAGTGAGTTAATTGTCCTTGTGCTATATTGTGATTAAAAAAAACATTTATTCTAGGGACAGAAAACTCTAGGTAGGGACAGTGTCAGTTTCTTTCACTCTGCAAGTCCTTGTTTCCAGGGACCTGTAAGGACAGTGAGTTAATTTTCCTTGTGCTATATTGTGATTAAAAAAAACATTTATTCTAGGGACAGAAAACTCTAGGTAGGGACAGTGTCAGTTTCTTTCACTCTGCAAGTCCTTGTTTCCAGGGACCTGTAAGGACAGTGAGTTAATTTTCCTTGTGCTATATTGTGATTAAAAAAAACATTTTTTCTAGGGACAGAAAACTGTAGGTAGGGAGAGTGTTTTTTTTCTTTCACTCTGCAAGTCCTTGTTTCCAGGGACCTGTAAGGACAGTGAGTTAATTGTCCTTGTGCTATATTGTGCTTAAAAAAAACATTTATTCTAGGGACAGAAAACTCTAGGTAGGGACAGTGTCAGTTTCTTTCACTCTGCAAGTCCTTGTTTCCAGGGACCTGTAAGGACAGTGAGTTAATTTTCCTTGTGCTATATTGTGATTAAAAAAAACATTTTTTCTAGGGACAGAAAACTGTAGGTAGGGAGAGTGTTTTTTTTCTTTCACTCTGCAAGTCCTTGTTTCCAGGGACCTGTAAGGACAGTGAGTTAATTGTCCTTGTGCTATATTGTGCTTAAAAAAAACATTTTTTCTAGGGACAGAAAACTGTAGGTAGGGAGAGTGTTTTTTTTTTTTCACTCTGCAAGTCCTTGTTTCCAGGGACCTGTAAGGACAGTGAGTTAATTGTCCTTGTGCTATATTGTGCTTAAAAAAAACATTTATTCTAGGGACAGAAAACTCTAGGTAGGGACAGTGTCAGTTTCTTTCACTCTGCAAGTCCTTGTTTCCAGGGACCTGTAAGGACAGTGAGTTAATTTTCCTTGTGCTATATTGTGATTAAAAAAAACATTTTTTCTAGGGACAGAAAACTGTAGGTAGGGAGAGTGTTTTTTTTCTTTCACTCTGCAAGTCCTTGTTTCCAGGGACCTGTAAGGACAGTGAGTTAATTGTCCTTGTGCTATATTGTGCTTAAAAAAAACATTTATTCTAGGGACAGAAAACTCTAGGTAGGGACAGTGTCAGTTTCTTTCACTCTGCAAGTCCTTGTTTCCAGGGACCTGTAAGGACAGTGAGTTAATTTTCCTTGTGCTATATTGTGATTAAAAAAAACATTTATTCTAGGGACAGAAAACTCTAGGTAGGGACAGTGTCAGTTTCTTTCACTCTGCAAGTCCTTGTTTCCAGGGACCTGTAAGGACAGTGAGTTAATTTTCCTTGTGCTATATTGTGATTAAAAAAAACATTTTTTCTAGGGACAGAAAACTGTAGGTAGGGAGAGTGTTTTTTTTCTTTCACTCTGCAAGTCCTTGTTTCCAGGGACCTGTAAGGACAGTGAGTTAATTTTCCTTGTGCTATATTGTGATTAAAAAAAACATTTTTTCTAGGGACAGAAAACTGTAGGTAGGGAGAGTGTTTTTTTTCTTTCACTCTGCAAGTCCTTGTTTCCAGGGACCTGTAAGGACAGTGAGTTAATTGTCCTTGTGCTATATTGTGCTTAAAAAAAACATTTTTTCTAGGGACAGAAAACTGTAGGTAGGGAGAGTGTTTTTTTTTTTTCACTCTGCAAGTCCTTGTTTCCAGGGACCTGTAAGGACAGTGAGTTAATTGTCCTTGTGCTATATTGTGCTTAAAAAAAACATTTATTCTAGGGACAGAAAACTCTAGGTAGGGACAGTGTCAGTTTCTTTCACTCTGCAAGTCCTTGTTTCCAGGGACCTGGAGAGACATTGAGTGAATTGTCCTTGTGCTATATTGTGATTAAAAAAAACATTTATTCTAGGGACAGAAAACTCTAGGTAGGGACAGTGTCAGTTTCTTTCACTGTGAAAGTCCTTGTTTCAAGGGACAGAGAAGGACACCTGAAGGTAGCCCTTATTGCTTTTTTCCCATCTCCCTGCAGGCCATCTATTAGAATGTCTGGAAGGCAAACAAGGAGAGGCAGACAGTCAGGAGGCAATAAAAGAGGGCAAGCAGGCTCTGTGTCTGGGGGCAACAGTGCTGGTCGTGGACGCGGTGCATTGTCATCAGCACATGGCCATGGGACACGCTTGTCCTTGTTTTCGGCAGCTGGACATGTTGAGCCACATCATGCCGAAGACTTGGTAGAGTGGATGACCAAGCCCTCCTCCTCCTCCTCATCCTCTCTCACCCAGGCTCAGGGTACTGGAAAAGCAGCTGCCAAAGCGTCGTCTTCCCTGGTATCAATGTCAGACAAATCATCAGTCACTCCTTCCCTAGACCCACCATGTCCTCCTCCTGAGGAGTCCCCCGAACTGTTTCAGCACAGTGTTGGGTACATGCTCCAGGAGGATGCCCAGCGTTTCGAAGGGTCTGATGATGAAACCCAGCTAGAGGAAGGCAGTAGCGTGAGAGCAGACAGAGGGGATGCTCAAGAAGGACACCAATCTGGCAGTCATGTTCCAGCAGCTGCAGCATACTGCCAGATTGGCTCCAGTGATGAGGAGGGAGGGGATGATGAGGTCAATGACTCCACGTGGGTGCCTAATAGGAGAGAGGAGGAGGAGGAGGATGAGGAGGAGGCACATCTCCAACGAGGCAGGATGCCCTTTGGTGGCCAGCGTAAGGGCAGTACACCGACGGAATCACACCGCAGAGCTCCGCCTGTGCAGGGCGCTGCCTCTGCCCGTCATTCAAAAAGTTCTTTGGTGTGGGCCTTTTTTGAGGCTAGTGCATCAGATCGCACAGCTGCTGTTTGCAACATATGTCTCAAGCGTATATCGCGTGGCCAAAACATCAGCCGCTTGGGTACCACATGCCTGACCAGACATATGTTGACCTGCCATGCAGCTCGTTGGCAAGCCTACCTCAAAGACCCACACCAAAGAACAAAGCGGACCTCTCCTTGCACCGCATCAGCTGGGATCTCCAACCCCACTATAACTTCAGTCCTCTCTGAAACATGCACTGAGAGGAATGAAGGTGTAGAATTAGGTGTGTCACAGCCAAGTACTTGCGCCCACTCTGCTAGCAGTACACCGACGTCCGATTCTAGCAGGCAAATTTCCCTGCCCCAGCTGCTGGACCGTCGAAAGAAGTTCACTCCCAGCCATCCACATGCCCAGCGGTTGAATGCTAGCTTGGCTAAATTGCTAGCGCTTCAACTGCTGCCTTTTCAGTTGGTAGACTCGGCCCCCTTCCGTGAGTTTGTGCAATGTGCGGTTCCTCAGTGGCAGGTTCCCAAACGCCACTTTTTCTCACGGAAGGCTATTCCGGCTCTCTACCGGCATGTGGAAGGCAATGTCTTGGCCTCGCTGGACAGGGCGGTCAGCGGTAAGGTGCATATTACCGCTGACTCATGGTCCAGCAGGCATGGACAGGGACGTTACCTTTCTTTCACGGCCCATTGGGTCACTCTTTTGGCAGCTGGGAAGGATTCAGGACAAGGTGCAGTAGTGTTGGAGGTTGTCCCACCGCCACGCCTCCAAAATGCTACTACTGGTTGTGACACACCTCTCTCCTCCACCCCCTCCTCTTCTTCTTCCTCCATGGCCTCTTCCTGTGGTTTGTCCTATGAACCAGCGGTGCTCCGTAGCCGTTCACGGGGCTACGCAAGTACGCAGGCAAAAAGATGCCATGCCGTGCTTGCGCTGGTGTGTTTGGGGGACAGAAGCCACACTGGGGCAGAGGTCCTGTCTGCTCTGCAGGGCCAGGCCGAGAGGTGGTTGACGCCACGCCAGCTTAAGCCAGGAATGGTGGTTTGCGACAATGGCACCAACCTCCTCTCCGCCCTCCGACAGGGACAACTGACCCATGTGCCCTGTGTGGCTCACGTCCTTAACCTGGTGGTGCAGCGCTTCTTGGGCAGGTACCCGGGCTTACAGGATGTCCTGAGGCAGGCCAGGAAAGTCTGTGTGCATTTCCGCAGATCTTATAATGCCAGTGCTCGCCTGGCTGAGCTGCAAAAGGAGTTGAACCTGCCCAAGAACCGCCTTATATGTGACATGCCCACCAGGTGGAACTCAACGTTGGCCATGCTGCAGCGGCTGCACACGCAGCAGAGGGCCATCAATGAGTACCTGTGCGACTACGGCACCAGGACAGGGTCAGGGGAGCTTGGTTTTTTTTCTCCACGCCAGTGGGGCATGATCAGGGATGCATGCACTGTCCTGGCACCATTTGAGGAGGCCACGAGGATGGTGAGCAGTGACAGTGCATGCATCAGTGACACTGTACCTCTTGTCCACCTGTTGGAGCACACGCTGCGTGGAATAATGGACAGGGCACTTGAGGCAGAACAGAGGCAGGAAGAGGAGGACTTCCTTGCCTCTCAAGGCCCCCTTTACCCAGACAGTGTTCCTTCTGTCCCACCCATCGCACAGGAAGAGGAGGAGGAGGAGGAGGAGGAGGAGGAGGATTGTGTCAGCATGGAGGTGGAGGCTGGCACTCAGCATCATCAGCAGCAGTCTTTTAGGGATGATTTACAGTCCCAAGAAACCAGTGGACTTGTACGTGGCTGGGAGGAGGTGGCTGCGGATCATGTCGTCCTTAGTGACCCAGAGGACTCCGGAGCGAATGCCTCAGCAAACCTACGCTGCATGGCCTCCCTGATCCTGCAAAGTCTGCGGAAGGATCCTCGTATTCTTCGGATCAAGGAGAGGGACCATTACTGGCTGGCCACTCTCCTTGATCCACGGTACAAGGGTAAGGTTGCGGACCTTATGTTACCGTCGCAGAGGGAGCAGAGGATGAGACAACTCCGGGAGGCCTTGCAGAAAGGTCTGTGCAACGCGTTCCCAGAGACTGGGAGGTTGCAAACTCCTGGTCCTGGACAACGAGTTGCTGAGGCTTCGGCCAGTCAAAGAAGGAGCGGTGGGGAAGGTGGCCGTCTGACCGATGCGTTCAGACAATTCTTTAGTCCGCAGCCCCAAAGTATGATCGGTTCCAGCAACCATCGCCAGCGTCTGATAAACATGGTGCAGGAATATCTAGGGGCAAGGTCAGACTTGGACACCTTCCCCACCGAAAATCCTCTGGCTTACTGGGTCTTGAGGATGGATCACTGGCCAGAGCTTGCACAGTATGCAATTGAGCTACTGGCCTGTCCTGCATCCAGCGTTCTTTCGGAACGCACATTCAGTGCTGCTGGAGGATTTGTCACGGATCACAGGGTGCGCCTGTCCACCGACTCGGTTGATCGACTGACTTTCATCAAGATGAACCAGTCTTGGATCACCACCAGCTACCACACACCTGATGCTGATATAACAGACTAATTGATTTTAAAATGTCACATCCCTTCAAGACTGATGCTGATGCTGAGTGCCTGTGCTGTTATGTTGACTGGCTATCCTCCTCCTCCGAGTCCTCAATGATACGATTGATGATGATAGCTTGGAAGATCATTTTTGTTTATGGGTGCCGCCACCAGTGCCTAACGCCCAATTTTTCAGCCCCTGTTTAACAGGGGCGTGTAATTACAATTTTTGAAGCAATACTTTGCAACAGGGCTCATTGCTGTGCTCCAAGTACAGTATCTGTGAGGAGTTGCAGTGTTGTGCCACCAGTGCCTAAGGCCCAATTTTTCAGCCCCTGTTTAACAGGGGCGTGTCATTACAATTTTTGAAGCAATACTTTGCAACAGGGCTCATTGCTGTGCTCCAAGTACAGTATCTGTGAAGGGTTGCAGTGTTGTGCCACCAGTGCCTAAGGCCCAATTTTTCAGCCCCTGTTCAACAGGGGCATGTAATTACAATTCTTGATCTAATAATTCACAGCAGGGCCCATTGCTGCACCCACCAAGAGTAACTGTCAGGGCTTACAGTGTTGTGGCACCAGCACCACCATCAAAGGCCCAATTTTTACTACCACTGTTCAACAATTATATGTAATTAAAATTCCTGATATAATAGTTGACAGCAGGGCGTTCCAGCACCAACCAAGAGTAACTGTGAGTGCTTACAGTGTTGTGCCAACACCAACAACTAAGGGGCCTATTTCTGCAGAGTATATACGGCAGGTCCCTACTTTCAAACATCCAACTTACAAACGACTCCTACTTGCAAACGCAAGAAGACAACAGGAAGTGAGAGGAAATCTACCACTAGGAAGGAAAATTCTCTCCTGTAAGAATAAATATGGGAGAAAGGTGTCTCCTCTGTACTGATGCTTTATCAGCAATCCTTGTTTCAAGAAAAACACCACATTTCAAAAACAGTTGTCATTAGGACGGAAAGTGAGGTGAAATGTTCTGAACAGGGGCACAGACAGCAAAACAAATGTTACAGGGGTGATAACCCTTACCTATGTTTTCCAAAAAGTTTAAAAATAGATTTTTGGTCTGGAGCTACACTTCAACAATGTACCTGTTCAAAATTACAAACAGATTCTACATAAGAACAAACCTACAGTCCCTGTCTTGTATGCACCGCCTGTATACGGCTGTTCAGAGTATATAGGGCCTTTTTTATTTTATGTGCGGGGTTCCCCTTAATATCCATACAAGACCCAAAGGGGCTGGTAATGGGCTGGGGTAGGGGGGGGGTCATGGGGTAGCTATGCCATTTTTCTTAAAGATTTTCATCCATATTACCGGGACCAGACATTACATTAAAGCCGCAAGCAGTTTTAAATGGCTTTTTTTTCCTTTAGAAGTGTCATTTTGTGCAGGGACAGTTCTAAACACGGGAAACACGTGGCACTTCACAGGCATACTTTAGACACCCCCCAGGTACGATATTTAAAGGAATATTTGACTTTTTTTTTTCACTTTATGCATCATTAAAATGACTGCTCCCGGAAAACGACCGTTTTTAAAACTTATTTTTGCATTGATACATGTCCCCTGGTGCAGAACCCGGGTTCCCAAACCCTTTTTAGGACAATAACATGCATAATAGTTTTTATAATTAGCACTTTAGAATTCGAACGTTCGCATCCATTGTATTTAATAGGGTTCTAATGTTCGTTCGAACTTTCGGTCCGTTCGCGGGTTCTGGTGCGAACCGAACCCGGGGGTGTTCGGCTCATCACTAGTCTTGATTATGTGGTGGTAGGTTCATGCTAATGGAAGTACCGAAAGGTGCAAAGGGGACTGCATGGCAATCAGAGATGGAAAATTAGAGAAAAAGCGAAGGGAAAACACATAATCACACATATATACATACACAGACACACCCACATATATATACACACACACGTATATACATACATCCATACACAAACATTTACCTGTACTCATTTTAATTATTTATTTTAAAAGAAAAAGGACAGATTTTGGTAAAAATATCTAGGCTAGTAACATATCCATCCAGTATCCCTTTACTTACCTGTCTCTGGTTGTTCCTCTGCAGGTATACAGTCTGTCCTGCTGACAGAGATCCAAAGACCCTCTATTTTTGTATAGTTGCCCTTTAAATAGGGTGCCTTATGAGTAGCTCCGCTCCCTGTCCTTACCCTCCTATCAGGAGGTTCGTGCCATCCAAGGGAAATATTTTCCCTTGTCCAAGATGGCCGGCGTCTCTAGGTAATGCCCGAAAACATGGCCGCAGGGGACACTGGAGATTACTGCACATGCGCGGAACGACGGGAACGCTCGAGGCTGGCAGGGACGGCTCCATGAGACAGGAAAGCCTTAACAGCAATCCCGGAAAGGCATAACACTGGAGGGGTTTGTTCCAATCCTAACTAAAAGCTATCACATCAGGCAAAAAACACCAAACAAGGAACAATGCATGACACAGAAAGGAAATGGAAAGGTCCGACCTGAGACAGAAGTTTCCACAGATACAACAACGCCATGCTGCCCCAGCTGCTTAATCCGGACTCCAACGCAGGCATGCCATAGGAGGACTGTCGTCTCTGATTAGAGAACACCTCCAACCCAGAAGACCACCAGAAGGGGTTCCCCACCTTGTCGGTGCGTTTAGCGTGCCTAAGATGTGGGACTTCGCACTGGGAGAGGCTTGAACCCAGACGGAACTTCGACATAGTCGGTAGACTTGTGCACAACAGAAAAATTCGGTTAGTTTCGGTTAGTTTCTTTTCGGTCCTGTTGATTTGTAATTTTGCTAGACGGGATTTTTCGTGTTCGGACTAATTCGTATTTTCGCAAGCGACATTTTTCGTAGAATTTTTAGTTGATTTATAATTCGTACTTTCGGTAGGGTACATTATTTTTCGTTGATTCTGGACACAACTCCTACTTTCGTAACTTTTTTGGGTTCGTTGATTTGTAATTTTCTGTGTCTCTCTCACGACGACGCTGCCTTTTATGCCTAATGTGCTTCGAATGGATTTGTACTTTTCTAAATACATAGCGGTTATTTGTAACGATTCAAAATCTCGTATTTTACTTTCGTTTTTTACATGCGGCTATAGCCTCCGCCCCTTTACACCATTTTGAGAGGGAGTTCAGCATGGTGAGGGAGAAGCAGAGAGCAGAGTGAGTGTTATTGTGCTTCGTATGGATTCGTACATTCGTAACTTTTTTCATAACTAATTATGCCGAAGACATTCGGGCATTCGCTATTTGCGGTATAATTTATTTCGGATTCGGTTTTATTCGTAATTGCCTTGTTCGGAAATTCGAATGCTTCCGAATGTCCGAAAGTTGCTAAATTCGGACGAATTTTGATTCGTTACGAAACGAATTGCACAAGCCTAATAGTCGGCAGGTAAGGGCTTTATCCTGAGTGTAACGTCTGTAGGTGTTGAACTTTTGAGGACAAAAAGGAGAATGGGGGAGGTAGCTCTCAGTCAGACTTTTATAGAGAGTTAAACGAGTCCTGTGGGTCGATATAGGGGCGGAGCTATATCATATGTATGCTGCCATGTCTGGCATCAGGAAATCAATTGTTCTCAAGCTATATTCTCTGTGTAAAAAAGAAAAGTACCACATTATGGCCACTAGATAGAGCTGATGAGCCTACTAACTTTCTGGGATATTATATATGAGCACCATCTAGTGGCCATATTATGGCCACTAGAGGGGGTTATCTGATGGGGGGAGGAGCCAAGAGAGCCAGTTATGCTTACTCTTTAGGGTTCTTTCATGCAGGCAGCCAAGGGGCAGTAAAAGCAGGTGGTTCCGTTTTACCGCCCCTACCGCCTATCTGAGCAAGGAGGTGCAGCCGCTTAGGGTAAAAACAGAAGCATCTGTTGAATTCAGCAGCCAGTACCACTGCAAATTTTGACCCATTCAAGAGTACGGGCCCACTTTGCAACTTTGCAGCCATTGTGCTACATGCTGGATGTTTGGTGTGCTCCTGTACCTTTAAGGAGGGGTGGCTCCCCTTCAGTCCACCTGTCCTCATCTAACCATCAGAATGCATTTGCCTCCATTGTGGGGACACTCAATGTTAGTGTAGGACCACAGATTACAGGGTGCCTTGGTGTGGCTCTGTGGCTCACGCATGTATTTGCAAATGCGTGCGGACAAACCCCTGTTTTTAACGCATACTGTTAGACAGGTTAATTGGTTGTCTGCGAACTGGTCGGTAAGTAGGCTTGGTTATTCCTGGGCATTCCCCAGGCCTTGTTGTTACCACTTTGCAACCACCCTGCAACTGCATGAATGCACACCATTGCTGCGTGACGGCCTTTTCATGGTCAAAATAGGCGGTGATTGCCTCCTAGCCTCCTGTCAAGTGCCCTCTGAAAAGCATTACACTGCTGATCGCTTTTCAGAGGCTGCCATACATCGGAGTGAGCCCTTAGGCCACATATTAGTAGCCAGGGGGCGGCCGCCGGAAAGTAGATCATTGCAGGTGGGCGCAGCTGTCAATGACGGCTGTCAGTTTTGTGCTCTGTCCAAATCAATGGTCTGTGCCGCCGCTGTTTGCAGGTAACTGCCTGTGCCTGTGTCTGTCCCCGGACGTGCCAGCGTGCATCTATGGCAGGGGTAGGCAGCCTGGGGCCCTCCAGCTGTTGCAGAACTACAAGTCCCATCATGCCTCTGGTGAGCAGGGCCGCCATCAGGAATTTTGGGGCCCTTTACACAGCTTCAGGCATGGGCCCCGATGGAGTAGAGGGGGTTGCTATCCGGGCCCCTGGGGACCTCCGGGCCCCTTACAATAAAAAAAAATTAAAAAAGGGGGTTGGACGGTTGCCATTCGGGCCCCTGGGGACCTTCGGGCCCCTTACAAGAAAAAATAAATAAAAATAAAATAAAAAGGGGGGGGGTTGCCATCCGGGCCCCTTACAAGAAAAAAAAAGGGGGGTTGCCATCTGGGCCCCTTTCATGTGTACTGCCTGTACCCCCCTGATGGCGGCCCTGCTGGTGAGTAATTGTAACTGCCAGCCTTTGCAATGCCTCATGGGAAATGTAGTTCCACAACAGCTGGAGGGCACCAGGTTGCCTACCCCTGATCTATGGTTTTAATTAATAAATAAAAAAATTAATTAATAAAACATCCAACGCCCTTTTTTGTTGTGATTACTGCAGTTTTATGCCAAGTTTATTTTTATTTTTATTACCTTTTGATCATTAACATCTATACTATTTTGACAGTTCTCATATTTTCCCAAAAACAACAAACAATTTATTTGGCAAAAAACAAAAAACAAACAAACAGAAAATGTTAATGAAATCTGACTTTTTCTTCCAATGATCCAGCAATTACATGGCTGGAATCACGCAGCAGCTCTTGTGCTGGTATGATGCCGCCCTCTGGTGTTCATTTGTGAGAATACCTGTGCAGTTTTATCAAAGCACATTTACAGATTTACAGAGGTTTGGAGAGGATAGAGTGCCTTCGTACCCAAGTGAGGATAAAGTGTTCTGAAAAATGCAAATGTGAAAATGAAAGAAATCTCTTCCTGTGAGTAGTAAGTGCCAGACTTGAGTAGCTTCAGGGTATATGAAGGGGCAAAGCTTTGAACCCCCTGCAATAATCAGTTTAATAAGAAAGTACTCAGTATTTCAGAAGAGTTTTGTACTACGTTTTGGGTTCGACATTAAGTGGGTATCATTGCTCCACATACAATATGGTGCCCTGCTATTGGACGTCTTCACTGTCATAGATATTTGGGCGTGATCAGACCAGGATGTAGAGTGCAGGGGCGGATCCAGGGGGGGTGGGCAATTGCCCCCCCCCGAGACCATCTGTCACACTCACTTGCTTGCACTGTTTTGTTTTTTTTTGCGCCTGACCTCCCGGACTTTGGGGACCCCGTACCGGCCGGCCATAGGTCCCCTGGACCCCAAACGTGGCACACATGTATCTCCTCTACAAGTGTGTGTAGCACTACCCCCGTAGGAGCTGCTGTTTGTTTGATTTGGGTCTACGTCCTGCCTATCAACCCCTGGAAGTGGCTCAAGCCTTCCCTTAGCACAACTGATATGAATAAGGAGTGTGAGACCTATTGAGTATTAGGAGACACAATCCTGCATACATCACACAATAACCTGTAAATGTTATTACCTTTGCTGGTCACTAGTCCTTCTAAGTGACAGAGATACTTCACACAAGTTATATGCTTAATCAAAGGTACCTTTACTCAGTATAAAAGGGAAGGGTAAAGAATCACATTAATACACACAGTTGACTCTGCATGCGCATTGCAGAGTCAATAAACCAATAAGGATAGGTATCACTGAGATTAGGTAATAACAGGAAATAACATCAGCTATATATATGTACATGTATCTATATGTGTCTCTGCACGGCTAACTGGTTGCTTGCGAGCTCCCCCTTTGTTGCAATACCTTGCACGTGTTCATTCCCTATAATAGGTAAGCAAGGCCTATCTGCGTCCCACTCAAAGTTCCTTTCTCCAATGAAGTCTTCGCTAGCCACCGTCGGTGCACAAGTTAAATTGTAATCCACAGGGTTTCAACAAGATGCTGTAATTATCCGCAATATACCTGAGTACTCGTGTGCCTGCCACCCACTAATGACGGATGCACCAATCTCTGATCACATAGTTTCCAGTGAGATACACTAGGCCGCAAGCTGTGGCGTGATAGGTGAAGTGTGGCTGACACTAACTAAATCACTTTCCTCTAAGGTAGTAGTCAATTCTGGGCAGGTGCCCTTCTCACCAAACAGGCCCGACTTTCAGATAGTCTCCTCTGGCTTGTCCCGGTCACTCGATCTCCACGCTTCTGCTTCAACTGCAGTCTCCGGACTCCGTCACTAACAGCATATGGTGATGGACGACTCCGGTCTCTGCTGGGCAATCACAGGACGCTGTGGATGATCCTCTGCTGGAAATCACTCAGGCACTCCCGTAATTTAGGCCCAGGCTTCTGGCCTAATCCTTAGGAAGCAGGCCTCCGTGCCAACTTCCTGCTTGATTGAGAGCTGGATCCAGAGAGAGAGACGCTGGCCCCTCCCCTGGTTTAAGTAGTCTGCCCAGAATGCTTTGCGGTGTTGCAATGCACCCTGGGTAATGTAGTCTGTCTTTTACTAAAAGCAACAAAGTTTTTTCTCCTAGCTGATATCTGTCCCAAAGTGCATTAGTTGCATTGTAACACTTATACCACCGGAGGGAGCCGGATTCCTTCTCACAAATGGACATCCTGCTACACACTCCCCCCACTTAAAGTCTTTGGTCCCCAAAGAGGACAACAGTATGTAACCTAACACATACTTTGGCAATACCTGCAGGGAAATTTGTTAGTTTATGCATGACAATAAAAAACTTGCCTTTTCATAAGCAGGATTTAAACTTAAACAGCTCATATCATAACACAGAGCCGACAGAGGAACCTCCCACCAATTATCACAAGGAGGGAGGTTGTCCTGTATACGGACCACCGACACTTGGGTGTCTGTTTCAGATGTGCTAGGGAGTGAGCTGGGGTTGTCTTCCACTGAATCTGAATCTGGAGTGGAAGAGCTAGACTGATCAATGGTTCTCTTAGAAGTGATGATGGCCTCCTCAGAGCATTCACCCAATTGGTCGTACGTCAGTCTTTTTGGGGGGTTAATTACTCTTCTTTCCCTCTGCTCTTTAGGTATCATATTCTCAAGGACATTGGGGCTGGCTGTTTCTAGAAGCTCTTCAGGGGCTTCCTCATCTAGTTCAGGCATGTTGGGCTCCAGAACTTCAGAAGCGTCCCGCTCTCCTTCAGAGAGAGACAATGACCCTTCTTCTGGGTCTTCCATTGACAAAGAGTCTGAGTCATCAGCTACCTCCTCAATGAGAATGTTTGAAGGCACGAATTCAGGAGCTTCTGCCCGAAGAGTTCCATTGTCAACTGTTTTGGGTGAGGTTTGGGAGGTGGTCATGGGTTCTGGCAATTGGGATGACCACAACCAGTCAGATTCTGCTTCTTCATCCTCTTGACCTTCATTGTCAGAGTCTCCATCTCTCACATCTGGAAGCACTGTTTGAGATCAAGTGATGGGTCTGGAACCTTGAGAAGTTGAAGGGGTTTCTTGTGAGTCAGATGCAGGAGGCATGCGAACTGCCTCGGAGAGGGGCAACAAGTGATTCCTGTGCTAGGTCTTTAACGGTCCCACGCTTCCTTCTGGCCTAATTTGGTACACAGGAAGGTTTTCCAGCTTCTTGCAGATAACATAAGGTTGGGATTTCCAATGGTCAGCCAACTTATGTTTTCCCGGAATTCCCAAGTTCCTCAACAGCACTCTATCTCCTGGCTGTAAATCTTGAATTCTGACTCTTAGGTCAAAGTTTATTTTATTTCTCAGCCCCCGTTGGTCAGATGCTGCTTGGGCCTTTTCAAAAGCTGTCTTCAGACTCTTTCTCAATCGGTCTACATACCCCTTGTGGGATGCTGCTGAGGTATGATCCAGCGATATGCCAAAGGCCAAGTCCACTGGCAACCGAGCCTCCCGCCCGAACATCAAACGGTATGGGGAATACCCGGTGACATCACTGGCAGTGCTATTGTAGGCATGCACTATGGCAGCTACATGCTTGCTCCAATGCTGCTTTTTCTCTGAACTCAGAGTCCCCAACATATCCAAGAGAGTCCGGTTAAACCGTTCAGGCTGAGCATCTCCTTGTGGGTGATAAGGGGTTGTCCTGGTCTTCTGGATGCCTAACAGGTCTAATAACTTCTTTATTAATTTGCTTTCAAAGTCTCTGCCCTGATCTGAATGAAGGCGTTGGGGTAGACCATAGTGCACAAATAATTTTTCTACCAGTACTTTGGCTACTGTTGAGGCCTTCTGGTCTTTTGTTGGGAATGCTTGAGCATATCTGGTAAAGTGATCTGTTATCACCAAGACATTCCCTTGACCACTCAGATCAGGCTCCAGGCAAAGGAAGTCAATGCACACCAGTTCCATAGGTCCCTGACTTTGCAGATGGCCCATTGGGGCTGCTTGACGTGGCAAGGTCTTCCTTTGAATGCATCGGACACAGGAATGGCAATATCCTTCCACTTCAGCCCGCATGCAGGGCCAATAGAACCTATCCTGTACAAGGTGAAAAGTCCGTTTGGACCCTAGGTGACCATGGTTGTCATGGAGGGCAGCTAGGACCGCTTCTCGATATTTGGCTAGTATAAACAGCTGCCACTTCTCTTCTGAGTCGTCAGAGGGGCCCCTTCGGTAGACCACCCCTTGACGTATGTGTAGCCGATCCCACTCCCTGCGCAACAATCGGGCTTCTCTTGGGGAGTCTGTTTCAAGCATCTCGGGACGCTGGCTTTCCAGGGCCTTTATCAGGAGTTTCCCTGAAGAGTCTTCTTCTTGCTCCTTTCTCAAATCCCTTTTTGTCAGCTTGGGCAAGCCCTCCCCTTCGACTTGGGTCACACTGCAATAGCACTTCGGTACTCCAACAGCTGAGACCCCAATTTCTTCGGCTCTTGACCCACCTCTGGCTTGAAGTTCTGTCCCCTGATATAGGGCTCGCACTCCCTCTGGGTCTAGTTGGGCCCATTCTTCGGTAGGGTCAGTGGGGGCATGAGACCTCCTGGACAGGGCATCTGCATCCCTATTTCCCACTCCGGGTCGGTACTTCAAGCTGAAAGTGAAGCTTTAAAGGGCAGCCAACCACCGGTGTCCCGTTGCATCCAACTTGCCAGTGGTCAGAAGGTAGGTGAGCGGGTTATTATCTGTCTTCACCACAAACTCCGCCCCATATAGGTAGTCTCTCAGTTTGTCTACCACTGCCCATTTCAAGGCCAGGAATTCAAGCTTGTGGGTGGGGTAATTCTTCTCAGCAGGTATCAGACTCCTGCTCACATATGCGACGGGTCTTAGGTAACCATCATGTTCCTGGTACAGCACCCCACCCAGCCCATCTCGGCTGGCATCTACATGCAGTTCATAAGGCTTCTTTGGATCAGCATAGGCCAGGACTGGTGCAGTGGTAAGACTCTTCTTTAACATCTGGAAGGCTTCCTCGCACTCCCCTGTCCACTGGTCTTGAATCGACTCTTTGGGCCTTCGGGGTCCCATGGTGAGTTTCACTGGTTTGACCAGCTCTGGAACATCATCTTCCCCTTCGTTTCTGAGTAACTCGTTCAGGGGTCTGGCAATCTTGGCGAATCCTACTACAAATCTTCTGTAGTAAGAACAGAACCCCAGGAATGACCGAAGCTCAGTCACGTTGGTAGGTCTCGGCCAAGAGGTGACGGCATCCAGCTTCTCTGGGTCCGTGGCCACCCCTTCTGCAGAAACGATATGCCCCAGGTAATGGACTGAGGACTGGTAAAATTGACACTTCTCTGGGGAGAGTTTCAGGCCCTCTTCACTGAGCCTCTTCAGGACCTTCTCCAGTCTCTCTTCATGCTCTTCTAGGGTTCTCCCGAACACGATGACGTCGTCCAAATATACCAGTACCTCTATTAGATTCATGTCCCCGACGGTTCTCTCCATTAGCCTTTGGAAAGTGGCGGGGGCTCCTGATAACCCTTGAGGCATACGGTTGAACTCAAAGAACCCCACAGGGGTGATGAAGGCTGTCTTCTCCCGATCCTCAGGGTGCATGGGGATTTGGTAATATCCACTTTTTAGATCCATTACACTGAACCACTTGGCCCCTGACAGACTCTGCAGGGAGTCTTCAATTCGGGGAGTGGTGTATTGATCTGGGATGGTCCTTCTGTTTAGTGTTCTGTAGTCGATACACAGTCTCAGCGACCCGTTCTTCTTTCGGACTACCACTATTGGAGAAGCGTAAGGGCTCCTGGATTCTCGAATAATCCCCGTCCTCTTCAGCTCAGCCAACTGTTCCCGCAAGTCTTCTAAGTCACCCAGTGGGACCCGTCGAACTCTCTCTCTAAAGGGCTTATCTTCTTGTAAGCGTATCTTGTGAGTGGCACTCCTTGCGCACCCCACATCGAACTCATCTTTAGAGAAGATCTTTTCCCACCTTGCAAGTTGAGCTTTGGCCCTTTTTCTCCATTCTGGTGGGAGGGCCGTGTCTTCAGAACAGAGCTTCTCTATGGTGACTTCACCCCTTTCTTCTTTCTTCAATTCACACGGGGCAATGGGGGTGGCTGGATTCACCTGGCCCAACAGCATTCTGGCCGGCACCTTCACTGGTGTATTAGCAGTGTTCCTTATACTCACTGAAACCCTCCCATGGCTTTTCTGTAGGGCCTTCAATGGGATCACTTCGGGGATTACTTCAATCCCTTTCTGTCTTTATGTCAATCACCCATGGCTTCCTGTCCGTGGACAATGCTCTCAAGACTGGAGTTAGCTGCTCCTCTACCCAGGCCTCTCTCTGGATTTCAACCACCAGGCCATTTCCGGGCTGGATGCCTTCATCCCTGCACCACCGGGCTACGGCAGCAGGGTCCATTTCTGTGCTGTAAGGGTTCTGTCTAGGGGGAAAGTTGATTGCAGAACCGTAGAATATCCCGGACGAGCCCCCACGTGTAGCACTACCCCCGTAGGAGCTGCTGTTTGTTTGATTTGGGTCTACGTCCTGCCTATCAACCCCTGGAAGTGGCTCAAGCCTTCCCTTAGCACAACTGATATGAATAAGGAGTGTGAGACCTATTGAGTATTAGGAGACACAATCCTGCATACATCACACAATAACCTGTAAATGTTATTACCTTTGCTGGTCACTAGTCCTTCTAAGTGACAGAGATACTTCACACAAGTTATATGCTTAATCAAAGGTACCTTTACTCAGTATAAAAGGGAAGGGTAAAGAATCACATTAATACACACAGTTGACTCTGCATGCGCATTGCAGAGTCAATAAACCAATAAGGATAGGTATCACTGAGATTAGGTAATAACAGGAAATAACATCAGCTATATATATATGTACATGTATCTATATGTGTCTCTGCACGGCTAACTGGTTGCCTGCGAGCTCCCCCTTTGTTGCAATACCTTGCACGTGTTCATTCCCTATAATAGGTAAGCAAGGCCTATCTGCGTCCCACTCAAAGTTCCTTTCTCCAATGAAGTCTTCGCTAGCCACCGTCGGTGCACAAGTTAAATTGTAATCCACAGGGTTTCAACAAGATGCTGTAATAATCCGCAATATACCTGAGTACTCGTGTGCCTGCCACCCACTAATGACGGATGCACCAATCTATGATCACATAGTCTCCAGTGAGATACACTAGGCCGCAAGCTGTGGCGTGATAGGTGAAGTGTGGCTGACACTAACTAAATCACTTTCCTCTAAGGTAGTAGTCAATTCTGGGCAGGTGCCCTTCTCACCAAACAGGCCCGACTTTCAGATAGTCTCCTCTGGCTTGTCCCGGTCACTCGATCTCCACGCTTCTGCTTCAACTGCAGTCTCCGGACTCCGTCACTAACAGCATATGGTGATGGACGACTCCGGTCTCTGCTGGGCAATCACAGGACGCTGTGGACGATCCTCTGCTGGAAATCACTCAGGCACTCCCGTAATTTAGGCCCAGGCTTCTGGCCTAATCCTTAGGAAGCAGGCCTCCGTGCCAACTTCCTGCTTGATTGAGAGCTGGATCCAGAGAGAGAGACGCTGGCCCCTCCCCTGGTTTAAGTAGTCTGCCCAGAATGCTTTGCGGTGTTGCAATGCACCCTGGGTAATGTAGTCTGTCTTTTACTAAAAGCAACAAAGTCTTTTCTCCTAGCTGATATCTGTCCCAAAGTGCATTAGTTGCATTGTAACACTTATACCACCGGAGGGAGCCGGATTCCTTCTTACATATGGACATCCTGCTACATGTGCAAAGTTTGATGTCTGGGGGACCTACAGCCGGGGAGCACTGATTTTTTAAAGCCGGCACCCCTTCCGTAGACTCCAATGTTAAACTGTAATTTCTCAGGTGACTTTGCAGACCCGGTACTGGCCGGCCATAGGTCCCCTGGACCCCAAACGTGGCACACATGTAGCCCCATGTCTCCTCTATAAGTGTGCAAAGTTTGGTGTCTGGGAGACCTAAGGCCGGGGAGAACCGATTTTTCAAATCCGGGCACTCCTTCCATAGACTCCAATGTTAAACATCAGTCTAGTCATGGGCACAGTGAGGCATGGGCACAGTGAGGCAAAGTGAAGCACAGTGAGGCATGGGCACAGTGAGGCACAGTGAGGCATGCAGATGGACACCCTAGGCACATACTCGAGTCAATACGTTTTCCCAGTTTTTTGGGGTAAAATTAGGTGCCTCAGCTTATTTTCGGGTCGGCTTATACTCGAGTATATACGGTACTTGTTCTGCGGCTGCCGCTGCCTCTCTGAGTCTCTCTCTCAGTTTCTCACATCAGCCGATCAGCGGCGCCGAGAGAGAGACTCGTCTAATGTAGTTACGCGGCGCACTGACACGATACCAGGAGCGCAGGAGGAGGTGGGTGGAGCCTCTTCTCTGCACTTGTTGCTAACGCCTGGGCCGCTTGGCGTCTAGCCATGAGTGACGTCAGTGAGTCACGTCGGGCCGCTCTGCGGGCAGGTGCGATAGCGTGTGGCTCCACAGACGGGTAAGAAAGCCGGCGGCTCCGCTTGCGGTGCGGTTTGTGGGCGGGCGGAGCAGTTCGTGGGCAGAACGTGCTGCTCAGTGTGTTGGCAGCACAGGTGAGAGTGAGAGAGCGAGAGAGCAGGCTCAGTGTGGCAGCTGGCCAATCAGCTAGCCGGGAGCGGGGGAGCAGAGCAAGGTGTGGCAGGTGACGTGGCAAGTGACAATACGCAAGGTGTGGCAAGTGACACGCTCAGGGCTCCCACTAATTGCAGGTGACGGTGGCAAGTGACACACTCGGGGCTCCCACTGATTCTGCATTGAACTATTTAATTTTATGTAGCGATACCTTCAGCTAAGAGGGCCGCAGATTTAGTTTGGGCCCTGAAGACAGCTCCGCCCACCCCCGGCAATTTACTCGACCCCCTTCTGGCACAGTTAGTTATGGCAACAATATAATTCTTATGCTATATGATTAAACTCAGACACCAAGGCAATAATGAAAGGGGTATCTAATTTACTTTAGATTGTGGTAAAAAAGGGTTAACAGTGGTAACAGTTTACATGAAATAGGTTGCAGAGCCCTGCAGCGATAAACACACTTATGCATTAATAGAACAGTAAAGGTGTGCCGCGTGGGCGACCGTTAACTGGCCAGGCCTGGCTCAGATACCTAAAACTCAGTCTCTAGGGGATGATGGTTTCTTCACCAGCAAGTCTTTAACCACTTCCCGCCCAGTCAATAGCGAATTGACGTCCGGGAAGTGGTTGCAATATCGATACTGGACGTCATATGACGTCCTGCAGGATATTGCCTTGCGCGCGCCCGCGGGGGCGCGCAGCGCGGTGATCGGGGATGGCATGTGTCCCTCGGACACAGCGCTTCCCCGATCACGGTAAACAGCCAATTTCATTGGCTGTTTACCATGTGATCGGCTGTGTCAAAGTCACAGCCGATCACCTGTCAAAACAAACTCGGCGGCGCGCTCCGTGCGCGCCGCAACAGGCTTGCAGAGCGGGGATCGGGGAAGGCGAGTGTCCCTTGGACACAGCGCGTCCCCGATCAGAGTAAACAGCCAATGAATTGGCTGTTTACCACGTGACCGGCTGTGTCCAATCACATCCGGTCACAAATGTAAACAAACTCCACAGGAGTTACTACCTGATCCCTGCTCTCTCCTCACACACCGATCTGTGAGGAGAGAGAAGAGATCAGTAAGTTAGCTCAGTGTAGTTTGTCTACATAAGTTTACAGTGCACAACACGCCCCCCCCCCCATAAAGAGGACCTGTCACACAGCCCAGCACATCAATCAGCCCAGCCAATCAGCCCATCTGTCAATCAGCCCATCTGTCAATCAGCCCATCTGTCAATCAGCCCATCTGTCAATCAGCCCATCTGTCAATCAATCAGCCCATCTGTCAATCAATCACCCCACCTGTCAATCAATCACCCCATCTGTCAATCAATCAACCCATCTGTCAATCAATCAATCAGCCCATCTGTCAATCAATCAGCCCATCTGTCAATCATCTGTCACAGGCCCACCTCCATCGGTACTGCCATTGGCACCGCCACACAGGCTACCAGTACCGCCATCGGTACCAGTACCACCACCAGTACCGCCACCAGGCCCAGCATCTATACTGCCACACAGGCCCGCTACCAGTATCACCACTAGTGCCGCCATCGGTACCACCACCAGTACCACCACCCGTACCACCGTCGGTAGTGCCACCACCACCTGTACCACCACCTGTACCGCCATCGGTACCATCACCACCCGTACCACCACCACCTGTACCGCCATCGGTACCACCACCACCTGTACCGCCATCGGTACCACCACCACCCATACCGCCATCGCTACCACCACCACCCGTACCGCCACCTGTACCGCCATCGGTACCGCCGCCACCACCACCACCCGTACCGCCATCGGTACCACCACCACCTGTACCGCCATTGGTACCACCACCACCCATACCGCCATCGGTACCACCACACAGGCCCACCACTAATACCTCCATCGGTACTACCACACAGACTGCCACCACTACCACCAGCAGTACCATTACACAGGCCCACCAATAAGCACTGCCATAATGTCCCAAAGGGTTTACACACCTGAGGAGGCATATGCCATTCTTGCCATGTCGGATGATGAGAGCAGCGGGGAGCTCCCATTATCCGATTCTGGTTCGGAATACGAGCCAGTGGAGGATAGTGGCTCAGAGTCCGAGTCCCCGGAGGATACCGTCCCTCCCAAAAGAATGCGATCGGCACCAAGATCAGCACCAAGATCAGCACCAAGATCAGGAGAACTGACCACCACCAGCAGCGCCATACCCCAGGAAGAGGAGCCCAGTACAAGAAATGGAAATGCACGCCCAACCCGAAGAATCCAGCCCCAATCCTACCTTCCCGATGCCCTGGCAAATCCCTTATGGTTGCCTGCCAACTCAGGATCCGCTATCATCCCCCCTTTCACCGCACAGCCAGGTGTGCAGCCCGACACTACAAATTTTTCTAAATTTGATTATTTTTGTTTATTTTTCCCACAAGATTTGCTGCAGAATATAGTGGATCAAACGAATCTGTATGCATCCCAATTTATTGCTGCCAACCCCGATTCTTCCTACGCCCGCATGTTCCAGTGGCGGCGTCTAACATTGGAGGAATTTAAATTATTTTTGGGCCTTATGTTCAATATGGGGCTTACAAAAAAGAACGAAGTCCATTCATATTGGTCCAAACGCCCCATCCAACACATGCCCATATATTCCGCTGTCATGTCCAGGAAAAGATACGACATGATTATGCGCTTTCTCCACTTCAATGACAATTCACAGTGCCCTCCCCGAGATCATCCCAACTACGACAAATTGTACAAGATACGCCCCCTAATCAATGCCTTTTCCCAGCGATTTGAAGATGTTTTCATCCCAGACCAAAAAATTTGTGTGGACGAGTCCCTCGTACATTTCACCGGCCGACTGCAGTTCAAGCAGTACATACCAAGCAAGAGAGCCAGGTATGGGTTAAAATTAAATAAATTATGTGATCGAGCCACTGGATACGTCTGCAAATTCAGGATCTACGAAGGCAAAGACTCCCAGCTCCAGCCCCGTGATTGCCCCACATATATTGGAACCAGTGGGAAAATTGTCTGGGAGTTGGCATACCCCCTGTTCGGAAAAGGTTACCATTTATATGTTGATAATTATTATACCAGCCTGCCCCTTTTTCGCCACCTTTACAGTAAACAAACCCCGGCCTGCGGTACCTTAAAAAAAAAACGGAAGGGATTCCCACAAAATTTATTGACAAAAAAATTGCGACCTGGAGAATCGGCATCCATGAGGAACGAGGAGGTGTTGGCCATGAAGTGGAGGGACAAGAAAGATGTCCACATCCTCTCTACGATCCACAATGACACCATGGTGGAGATCCCAAGAAGACGCGGCTCCATTGTAAAGCCTGAATGTGTCCACGACTACAATTTGTACATGGGGGGGGGGGTGGATTTAAATGACCAGATGCTACAGCCCTACTTATCAACCAGAAAGTCCCATTATTGGCACAAAAAAGTTGCGTTTCACCTGTTTCACATGGCCCTTTTTAATTTGTTTGTCTGCTACCAAAAAGCAACTCAAAATCACCGACTCCACTACCTCCAATATATCGAAGATATCATCGATGCCCTCATTTACCAACAAGATCCCGCCCCAGGAAGCATTCGCTCTGATAGTGTGAGTCGGCTTCACGAGCGACACTATCCCTTTAGCATCCCCCCCACAGAATCTGGAAGAAGACGCCAAAAGAAATGCCGTGTATGCAGCAGAGGAGGAGTAAGAAGAGACACCAGCTATTATTGTCCCGATTGTCCCTCCCAACCTGGCCTGTGCATCGGAAATTGCTTCAAAAATTATCATACATCCATTAGTTCCCCTTATTATTAACAGACTGCCACTTCCCTATTTGCCTGCTACCATGTTACTAACTACCTTCCATGTTAATTAACTGACCCTGGCCTGTTTACCGACGATGCCTCTGCCTGCCGATTTAAACCACGTTTCTGACTTCCACGTGTACCGACCTTGGCCTGTTAATCGACCATGTTTTTGCCTGCCACTTGGACTGATCTTTTGGCCATCTACTTTTAGTACACAGGGGTCTCACATATGTGAGGGGCTTCAGAATAGCATTCTGAGTAGAGAAAACCAGTTTTTCGTTTTCTGTGCTCCAAGAACAGGGTCTGGTTGCCCGGAGGCTTCAAAGCGATTTGGGTGGGAGAAGCCTCTACCCCTGTCCCCCTGGACCTAAGCTTGATGGTCCTTCCTGCTGCCTGGACCAATAATTTGGCTGTGCTGACCATATTACTGCCTGTAATGACCCATGACATTATGGACCATGTTTCTTCCTGCTGCTTGGACCAATACTTTGGCTGTGTTGACCATATATCTGCCTGCTGCCTCTACTGACTTTGGACAGCATTTCTGCCGGGACACCTCTGCCTGCTACCTGGACCTGTGCTTTGGCTGTGCTCTGGCTGTGCTGACAGTATCTCTGCCTGTGCGAACTATGGACAGTATTCCTGCCTGCTGCCTGGATGATTGCTTTTGCTGTCGCTGACCTCATCCCTGCCTGCTGCCTGGACCGATGCTCTCCTCTGTGGACCACTGCACTTCTAAAACCACAGGTAATCTTTTGTTATTTGGTATGTACCTGCTATGTGTTAGATATATGAAGGGCCTTCAAAAATGTGATCGGTAGTCAGAAAATGATATGTGCAATTAATGCTGCTAGAATGCCTGGAGGTGCTACTTGGATGTTGGGCCTCTGTATGTGGCCAGGCTGTGTAAAAGTCTCAAACATGTGGTATCGCCAAACTCAGGAGTAGTGATGAGCCGAACACCCCCGGGTTCGGTTCGCACCAGAACCCGCGAACGGACCGAAAGTTCGTACGAACATTAGAACCCTATTAAATACAATGGATGCGAACGTTCAAATTCTAAAGTGCTAATTATAACAACTATTATGCATGTTATTGTCCTAAAAAGGGTTTGGGAACCCGGGTTGTGCACCAGGGGACATGTATCAATGCAAAAAGAAGTTTTAAAAACGGTCGTTTTTCGGGAGCAGTCATTTTAATGATGCATAAAGTGAAAAAAAAAAAGTCAAATATTCCTTTAAATATCGTACCTGGGGGGTGTCTAAAGTATGCCTGTGAAGTGCCACGTGTTTCCCGTGTTTAGAACTGTCCCTGCACAAAATGACACTTCTAAAGGAAAAAAAAGCCATTTAAAACTGCTTGCGGCTTTAATGTAATGTCTGGTCCCGGTAATATGGATGAAAATCTTTAAGAAAAATGGCATAGCTACCCCATGACCCCCCCCCCCCTACCCCAGCCCATTACCAGCCCCTTTGGGTCTTGAATGGATATTAAGGGGAACCCCGCACATAAAATAAAAAAGGCCCTATATACTCTGAACAGCCGTATACAGGCGGTGCATACAAGACAGGGACTGTAGGTTTGTTCTTATGTAGAATCTGTTTGTAATTTTGAACAGGTACATTGTTTAAGTGTAGCTCCAGCCCAAAAATCTATTTTTAAACTTTTTGGAAAACATAGGTAAGGGTTATCACCCCTGTAACATTTGTTTTGCTGTCTGTGCCCCTGTTCAGAACATTTCACCTCACTTTCCGTCCCAATGACAACTGTTTTTGAAATGTGGTGTTTTTCTTGAAACAAGGATTGCTGATAAAGCATCAGTACAGAGGAGACACCTTTCTCCCATATTAATTCTTACAGGAGAGAATTTTCCTTCCAAGGGGTAGATTTCCTCTCACTTCCTGTTGTCTTCTTGCGTTTGCAAGTAGGAGTCGTTTGTAAGTTGGATGTTTGAAAGTAGGGACCTGCCGTATATACTCTGCAGAAATAGGCCCCTTAGTTGTTGGTGTTGGCACAACACTGTAAGCACTCAGTTACTCTTGGTTGGTGCTGGAACGCCCTGCTGTCAACTATTATATCAGGAATTTTAATTACATATAATTGTTGAACAGTGGTAGTAAAAATTGGGCCTTTGATGGTGGTGCTGGTGCCACAACACTGTAAGCCCTGACAGTTACTCTTGGTGGGTGCAGCAATGGGCCCTGCTGTGAATTATTAGATCAAGAATTGTAATTACATGCCCCTGTTGAACAGGGGCTGAAAAATTGGGCCTTAGGCACTGGTGGCACAACACTACAACCCCTCACAGTTACTGTACTTGGAGCACAGCAATGAGCCCTGTTGCAAAGTATTGCTTCAAAAATTGTAATGACACGCCCCTGTTAAACAGGGGCTGAAAAATTGGGCCTTAGGCACTGGTGCCACAACACTCCAACCCCTCACAGATACTGTACTTGGAGCACAGCAATGAGCCCTATGGCAAATTATTGCTAAAAAAATGGTAATTACACGCCCCTGTAAAACAGGGG
Source organism: Rana muscosa (assembly GCA_029206835.1). Lineage (NCBI taxonomy): Eukaryota > Metazoa > Chordata > Amphibia > Anura > Ranidae > Rana > Rana muscosa. The sequence continues at coordinate 1,259,674,480 of CM055116.1, read as the reverse complement.
CTGAAAAATTGGGCCTTAGCCACTGGTGGCGGCACCCATAAACAAAAATGATCTTCCAAGCTATCATCATCAATCGTATCATTGAGGACTCGGAGGAGGAGGATAGCCAGTCAACATAACAGCACAGGCACTCAGCATCAGCATCAGTCTTGAAGGGATGTGACATGTTAAAATCAATTAGTCTGTTATATCAGCATCAGGTGTGTGGTAGCTGGTGGTGATCCAAGACTGGTTCATCTTGATGAAAGTCAGTCGATCAACCGAGTCGGTGGACAGGCGCACCCTGTGATCCGTGACAAATCCTCCAGCAGCACTGAATGTGCGTTCCGAAAGAACGCTGGATGCAGGACAGGCCAGTAGCTCAATTGCATACTGTGCAAGCTCTGGCCAGTGATCCATCCTCAAGACCCAGTAAGCCAGAGGATTTTCGGTGGGGAAGGTGTCCAAGTCTGACCTTGCCCCTAGATATTCCTGCACCATGTTTATCAGACGCTGGCGATGGTTGCTGGAACCGATCATACTTTGGGGCTGCGGACTAAAGAATTGTCTGAACGCATCGGTCAGACGGCCACCTTCCCCACCGCTCCTTCTTTGACTGGCCGAAGCCTCAGCAACTCGTTGTCCAGGACCAGGAGTTTGTAACCTCCCAGTCTCTGGGAACGCGTTGCACAGACCTTTCTGCAAGGCCTCCCGGAGTTGTCTCATCCTCTGCTCCCTCTGCGACGGTAACATAAGGTCCGCAACCTTACCCTTGTACCGTGGATCAAGGAGAGTGGCCAGCCAGTAATGGTCCCTCTCCTTGATCCGAAGAATACGAGGATCCTTCCGCAGACTTTGCAGGATCAGGGAGGCCATGCAGCGTAGGTTTGCTGAGGCATTCGCTCCGGAGTCCTCTGGGTCACTAAGGACGACATGATCCGCAGCCACCTCCTCCCAGCCACGTACAAGTCCACTGGTTTCTTGGGACTGTAAATCATCCCTAAAAGACTGCTGCTGATGATGCTGAGTGCCAGCCTCCACATCCATGCTGACACAATCCTCCTCCTCCTCCTCCTCCTCCTCCTCTTCCTGTGCGATGGGTGGGACAGAAGGAACACTGTCTGGGTAAAGGGGGCCTTGAGAGGCAAGGAAGTCCTCCTCTTCCTGCCTCTGTTCTGCCTCAAGTGCCCTGTCCATTATTCCACGCAGCGTGTGCTCCAACAGGTGGACAAGAGGTACAGTGTCACTGATGCATGCACTGTCACTGCTCACCATCCTCGTGGCCTCCTCAAATGGTGCCAGGACAGTGCATGCATCCCTGATCATGCCCCACTGGCGTGGAGAAAAAAAACCAAGCTCCCCTGACCCTGTCCTGGTGCCGTAGTCGCACAGGTACTCATTGATGGCCCTCTGCTGCGTGTGCAGCCGCTGCAGCATGACCAACGTTGAGTTCCACCTGGTGGGCATGTCACATATAAGGCGGTTCTTGGGCAGGTTCAACTCCTTTTGCAGCTCAGCCAGGCGAGCACTGGCATTATAAGATCTGCGGAAATGCACACAGACTTTCCTGGCCTGCCTCAGGACATCCTGTAAGCCCGGGTACCTGCCCAAGAACCGCTGCACCACCAGGTTAAGGACGTGAGCCACACAGGGCACATGGGTCAGTTGTCCCTGTCGGAGGGCGGAGAGGAGGTTGGTGCCATTGTCGCAAACCACCATTCCTGGCTTAAGCTGGCGTGGCGTCAACCACCTCTCGGCCTGGCCCTGCAGAGCAGACAGGACCTCTGCCCCAGTGTGGCTTCTGTCCCCCAAACACACCAGCGCAAGCACGGCATGGCATCTTTTTGCCTGCGTACTTGCGTAGCCCCTTGAACGGCTACGGAGCACCGCTGGTTCAGAGGACAAACCACAGGAAGAGGCCATGGAGGAAGAAGAAGAGGAGGGGGTGGAGGAGAGAGGTGTGTCACAACCAGTAGTAGCATTTTGGAGGCGTGGCGGTGGAACAACCTCCAACACTACTGCACCTTGTCCTGCATCCTTCCCAGCTGCCAAAAGAGTGACCCAATGGGCCGTGAAAGAAAGGTAACGTCCCTGTCCATGCCTGCTGGACCATGAGTCAGCGGTAATATGCACCTTACCGCTGACCGCCCTGTCCAGCGAGGCCAAGACATTGCCTTCCACATGCCGGTAGAGAGCTGGAATAGCCTTCCGTGAGAAAAAGTGGCGTTTGGGAACCTGCCACTGAGGAACCGCACATTGCACAAACTCACGGAAGGGGGCCGAGTCTACCAACTGAAAAGGCAGCAGTTGAAGCGCTAGCAATTTAGCCAAGCTAGCATTCAACCGCTGGGCATGTGGATGGCTGGGAGTGAACTTCTTTCGACGGTCCAGCAGCTGGGGCAGGGAAATTTGCCTGCTAGAATCGGACGTCGGTGTACTGCTAGCAGAGTGGCCGCAAGTACTTGGCTGTGACACACCTAATTCTACACCTTCATTCCTCTCAGTGCATGTTTCAGAGAGGACTGAAGTTATAGTGGGGTTGGAGATCCCAGCTGATGCGGTGCAAGGAGAGGTCCGCTTTGTTCTTTGGTGTGGGTCTTTGAGGTAGGCTTGCCAACGAGCTGCATGGCAGGTCAACATATGTCTGGTCAGGCATGTGGTACCCAAGCGGCTGATGTTTTGGCCACGCGATATACGCTTGAGACATATGTTGCAAACAGCAGCTGTGCGATCTGATGCACTAGCCTCAAAAAAGGCCCACACCAAAGAACTTTTTGAATGACGGGCAGAGGCAGCGCCCTGCACAGGCGGAGCTCTGCGGTGTGATTCCCTTACGCTGGCCACCAAAGGGCATCCTGCCTCGTTGGAGATGTGCCTCCTCCTCATCCTCCTCCTCCTCCTCTCTCCTATTAGGCACCCACGTGGAGTCAGTGACCTCATCATCCCCTCCCTCCTCATCACTGGAGCCAATCTGGCAGTATGCTGCAGCTGCTGGAACATGACTGCCAGATTGGTGTCCTTCTTGAGCATCCCCTCTGTCTGCTCTCACGCTACTGCCTTCCTGTAGCTGGGTTTCATCATCAGACCCTTCGAAACGCTGGGCATCCTCCTGGAGCATGTACCCAACACTGTGCTCAAACAGTTCGGGGGACTCCTCAGGAGGAGGACATGGTGGGTCTAGGGAAGGAGTGACTGATGATGAGTCTGACATTGATACCAGGGAAGAGGACGCTTTGGCAGCTGCTTTGCCAGTACCCTGAGCCTGGGTGAGAGAGGATGAGGAGGAGGAGGAGGGCTTGGTCATCCACTCTACCAAGTCTTCGGCATGATGTGGCTCAACATGTCCAGCTGCCGAAAAGAAGGACAAGCGTGTCCCATGGCCATGTGCTGATGACAATGCACCGCGTCCACGACCAGCACTGTTGCCCCCAGACACAGAGCCTGCTTGCCCTCTTTTAATGCCTCCTGACTGTCTGCCTCTCCTTGTTTGCCTTCCAGACATTCTAATAGATGGCCTGCAGGGAGATGGGAAAAAAGCAATAAGGGCTACCTTCAGGTGTCCTTCTCTGTCCCTTTACTTAAGGATTTCTAAATATGGTTGAGGATGATTGCTTTTGCACAGAATAGCACAACGACAATTTCCCTGACTGTCCAAAAAACAAGGATTTCAAAGATGGTTGATGAGGAATGCTTTAGCACACTATAGCACAAGGAGAATTTCCCTCACTGTCCTTCCCTGTCCCTAGAAACAAGGATTATCACAGTGAAAGAAACTGACACTCTTCCTACCTATAGTTTTCTGTCCCTAGAAAAAATGTTTTTTTAAAGCACACTATAGCACAAGGAGAATTTCCCTCACTGTCCTTCCCTGTCCCTAGAAACAAGGATTATCACAGTGAAAGAAACTGACACTCTTCCTACCTATAGTTTTCTGTCCCTAGAAAAAATGTTTTTTTTAAAGCACACTATAGCACAAGGAGAATTTCCCTCACTGTCCTTCCCTGTCCCTAGAAACAAGGATTATCACAGTGAAAGAAACTGACACTCTTCCTACTGTGAGGGGGTTAGCTCGGCAGCGGGTGTGTGTGACCCCCGGGATGGGCTCCCCACACAAAACAGGCCCAGCAAACGGAGGTTGTGGTTTTCAAAATCAAAAAAAGGTGCGGTTTATTTTCTATTTACAGTGACAAAACACAGCAAAGCAAAAGAAACATAACCAAAATAAATCCTGGTCAAGTTGACCTCTGACTAAACATACAGGTTTCCTAACTAACAACTGGGATCAGCCTAGTGCTGTCCTAGTCCCTAAGTCCCTGGTTTTAAATGTCCAAGCAAATAGCCACACAGGCTTTGTCTCACCGCACATGGGTTCACTCTCCCTAGACAGTCCACACAGGTCTGGTTCCAGGCATGAGCTAACATCTAATGAAGCTGGGAGTTCTTATAGAGGCCTAAATGAGCTGACAAGCTTCAGCTGGTCTCATCAACTCCCTGTCTGTACGACGCCCCACACTCTCCCTAGAGGTATGAGTCATCCATGAGCCCACTAGCCTTATACAACTCTCCACCTAGTTGTATAAGTCGGCGTAAAGCCTGAATCTGGGCGAAATATATCTACCCCCCTGGATGCAACCAGGTGACTTTACCTTCCTGCTGTCACATACCCCCCCTCTTGTTTTAACCTCGGGGTTGGAACACCAGCAATCAGGCATTCATGTACTCGAGACAAAGCATCCACATTCCCCATTTGAACGCCAGGGCGATGCTTTACTGTGAAGTTGAATTCCTGGAGGGCCATGAACCACCTATTCACTCTTCTATTTGTTTCCTTGTTTTGAGCCATCCACTTTAACGGAGCGTGATCCGTAACCATGTCAAAGTGCCTACCTAGCAGGTAGTACCGAAGGGAATCTAGAGCCCACTTCACCGCTAAACACTCCTTTTCAACGGTGGCGTAATTTACCTCATGGGACTTCAACTTCCTGCTGAGGTAAATGACTGGGTGCTCTTCCCCGTTCCAGACCTGGGACAATACTGCTCCTAACCCCACATCTGACGCATCACTTTGTACGACAAAGTCTTTAGAGAAGTCGGGTGAGTACAACACTGGCTGGCTACATAAGGCTTGTTTCAAGAATTGGAATGCTGCCTCAGCCTCGGGGGTCCATTTAATCATGACCGACCCTTTCCCCTTCGTCAGGTTGGTTAGGGGCACAGCCTTAGAAGCAAAGTGGGGAATGAATCGCCGATAATACCCAGCGATTCCCAGAAAGGCTCGTACCTGCTTCTTGCTGTTGGGACGTGGCCAACTCTGGATGGCCTCGACTTTGTTGAGTTGGGGTTTTATTACTCCCCTCCCAATGGTGTACCCAAGATATTTGACCTCCTCCTGCCCAATGGTACACTTCTTGGGGTTAGCCGTAAACCCCGCTTCCCGAACAGAGTCCAGGACTGCTTGCACTTTTGGCAGATGTGAGGCCCAATCTGTGCTATGGACAATTACGTCATCCAGGTAAGCCGCAGCATACTTCCGATGGGGCCTCAGCATCTGGTCCATTTTCCGCTGGAATGTGGCCGGCGCATTCTGTAACCCGAACGGCATTCTTTTATATTGGAACGCCCCGTCTGGGGTTACAAATGCGGTTTTCTCTTTGGCCGACTTGGCCAGGGGGATTTGCCAATACCCTTTTGTGAGGTCAAGAGTCGTCATGTATCGGGCTGTTCCCAGCCGGTCGATCAACTCATCTATACGTGGCATGGGGTAGGTGTCAAATTTTGTAACTTTGTTCAACTGACGAAAATCGTTACAAAATCGCCAGCTCCCATCCGGTTTAGGCACCAACACGATGGGACTAGACCAATCACTTTGGGACTCCTCTATCACCCCTAAGTTCAGCATTTTCTGTACTTCCTCCCGTATTGCCTCCCGTCGAGCCTCTGGGATCCGATAGGGTTTTAACTTCACCCTTTCACCGGGCGGGGTAATGATGTCATGCTCTACCCCAGATGTTTGTCCCGGCAGCTCAGAGAATACCTCCTTGTTGCGAAGCACAAACTCCTTAACCTCCTGTTGTTGGGGTTGTGACAAGGTGGCTGCTATTCCAACCTCAGGAATCACGCAACCAGTTTGAGCTGGTGACCAAGTGTCTGCGACTAGGGACTCTCTATCCCTCCAGGCTTTCAACAGATTAACGTGATAGATCTGTTCGGGCTTTCGCCTTCCTGGTTGTCTGACCTTGTAATTCACTTCGCTCACTTTTTCCATTATCTCGTAGGGGCCTTGCCATTTGGCAAGGAATTTACTTTCAACCGTAGGGACAAGTACCAATATCCTATCCCCCGGGGAAAAGGTACGGGTCTTGGCTCCACGGTTGTACACTCTCTGCTGTGCCAACTGCGCTTGGGCCAAATGTTCCTTCACGATGGGCATTACCTGTGCAATTCGATCTTGCATCAGGGCGACATGCTCAATCACACTCCTGTGGGGAGAACTCTCACTTTCCCAAGTTTCCTTGGCAATATCCAACAGCCCTCTTGGGTGTCTCCCATACAGTAACTCAAAGGGGGAGAATCCTGTAGAGGATTGGGGCACCTCCCTAATAGCAAACATCAAATAAGGAAGTAAACAGTCCCAATCCTTTCCATCTCTATCCACCACTTTCTTCAACATTTGTTTTAGGGTTTTGTTGAATCTTTCAACCAGCCCATCGGTTTGGGGGTGATACACAGACGTACGCAATTGCGTCACTTTGAACAATTTGCACAGCTCTTTCATAACCCGGGACATAAAGGGTGTACCTTGGTCCGTAAGCAGTTCTTTACAAATACCCACCCGGCTAAAAACAAGAGATAGCTCTTTGGCTATGGTTTTGGCCGAGGTATTTCGGAGAGGGATCGCTTCTGGATAACGGGTGGCATAGTCCATTATAACTAATATGTACTGGTGACCCCTAGCGGACTTGATTATAGGACCTACCAAATCCATGGCGATCCTCTCAAACGGGACCTCAATGATGGGTAGAGGGACCAGCGGGCTACGGAAATGTGGCATCGGGGCCAACCTCTGACACACAGGGCAGGAGGAACAATAATTTTCTACGTCCTTCATCACCCCCGGCCAATAGAATCTCTGTAATACCCTCTCTCGGGTTTTCTCTGTCCCCAGATGACCTCCAAGAATGTGCCCATGGGCCAACTCCAACACCAACTTCCTGTAAGGTTTGGGCACCACAAGCTGCTCAACGGTTTCTTCTGCCCTTTTTGCCACCCGATACAGTAGGTCCTTCTCTACGCTGAAGTATGGGTAAGTGCAGGTATTATCTGGGTTCACTAACTCGCCATCTATTTTCACTACGTTTTCCCGTGCCTTTATTAGGGCGGGGTCTTTCAACTGTTCTGTGGCAAAGTTTTCCCTGTGAACCTCAAGATCAGAAAACTCCACAGACGGTAGGTTTTCGTCTGAGGAGGTGGGCTCCTCTCCAGTTTCTTGAGTCTCCCCTGCCAATACTGATAAGGGAAATTCCGGAGAGTCCTCACCACTCTCAGGGGAGTTCTGGCTATCACATTCCTGGTACATAGGGGCACCAGTGAGGGGCTCAGGATCATCCCACAGTTCCCAGAACTTCGGAAAATCCCTTCCCACAATGGCGTCATGCGGTAACTGAGATACTAAGCCCACTGGATGAGAGAGGGTACCTTTGGGGGTCTCGAAACACACTGTAGTCACTGGATACTCTCGGGTGTCCCCATGCACACAAATAACAGCTACCTTGCTATTCCCAGAGACCTCTGTTTTAACTAACTCAGCCTTTATCAGGGTCACAAGGCTACCTGAATCCAGCAATACCACAACATTTCTACCATTAACACACATTTTGCATAAATGTTTCTCAGTTCCTCGAATGGCAGTGCATGCGACTGTCGCACACAGCGACTGACGTCTGCCCGTCAGAAAGTCACACTGCATGGGTTCCTCCACAACCGGGCAATTGGCTGCAATATGTCCCGCTTGCCGGCAGCGGTAGCAAACGATCCTTCTTGCCGCCTCTTGAGCCGCTGATTTCCCAGGCTGTTCTCGCCAAACTTGGGGTAGAGCTCCCACCCTCTCACTCTCTCCACCCTCACCCCTTGGAATCCTCTTATCCGCCCCTGGGGATGGTCTGGTCTTAGGGTGGAAAGTCCGAGTGTCTCTGGAAGAGGCCGTCAGGTTCTCTGTAGCCAAGTATTTCTCCACACGATCCACAAGACCATCGGCCGTCTCTGGGTCTCCATGGCTTACCCACTTTTGGATGGCAGTAGGAAGAGCTCTCAAAAACCGATCCATTACAACACGTTCCACAATCTTTGGTGCGGACAAAGTCTCTGGCTGTAGCCACTTTCTGCTCAGGTGAATGAGATCATACATTTGAGACCTGGGGGGTTTTCCAAGCTGGAAAGTCCAGTTATGCACACGCTGAGCCCGGACAGCCTGGGTGACACCCAGCCTTGCCAATATTTCAGCTTTTAGCATCACATAGTCTTTTGCTTGGTTAGGCTCTAGGTCATAGTAAGCTTTCTGCGATTCACCAGTTAACAGAGGAGCCACCAGTCCAGCCCACTGCTCCTCAGGCCACTTTTCTCTTTCAGCGGTCCTTTCAAATGTGGTCAAAAATACCTCTGGATCATCCTCTCCAGTCATTTTTGTCAATAAACGACTCACCCCAAAGGACGCGGTATTAGTGGGACGGCTTTCCTCACTGGTCTGCGGACGTTGCTGCATTACTGCTTCCATCTGTTGTTGTAGTCTCTGCTCTTGCTTCTGCAACAGGTCTATGAAGCGGGCCTCAGATTGCTGCTGGGCTCGTTGCTGAGCCTCCAGACTCTGTTGCAAAGTTGCGTTTGTCTGCTGCTGGGCTGCAAGGCTCCTTTGCAAACCTGCATTTGTCTGCTGTTGATTGGCATTTGCTAGAGCCAGCTGCTTCAGTATCTCCTCCATGCTGGCTTAAAAAAAAACTGCCCGCATTCTCCAGCAACTGTGAGGGGGTTAGCTCGGCAGCGGGTGTGTGTGACCCCCGGGATGGGCTCCCCACACAAAACAGGCCCAGCAAACGGAGGTTGTGGTTTTCAAAATCAAAAAAAGGTGCGGTTTATTTTCTATTTACAGTGACAAAACACAGCAAAGCAAAAGAAACATAACCAAAATAAATCCTGGTCAAGTTGACCTCTGACTAAACATACAGGTTTCCTAACTAACAACTGGGATCAGCCTAGTGCTGTCCTAGTCCCTAAGTCCCTGGTTTTAAATGTCCAAGCAAATAGCCACACAGGCTTTGTCTCACCGCACAGGGGTTCACTCTCCCTAGACAGTCCACACAGGTCTGGTTCCAGGCATGAGCTAACATCTAATGAAGCTGGGAGTTCTTATAGAGGCCTAAATGAGCTGACAAGCTTCAGCTGGTCTCATCAACTCCCTGTCTGTACGACGCCCCACACTCTCCCTAGAGGTATGAGTCATCCATGAGCCCACTAGCCTTATACAACTCTCCACCTAGTTGTATAAGTCGGCGTAAAGCCTGAATCTGGGCGAAATATATCTACCCCCCTGGATGCAACCAGGTGACTTTACCTTCCTGCTGTCACACTACCTATAGTTTTCTGTCCCTAGAAAAAATGTTTTTTTAAAGCTGATTGATGATCAATGCTTTAGCACACTATAGCACAAGTAGAATTTCCCTCACTGTCCTTCCTTGTCCCTAGAAACAAGGATTATCACAGTGAAAGAAACTGACACTCTTCCTACCTATAGTTTTCTGTCCCTAGAAAAAATGTTTTTTTAAAGCTGATTGATGATCAATGCTTTAGCACACTATAGCACAAGTAGAATTTCCCTCACTGTCCTTCCCTGTCCCTAGAAACAAGGATTATCACAGTGAAAGAAACTGACACTCTTCCTACCTATAGTTTTCTGTCCCTAGAAAAAATGTTTTTTTAAAGCTGATTGATGATCAATGCTTTAGCACACTATAGCACAAGGAGAATTTCCCTCACTGTCCTTCCCTGTCCCTAGAAACAAGGATTATCACAGTGAAAGAAACTGACACTCTTCCTACCTATAGTTTTCTGTCCCTAGAAAAAATGTTTTTTTAAAGCTGATTGATGATCAATGCTTTAGCACACTATAGCACAAGGAGAATTTCCCTCACTGTCCTTCCCTGTCCCTAGAAACAAGGATTATCACAGTGAAAGAAACTGACACTCTTCCTACCTATAGTTTTCTGTCCCTAGAAAAAATGTTTTTTTAAAGCACACTATAGCACAAGGAGAATTTCCCTCACTGTCCTTCCCTGTCCCTAGAAACAAGGATTATCACAGTGAAAGAAACTGACACTCTTCCTACCTATAGTTTTCTGTCCCTAGAAAAAATGTTTTTTTAAAGCACACTATAGCACAAGGAGAATTTCCCTCACTGTCCTTCCCTGTCCCTAGAAACAAGGATTATCACAGTGAAAGAAACTGACACTCTTCCTACCTATAGTTTTCTGTCCCTAGAAAAAATGTTTTTTTAAAGCACACTATAGCACAAGGAGAATTTCCCTCACTGTCCTTCCCTGTCCCTAGAAACAAGGATTATCACAGTGAAAGAAACTGACACTCTTCCTACCTATAGTTTTCTGTCCCTAGAAAAAATGTTTTTTCAAAGCACACTATAGCACAAGGAGAATTTCCCTCACTGTCCTTCCCTGTCCCTAGAAACAAGGATTATCACAGTGAAAGAAACTGACACTCTTCCTACCTATAGTTTTCTGTCCCTAGAAAAAATGTTTTTTTAAAGCACACTATAGCACAAGGAGAATTTCCCTCACTGTCCTTCCCTGTCCCTAGAAACAAGGATTATCACAGTGAAAGAAACTGACACTCTTCCTACCTATAGTTTTCTGTCCCTAGAAAAAATGTTTTTTTAAAGCACACTATAGCACAAGGAGAATTCCCCTCACTGTCCTTCCCTGTCCCTAGAAACAAGGATTATCACAGTGAAAGAAACTGACACTCTTCCTACCTATAGTTTTCTGTCCCTAGAAAAAATGTTTTTTAAAAGCACACTATAGCACAAGGAGAATTTCCCTCACTGTCCTTCCCTGTCCCTAGAAACAAGGATTATCACAGTGAAAGAAACTGACACTCTTCCTACCTATAGTTTTCTGTCCCTAGAAAAAATGTTTTTTTAAAGCACACTATAGCACAAGGAGAATTTCCCTCACTGTCCTTCCCTGTCCCTAGAAACAAGGATTATCACAGTGAAAGAAACTGACACTCTTCCTACCTATAGTTTTCTGTCCCTAGAAAAAATGTTTTTTTAAAGCACACTATAGCACAAGGAGAATTTCCCTCACTGTCCTTCCCTGTCCCTAGAAACAAGGATTATCACAGTGAAAGAAACTGACACTCTTCCTACCTATAGTTTTCTGTCCCTAGAAAAAATGTTTTTTTAAAGCACACTATAGCACAAGGAGAATTTCCCTCACTGTCCTTCCCTGTCCCTAGAAACAAGGATTATCACAGTGAAAGAAACTGACACTCTTCCTACCTATAGTTTTCTGTCCCTAGAAAAAATGTTTTTTTAAAGCACACTATAGCACAAGGAGAATTTCCCTCACTGTCCTTCCCTGTCCCTAGAAACAAGGATTATCACAGTGAAAGAAACTGACACTCTTCCTACCAATAGTTTTCTGTCCCTAGAAAAAATGTTTTTTTAAAGCACACTATAGCACAAGGAGAATTTCCCTCACTGTCCTTCCCTGTCCCTAGAAACAAGGATTATCACAGTGAAAGAAACTGACACTCTTCCTACCTATAGTTTTCTGTCCCTAGAAAAAATGTTTTTTTAAAGCACACTATAGCACAAGGAGAATTTCCCTCACTGTCCTTCCCTGTCCCTAGAAACAAAGATTATCACAGTGAAAGAAACTGACACTCTTCCTACCTATAGTTTTCTGTCCCTAGAAAAAATGTTTTTTTAGAGCACACTATAGCACAAGGAGAATTTCCCTCACTGTCCTTCCCTGTCCCTAGAAACAAGGATTATCACAGTGAAAGAAACTGACACTCTTCCTACCTATAGTTTTCTGTCCCTAGAAAAAATGTTTTTTTAAAGCACACTATAGCACAAGGAGAATTTCCCTCACTGTCCTTCCCTGTCCCTAGAAACAAGGATTATCACAGTGAAAGAAACTGACACTCTTCCTACCTATAGTTTTCTGTCCCTAGAAAAAATGTTTTTTTAAAGCACACTATAGCACAAGGAGAATTTCCCTCACTGTCCTTCCCTGTCCCTAGAAACAAGGATTATCACAGTGAAAGAAACTGATACTCTTCCTACCTATAGTTTTCTGTCCCTAGAAAAAATGTTTTTTTAAAGCACACTATAGCACAAGGAGAATTTCCCTCACTGTCCTTCCCTGTCCCTAGAAACAAGGATTATCACAGTGAAAGAAACTGACACTCTTCCTACCTATAGTTTTCTGTCCCTAGAAAAAATGTTTTTTTAAAGCACACTACAGCACAAGGAGAATTTCCCTCACTGTCCTTCCCTGTCCCTAGAAACAAGGATTATCACAGTGAAAGAAACTGACACTCTTCCTACCTATAGTTTTCTGTCCCTAGAAAAAATGTTTTTTTAAAGCACACTATAGCACAAGGAGAATTTCCCTCACTGTCCTTCCCTGTCCCTAGAAACAAGGATTCACACAGTAAAACACACTGACACTCTCCCTACCTATCCTTCTCTTTCCCTAAACTAAAGGAATCCAGGTTAAGCAAGAAAAAATAAATGTCACTGTCCCTGCCTATGCTTCTCTTTCCCTGCTCCGGAACACACTACACTAGGCTGCCGTGCTGGCGGCCTTTTATAGTGTGGGGCGTGTACTAAACACCCTCAGCAATAATTGGCCACAGGCATCCTGCCTGTGGCCAATCATTGCTCTCCTCGCTGCCGGCGCTGTGATTGGCCAAGCATGCGGGGTCACAGTGCATGCTTGGCCAATCACAGCGCCTGGATGACACTGCGATGGCGTAGTGCATTGTGGGCCGTTCGCGTCACTCGAATTAGGCGCGAACGGCCCAAATCGTTCGATCTTCGTCGAACGATCGAACAGCCGATGTTCGAGTCGAACGTATGTTCGACTCGAACACCGAGCTCATCCCTACTCAGGAGGAGTAGCAGAATGCATTTTGGGGTGTAATTTTTGCTATGTACATATTATGTGTTAGAAATATCTTATAAATTGACAACTTTGTGTAAAAAAAATGCATTTTAATTTTTTCTCCACATTTTCCAAAACCTTCTGGAAAAAAATGAACCGTTCAAAAGACTCATAATGCTTCATAGATTATACGTTGGGGTGTGTGCTTTCCAAAATGGGGTCATTTTGTGGAAAATTCTATTGTCCTGGTGCTCCAGGGCCTTCAAAAGTGTAATAGGTGGTTGAGAAAGGATATGTGCGATTTATGCTTGTAGAACGCCTGAAAGTGCTACTTCAATGTTGGGCCTCTGTATATGGCCAGGCTGTGTAAAAGTCTCACACGAGTGGTATCGCTATACTCAGGAGGAGTAGCAGAATGCATTTTGGGGTGTCATTTTTGCTATGTATATGCTATGCGTTAGAAATATCTTATAAATGGACAACTTTGTGTAAAAAAAATGCATTTTCATTTTTTCTCCACATTTTCCAAAACCTTCTGGAAACAAATGAACCGTTCAAAAGACTCATAATGCTTCATAGATTATACGTTGGGGTGTGTGCTTTCCAAAATGGGGTCATTTTGTGGAAAATTACATTGTCCTGGTGCTCCAGGGCCTTCAAAAGTGTAATAGGTGGTTGAGAAAGGATATGTGCGATTTATGCTTGTAGAACGCCTGAAAGTGCTACTTCAATGTTGGGCCTCTGTATGTGGCCAGGCTGTGTAAAAGTCTCACACATTTGGTATCGCTACACTCAGGAGGAGTAGCAGAATGTATTTTGGGGTGTAGTTGCAATTATGCATATGCTGTGTGAGAGAAAAAAACTGTTAATATGACCAGTTTGTGTAAAAAAAATTAAAAAAAATTAAATTTTCCCAAGAATTGTGGGAAAAAAATACAACTTCAAAAAACTCACCATGCCTCTTAGTAAATACCTTGGACTGTCTACTTTCCAAAAAGGGGTAATTTTGGGGTATTTGTACTTTCCTCGCTTGTTAGTGTCTCAAGAAATGAGATATCCCTTCAGTACATCAGGCGTGATCAGATGTGATAAATTTTCAGTGATTGCCACCATAGTTTGTAGACTCTATAACTTTCACAAAGACCAAATAATATACACTAATTTGGGTTCATTTTACCAAAGATATGTAGCAGTATACATTTTGGCACAAATTTATGAAGAAAAATTACTTATTTGCAAAATTTTACAATAGAAACTAAAAAAAAGTGTTTTTTTTTTTTTTTTAAATTGCTGTTTTTTTGCTTATATCGCACAAAATAAAAAACCCAGTGGCGATTAAATACCACCAAAATAAAGCTCTATTTGTGAGAAGAAAATGATAAAAAATTTGTTTGGATACAGTGTAGCATGACTAAGTAATTGTCATTCAAAGTGTGAGAGTACTGAAAGCTGAAAATTGGTCTGGGCGGGAAGGTGCATAAGTGCATGGTATTGAAGTGGTTAAAGGTGGTGCACATAACAGAACAACATTTGTGATCCAGTGGGAAGATTGTGATAGAACAAACACTTTACTGAAGAACCTCTGAGTTCAACTCTGATATGGTTCTCCAGTGAGAGTATCAGATATAAACTTGTGGGCCACGGCAGTCTATAGGCACATCAGCAATAAACAGTATATGGTCTGAGCATACGCTCGCTCACCCCTCCGGACGCGATCCCAGTCCGGGAACTTCCACCGACTGTGTCCTCACACACAGTGTCTCCAGCGATCGGGTCCCCGATCCAACCAAGGCTGTGGATAAGCAAAGTCAGATGCCACCCAGGCTCGCAGCAGGGTGGAAGGCTCTTTGGTGCTGCACAAGGCCTCAGGCTTCAGGCCTTGCACACCAGCACATCCGCACAGGAGGATCAGTGACTGAAGTCTCGTGTCCCAAAGAGGCCGAGCCCAGCCTCGCCTCCTCCTTTTATAACCCCTCCCATGAGTCTCTGGGGTGGAAACATTGCCGAAAGGGGTTCTGGGTAAGGTAGTCCTGGGAGTCTTAAAGGGGACCCCGCTACATTTATATTACAATGTAATAATAGAAATAATGTGCTTCAATCATCATGACACCATAACAACCATGGTGCCGGGATGATTGAAGCGCCCACACCAGCCATTACCCTGATAAATTTCCCACAAAAAAAAAATATTTTTTGGCAGTGCCCCTCCCGAGAAAGGACTCTGGATCCGCCCCTGGTAGAGTGGATGTCCAATCTGGTCACTAGAGTTTATCTAACAACATTAAGTCTATACTCACTGACCAATTTATTGGGTACACCTTGCTAGTATCGGGTTGGACCCCCTTTTGCCTTCATTCCTGGTGGAGTAGATTCAAAGAGGTGTTGGAAACATTCCTCAGAGATTTTGCTCCATAGTGACATGATACCATCACGCAGTTGCTGCAGATTTGTCGGCTGAACATCAATGATGCCGATCTTCCCCCACACCCCAAAGTTCCTCTATTGGATGGAGATGTGGTGAGTGTGGAGGCCATTGGAGGACAGGGACCTCATTGTCCAGTGGTGAGATGATTGGAGCTTTGTGACATGGTGCATTATCCTGCTGGAAGGAGCCATCAGAAGATGGGGACACTGGAGTCATAAAGGGATGGACATGGTCAGTGTGACGGACTGGGGTTTATATGGTCACAAAACAGACACCCCAAAGCAAAGTACATATTCATTTATTTTATTTTATTTCTAGCAAAGAAATACCTTCCTGCTATTCTATCAAGAACCAGTAGATGGCAGAGAAGGTACACAAACAGAGTTTATATAAGGCCTCCCACCATGTGACTGGAGTCAAACTATCTCCAGCCATAAAACCCAGTGGTCTTGTCTCATGCTGTTTGTGTGATTCTTTGCAGGTATGTACTCTAAATCGTTCCTAATCTGCATTAAACTATAATAGAAAGATTCTTAGACATCTGGAGCAGATGCAGGGAAAGTTCCAGCAGACTGTATTCTATAGTTTTACTGATATTAGAAGTTTAGAACAGCATGTGTGAGAAACAAGTGGAAAGGGCATAAAAACATGAAGATACTGCATTAGTCAGAATAAATGTCTATTAGAAGCACTAAACCGTTCTAAATGGGAATATTGAAACCTGGTTTATACAAGTTCCATAAAGTTAGAAAAGCACATGTTGAAAACTGATATTCTTAAGGAAAAACCTATATGTAAAGCTTATGCATTGCTTCATGTGCACCATCTAGTGGTTAAAAAAGAGAACTACCGAAATAATGTTTGTATTAAAGCATGGCATTGTCAAAATGAGTATTGCACAGTTAAAGTGTACATCATCATCTATACACAGAATAACAGGAATATATATGTTATTAAAATATAACAATGTTCATTGTGTAACTACGGTTTTAAAATACTTCAGTTAAAATCTGTATTATATATTGTTAATAGTTATAAACATGTGATTATAAAAATGTAAAAGATGTATTGCTGAGGGCATGTGGCCTGGTACGGTTCAGGAGGGGGGTGCTCTCTCTTCCCCCCCTCTTTTCCTGCGGTCTGCCAGGTTGCGTGCTCGGATAAGGGTCTGGTATGGATTTTTGGGTGGACCTCACGCCATTATTTTTTTAATTCTGGTGCGGGGTTCCCCTTAAAATCCATACCAGACCTGAAGGGTCTGGTATGGATTTTTGGGGGGACCCCACGCCATTTTTTTTTAATTTTGGCACGGAGTTCTCCTTAATATCCATACCAGACCTGAAGGGCCTGTTAATGGAATTTTGGGGGACCCCCACAAATTTTTAGTTTTTATTTTTCAATGACTTTCAATTACTTTTCTCTGTATTGCCGGGACCGACAATTCATTATAGCCGGGAGTGGTTTAAAATGACTTTTTTTCCTTCTGAAATGACACTTTGTGCAGAGACAGTTCTAAGCACGGGAAACAAGCTCTGCTTTACAGGCATACTATATACACCCCCAGGTACAAAATTTAAAGGAATATTTTACTTTTATTGTTTCACTTTAAGCATTATTAAAATCACTGCTCCCGAAAAAACTGTCCATTTGCATTGATACATGTCCCCTGGGGCAGGACCCGGGTCCCCAAACACTTTTTAGGACAATAACTTGCATATTAAACTTTAAAATCTGATTTTTCATGTTCGTGTCCCATAGACTTTAGCGGTGTTCGCGCGTTCGAACAAATTTTTTGCCTGTTCGCATGTTCTGGTGCGAACCGAACTGGGGGGTGTTCGGCTCATCCCTACACAGGATGAATAGCTTTGCAAATTTTTGTAAATTCACCTCTTACAGAGTCTTTTCTGCCAAACCTCCCTGCATACATGTATGTATCTATATCTTTCTGGAAAAAAAAAACTGTTGTGTAAAATACTAATCAGTGTATAGAAAATATTTGAAACAGAAAAAAAAACCATATCACCTGTATATGAACCGCACCTCTTTTTAATAATTTCCCTCGACAAACTCTTCTTTATTTTAAGTCATGTGATTTCCTGCAAATGTCTGAACAAGTAGAAAATCTTTAGGACAGGAAAGTACCCTGTAATAAAAACCTATTGGAATTTTTTAAAGCTGCAAACACTATTGAAACAAAATTCACTATAATCCATTATAGTCTCCTTTTAAACCATGCAGTTTGCAATAATAATGAAGTTTAACTTAACCCCTAATATTACCTAAAAAGTGTGTATAAAAGTAATGTGGAAAGCTATTTGTTCTGTGAAACTGCATGTTCTGTGCACATGGTGGCAAAAATGAATGTTATTGGCTATTTTCTCTCCAGGTTGAATGCTTCTCCTTCACACAGATTAGAGAAAGTTAGAAAAATACTGCATTATGGCCACTAGATGGAGCTGGTGGGCACTAGGAATTTTCTCCACTAGCAAGCACTGGGGAACACTAATGCCGCGTACACACACTCGTAATTTCCAACAATAAATGTTTGATGGGAGCTTGTTGTCGGATATTCCGACCGTGTGTAGGCTCCATCGGACATTTGCTGTCGGAATTTCCGACAACAAAAATTTGAGAGCTGGATCTCAAATTTTCCGACAACGAAATCCGTTCCCGTAAATTCCGAGCATGTGTAGACAATTCCGCCGCACAAAATTCCACGCATGCTCTGAATCAAGTACGAGACGGAAGCGCTCGGTCTGGTAAAACTAGCGTTTGTAATGGAGATAGCACATTCGTCACGCTGCAAATTTTTTAATCTTTTAATGCAGAGCATTCTCTTCTTCTTTATAATGCTGGAATAATGAAGTTGTTTTGCTGCCGATATTCACACAGAGTTCACAAACTGAAGAGCAGTAATGGACTGAAAAGCACGAGGCTGAAAAGCGCGAATCGTCTCTCACCAAACTTCTACTAGGATGAGATTAGCAGAAGGAGCTCAAAGGGTAGGGCACTTTGGTATTGAACTTCCCTTTTATAGTGCCGTCGTACGTGTTGTACGTGACCGCGTTCTTGGCGATCAGAATTTCCGACAACATGTGTGCAACCGTGTGTATGCAAGACAAGTTTGAGCCAACATCCGTTGGAAAAAAATCCACGTTTTTGTTGTCGGAATGTCCGATCGTGTGTACGCGGCATAAGAATTTTCTTCACTGGAGAACATTAGGAATCCTCTCCACTAGGAAGCACTGTGTCACAGTTCCATGTACATTGATCCGGCACCGGGTTTTACCTTCTGTTTGAGCTGCTTGGGTTCTTGCCAATCCGCCCCAAAACCTAGGCATTATTAAGCCTTTGCACCTGTGGCTTAGCGTACAAGCAACGTGTCTCCACGCTGAAGCCGGAAGCTTGCGGTTGCTGTTTCTGAGTATTTCCTTATTCTGTGTGTAGCTATACCCTCGGCGGGGCAGCTGGTTTTGTTGGGTCTGCAAACTACCTCCATGGCTTCCGTTGTCAGGGTACAGGAAAGTCTATAGAAAGGCCAATGTCCACACAATGTAAAACCCAAACAGTCAGGCTTTTGCTGAGGAAAACTTGAGAGGAAGAAAAGGACACAAGAGAAGAACACAGGGGAAAGGTTCAGGCACGCAACACTAAAGTCACAATCGTCGCCACTCAAGCCTGAGTGGGTATTGCTCACCCGGATAGTCCCGTTTAGTGGTCCTAGCAGCCGGAATGGAGCACTAATCAATCTTTTACTTTAGAAATAGGGATACGATCGGGAATCCTCTGCCACAGGATTATCAAAAGTCCCGAACCTCCCAGCCAAGCAATAGTAAGAGAATCTTTGTGCCGGATTGGAGTATTGCAGGGCTTGTGATAAAGATGATGGATCCCTCCTTAGACGAGTTTCCAGGCCTCTTCCAGAGACAGCAGTACCGTCGCTAGTCTCCTCCGGGACTGATCCTCCCCTGGTCTCCTTTCCTAAGAGTGGCCTCCCGCAGGTGGGTAGCCTGGGATCCCTTTCAAAGGTTGTAGGCCTCAGCCAGCCGAGCTGGGCCTACCAGGTAACAATGTAGCCTCAGGCTGAAGGTGCCCGAGGCGCACACGCAGGACCAATGGGCCCTCAGGAACAAACCAACCTTAATGGCGTCTGCTCCTTATGTACCCTCTCCCAGCATGCACCACGGGTTAACCACGCCCACTGCACGGCTGCCGAGAGAGGACACCCAAGGTGTTGTGATACCCCCCTGTGGTTCAACCTGGGCCGGTGGTGACAGTGCCACCTACAGGCAATCAGGGAACACTACTGCCAGGCAGTATCACACCCAGAGCAGAAGCAATTTAGAACAATCAATTGATCTGAGCCCAACTACTGGCTCAGACTACCCTTAAATTTACACATAGCGCCCCCAAATATTGGGGGGCGCTACATGTGTGTTGTCTGATCCAGTCTTTGTTCTCAGTGTTTCGCTCTGTCTGTGCAGTTATATTCCCTTTGGGTTATCTCAGTGGATCCCTTTATTTCCTGTTTCTGTGTGTGTGTCTCTCTCAGTATAGTCTCTCTGTGTACCATGTGTCCTTCCAGTGTGCTATTTGGTTGCACTGTACCCACATGGGTGTGCTAGACAGCCGCAACCTGGAGGCTGCCTCACAGCGCAACATCCACAGCTCCAGTGGCTCTGGTGAAGATCGGGGGGGTTCCTTAGAACCTGCGACTTTGGCACACCTCCATTTGCGTGTGGTCACAATGCTCCCACAGCTGTGAGGATCCATTCCCGGGTACACCTGGTGAGTTTTTCATTGGTCTTCTACATCTTGAGTTATTTTCTCCACTAGGAAGCACTAGGGATCTTGTCCATAAGGAAACACTGAGGAACGCTAGGAATCACCTTAAAAAGAAAAGGAAGCACTGGGGGACACTAAGAATTTTCACCACTAGGAAGCACTGGGGGACACTAGGAATCTTCTCCACTAGGAAGCTCTGGGGGACACTAGGAATCTTCTCCACAAGGAAGCTCTGGGGGACACTAGGAATCTTCTCCACTAGGAAGCTCTGGGGGATACTAGGAATCCTTTCCACTAGGAAGCACTGGGGGACACTAGAGATCTTCTCCACTAGGAAGCACTGGGGGACACTAGGAATACTTTCCACTAGAAAGCACTGGGGGACACTAGGAATCTTCTCCACTAGGAAGCTCTGGGGGACACTAGGAATCTTCTCCACTAGGAAGCTCTGGGGGACACTAGGAATCTTCTCCACTAGGAAGCTCTGGGGGACACTAGGAATCTTCTCCACTAGAAAGCTCTGGGGGACACTAGGAATCTTCTCCACTAGGAAGCTCTAGGGGACACTAGGAATCCTTTCCACTAGGAAGCACTGGGGGACACTAGGAATCTTCTCAACTAGGAAGCTCTGGGGGGGGGACACTAGAAATCTTCTCCACTAGGAAGCTCTGGGGGACACTAGGAATCTTCTCCACTAGGAAGCTCTGTGGGACACTAGGAATCTTCTCCACTAGGAAGCTCTGGGGGACACTAGGAATCCTTTCAACTAGGAAGCACTGGGGGACACTAGGAACCTTCTCCACTAGGAAGCTCTGGGGGACACTAGGAATCTTCTCCACTAGGAAGCTCTGGGGGACACTAGGAATCCTTTCCACTAGGAAGCACTGGGGGACACTAGGAATCTTCTCCACTAGGAAGCACTGGGGGACACTAGGAATCCTTTCCACTAGGAAGCACTGGGGGACACTAGGAATCTTCACCACTAGGAAGCTCTGGGGGACACTAGGAATCTTTTCCACTAGGAAGCACTGGGGGACACTAGGAATCTTCTCCACTAGAAAGCTCTGGGGGACACTAGGAATCTTCTCCACTAGGAAGCTCTGGGGGACACTAGGAATCCTTTCCACTAGGAAGCACTGGGGGACATTAAGAATCTTCTACACTAGGAAGCACTGGGGGACATTAACCACTCTGGGGGACACTAGGAATCTTCTCCACTAGGAAGCTCTGGGGGACACTAGGAATCCTTTCCACTAGGAAGCACTGGGGGACACTAGGAAGCTCTGTGGGACACTAGGAATCTTCTCCACTAGGAAGCTCTGGGGGACACTAGGAATCCTTTCCACTAGGAAGCACTGGGGGACACTAGGAATCTTCTCCACTAGGAAGCTCTGGGGGACACTAGGAATCTTCTCCACTAGGAAGCTCTGGGGGACACTAGGAATCCTTTCCACTAGGAAGCACTGGGGGACACTAGGAATCTTCTCCACTAGGAAGCTCTGGGGGACACTAGGAATCCTTTCCACTAGGAAGCACTGGGGGACACTAGGAATCTTCTCCACTAGGAAGCTCTGGGGGACACTAGGAATCTTCTCCACTAGGAAGCTCTGGGGGACACTAGGAATCCTTTCCACTAGGAAGCACTGGGGGACACTAGGAATCTTCTCCACTAGGAAGCTCTGGGGGACACTAGGAATCTTCTCCACTAGGAAGCTCTGGGGGACACTAGGAATCCTTTCCACTAGGAAGCACTGGGGGACACTAGGAATCTTCTCCACTAGGAAGCTCTGGGGGACACTAGGAATCTTCTCCACTAGAAAGCTCTGGGGGACACTAGGAATCCTTTCCACTAGGAAGCACTGGGGGACACTAGGAATCTTCTCCACTAGGAAGCACTGGGGGACACTAGGAATCTTCTCCACTAGGAAGCTCTGGGGGACACTAGGAATCCTTTCCACTAGGAAGCACTGGGGGACACTAGGAATCTTCTCCACTAGGAAGCTCTGGGGGACACTAGGAATCTTCTCCACTAGGAAGCTCTGGGGGACACTAGGAATCCTTTCCACTAGGAAGCACTGGGGGACACTAGGAATCTTCTCCACTAGGAAGCTCTGGGGGACACTAGGAATCCTTTCCACTAGGAAGCACTGGGGGACACTAGGAATCTTCTCCACTAGGAAGCTCTGGGGGACACTAGGAATCTTCTCCACTAGGAAGCTCTGGGGGACACTAGGAATCCTTTCCACTAGGAAGCTCTGGGGGACACTAGGAATCTTCTCCACTAGGAAGCTCTGGGGGACACTAGGAATCTTCTCCACTAGGAAGCTCTGGGGGACACTAGGAATCTTCTCCACTAGGAAGCTCTGGGGGACACTAGGAATCTTCTCCACTAGGAAGCTCTGGGGGACACTAGGAATCTTCTCCACTAGGAAGCTCTGGGGGACACTAGGAATCCTTTCCACTAGGAAGCACTGGGGGACACTAGGAATCTTCTCCACTAGGAAGCTCTGGGGGACACTAGGAATCTTCTCCACTAGGAAGCTCTGGGGGACACTAGGAATCCTTTCCACTAGGAAGCACTGGGGGACACTAGGAATCTTCTCCACTAGGAAGCTCTGGGGGACACTAGGAATCCTTTCCACTAGGAAGCACTGGGGGACACTAGGAATCTTCTCCACTAGGAAGCTCTGGGGGACACTAGGAATCTTCTCCACTAGGAAGCTCTGGGGGACACTAGGAATCCTTTCCACTAGGAAGCTCTGGGGGACACTAGGAATCCTTTCCACTAGGAAGCTCTGGGGGACACTAGGAATCTTCTCCACTAGGAAGCTCTGGGGGACACTAGGAATCCTTTCCACTAGAAAGCACTGGGGGACACTAGGAATCTTCTCCACTAGGAAGCTCTGGGGGACACTAGGAATCCTTTCCACTAGGAAGCACTGGGGGACACTAGGAATCTTCTCCACTAGGAAGCTCTGGGGGACACTAGGAATCCTTTCCACTAGGAAGCTCTGGGGGACACTAGGAATCTTCTCCACTAGGAAGCTCTGGGGGACACTAGGAATCCTTTCCACTAGGAAGCACTGGGGGACATTAACCACTTAAGCCCCGGACCATGTCACTGGACCAGGCCACTTTTTGCGATTCGGCACTGCGTTGCTTTAACTGATAATTGCGCGGTCATGCGACGTGGCTCCCAAACAAAATTGACGTCCTTTTTTTCCCCACAAATAGATATGGTATTTGATCACCTCTGCGGTTTTAATTTTTTGCGCTATAAATAAAAATAGAGCTATAATAAATATCCCCAAAAAATATATAAAAAAACGATTTTTTTTCCTCAGTTTAGGCTGATACGTATTCTTCTACATATTTTTGGTATAAAAAAAATCTCAATAAGCGTTTATTGATTAGTTTGCGCAAAAGTTATAGCGTCTACAAAATAGGGGATAGTTTTATGGCATTTTTATAATTTTTTTTATTTTTTACTAGTAATGGCAGTGATTGACTGCGACATTATGGCGGACACATTGGACACTTTTGACACCATTTTGGGACCATTGTAATTTTTACAGCGATCAGTGCTATAAAAATGCACTGATTACTGTGTAAATGACACTGGCAGTGAAGGGGTTAACCTGTAGGGGGCGCTGAAGGGGTTAAGTGTGTCCTAGGGAGTGATTCTTACTGTTAGGGGCGTGGCTTGGCGTGACGCGTCACTGATCGCTGTTCCTGATGACAGGGAACAGACGATCACTGACAATGCCACTAGGAAGAACGGGGAGATGTTTATTACACTTACCTCTCCCCGTTCTTCAGCTCTGTGACCTGATCGCGGGACACCGGCGGCGATCGGGTTCACGGGTCTGGGTCGCGCGCGCGACCCACGGATGGAATCTTAAAGGGGACGTACCTGTATGCCCTTATGCCCAGCTGTGCCATTCTGTGGACGTATATCGTCGTGCGGCGGTCATCAAGTGGTTAAGAATCTTCTACACTAGGAAGCACTAGGGGACAATAGGAATCGTCTTAAAAAGGAAGCACTGCGGGATACTAAGAATTTTCACCACTAGGAAGTACTGGGGGACACTAGGAATCCTCTCCACTAGGAAATACTGAGGAAATATTGGAATCTTCTAGGGATATTCTCACACATTTGAGATCATTGAAAAACTCTGGGGGACACAGTACCAGAAGCATTAGCTGTTGCATAGGCAATGGCCTGTTGCCCAGCTAAAATAAAAAGGGAAATGGCATGGCTGGGCTGGAAGTGGCATTAGGGTTGCCACCTTTTCTCAAGGCCAAACCCGAACACTTTAGTGACCCAAAGGATATTTTTCCTGTAGTATACACTATAGGATTGTAAAAGAACTGGGACACCTTTGGGTGCCCCAAGGAGAGTAGTAATATGGTGCATACAGCGCACCACAGCGAAGAGTGGGTGTGGCCAAATTCTGTTAACAGGGGGAAGGGGTATTGTTAAAGAAAACAAAAGCATTCTTGTGTCCATAAAATAATCTTTTTTTGCTGCGCCGCAAGTAAGTGTCTCAAAGGCATGTATAAACCTCAGCATAATCATAAAAAAAAAAAAAACTCTTCTAGTACATATGATTTTGTGTAAATTGAAAATAATCAGAGATCTAACAATTTATCTGAGCCAACCTTAGTTAACCACTTCCTTCCCAGCCTATAGCAGAATGACGGTCGGGCGGTGGTTCTGTTATCCTGATTGGGCGTCATATGACGTCCAGCAGGAGAACATGCCACAGTGTGGCAATCGTGAGTGTGGCGTGTCAGTCTGACACACTGCATGTTCGATTATGGTAAGGAGCCTCTGACAGAGGGGGAGTCTGTGCTAATAATGAGCACATTGATTATCAGCACAGCCCCATCTGATGTGCCACCACAGCTGCCAAAAAGGTGCCTATCAGCTGCCAGTCAGTGCCCCATCAGAAACAGCTCTAGGTGCCCATCAGAGTGCCAATCCGTGCCCTACAGTAACACCTGTCAGTACCTCATTATCAGTGCTGCCCATCAGTACCGCCTGTCAGTGCTCATCAGTGCCAACTCATCAGTGAAGGAGAAAACAAAATTTTATAACCGACATGATGAAAAACATTTTTTTTCAAAAATGTCTGTCTTTTTTAGTTTGTTTAGCAAAAAATAAAACCCACAGAGGTAATCAAATACCAACAAAAGAAAGTTCTGTTTGTGGGAAGAAAATGGTCCTGGGCAGGAAGGGGGTGAAAGTGCCTGGTATTGAAGTGGTTAAAATAGTCAGGGACTGCTTAGCAACCAGCTACTGTTAAGACAATGGACACTTTGGTGAGGGTATGTAATGTTCAATATAGTGCGATGTGGCATAGTGTATAGCAATGCAGTACAATGTATTGGTGTGAGTGCTGTATGATGCAGCACAATGTATGGATGTAAATATTGTGCAGTACAGTTTTTTTTTTCCCTTTCTCTTCCTTTCCCTCTCTCTTTCTTTCTTTCTTCTCTGCTTTTGAGTATATTTCCAAATGTAATCTTTACCATGATAATAAATCCAATTCTTATTTATTTATTCAATCACCAGTGCCCTGCATATCAGGAGGGTAGCCACATGTCCTATTCGCGTATCCTATTATCTCGTCTTACGAACTAAGCAATCCTATACCATCAGTATTCAGGTACCCTTATACAGTTTAATAAGAAAAATTGCATTATCTCCTTTTGATTTTCTTACTAATACTATTCTTGGTTTGATATAATTATGTATTCATTCCAAGTTTAGAGTAACTATCATCATTAATTTTATATACATGTGTATCTTTGTTTCTCGTTAGTATTTTCAGTTACCATTATTATTATTATCTTTAGATTTTCAACTGTGACCCTCACAGCTAGGATACACACGGTTCAGTAACTCCACGCCCTGGCTGATTGGGTCTGACTCCAACCGGCCAGTAGTCCGACTAGTGGATCAGTACATAACCCCCAGTCTTTTCAGACATCCTACTAGCAATATACGTGAGCTTTAGTATGCAGGTAGACCAGGTAAGCACTATGTCTATCCTTATAAATATGGCATTATTAAACTAATACATTGAACAAACAGTACAAATCATTATATGCAAACTGTATGTTATTTACATATATTCTTTCTATGTCTCATGTAAATAGATGCAAATCTAGATGAATGCAGCGCCCTGACGACACCTAAGGCGAAACATGTTGGCACTCTGCACTATCCATCTATTACCTCGCATTAATTGCTGTAACATGGTTCCGTTTGTTATTATTATTATGACTATGTCATGTTTTAATGTATGCCTTTAATAAACAATATATATTTTTCTACCTACCCTGTTATAGTGCTTACTTCTAAACAGACTTATGATCTCCATAAAAGTCCCTTTATCTGTATAGAGAGAGCACAGTCTCTCTCTTTATTCTTCTCCTTTGTGCGATACAGTAAAATGCTTAGGTACGAGTACTATGGGAAGTGACACGCTGTACTGTCAGAATTTACACAGATGCAATGCAGTGGCGGCTGGTGCTCAAACTTTTTGGGGAGCGCAAACAAACAGAAAAAAAAAACATCAACTGCAGCCACTGTGCCATTAAACGCAGCCACTGTGCCCATAAATTGCCACCACTGTGCCCATCAAACTCAGCCACTGTGCCATTAAACGCAGCCACTGTGCCATTAAACGCAGCCACTGTGCCATCAAATGCAGCCACTGTGCCCATAAATTGCCACCACTGTGCCCATCAAACGCAGCCACTGTGCCCATCAAACGCAGCCACTGTGCCATCAAATGCAGCCACTGTACCCATCAATTGCTGACACTGCCCATCAATGGCCGCTACTGTGCCCCATCAGATGCTGCGAGTGTGCCCATCAATTGCCGCTACTGTGCCCCTTTTAGATGCTGCCTGCACTTACCTGTCTCGGAGTGGGTCAGCGGCGGTCTCCTGCATGTCCTCCATGTCTTCTTCCGTCCTCACTCAGGCAACCAATCACAGCGCCTGACGTTTCAGCCAATCAGGTGACTGGTAACAGACTCGGCAACCTGATTGGCTGAGAGGCGGATTCAGTGTTAGCAAATCGAATTCCTTCGCTTTGCTAACACATAGCTGAGTGAGCAGCGAATGCCCAGCATTGCGCCCGCTGTTCACCTTTTTTGGCGCCTATTAGAGCCTATGGCTCTAATCAGGTGCTTCCAAAAAACACCCCCGCTGCTGTAATTCAGGTGCCCGGTGCCCAAAAAGGGGCCGGACACCTGAATAGGGGGTGGCAACGGTGACCATTGATAGATTCGTGCATTGCATGAATCTATCTATGGTGATAGAGCGGTGCCAGGAGAGAGGGGGCGGCGCTTCTGCGCCCCTTATGGATGCACCGCCACTGATGCAATGTGTTGTACGCGTGCTTGCGCTGCATGGAGTGGCTGACTGCAGAAATACACTGGCTCCCACACATAGCTGTCATATGACTTGTGAACTCCTATGGAGAACTTGCAATAAAAGGCAGGAGATGAGTAAGCTTTATAGAATAATCCATGCAGAGATCTGGGCTATGACCTCATACAGCCCCCCCATATGACAGGTCACAGCTTAGACTATACCAAGGAAGGACAAGTCAGGAGGGGAAGTGTGGGCAGAGGAGACCTGAACAGTGACAGCAGAGGACCCCCCCCAGCAGGACTAGAGTGACCACATGTCCCGGATTGCCCGGGACAGTCCCGCATTTTGCAGGTCTGTCCCGGGCACCTTCATTCCAGCACAATACAGTGTCCCGGAATGTAACTGACACAGCCACCCTCTCTGATGCCCCCAAAAAAGGCTGCCAAATCCCTGCTTTACTCACTGACAGTACTTGTCCTGGCCGGGAATGCCTGGAGGAGCACAATCCCTGACCCTACTTGTGATTGGAGAAATCATAAATCCCACCTCTTGTGTCCAATCACTGTGCTGTGATTCGTTACAGCAGAAGCTGATTTTTGGGAAGGGGGGGTGTCCCTGAATGGCAGTTTGGAAATGTGGTCACCCTAAGCAGGACACATGTCTGTGCTACTCCTAACACCTGGAGAGCATTGAATAATGAAGAGCCCCTCCTCACCCCAAGCACACTACACACTGTCCGACTTAGACACACGGAGCTACACACTATCAGATGATCTCTCCCCTACCTCCAGAGCTGAGACAGCACGACTGTCTGTGTTACTAAAGAGAAGAGTGTAACCTGAGCCAGCCGGTGATCTGCCGACAAACGTCCCCCCGGCGGATTCTGCCCCCAACTGTACTGCGCAGGCGTGGCGCTTGCGCAGTACGAACGTCAATGAGCTTCCGAAAATAGCCAAACGTGTAGAGCTGAGAGTCAGCTCTACACGGCGCCTGCGTGGACCTAGATGTAAGTGGCCAGTCGGCCTCACGTCCTCGCTTCGCTCGGACGGCTCGCTACGCTCGCTCGGCCTCCTGGCTCTTTTTTTAACATCCTCCATGTCCACGGGGATGGTAAAGAAAGAGCCTGGATGTCAGCAGTGTAGCACAATTTGGTGTGCGCAGGCGCCATGTAGAGCTGACTCTCAGCTCTACATGTTCGGCTATTTTCGGAAAAAGCGCCGCGCCTGCGCAGTACAGAGCGGGCAGAATGCGCTGGGGGGCAATGCTCGGCAGTACACCGGAGGTGTCCTCCGTGATCACACTCACTGTGCTTTGCTTTCAGAGACACACACAGCACTGCCTCTGCTCTCCACTAGGGGCACTACATCCTCTCCTCATTAGGCAATAGGCAGCAATGCAGAAAACCGCAATCCAGTTTTAATGATTTGTCCGGTTTTGAGATTAACTCAAAACCGGACACAGGATTCAAATCCCGTACTGTCCGGGTCAAAACCGTACAGGTGGCAACCCTAAGTGGCATGTAGCTAATTGAATCAATACCAGGTGGTTAACCAGTCTTGAACATATCTTTTGCAATAACAGATACCAGCAGAACTTTTCCATTTAAATCCATGAAACTACATTACCAGCATGCCTGTTAGTATTTGGGGAAAAGAGGTAAACGATCATCAGCAAAGCTTCAGATCTGTATCTAGATACAAATAAAGAGTCCATCTTGAAATACACTGAAAATGATCATGAATCTCCAACAGATAAAACAGTGGCAAGAAGAAATGTGAGGAGTATTCTGCTTGTCTCAAGCCTCGTACACACGGCCGAGAATCTCGTTGGGAAAAAAACAAAGTTTTTCTCGACGGGTTTCTTGTCAAGCTTTCCTTGCATACACACTGTCAATCCAAAATCTCGTCGTTGTAAAACGCGGTGACGTACAACACGTACGACGGCAGTATAAAGGGGAAGTTCTATTCCAATGGCGCCACCCCTTGGGCTGCTTTTGCTAATCTCGTGTTACTGTGTGTTAGTAAAAGTTTAGTGAGAGACGATTCGCGCTTTTCAGTCTTCATGCTTTCAGTTCGTTACTGCGTGACAATGTGCTATCTCCATTGCGAACGCTAGTTTTACAAGAAGGTGCGCTCCCGTCTCATACTTGAGTCTGACCATGCACGGTTTTTGAAGACTCGGAAAAGCATACACACGAACGGTTTTCTCGTCCAAAAACAGTCTGACGAGAATCATGCCGAGAAAAAATGAGACTCCGACGAGAAAAAAGACCGCAGGTCTTCTTTTTTCTCGTCGAGCCTTTGGCCAGTTTTCTCGACGAGAAACCATACACACGAACGGTTTTCTCGGCAAGAAAGCTCTCCCAACAGTTTTCTTGTCGTTTCTTGCCGAGAAAACCGGTCGTGTGTACGCGGCTTAAGTTTTGGTCAGCCATGGAAGAAGGTGCCTAATGACTGACCAAGAGGACAGTTGGGGCATCATGAAAAATGATTCCCACTTCTCACCTGATGCAGAATTCAGCACTTTCCAATTCTGTGTGACATCACCCATTTAGTATACAGGTATATGGGTTCCATATGGTCCAACTATGTCTCCCCCTTAAGTTGACTTTGTCTCAAAGTGCAAAAAAAAAAATCCCCTGCACAGAAGACATTTAATACGTCACCCAGACTTGTTTTCTGCTGTAGGCAAGAGAACCTGCCAGATAAAGACTCAGTATGCGCCCCTGGTTATAGCCCTCTTGGTATAGGAGGTAAGGGCAGAATAAGGGTGAGGCATGGGCAGATCGATGAATGTTCCCTACCAGCAGGGATTGCCCAACGCAGTCAGTGTGGACATGATTGAATCATCACCATCTGTAGAAGCCCAAACTGGGGCGGGCACGTGACCTCAGCAAAGGAAAGTATCTGCAGTGCATGGTCTTCATAACCAGTGTTAATTTAGTCGACTAAAACATTTTAGTCGACTAAATAAAAAATAATTTTAGTCGACTAAAATACGACTAAAACTTAAACAATTGAGATGACAAAAAATGGAACTAAAACTAAAATGCCATTTTAGTCAAAAGACTAAGACTAAAACTAAATAGAAATTTGACTTCAAAATTAACACTGGTCTGCAGTGCATATTCATACCTCAATACCATAAATAATAACATATTCGATTTTTCACTCCAGCAGTATATAATGAGTTTGGACATTGTAGAGAAATGTTAACTAATGCATTACAATTTAATTACACCCATTAGATTTTAGATGACTAAAATTAGTTTTAGTCGACTAAAATGTACTCGAGATTTAGTCAACTAAATACGACTAAAACTAAAACAATTGCAGAAGACTAAAATGGGACTAAAACTAAAATGTCATTTTAGGCTAGGTTCACACTGCTGCGAATTCAAAATCACGTGATTTTACCGCGATATCGCGGCTGCGTTTTTGCCGCAAATTTTCCGCGATTTTGCCATGATTCGGGGCCGCGATTTTAGGGAGTACCAGTCTATAGAGCTGAATTTGCATCACACACGGATCAAACTCGCACAGGACCCTTTTTTCCCGCAGCTTAGATTCGTGATGTGAACGGCACTAATGGAAAACAATGTTATTTTAATGACTTGCGAATTTGAGAAATCGCAACGGCTCAAATTCGCAATAAAATTCACAGCAGTGGGAACCTAGCCTTAGTCCTAAGACTAAGACTAAAACTAAATCGAAATTTGCTGCCAAAATTAACACTGTTCATAACAAGAAATAGCAGATGAATACTGGATCTAGTTTACAATGAAGCATAATTTGCTGATAATTATTTTATACATATCAATTCATCAACCATATTTTTTGTAGGACTGGAGTTTAGTTGGAGATCAGGAGTTAAGATTTGGTTAACTGCAGGTTGGTTCCAGGTCAGTGACTTAAAATAGCAGACAGACAGCCAGGCAACTAGTATTTCCAGAGGAGGTCAGCCTCAAAAAGGTTCTAAATGGTTCTGTTGTCGCCGCTAATTGTCCTGTACTGGCGAGACTGGAACCACAGTACAGAACAAAAATGTATCAGGAGTATAAATAAAATGTACAAGAATAAGAAAACAATGATAAAGGTATTTTTTTTCTTTTATTTTGGATGTTTTACAAAATAAGACATCATTTACCAAAACATATTCAGATGTCTTCGTGTAGCACAAATCAATTCATAAAGCAAACATTTTTTTTTTTTAATATGTGCATTAACTCAGTAATGGTGTAATTGAGCCCTGATCATTACTCAACTGTTTCCAGCAGTTGAATGCAAGTGGATGAACAAAAAACTTTTAGGATGGGGAAAGAATTCACTGTATGTAATGGCTAGTCAGTGTCCAAATCCTCAGCAACAACATTCAGGGGTCCATTCATAAAAAAAAATATTACCGTGAAAATGTCTTCATTTAAACAGCCTGGGCAAATATTCCCTTTGATATGTCCAATATGTATGAAATTAAAATTTTCTTTATTTCCTATGATCGTTAGCTCCTTCTAGTGGTCACAACATAGTATTTTCCTGATTGAGGTAATTCCAGAAAATACTGCATTAAAGCCACTAGATGGAGCTGACAGTCATAGGAAATAAATAGAAAACAACAAATCACACGTAAAACAAAAATTACAAGGATTATTCACAACAGCTGTACAACCACTGAGAATGTTTTTATTTATTTTTTTAAACGCAATCAAAAATATCCCTGGTGTTTTGAAACAAAACTGTGTACAAAGTCTTATGCCGCGTACACACGATCATTATTCACGGCGGTTAAAAAACCGCCGTGAATAATGACATTTTAAACGAGGGAACAGCTTGTTCCCCACACACGGTCATTTTTCTCGTCATTTTTTAAAATGACGAGAAAAACGATCGTCTATGGGCTCTGCGGCAGTGTTTCCCTATGGGAAACACTGCCGCGGAAGAAATGTCAGGAAAAACGACGAGAAAAATTAGAACATGTTCTAATTTTTCTCGTAGTTTTTAATGCCGTTTTTCTCGTCGAAAAAAACGTCAGAAAGCCCACAGACTATCGTTTTTCTCGTCGAATGGGAAAAATGACGTTTTTCTCGACGAGAAAAACGGCTGTGTGTACGCGGCATTATAGTTCATTTTGTTTAGAACCACAGCCTGAGTAGAAAAGCCTGTCCCTTGCTAGCATACTGCAGAGTGGGGCCTTTGTTTGGAAGCAGTGGCTTCTCTGCAGAAGTCTGGAATGGCCCCCTGCTGAGTCAGACGTACAACTCTGTAATCAGCAGGGTCCATGCTCCTTGCACACTTTCCACACCCTTTGTTTTAATACACCAGTTGGACTTCAATTTAAATGTAATATCTCAAAGGAAGGCACCCCTTACTTTGCCTGTTTTTTATTTTTGTGATGCATGAACATTAGATAAACTTTTGGGCCTGAAAGAAGAAATGAAATATGTCCATGAGCCTCCTGC
This sequence comes from Rana muscosa, assembly GCA_029206835.1. NCBI lineage: Eukaryota > Metazoa > Chordata > Amphibia > Anura > Ranidae > Rana > Rana muscosa. The sequence continues at coordinate 1,259,641,266 of CM055116.1, read as the reverse complement.
TTCCGTGATACTCTGGAAAACTAAGCAGCCATTACACTTGATGCATATCTACTCTGTATGTCTATTTCAGGCAGTGATAACAATAAAAAAAAATTAACAAGGTAAACCACCGTATTATGTACCACATCCAAAAAAGAAAGACAGACTTTACTGGTACTAGGGATGATACAATTATAAAATATTATGCAATATATATATATATATATATATATATATATATATATATGTTAAAATGTACCAAAATTAGAAACACACAAGAGACCGGGTCCTGAGCAATGTGGTTACATCTTTCCTATTTAACAATTCATACAATTAAATCATTTCCATATTAATATATGACTCCCCAGTTGGAAATTCCAAAAGGTCAACGTGTTTCACAAGAATGCTTCCTCAGGTCCTTATTATGGAATCGGAAGTAAGTTAAAATGTACCGAAATTAGAAACACACAAGAGACCGGGTCGCGAGCAATGTGGTTACATTTCTCCTATTCAACAATTCATACAATTAAATCATTTCCATATTAATATAAGACCCCCCAGTTGGAAATTCCAGAAGTTCAACGCGTTTCACAGGAATGCTTCCTCAGGACCTTGTTCTGTGTCTTCTTACTGTGATAGTAGTGTTTAAACCAAATGATTGGAATCAGAACTGGGTCTAGTGCAACTGCATAAGAGAAGTAAATTAGTCCCAATACATATCAGCACACACAGCTTGAAGGATCTTCCTAATAGTTGGTGCTGGTAACTAGTGATCCAGGTATATGAGGCTCAAATATATCAATCTTGATACAGGGAGTAAATATAGCCAGATGGCCCCTTACCGAAAAAGGTGGACTCCTATAATGGGAGTCAAACTCGCGTTGTAAACCCCAACGGGATCAGCTGTTCCTACTATCACAGTGAGAAGACACAGAACTTTGCTCATTAATCCATTGGTTACACATTTAGCTTTTTATTTTTCATGTTGTCTCTTTATAGGGTGTGCCATGTTTCCTATCTCACTTCACATGTGAAAATATAGGCAGGTTCGTTTTAGGAGTGTATGTCACATTCACTGCACATGTTGGTTTTCACATTCAGTTTTTTACACTTTGTGTGATTTAAATTTTCTATTCAATTTAATTTATTTTTGCTCAATTAATTTTTTTGGTCAAATCTTGACAATTTCACGATCCCGATTTTTCACCCATTGACGGTTGAGAGTCACAGATGCTAATTTTTTGCGCAACTTTATTCTGTATATAATATTGTTTTGGAATTTGTATTTAATTCTTCAAAGTTTGCTGCACTCAATTAGTAATTTAATAATTTTCAGAATAAGGGGAATAATTTTCTCTTTTGCAAATTAGAAGAAATGACCGCACACCATTGTAAATCAAAATCCTTTTTATTTGGACATCCCAAAAACTACAGGAAACAGAATGCTGGGTAGAAGCTTTTCGCACACTTCACATGTGCTTAGTGAGTGTCCAACATCAGTGCCTTACGTCACAAATGTGCTTCTGGAAGAATGGTCAAACATTCCCATAGACACCCTCCTAAACCTTGTGGACGGCCTTCCCAGAGGAGTTGAAGCTGTTATAGCTGCAAAGGGGGGGGGGGGGCAACTCAATATTGAACCCTACGGACTAAGACTGGGATGCCATTAAATTTCATGTGTGTGTATAGGCAGGTGTCCCAACACCGATAATATAGTGTATATCCTGCATCTTTGACTGATGATAACCTTCTGCCTGTAAGTAATATCTTAATCAATACTGTTGGCTGTTTGTATTTTGTTCATCCCTTAGTTCTGTTTGGTTATTCTTTTTCTGCCCTGTATGTCTTTCTATGTAACAAGTTGCATTACTGCCTATTGCTACATAGCTCTAACCAGTGCCGGGACAAGGTCATCCAGCGCCCAGGGCAAAGATGCCAAACTGCGCCCCTCCTTTCCCTTAGGGTTAGGGTCAGGGTGCCCCCCATCCCTGCAATAATCCATTGCGCCAGGGGCAGCCGCTCCTCCTGCCCACCCCTTGTCCCAGCCCTGGCTCTAACTTATAAATGTATGATATTTCAGATATTGCTGTTCCCCTGATATACCAATTAGTTTAGGCTGCCACCTGCATTGGTCCGTCCAAGGCTCCCAATATTACTAGCAATCAAACAGTTGGGTCTTAGGTGAGTAAGGTACTTTTAAGCTACCTGCTTGAACTTATGTGCTTTCCCTATATCCCTTTGATTTATACAATCTTGTATAATACCTTGCAGGTTACTTTTCTGAAAAGTGTTTTCGGTGGTAAATATATCAAATCCCTCCCTACGGGTGATCTGGCATATAGGACAGGACCCCGCCTGCGTTTTCACAGCGTTTTTAAGTAGTCTTTATGTGGATCGAATCCCATGCTCATATGGAGAGGTAGGGAGTTTTCCTTCATGTGGAGGCTTTCCTTTTGCCCTCTTTTTTGCACACAACCATGCATGTATGAAATATTTTATATTACTGTACATACTCGAGTATAAGCTGACCCGAATATAAGCCGAGGCACCTAATTTTACCACAAAAAAACTGGGAAAACGTATTGACTCGAGTATAAGCCTAGAGTATCCATCTGTATGCCTCACTGTGTCCATGTCTAGACTGACGTTTAACATGGGAGTCTATGGAAGGGGTGCCCGAGTTTGAAAGATTGGTGCTCCCCGGCCGTAGGTCCCCCAGACAAAAAACTTTGCACACTTATAGAGAAGAAATGGGGCTACATGTATGGCAAGTTACCGGGTCCCCAAAGTCACCGGAGAAATTACAGTTTAACATGGGAGTCTATGGAAGGGGTGCCCGGCTTTGAAAAATCGGTGCTCCCCGGCTGTAGGTCCCACGGACAACAAACTTTGAACACTTGTAAAGGAAGGGTGGGGCTACATCTGTGCCAAGTTTGGGGTCCAGGAGACCTACGGCCGGCCGGTACCGGCTCCCCAAATTCTGGGAGATCAGGCGCAAAAAGGTGACTCGAGTATAAGCCGAGGGGGGGCATTTTCAGCACAAAAAAATGTGCTGAAAAACTCGGCTTATACTCGAGTATATACGGTAAGTTGTTAAATGTTGTATCATTAATATGTTTTCTCTTTTTGTTTTATATACACAAAGCTGACTGAATAATGATCCTATCTATATAAATATAAGTATACGTCCTTTCCTGATGAAGCCACCCCGGCGAAACATGTTGATTTATGTGGACGGAAACATGTATGGAATTACAGGAATTCACTGATACTGATAGGATGTTTTGTGTACACCTATGTCTTTGAATACACTGTTTCGCATACTTTTATGTTGTTTCTTAAATAAATAATTTTGTATATCTTTATACTAAACAAATTTGAAGTGATTTTATATATGGCGCACCTCATAAAGTCCCGCATCTCCAATCCAATTTACGCTTCTAGTATTATAGGGATGTTGGTGCCATCTTCATTTAAAAATATTCTTGCTGATTCCTGACATATCTCTTGAACATAGCTCTATGATGATGAGTATTGTGGTGCACTGATGCATTCATTGATGTGAGGAGACCGCTGACCGCCCAATGTTCACTACTTCTGTTATCTGCTTTAAAGTGGTACGTGTGTATGCAAATCCCTATTAGACTGTAAGCTCTTATAAGCAGGGCCCTTCTAACCCTCTTGTATTTTATTGTATTGTAACTGTACTGTCTCCCTTTTTATATTGTAAAGTGCTGTGTAAACTGTTGGCACTATATAAATCCTGTATAATAATAATAATAATAATAATAATAATATTATATACTTTTATGATACTATGTTAAATATGACTATATTGGAAATATCTAACATATATTTTTTTAGATAGGTTACTCTCTCCCGATTCCACAAAAAGGTCCTGAGGAAGCATTATTTTGAAACATGTTGACCTTCTGGAATTTCCAACTGGGCAGTCATATATTAATTTGTACATTTTTTAATTGTTGACTAGGAGAAATGTAACCACATTGCTCTGGACCTAGTCACGTGTATGTTTCTAATTATGGTACATTTTAACTTTGGAATTAAAATGAACAATAAAAAAAAAATGGAAATAAATATACAGTATATATTTAAATATTAAAAAAAAATATATATTAACATAAATAATGGAAAAACTTAATAAAATAGTAAAAAAAAAAAATACAACTTTAAGGGCGTTTGAGTTCCATAAAAAGTTTGAGATTTTGTGCTTTGTTTGTACAGTAAACATTCATACAAGTCAATGTAAACCCATGGACAAAACACATGAGACAAAAGCCATAGAAAATGCCTAGTAAACATACCTCATGCCCCAAGTGCCCTTGTATACATTGTTATATTACCTGCACTAAACAACAATGTACCATACAGAAATACCAGGATCGTTTATGGTTGTGCTACGTATTGTTTAAAAAAAAAACATTTAAAAACGAAAATATATAAAAAAAACAGTCTACCCATTTTCTTAAAGTATAACTAGCGGTAAAACTTTTGTTTTCGTTTTGGATAGAGTGGAAAGAAATTAGAATGTTTGTCAGTTGTTTTTGCTGTCTGTGTCCCCATTAGAGAGATTCACCCTCTTTATTTGCCCTGTTTACCGTTAAAAATTAAAATGTACAAGAAAATCCCAAGTTTTGAGTTGTCCCCAGAAAAGTAATAAAGGGGAAATCTTTGTTCTGGTGACCTGGGGGGTCCCCAATAGATTTCTTTCATTTGCAGAAATTTCCTTTCACTTCCTGTTTGGCTATGGGACAGAAATGGGACAGAAATTAGGGAAAATCTCTGCAATGGGACATAGATGGCAAAAAAATAAAAAAATAAAAAATCTGACAGGGGATCCAACATGAACAAAAAAGATTTTGCCTGTAGTTCTACTTTAATCCTTCACAACGTACCTGAAGATATAAAAACAAGACCCATTGCAATGCCATTGGACAATTTTTTCAGTCTTTTAAAAAAGTGAATTGTTTTCAAAATTTCCAGAAAAGTTTAAATTGGTACAATTAATGTTTTGCCACAACAAGCAGTTGAAACGCTGAATCTATTTTACAGGAGCCTAAGGATTTATTTTTTTTGTCAATGGACTTTTCTATCATTAGGGAGGTTGCTTTCTCTGGTTCTGACATATTGGAGCATTGTTAAGCTGTATTTTACTTGACAATATGTAATAAATGCAAAATTGTGCATTTTAGTTGCATTCCTTGGTGACCCCAAAAGTCTATTGACAAAAAAAACTTTTCTTAGAGTTCTATACAAGGTATCTGATACCCTTAAATCCCCCCCCCCCCAAATGTGCCAATGTGGCATCCCCTGTTATACCCATAGACTACCCCAAGGAATGTTATTTTACAGGAGAACCTCAACCAATTATTAATATATTTTTCTAAGTTTTGGATAAAGTGGGAAATAGTTTGGTCTTCTACTGAGTCTTTACTTCTTTACTTTACTACTTTACTTCTTATGGTGGAAGGATAATGTTGTCATCTTTGGTTCTGGATGAATAGTTTTTGGTACAAAAACTATTTTTTTTTTGGTGTAGTGTTTTTAGAATTTTAGAATTTTAGAATTTACTGCAAACTATTTTTGAGATAATATGAGCACAAGCCAAACCAGTACAAATTTTTTTCATGGTATTGACTAGGTGCAAGTTAAAGCTTAGGGATAGGGTTGTTTTGGTTAAAGCGGAAGTAAACCTTAAAAGCAAAAATTTACTAGTAGGCAGGATCTTTTGGTAAAAAAGGACTTGAAAGTCTATTTTCCTCCAAAAAATAATTAATTACCTGCTGGAATTTTTTTAAATCTGTACAATGACGGCATAGCATGTGCAGTACAGTATACAGTGCCACATCTTAGAGATGCTATGAATAAAGCTGGGTGCCGAGATAATGTAACTCCAATGTGTTACATGATCAGTGCCTGCCCAATGGGTGAATGGCACCAGTAGAGATGGCGTACAGTAGATGACGGGAGCCCGGACCTCACATCTATGAACAAGAGCTAGGTATGTGTGTCATAATGTGCAAGTAATTTTGGTAAATGCTTTCTACCCCCACCACAGTTTACTATCAGCTTTAAAATGAACAGTTTAAGGTAAATTCAAATTAAAGGTTAGGCTTAGGGCTAAATTTACATTTAGGAATACGTTTGAAGCTGAGAAGATCTAGTAAACCTAGTATTAGCTTTTTGGGAAGGACAAATGTGACTTTATGGGAAATGCTTGCCACCCCATTTACGGTTTACATTAACCTTGAAATTAAGAGTTATGTTTAAAGGTTGGTTCAAATTAAAGGTTAAGGTTGGGAAGTAATTTGCATTTAGGAGCAACTTTAAAGCAGAGAAGATCTAACTAAGCTACCATTAGATTTTTGGGATGAACAAATTCGGTTTTCAAGTGTAATGCACGGTTTTGTTGTTGGAAATTCCGATCGTGTGTACGCGGCATAATAATTTGGCACAAAATTTGACCAAGAACCACTGTGCCAAAGCCCATGTATAACTTTGGTCCTGCCATGGGCACCCAGAGTTCCTTGTTTTCCCTCCCTGTGCTGCATTCCCCATATCCACTAGGGACCAGTGACACATAATGCTAATGCCACTATAATGCTGCTGCTGTCACTCCTAGTGAAATATATGGAAAATGTATCCAAGAGAGAAAAAACATAGAAACTCAGGTCATGCATTGCTGTAATGGCCAAACTAGGACTGGGAAGACATTCCAACCTGATAGCAGTAAGGAGCGTGTTAGAAATCAAACCTTGTCTCACTTCATCCAAAAAAAAACAAAAAAAAACAATCATTTGGAGTTCCATCCTTAAAATTCCAATTAAAGACTAAATTAATTTGGCAGAAGGCTATATGTAAGGAACATACCGTCTAGACTCATACAATTACAAATACCCTTTCATACAGGTTCCACCTCTTTTGTTCATCTGCTTATTGCATGTTATTAACCGTCAAAAACATCTATTGGTGGCAGCTTGTGACAATTTTAGCTGGCATGTCTTCCATTGGTTGGCATATTCTATTAATTATGAGCCTGTAGTAAAAAGATGATGACTAATTAATCTAAGCTGTAGAGAGTTCTTTAAGTCTCTTCCGCATCACTCATCCCAATACCAATCCACCAATGTCTTGTGTTACTATTGTCCTGACAGTGATTTTAAGTTTCTGAAAAGTTCTAAATATCAGACAGGGGCTTGAAGACTCTTTTCCATTTTTTCAATTGATGAGCCATTTTCTGAAGGACCCATCTTTTCCATCTCTGTGGCATCTGCTTCTTCAGTTGTTTTTGGACGGCAGTCTAAAATTAGAGAGAGAGGAGACATCAGTAACATGGCTGTACCCGGTACAAATGACTGGAGCGCTTGGCCCCAGGAAAAAGATGGAATTGCCTATGATGGGTTTAGGAAAAAAAAAAGATAAATTTGCTGCTTCATTGGCAATTTTGTCTTTTTTTCTAGATCTACAACATTTGAAATGAATTAGAATTAAAATGAAGATGAAGAATTTTGGCCTTGCATATGCAAGAGGGATTCGATGATTAGTTGGATGTTGGCACCAAAGCACCTAAGTCCCGACACTAGCTGACCTGCTGAGTCAGAACCCTCCTTTATATTGTGCCCACTCCATGGCATTCCCAGCCGTTGACCTTTATATCCCAAGGAAGGAATGTCCACTAGACATGTGCAATTAGTTTCGGTCCCAATACAAATTCTGACAAATTTTTGGTTATTAGGAAATTCGGATGTATCCAAATCTCCGAAATAAAATAGTAACGAATTTTGTTGAAATTTGTTAAAATCAATTTTGCTTATTTGCTTTCTAACGAATTCCAATTTTTTAGAACAACTAGAATTCATATTGGTCGAAAAACTATCAACCGATTCAAATTCTGTGTGAAGAAATAGCTGGTTGTTAAGCAGCTGGGCCGGGATCCCGGCTGCCCACGTCCTTAACAAACATGAGTCGTCATCTGTAGGAGCCTTGGTAACCCCTGCAGCTAGCAAGACAGTAGCAGCGCCCCACAGCGCTGGCTACCTGGATCAGGACCACACAGCGAGGCCCCCTTTGTGACTAGCCTGTTTGAACCCTTAACCACTTGACAACTGGGCACTTAAACCCCCTTCCTAACCAGACGAATTTTCAGCTTTCGGTGCTCTCACATTTTGAATGACAATTACTCAGTCATACAACACTGTACCCATATGAAATTTTTGTCCTTTTTTTCACACAAATAGAGCTTTCTTTTGGTGGTATTTAATCACTGTTGGGTTTTTTATTTTTTGCGCTATAAGAGAAAAAAGACTGAAAATTTTGTAAAAAAATGAATTTTTCTTTGTTTCCATTATAAAATTTTGCAAATTAGTATTTTTTCTTCATAAATTTTGGCCAAAATTTATACTGCTACATATCTTTGGTAAAAATAAGTACAAATTGGTGCATATTTTTTGGTCTTTGTGAAAGTTATAGAGTCCACAAGCTATGGTGCCAATATCTGAAAATTGATCACACCTGAAGTACTGACGGCCTATCTAATTTCTTGAGACCCTAACATGCCAGAAAAGTACAAATACTCCCCAAATGACCCTTTTTGGAAAGAAGACATTCCAAGGTATTTAGAAAGAGTCATTGTGAGTTTTTTGAAGTTGTCATTTTTTCCCACAATTCTTTGAAAAAATCAAGATATTTTTTTCTTTTTTTTTTTTTTTTCACAAAATTGTCATATTAGCAGGTTATTTCTCACACACAGCATATGCATACCACAAATTACACCCCAAAACACATTCTGCTATTCCTCACGAGTATGGCGATACCACATGTGTGAGACTTTTACACAGCGTGGCCACATACAGAGGCCCAACATGCAGGGAGCATCTTCAGGCGTTCTGGAGCACCCAGGCCAATTCTGACATTTCTCTCCTACATGTAAAAATCATCATTTGTTTGCTAGAAAATTACATAGAACCCCAAAACATTATATATTTTTTTTAGCAAAGACCTTAAAGAATATAATGGTGGTCATTGCAACTTTTTATCTTGCACGGTATTTGTGCAGAAATTTTTCTAACGCGTTTTTTACGGAAAAAAACTGTTTTGTGCTTAAAAGAAAAAAAACCCAGTAAAGTTAGCCCAATGTTTTTGCATAATGTAAAAGATGAAGTTACGCCGAGTAAATAGATACCTAACATGTCACCCTTCAAAATTGCACACGCTCGTGGAATGGCGCCAAACTTCGCTACTTAAAAATCCCCATAGGCAACGCTTTAAATATTTTTACTGGTTACATGTTTTGAGTTACAGAGGAGGTCTAGGGCCAAAAGGATTGCTCTCGCTCTAACGTTCGTAACGATACCTCACATGTGTGGTTTGAACACCGTTTTCATATGTGGGCGGGGCTTACGTATGCGTTCACTTCTGCATGCGAGCTCGCGGGGGCAGGGGCGCTTTAAAAAAATATATATATATTTTATTGTTCATTTTACTTTATTTATTTTAGTTTGACATGTTTTTCCGCCCCAAATTTTTTTTGATCACTTTTATTCCTATTACAAGGAATGTAAACATCCCTTGTAATAGGAATATGGCATGACAGGTCCTCTTTACAGTGAGATATGGGGTCAATAAGACCCCACATCTCACCTCTAGGCTGGGAAGCCTGAAAAAACAAACAAAAAAAAAACAATCTTGGCTTTGATCGTAGCGGTGAGTCGGTAGAAGCACCGGAGGGCAGCGGGAGGGGGGGGCATCCCCTCTCACCTTCCGTAAGAGCGATCAAGCAGTGGAACAGCCGCTATGATCATTCTTATGGTGCAGGGAATCGCCAGCTGAAAAAGCAAATATCTGAATGATGCCTGTAGCTGCTCCCATCATTCAGATATACCCCCACAAAGTCAAGGACGTCATATGACGGCCGGCGGGCGGGAAGTGGTTATTGCGGAGTATTTCCGGGTATTGAGAAGTATTGCAGGGTATTGAGGAGTATTGCAGGGTATTGAGGAGTATTGCCGGGTATTGAGGAGTATTGCAGGGTATTGAGGAGTATTGCAGGGTATTGAGGAGTATTGCAGGGTATTGCGGGGTATTGCCGAGTATTGCCGGGTATTGCCGGGTATTGAGGGGTATTGCGGGGTATTGCCGAGTATTGCGGGGTATTGCCGAGTATTGCGGGGTATTGCAGGGTATTGTGGAGTATTGCAGGGTATTGTGGAGTATTGCAGGGTATTGTGGAGTATTGCCGGGTATTGTGGAGTATTGCCGGGTATTGAGGGGTATTGCCGGGTATTGAGGGGTATTGCCGGGTATTGAGGGGTATTGCAGGGTATTGAGGAGTATTGCAGGGTATTGAGGAGTATTGCGGAGTATGGCAGGGTATTGTGGAATATGGCAGAGTATTGCACAGTATGGCAGGGTATTGCACAGTATGGGCAGAGTATGGGCAGGGTATTGCACAGTATGGGCAGGGTATTGCAGAGTATTGGCAGGGTATTGCACAGGTTATTACAGGGTATTGCACAGGGTATTGCAGAGTATTGCACAGGGTATTGCAGAGTATTGCACAGGGTATTGCACAGGGTATTGCAGAGTATTGCACAGGGTATTGCAGAGTATTGCACAGGGTATTGCAGAGTATTGCACAGAGTATTGCACAGGGTATTGCACAGGGTATTGCACAGGGTATTGCACAGGGTATTGCAGAGGGTATTGCAGAGGGTATTGCAGAATATTGCACAGGGTATTGCAGAGTATTGCACAGGGTATTGCAGAGTATTGGCAGGGTGTATTGCAGAGTATTGGCAGGGTGTATTGCAGAGTATTGGCAGGGTATTGCACAGGGATGGCTGAGCAGGGATGGATGGATGGCTGGATCTGTGACTGCAATTGTCACAGATCCAGCCCACAGCTGACATGTTCTGACATGGGGGAGGGAGCTGACATGATCCGCTCCCTCTCCTCTCACACTGTACCGATCGGTACAGAGAGGGGAGGGAGGAACCGGCGTCATCACATGACACCAGTCTGTTTATAAGTGATCGCTCCGTCATTTGACGGAGCGATCACGTGGTAAACGGCCGCGATTAGCGGCCATCTACCGTGATCCGTGATGCGCCGGGTCTTCCGGACCCGGCGGTCACGGTCATATCCTGAAGCGCGCCCCAGGGGGCGCGCGGGAGCAAGATTCTGTGAGGACGTCCCTGGGACGTCCACTCAGGATAACTCGACCGCGCTGTGGATGTCTTTTGTACATGGTGCGGTCGGCAAGTGGTTAAACTATGAGTTAATTTTGATTTAAAATTTTTACCTTTAATAAATTTATTATTCACTTGCTTTAATATACTCCACTCAGATGAGCGTCATTGTCCTACTGAACTCTGTACACCTCTCCCAGAGCTTCTGCCCAGAGCAGGGCCTTGGCTGTGCTGACTAGAGATGAGCTTCGAGTTCGAGTTGAACTCATGTTCGACTCGAACATTGCCTGTTCGCCCGTTCGCCGAACAGCGAACAAATTGGGGTGTTCGCGGCAAATTCGAAAAGTCTATGGGAGAAATCTAAAGTGTTAATTATAAAGGCTAATATGCAAGTTATTGTCCTAAAAAGTGTATCAATGCAAAAAAAAGTTTTAAAACGGCCGTTTTTTCGGGAGCAGTGATTTTAATAATGCTTAAAGTGAAACAATAAAAGTGAAATATTCCTTTAAATTTCGTACCTGGGGGGTGTGTATGATATGCCTGTAAAGTGGCGCATGTTTCCGGTGCTTAGAACTGTCCCTGCATAAAATGTAATTTTTGAAGGAAAAAAAGTGATTTAAAACTCACTCGCGGCTATTAATGAATTGTCGGCTCCCGGCAATACATACAAAAGTCATTGATAAAAAAAAAAAAGCGTGGGGGTCCCCCAGAATTCAATTACCAGGCCCTTCAGGTCTGGTATAGATATTAAGGGGAACCCCGCCGCAAATTAAAAAAAAAAATGCGTGCGGTTCCCCCAAATATCCATACCAGGCCCTTCAGATCTGGCATGGATTTTAAGGGGAACTCCACCCCAAATTAAAAAAAAATGGCGTGGAGTCCCCCCAAAAATCCATACCAGACCCTTATCCGAGCACGCAACCTGGCAGGCCGCAGGAAAAGAGGGGGGGGACGAGAGAGTGCCCCCCTCCTGAACCGTACCAGGCCACATGCCCTCAACATGAGGAGGATGTCCCCATGTTGATGAGGACAAGGGCCTCATCCCCACAACCCTTGCCTGGTGGTTGTGGGGGTCTGCGGGCGGGGGGCTTATCGGAATCTGGAAGACCCCTTTAACAAAGGGGACCCCCAGATCCTGGCCCCCCCTATGTGAATTGGTAAGGGGTACATTGTACCCCTACCATTTCACGAAGAAAGTGTAAAAAAAAAACACACAAACACCTTGGAAAAGTCCTTAATATCTATACCAGACCTGAAGGGCCTGGTAATTGAATTCTGGGGGACCCCCACGCTTTTTTTTTTATTTTTATCAATGACTTTTGTATGTATTGCCGGGAGCCGACAATTCATTATTAGCCGCGAGTGAGTTTTAAATGACTTTTTTTCCTTCAAAAATGACATTTTGTGCAGGGACAGTTCTAAGCACGGGAAACATGCACCACTTCACATGCATATCATACACACCCCCCAGGTACGAAATTTAAAGGAATATTTCACTTTTATTTTTTTCATTTTAAGCATTATTAAAATCACTGCAATCACCGAAAAAACAGCCATTTTTAAAACTTCTTTTTGCATTGATACATGTCACCTGGGGCAGGACCCGGGTCCCCAAACACTTTTTAGGACAATAATTTGCATATAAGCCTTTATAATTAGCACTTTAGATTTCGAACGTTCGAGTCCATTGTATTAAATAGGGTTCTAAAGTTCACGCGAACATTCTGTCTGTTCGCAGGTTCTGGTGCGAACCGAACAGGGGGGTGTTCGGCTCATCACTGGTGCTGACTACATCTGCAGAGATGTGGGGTGCCTGATTCCCATGTCCCAACCACCTAAAGCTCCTCCCCACCTGGCTTATATACTGTATGGGCCCAGGCTCACCCATGACAGCACTAGAGGAGAGACTTCTCTAAATGGGGAGTTATGACTTGCTTGTAAATTGTCATTTTACCATATTATTTTAGGACAGAGCCACCTAGTGGCACCATGGTTTGCTGGAATCCCAAAGCCTTAGAAATGGCTTTGTAACCCTTTCCAGACTGATATATGTCAATTACTTTTTTCATCTGTTCTTGAATTTCTTTAGATCACGGCATGATGTGTTGCCTTTTGAGATCTTTTAGATTGCTTCACTTTGTCAGAAAGCTTCTATTTAAGTGATGTATTGATTCAATAGGTCTGGCAGTAATCAGGCCTGGGTGTGGCAAGTGAAATGTAACTTTCCAAAAAATGTGGTTGATCACAGTTCAAGGATGGGTGCGGGGGAATACTTTTTCACATATGAAAGGTCCCTTGTTTGGTCCAAAAAACACAAATTTAGCACAAGGGGTATCATTAATTACCATTACTCTTCCAACCCCTCTGTACCCCTGCCACCATAATCTTCTGGTGAGGTGGGGTTAATAGAGTCCAAGGACCTGTCATATGAACTCATTAAGAATGCAGACTATGCCCGCCCTTTCCGCCCATGCCCTCCAATCACAGAAGCTGTACTATTATATATATATATATATATATATATACACACACACACTCAGTGAATAGAAGATATGTGGATGAATAAAAGGTCTGCCTCCTCCAATCAGAGATCATTTTTCAATCTGAGAAACTACAGCTTCTATGAATGGAGGAGGTGGGTAGAAAGGACCGGCATGGTCAGCATTTTTGATGAGTTCATATGACAAGCCCCTCAGCTCTACTAATGCAGCTCCTCCCACCTTCAGTACTTACAAATATAACAGAGGTTGGGGGATTTGGAGGAGGAAGATTTTCACTAAACCAAGAGCCAGCAGCACAAGGGACACATTGCATTGAATGTAAGTAATGCCCCTTGTGCTGATTTTTGTCCCACTACACTTAGGCTTTAAACAAAAAAAAAAATAACTAACTATCGACTGTCGATTCACATGTAGACAAAAAAACATAAATGTTATTTCTGGGTGCAGTTACCCTGTACTGACTTTCAAAGAACTAGGATACCCAGCAGTATCATACTTACAGAAATGGTAGACTGTGTGAACTATGTAGGGCAGGGTAAATATCACCATGTAAATCACAGCAAAAGTAGTAAAGGGCCATATTGTGTGTCCAATTTTTTCACCATCTGGAAAACAGAATTATGATAACTGTTAATGGGTGAAAATTACAGTACATTCCATTAACACATGAAGAGTTTGTATTTTAAGTAGATCAGGACACAAAAAATGAAGATTTGCTTTCACCTATAAATGTTAATTGTGCCCACGCAGTACCCCAAAAGGTATTACTTTTTTGTTTTGAATTTCTCCTAAAAAATATCAGTGCACTGTCTGTGACTACAGTCTCATGGCTGTTTGTCTGCAGTGTGAGATCTAAGGCACTGCAGCCTCTGGCTGCTAATCTCACTAGATATGGAGTAAGATTTGGTGATGGCACTACTGAGCTTCTCACTTGCTGGAGAGGAAACTGTACCTGAGAAACTACAATGCAAAGATCTCCCTGTTTTTTACTTCTAGGATCCGTGTTTTTTGCCTTACTTCTTCATGATTCCCCTACCAGTCCCCAGAGGGGTTCCCCTAAGGCTCCATGCACACTGAAGCTGATAAACTGCAGTTTATTGGCGTTTGGGCATTTTTTTTAAAAGCCCATAAACTGAACTCTATGTTAGCCTATGTGTCCATGCACACATGGTCGTTTTTTAGCGTTAATGAGCAATGCAGTTTATGGGCTTTTTTCTGAACGCAAGAAATTTGCGTTCAAAGTGCCGTTTTTCGGTGGGAAAAAACGCCAAAAAATTCAAACGCCGATAAACGCGAATTAGCGGCCGCTAATTAGCGTTCAGCGTTTCTCTAGCTCTATTCAAAACCAATGGTTCCCTATGGGAGCCCATTGATTTGAATAGAAGTCGCAACGCAAGTCGGATCATCATGACTTGCGTGCCGATGATGAAGGGGAACCCTGGCAAAAAATGAAAAAAAAAATTGGCGTGGGGTTCCCCCCTCGGACGATGCCAGGACCTTCGGTCTGGTATGGATTTTAAGGGGAACCCCCTACGCCGAAAAAAACGGCATGGGGTCCCCCCAAAATCCATACCAGACCCTTATCTGAGCACGCAGCCTGGTCTGTGAGGAAAGGGGGTGGGGACGAGCGAGCGCCCCCCCCCCCACCTACCAGGCCGCATGCCCTCAACATGGGGGTGTGGGTGCTTTGGGCCACCCCAAAGCACCCTGCCCCCATGTTGATGGGGACAAGGGCCTCTTCCCGACAACCCTGGCCGTTGGTTGTCGGGGTCTGCAATTTCTGAAGGTTTCTCTGTCAGTGCTGGAAGGTGTTGGGGGAAGGTCACCTCCCGGAGGTGTGTGTCCTTTCCCCAGTTGTCAGGGAAGTGGGGTAAGCAGACATCCCCGTGTGGGAAGTGGGGGGGGGAAACCCAGCTGGTGACTAGGAGACACTGAGTAGTGTCTTACCTCACCAGTGACATCGGTCCCATCGTGGCTACAGGACGGCACTCTCCTCCTCTTAACTCGCTGAGCGCGGTTACTATTCCATGTTGCCAGCACACAGCAAAGACAATTCCTCATCTGGGCTGTTCTCTATTCATGTTTCTCTCCATTCAGGAAATGACTCACAGCTTCTCCCCAGCCATTGAGAACAGAGGGGTGTGGACTGTGGAAGGCAAAGTGGAAGCCTAGTACTGGAGCATGGCTGTCTGGCTCTAGGGCAGATCGGAGCTTGACTTTGTAGAGGATATGATAATATGACAAGGAGGCTGCAGGGGCCCCCTGGAGCTAGGGACAGGGTTGCAATTGTGACCCCTGCAACCCCTTGTGCTACGCTCATGTGCAGTACAACTACTTTGTGTCTTGTTGCTGTGCTCAGTCTTGCCATGTTGTACGACTTGTGACATTAAAGTGTCTCCCACAACCTCACCTTTGTAGAAGAGTTTGGCTGTTCCTCACCCAGTTTTAAGCCTCCTACACAGCTGTTTCTGTTTCAGTTAACCACTTCACGCAAAACGACGTTATTGTACGTCGGTACTTTGACGCTAAATACCGGTGTTATGGCAGCAGCTAGCTGCCATAACCCTGGTATTTTCGGGAACGCCGTGCATTTCTCATTGAGATAGAAGTGGTCTCTACGGTGGATTCGCCGCAAGATCACTTTTATCGGTGGCAGGAGAGGCGGAGATGATTGCGTTCTCTCCCGTGGATGACTGGTTGCTGACTGAGGGGAAGACGGCCCTCCCTTGGCTCCATAGCATGGGAGGGTGAAAGCGACGTGAAATATCACTTCTGCCCATAGCTCTTAAAGGAGAATTTTTTTTTTTTTTAAGTGACATTTTTTTTTTTTTATTGCATTTTTGTGTAAATATGAGATTTGAGGTCTTTTTGACCCCCAGATCTCATATTTAAGAGGTCCTGTCATGCTTTTTTTCTATTACAAGGGATGTCTACATTCCTTGTAATAGGAAAAAAGTGACCCACAATTTTATTTTAAAAAGGCAGTGTCAAAATTAAAAATAAAAAAGTAAAATAAATAAGATTTTTTTTTTCTTTTTTTAAAGCGCCCTGTCCCGACGAGCTCACGCGCAGAAGCGAACGCATACATGAGCAGCGCCCACATATGAAAACGGTGTTCAAACCCTACATGTGAGGTATCGCCGCGATTGTTAGAGCGAGAGAAATAATTCTAGCCCT
Organism: Rana muscosa; assembly: GCA_029206835.1. Lineage (NCBI taxonomy): Eukaryota > Metazoa > Chordata > Amphibia > Anura > Ranidae > Rana > Rana muscosa. The sequence goes on along the minus strand of CM055116.1, from coordinate 1,259,624,402 downwards.
AGACCTCCTCTGTAACCCAAAACTGTCAACCTGTAGACATTTTTAAACTTTGCCTATGGAGATTTTTAAGGGTAAAAGTTTGTCACCATTCCACGAGCGGGCTAACTTTACAGATTTTTTTATTTAAAAAAAAAAGTGTATTTTTTGCAAAAAAAGTGTGCTTTTAAGACCACTGCGCAAATACGGTGTGACATAAAGTATTCCAACGACTGCCATTTTATTCTCTAGGGTGTCAGAAGTATATATATATAGCATAAGGGGTTGCAGGGGTCACAATCGCAACCACGCCCATAGCGCCAGGAGGCCCCTGCAGCCCCCTGTAATATTATTATCATGTCCTCCACAAAGTCCAGCTCTGAACTGCCCTAGGGCCCCACAGCCATGCTCCAGTACTGGGCTTCCACTTTGCCTTCCACAGTCCACACCTCTCTGTTCTCATTTTCTGGGGAGAAGCTGTAAAAATTCCTAAATGGAGAGGTGCATAGGGTGAGAACAGCCCAGGTTGGGGAAGTGTTTGCGCTGTGTGCTGGCAACATGGAATGGTAACCAAGTTCAGCGAGTTAAGAGGAGGAGAGTGCCGTCCTGTAGCCACAATGGGACCAATGTCACTAGTGAGGTAAGACACCGCTCAGTGTCTCCTAGTCACCAGCTGGGATTCTCTGTACCCCCCCCCCCCACCCACCTGGGGATGTCTGCTTACACAACTTTCCTGACAACTGGGGAAAGGACACACACCTCCAGAAGGTGACCTTCCCCCACCACCTGCCAACACTGACAGAGAAACTTTCAGAAATTGCTAAAAAAAATCCCTTAACACCTCCTGAGGGGCTGCAGGCTCCAGATTTTGTGTCACATGGCTTTGCCCCCAGATCTAAGTTTCCCCCCAAAGCCCCCTGACCACCCCCTCCGCCCTGGATGCTATGCCCGGCTGCTGATCTCCTTTTCTATTACATCACTCTATACAGCTCCTCCTCCGCAGAGCTGATATCACATTCCTTTACAACACAGCCAGTCAGCTACGATCTGCACAGGGTGTATCTACTGCAACTACACTCCCATTCCAACCAGAGAATTTCACAGGTCAGAACGGCAACATAAAAGCCAGATACACCCTGTGAAGATTGTGGCTGACAGACTGTGTGTAAAGGAATGTGATTTCAGCCCCGTGTGGGGGGAGGAGCTGTATACAGTGCTGGGATGGGAAAGAAGTGACCTGCCAGGGGTGATCCCTGTCCTCTGATTCTCCAGCGGTGATCCCTGTCCTCTGATTCTCCAGCGATGATAACTGTCCTCTGATTCTCCAGTGGTGATCCCTGTCCTCTGATTCTCAAGCGATGATAACTGTCCTTTGATTCTCCAGCGATGATAACTGTCCTCTGATTCTCCAGTGGTGATCCCTGTCCTCTGATTCTCCAGTGGTGATCCCTGTCCTCTGATTCTCCAGTGGTGATCCCTGTCCTCTGATTCTCCAGTGGTGATCCCTGTCCTCTGATTCTCCAGTGGTGATCCCTGTCCTCTGATTCTCCAGTGGTGATCCCTGTCCTCTGATTCTCCAGTGGTGATCCCTGTCCTCTGATGTAAGGAGGAACTTAAAACTCTTAAGCAACTTTGCGTATCTTTCCATGCGGTGAGTGTATCTGCACACACGGTGGAAGTGGAGGGTGGTAGTGGGGGGGCCCAGGTCAACTTTTGCATCGGGGCCAACAAACTTCAAGCTACGCCTCTGCCTACCCGTATGTCTTTGGAGTGTGGGAGGAAACCCACGCAGGCACAGGGAGAACATGCAAACTCCAGGCAAGTAGTGACCTGGTTGGGATTTAAACCGAGGATCCTATTGCTGCTAGGCAGAAGTGCTAACCACTGTACTTATGTGACGATGAATGAACAGTCCAGGTGGATTTTATTATTTATTGCATGTAAAAATAAGAGTCTGGCAAATGAATCCTTCACGAGAAGGTGGCTTCAATATGACGGATTCATGTACCTGTATTTATGCTGGCTCTTTGTAAAATATATATATATTTTTTTATACACGATCGTATTAAAATAGTGAAGTTGAACTTTAAATGTATTAATTTGTACCAATTACTTACATATCGGGTAAACCGCAATCACTACAAATCCTGGAAAGCTCAACTGCAGTATGAAAAAGGAGATCCGTTGCAAAAGCTTCACTTTTTTGCAGAAACGGTCCGTTTTAATACCTGGAAGTCAAGGATGAGCCATATGATTTTTTTTAACTCAAAAACTTCTTTATTCATTACTTTCATAATGCATACAATCAGTGCATTTTGTCCGGTGAAGCATTGCATATAAAAAAACAAAAAAAACATGTTTAGTCATAAATCCATATAATATTTTTGTGTCCTTCATCGTGTACTGTACATGCAACTATGTCCTCTTTTCCCTTTTTCTCCCTTTCCACCTCCCCCTAACCCCGAGACTACATCCATCACACCTATACCTCATTGCATCTAATCACCACCAGTCTTTTCTTTCACCGCTGAGGTTCTCTCCTATCTATGTGTACGACTTTTACTCATTAGCCATATGATTAGATACTTCTATTTGTAAACAGCTATCAGAACACTCCCTAAGACCCGGTTCACACCAGGGCGGCGCGACGCGGCACGACTTGTGGGGGCGACCTCGGCGGTGCGATCTCAAGACGACTTGATACGCCCGCCGAGGCGATTTGCATAAGACTTCTGTATAGAAGTCAATGCAGGTCGCCTTGGGTCGCCCCCAAAAGTAGTACAGGAACCTTTTTCTAAGTCGGAGCGTCCTGAGTCGCTCTTACTTAGAACGGTTCCATTGAAAAGCGCGGGACGCGACTTGTCAGGTGACTGAGTCGCCTGATGAGTCGCCCTGGTGTGAACCGGCTCTTAGGTGCCCAGATCCTAGCGCTCAATGGAAAAGGTGGTAATCTGCAGTGTAGCTGCTATTATATAATGATAAATGTATTAAAAGTATGCTTCTTAAAAAAATATAAACAACATTAACAGCGCTAAAATAAAATTCAAAAATTCCACTGATAATATGTTTCCATATATTGCAGTATAAAATAAGTCTTATGTGCTCCTCTAATTGGTAGAGAGATTTCACAATAAACCGTATGGAGCCAGGGAAAAACAATAATGACAATAATTTTTCCTGTCGCATCATGGCAGCATACACCTTTGGGGTTGTGGCTCCGCCCTTCACAACCTGATAGGACCGTTTAGCTATTAAGCCCAGAGCGGGCCCCCGCCCAGGTATTCTCTTTTTTTTTCCTCACCTAAGACCTGACAAGGACATCAAAGATGAAGAACCCCCTTACTGCTTCGCCCCAGCCAGGTTCTAGCCTCTCCTGGGTGGAAGTCCTATCCTGTACAGCCTCTAAATGAGCTCTATGGAAGGAACCCCACTCTGATGGTCTCAGGGGTATGTGCCAGTTTCTTTCTTACAAACCTTAAATAGGTTTATTATGCAGCGACCTCCAGGTCTCCTGTGCACCCTTTTCACTAACCTGAGCCTTGTAGTCCCACAAGCATCCCGGTCCGATAAGTGCCAGCTCTTCACCGACCTTAATCAGGTCTCTATAGCGGCCTTCAGCTCTCCTGTGTGTCTGTACAAAAATCGGGCTTTCTGAGCCCTGTAGTCCCACAGCATGCATGGCGCTGAGCGTCCAGCTACTTCCGCGCATTCGCAGACAAGAGAGAGGTATCCCACAGGCTCTCCAATGGTGATGCCTGTGTCTGCCAGTTTCCAAGATGGCGCCGGCTCACAAACGACGCTACGGCGCATGCGCGGTCATGACGTCATTACTGGGCGGCGGCGGCAGCAGTTTTAAAAACCAAAACCTTTCTGCTGTTTTTTCTCTTGAACACTGCACCTGTCAACAGCGTTTTTCGGTGGGATAGATTGCACTGCTGTCTCTTCTTTAAGGTAATCTTCTTGGATCTATTTTCCTTTACTGGGTTTCACCTTACCTACTGCCTGCATGCTCATTTCCTACTTTCTCTTGTAGGGGGGACCATATCACTCCTCATGGAGGTCACTGCCCCGGTAGATCATCACCAGCCTAATAGGTAAGGGGGGGGGGGGAAGATTGGTAAGTAGTGAAGATCGAAAAAGAAAGCCTGTCACTAATGCTGTCTAAATTGGACAGCCCTATCAGGTCGGCCAGATCGTCGGGTTCAAGACGACAAGAGCCATCTAGAAGGAGCCCAAGCCATAGACAAAGCCGCTCAGATCGCGGTAGAAGTCGCTCACGCACAAGGCGAAGTCGCTCAAGTCGCAGAAGGAGCCGTTCAAAATCCTATTCACGGCACAGACACTCCCACAGGAGGTCTCCTTCACGCAGACACTCTCCTCCCCCTCAGCATTCCCGTCCATCAGGGAGTTCATGCTGGGTTTGCGGTGCCATAGCACTTCCGGACAAGCTGGCCTGTCGCACATGCTTGGACAAAGCAACTAGAGACAGAGAGCCAAGCAGAGAACCGGCTATATTTACACCCCTGCAAATTGCAGAATCTGAAACAAGCAGATCAGTGCAAGGCACTTCACCTGCGACTCCCTCCACATCTAAAAAGTCAGAAACCCTATCTGACAATGAGGACTTGGAGGTATCTACCGGGTTTGACTTCTCACTTATAGAACCCTTCATAAAATCAGTGAAGGAAGCTATAGAATGGGAGGAGGAAAAAGAAACTCTGCAAAAAGCAAAGAAATATTTTCCGAATCTCAAAAAAGAACCAGAAACCTTCCCATTTATCGAGGAACTGGAAGACTTAATTAAAGATGAATGGCAAAAAACTGAGAAGAAGACCAGTCTCAGCAACAGACTTGCCAAACTGTATCCACTAAAAGAATCCAGTGTCAATCCACTAGTAACACCACCAGTGGTGGACTCCTCCCTGATGCGCCTAGCCCGGCACGTAACTCTTCCAATAGAAGATGCGTCACATTTAAGGATGTATTAGACAGAAAGATCGATCTGGATCTTAAAAGAGCCTACCTATCCGCAGGTGGTGCCTGCAGACCAGCAATAACGCTAGCAGCAGTGGGAAGGGCTATCTCAAGCTGGTCTTCCAACGCTGAGAATTTGGTAGCAGAAGGCGTGGAACAAGAGCGAGTAATCACAGCTCTCCAGGAACTCAGCCTTGCAGGTGATTTTGTCGCAGAAGCCTCTGTAGACATCATAAAGTCAACATCCAGAGCAATGTTAAGCTCAGTGATGGCCAGGAGGGCACTCTGGCTAAAACCATGGTCAGCAGACCCCTCCTCAAAGTCTAACTGGTGTAGGATCCCATTTGACGGCCCAAACCTCTTCGGGGAGAAGCTGGACTCGGCCATTTCAAAAGTCACCGGCGGAAAGTCTGGACTCTTTCCTTCAGACAGAAGGCCTAGACAACAAAGGCCACCTACGTTCAGACGGAACCTCCCAGATAGATACAGGGAGGCAAAGTCCTATAAGCCCAGCAGGGAGTACAGAAAAAATTGGAAGAATCCACAGTCATCCTTCCTAAAACTCCAAAAGTCCAAGACCCCTACCCCGGGGGACCAGAAGTCTTTTTGAAGATGCGTCTGCCCAACCATCTGTAGTAGGAGCCAGACTAAAGGACTTCAAGCAGGTTTGGGCGGAGATAATAAGAGACCCATGGACAATGGCTACTGTCCAAGACAGACACAAATGGAGGTTCAAGAATCGACCTCCCAGAGACCAATTCGTCAAAACCAGAATTCCAACATCCAGGGAAAAGAAGCTCATATTGGCAGAATATGTCCAAGATCTAATCCAAAAACAGGCCATAGTGGAAGTCCCACCTCCACAAAGGGGAAAAGGTTTCTACTCTCCTCTGTTTTTGGTAAAGAAAAAGACCAGGGATCTGCGCCCTGTCCTAGACCTAAAAAGTCTCAATCGCTCAATCCTGGTGGAGACTTTCAAGATGGAAAGTTTACAGTCAATCCTCTATGCCATAAATGTCGGCGACTGGATGCTCTCTGTGGATTTAAAGGACGCTTACCTGCATGTTCCCATTCACACCGCATTCCAGAAGTTTCTCCGCTTCTCGGTAAACCACCAACACTTTCAGTTTCGAAGTCTTCTGTTCCGGATTTCTACCGCTCCCAGAACATTTACCAAGGTCCTGCTACCAGTGATAGCTCTACTAAGGGAGCAAGGATTGAGAGTCCCCCATTATCTGGACGACATCCTATTGCTTGCAGACAACCAAGAGTCTCTTTTACTCCACCGAGACACTCTAGCATCCACCTTGCAAAAATTTGGGTGGCTGATTAACTGGAAGAAAAGCAAAGTCCAACCTACTCAGAGAATGGTCTTCCTGGGGGCAGAACTGGATACCAGATTCAACACCATACAACTCCCTCAAGAGAAAATTCCCATCATAATCCAGAGGGCAAAGAGATTACTCTTATCCAACACACTCCCAGCCAGAGAGTGTCTCAGCATCATGGGGTCGCTATCAGCAACCATTCCTATGGTCCAATGGGCCCAGTGGAACACAAAACCTCTCCAGATGTCATTTTTGAGACAGTGGAACGGGGTATCGATGTCTCAGCGAATCAACATCCAAAAGAAGGTCAAACAATCACTATGGTGGTGGACCCGATTTCACAACCTAAAAAGGTACAAACGCATAGTTACGCCTCCCCAGGAGGTGGTTACTTCGGATGCCAGCAGGGAAGGCTGGGGAGCACACTACCAGCATCTTGCAGTCCAAGGCCGGTGGTCTTTTGAGACACAGGATGTGGTATCAAACATCCTAGAGATGAAAGCAGCTTTCCAGGCTCTACTAGCTTTCAGTCCCCTCCTGAAAGGGAAAGAAGTCCAGTTGCCTATATCAACAGGCAAGGGGGCACCAAAAGCCGATCCATGATGCAGGAAGTCCGCCCAGTCCTCGAATGGGCGCAAGTGAATCTATCGGGGTTAGGGGCGATGTATGTCCCAGGAACCCAGAACCAACTGGCTGACACGCTAAGCAGAAACTTTGTTTCCAACAACGAATGGGCTCTGAGTCACCAAGCCTTTTCCCTCATAGCAAGAACTTGGGGCATGCCGGATATAGACCTGGCAGCGACTCCAAACAATGCGAAGTGCCGGAGGTACCTCACAAGAACCCCCTGCCCATTAGCGGAGGGGACAGATTGCCTACAACACGAGTGGAACTTCCATCTGGGTTACATCTTCCCCCCGACACCTCTCATACCAAGATTTCTTCTCATGCCGCGTACACACGACCGCTTTTCTCGACGAGAAAAACTGCATTTTTTATTTTCGCCGAGAAAAACGATCGTCTGTGGGCTTTATGTCGTTTTTCTCGTCGAGAAAAACGGCATAAAAAACGACGAGAAAAATTAGAACATGTTCTAAATTTTCTCGTCGTTTTTTCCAGCATTTTTTTCCGCGGCAGTTTTCCCATAGGGAAACACTGCCGCGGAGCCCACAGACGGTCGTTTTTCTCGTCAAGAGAAAAAATGACGGGAAAAACGACCGTGTGTAGGGAACCAAGCGGTTCCCTCGTTTTTCCTGTCATTATTCACAGCGGTTTTTTAACCGCCGTGAATAATGATCGTCTGTACGCGGCATCAGGCTCAAGAGGTCATCTTCCACAGTGATAACAGTCCTTCCCTTTTGGCCAAGACGACCATGGTTTACCACTCTCCTTCAGCTGAATACAGTGAGACCCTTACCGCTTCCACCAGCAGTGGATCTACTCTCCCAGGGGCAACTTCTTCATCCATCCCCAGAAAGGATGCATCTGACAGCCTGGAGATTGAAAGGGCTAGGTTCTTGAACCAAGGTTGCTCCCAAAAAGTGGTAGAAACTCTTCTTCAAGCCAGAAGATGCACCACAAACAGTTCCTATAAGAGGATCTGGGAGAAGTTTCTCTCAGTTGCACAGCAACAAAACTGGCACCCATCATCTCCAACAGTTGCTCAAATCCTTAAGTTTCTCTAGTTAGGCCTAAAGAAAGGCCTTGGGTCAAGTACCTTAAAAATTCACGTGTCAGCATTATCAGCTATGACAGGAATCAAGTGGGCGCAAGAGCCCCTAGTTATTCAGTTCCAGAGGGCCTGCCTCAAGATAATGCCTCCTAGAAAGCTTTCCTTCCCGACTTGGGATCTTTCGGTCGTACTAGAAGTTCTATCACACGAACCATTCTTTTCGTTAGAAAACATCTCCTTATGGAACTTAACACTCAAAGTCTCTTTCTTAATTCCAATCACATCGGCCAAGAGAGTCTCAGAGATGCAAGCTCTACTGGCAAAAGAACCATACTTGATTGTCTACCCAGATAAAGTAATCCTAAGACCATCCGATCGTTTTATTCCGAAGGTGTCATCCTCCTTCCACTTCAATCAGGAGATTAACCTTCCTGCTCTCTCCACAGAACAAGGGGATCCACATCCGCTGGATGTAAGAACTAACATTCTAACCTACCTGTCAACAACAAACGACCTTAGGAAGTTGGAAAACCTCCTGGTCATCCCACACGGCTTTAGAAGAGGTCAAGCAGCAACCTCTTGCATCATCGCACCATGGCTGGTGAAGATCATCAAAAAGGCTTACCGTATATACTCGAGTATAAGCCGAGATTTTCAGCCCTTTTTTTTGGGCTGAAAGTCCCCCCCTCGGCTTATACTCGAGTCAGCGAAATTTTACATTGTAAATAGTACCTGAAAAAAAGTTGAGAGGCTGCGGCGTCCATCGTTTAAATCCCGCGGTCTCTTCCTGGTCCCTTCCGTGATAGGCGTTTCTCAGCAGACACTCTCCGCCTATCACGAACGTTCTCTCATCCTCAGTTTCCCAGCAGACGTCTGTGATTGGCGGAACACCGAACACAGTGTCTGCTGGAAAACTGAGGATGAGAGAACGTTCGTGATAGGCGGAGAGTGTCTGCTGAGAATCGCCTATCACGGAAGGGACCAGGAAGAGACCGCGGGATTTAAACGATGGACACCACAGCCTCAACTTTTTTTCAGGTACTATTTACAATGTTACATTTAAACAGTGAGGATAGGAACAGTGAGCTAGGGAACAGTGAGGATGGGAACAGTGAGGATAGGAACAGTGAGGATAGGAACAGTAAGGATAGGAACAGTAAGGATAGGAACAGTGAGGATAGGAACAGTGAGGATGGGAACAGTAAGGATAGGAACAGTAAGGATAGGAACAGTAAGGATAGGAACAGTAAGGATGGGAACAGTGAGGCATTGTTGACCCTCGGCTTATACTCGAGTCAGTAAGTTTTCCCAGTTTTTTGTGGCAACATTAGGTACCTCGGCTTATACTCAGGTCGGCTTATACTCGAGTATATACGGTATTCACGGAGTCAAACGCAAATACCTGAGGGCTTAAAGGCACATTCTACAAGGGCAATGGCGACCTCCTGGGCGGCCTACTGCAGAGTGTCCTCGGAAACTATTTGCCGAGCAGCGACCTGGTCCTCAAGGAATAGCTTTATTTCTCATTACAAGGTGGACTCTGCCAGATTATCCACGGCAGAGTTTGGACGAGCAATTATTCAGTCCAACACCTCTATTCCATGTAAATAAAAAAATTGTCTTTATGCTCAGACCCACCCAGTCTGCGAGTTATTCACCCAAAGGTTTATGCTGCCATGATGCGACAGGAAAATGGTACATCGTACCCCTACCCATTCACCTGGTGGGAAAAAATTTAAAGAAAAAAAACACAACACAGGTTTTTAAAGTAATTTATTGCACAGCTCCGGGGGTCTTCTTCCGACTTCGGGGGTCTCCGGTGTCGTCCCTGCGCTCTCCAGTTCTTTATTCCTTCCGCCGGGCCTCCGCTATCTTCTTCCAGCTCTTTTGCTAGCGGGGCCCGGTCTTCTCCGTCGCCTTCTTCTTCTCCCGCTCTCCGGTTCTTTCTTCCGCCGGGCCTCCGCTATCTTCTTCCAGCTCTTTTGCTCGCTAGCGGAGAGGCCCGGTCTTCTCGTCGTCTTGTCCGGCTCTCCGTTGTCCTTCTGCCGTCTCCTCCACTATCTTCTTCCAGCTCTTTTGCTAGTGGAGGGGCCGGTCTTCCCGTCGTCGCCGTCTGCGTCTTCTTCCCTCTTCTCCTTCTCGATGTTGACACGTCGCTTCCTCCCGCTCTAATGTTGGGTGTTGCGGTGCGCGCCGATTGATATAGGGTTCTCATGACGTCACAGTCACATACTCCCATGACGTCACAGTCACATGCTTCGGGGCCACCCGGAGCATGTGACTGTGACGTCATGAGAAGCCTATATTAATTCGGAGCGGAGCGAACAGCCAGTATTACAGCGAGGAAAGCGACGAGTCAACATCGAGGAGGAGAAGAGAGAAGAAGACGGCAACGGCGACGGGAAGACCGGCCCCTCCACTAGCAAAAGAGCTGGAAGAAGATAGTGGAGGGGCCGGCAGAAGGACAACGGAGAGCCGGACGAGACGACGGGAAGACCGGGCCTCTCCACTAGCAAAAGAGCTGGAAGAAGATAGCGGAGGCCCGGCGGAAGAAAGAACCGGAGCGCGAGAGAAGAACCGGAGAGCGGGAGAAGAAGAAGGTGACGGAGAAGACCGGGCCCCGGTAGCAAAAGAGCTGGAAGAAGATAGCGGAGGCCCGGCAGAAGAAATAACCAGAGAGCGCGGAGACCCCCGGAGCTTTGCAATAAATTAATTTTAAAAGCTGTGTGTGTTTTTTATTGACATTTTTTTTCCACCAGGTGAATGGGTAGGGGTACGATGTACCCCATACTCATTCACATAGGGTGGGGGGCCGGGATCTGGGGGCCCCCTTATTAAAGGGGGCTCCCGGATTCCGATAAGCCCCCCGCCCGCAGACCCCGACAACCAACAGCCAGGGTTGTCGGGAAGAGGCCCTGTCCTCATCAACATGGGGACAGGGTGCTTTGGGGTGGGGGGGGCCGCAGGTCGCCCCCCTGCCCCAGAGCACCAAACCCCCCATGTTGAGGGCATGCGGCCTGGTACGGTTGAGGAGGGAGAGGGGGCCGCTCTCTTGTCCCCCCTCTTCCCCTGCGGCCTGCCAGGTTGCGTGCTCGGATAAGGGTCTGGTTTGGATTTTGGGGGGGACCCCCACGCCGTTTTTTTAGGCGTAGGGGTTCCCCTTCAAATCCAGACCAGACCCAAGGGCCTGGTATGCTCCTGGAGGGGGAACCCATGCCGGTTTTTTATATAAAATTTGGCGTGGAGTTCCCCCTCAAGAGCAGCAGAGCACAAGTCACATGCCAAAGTCGGATCATGCAAGACTGCGGTCCGACATTGATCCGACTTCAATGATAGTCAATGGGCTGAAGTCGGATCAAAGTCGGACCAAAGTAGTACAGGGAGCATTCTCAAAGTCGGACCGACATGTGTCGGACCAGTTAAGACGGCTCCCATAGGGAAACATTGATTTTCACACGTCATGCGACATGAGCTCCCAATGTCGGAGCGTTTGTCGCCCCAGTGTGAATCCAGCCTTAGTCACTCAAAAGAGTTCATATCATCAAGGACTGAAGAATGCAGGTGCTTCTAATCCACACAAATCATCCTCTCTGTCCTGTCCCTGCTTCAATTTATGCACGCCCCTATGGTTATCTACTCACCAGATGATGAGTTGATTGATGCCTGTGAAATCCTCTCTGGATACAGCAACAAATCTCTCTCTGGATGTGTGATAATCCTGGTTTCAGGCTGTTTGCGTGCAGCAGTGCAGGTGAGAAGATGTTTGAGTGCAGCAGTGCGGGCATGTAAAAATACAAAGGGATGAACTACATAGTGTAAAACCATTTATTAAACTGTAAAAGATCCCCCCCCGCATACAAGAAATGCTTACAAGAAAATGGATGTAAAACAGCGTGTCTCATATAGCTCAGCATCAGCTCACTTAGAGGTGCATCCCAAACTAACTGTTTCTGTGAGTCCCGGGAAGCCGCTCGCTGCTATGGACAAGTAAATTGCGTGATCTCACCCTTAAAATATGATGATATGAACTGTTTTGAGTGACTTATAGGAACTGGATGAGCATTATGCCGCGTACACACGACCGTTTTTCATGGCGAGAAAAATGCCATTTTTTTATTTTGTCATTAAAAACGACCGTGTGTGTGGGCTCCAGAGCATTTTTCATGACGTGAAAAATGGGCATTAAAAATTTGGAACATGCTCTAATTTTTCTCGTCGTTTTTCACGTCGTCGTTTTTCTCGTCGTGAAAAACGGCCGTGTGTAGGCTTTAACGACGTGAAAAAAAACGCGCATGCTCAGAAGCAAGTGATGAGACGGGATCGCTCGTTCTGGTAAAACTAGCGTTCATAATGGAGATAGCACATTCGTCACGCTGTAACGGACTGAAAAGCACGAGGCTGAAAAGCGCGAATCGTCTCTCAACAAACTTTACTAACACGAGGATCAGCAAAAGCAGCCCAAAGGGTGGCGCCATCCGAATGGAACTTCCCCTTTATAGTGCCGTCGTACATTTCGTACGTCACCGCGCTTTGGTCGAGCATTTTTTTTCCACGATAGTGTGTAGGCAAGGCAGGCTTGAGAAGAATCACGTCGAGAAAAATGCAGTTTTTTTCAATGACATTAAAAACGGTCGTGTGTACGCGGCATTAGACTTTTACTCAGATTTGGAGCAGAGAAAAATTATTGTCATTATTGTTTTTCCCTGGCTCCATACGGTTTATTGTGAAATCTCTCTACCAATTAGAGAAGCACATAAGACTGCTTTTATACTGCAATATATGGAAACATATTATCAGTGGAATTTTTTAATTAAATTTTAGCGCTGTTAATGTTTTAGATACTTCTATTTGTTGTAATTATCATGTGGTTGAAGTTTTTTTTAATCACTTGCTTACTGGGCCAATTCTGACACTTCTTTTATACATATATACAGTGGAACCTTGGATTACGAGCATAATCCATTCCAGGAGAATGCTTGTAATCCAAAGCACTCGCATATCAAAGCAAGTTTCCCCATAGAAGTCAATGGAAACGAAGATAATTTGTTCAGCATTGACTTCTATTGCATGCAATACCACATGTGGCCAGAAGTGGGGGGGGGGGCGCCGGAGAGCATCGGAAATACTCGGGGACAGCTCGGCTGATCTCGGAAATGTTCGGAAACACTCACGAACTGAGTATTTCCAAGTGATTCCGAGTATTTCCGAACGGTTCCGAACCATTCCGAGTGTCACCAGCGCCCCCTCATCTCTGGCCAAATGTGGTACTGCACACCCCAATAGCTTGTCAGAATAAAAAAAAAAAAAAGTTGCTTGTTATTCAAAAAGCTTGTTAACCGCGTTACTCAAAAACCAAGGTTCCACTGTATATAAAAATATGTATTTTTTTTTATTGAAAATTACTTATAACCCCTAAACATTATCTATATTTTTTTTATCAGAGGCCCTAGAGAATAAAATGGTAATTGTTGTTATTTTTTTTTATGTCACACTGTATTTGAGCAACGATTTTTCAAACACAATTTTTTTGGGGAAAAATACACTTAAATTAATGTATTAAAAAAAATAACAAAACACAATATATAACACAATTTTTTTGTAAAATATGAAAGATGAAGTTATGCCAAGTATAAATAGATACCCAACATGTCATATTTAAAAATTGCGCGCGCTGGTGGAATGGCGCCAAACTACGGTACTTAGAAATCTCCATAGGCGACGCTTTACACATTTCTACAGGTTACCAGTTTAGACTTACAGAGGAGGTCTTGAGCTAACATTATTGCTCTCGCTCTGACGTTCGAGATGATACCTCACATGTGTGGGTTGAACGCTGTTTACATATGTGGGCATGGCCTACGTATGCGTTCACCACTGCGCACAAGCACAGGGGGGTTTAAAAAAAAAATATTTACTATTTATTTTATATTTTTTTTTATTGCTACACTGTCCCTTTTATTGTAAACATCCCTTATGATAGAAATAAGCAGTGACAGTAAATGTAAAGCATTAGATTAAAAAAATATATCTAATGCTTTAAAAAAAATGGCCTTGTGTACATTGGGCTGGAACCGGAAGTGACATCATGATGTTGCCCTGTTCCTCCAAGGCCATAGAAATGAGCGGAGGCCATCTTTCCTCCGCTCATCTCTGTGACCGAACCGCCACAATCGCCGGATTGGTTACACAGGGATACCGATCATCCAGGTAAGCCTGGGAACCACCGGAAAGTGGCGGGGAGAAGGGCGACCCCTCCTGCTGCTTCTAAAAGTGATCCAGCAGTGAATCCACCGCTCGGATAACTTTTAGCAATTAGAGAATCGCCGGCTGAAAAAACCCAATACTGAGGTTATGGCATATTGCTGCAGCTATAACCCAGGTATTCCACCTCCTACCGAAGTAAGAAGGTGGTTAAAGAGACCCTGTCAACTTGCCCATCGAGAACAAAGTGACAGCTGATTTACTAAAACTGGAGAGTGCAGAATCTGGTGCAGCTCTGCATAGAAACCAATCAGCTTAAAGCGGAGTTCCACCCAAAAGTGGAACTTCCGCTTTAACCACTCCTCGCCCCCTTACATGCCACATTTGTCATGTCATTTTTTTGGGGGGGGAGTGGGGGCTTCGTTAGGAGTGGGACTTCCTGTCCCACTTCCTCCTTCCGCCCAGGGACCGCCTAGGCGACTCCTCCTGTCACCTTAGGCGGCCCCTCCCTGTAGGCGATCGCCTGTCCACTCCGGGAGCGCAGCGCGACTCGCGCATGCGCTGTGCGTGCCCGGCCGTGAAGCCGAAAGCTGTCACGGCCGGGGTGCCCAGAGTGACAATGGAGGCGCCGGCAGAGAGGAGGGAAAGAGGAGCGATGCTCAGTTTGGCCGCATCGCTGGACCGTGGAACAGGTAAGTGTCTGTTTATTAAAAGTCAGCAGCTACACTTTTTGTAGCTGCTGACTTTTAACCTGCCTAGCGGTATTCCTGAGTCTGGCTCGGGGTGGAATTTCAGTACCATTAGCGGTAACCCCGAGCCACACTCGGGCTGCATCGCAGTATCCAGGCAAAGTAACTTACCTTGTCCCCTGGATCCTGCGTTGTCTCCACGCTGTGTGTGCAAGCCGTCTCCTCGCTCGATTCACATAGTACCGCTCCCTGCAACATTGCGGCGCACGGGGGCGGAGATCGGCGCCAAATTCAAAAAAGTAAAAACACATATAGTACCCTGTAATCTTACTGATTACAGTACTGTATAAAAAAATAAAATACACATCCCCTTTGTCCCTAGTGGTCTGTCCAGTGTCCTGCATGCACTTTTATATTATAAATACAGTTTTTTCTGCCTGGAATTTGGAGATTGCCCATAGCAACCAAAAAGTGTCCCTTTATGTCAAAGGTGGTTTTAGACCAGCTAGAAAACAGCGATAATAAATTAGAATCACTTGCAGAATTGAGCGATAGCGATTCGTGGGGAAATTCGTCATCAAACACTGAAAAGTAATGACAGCGACTATTCTGCAGCTGAGCAAATTTCTGTGTTTTTGATTTGATTACATTATTGAATAATTTTTATTATTATTATATTATTATTTGTTATAATTATTTATAGTTATTTATTATATTATAATTTATGAATGTGTTTCAAACATTATCATACCCGGGATGTCTACTAGACTCTGGTTTGGACAGATTTACCGCATATGCTCGAGTATAAGCCGACCCGAATATAAGCTGAGGCACCTAATTTTACCACAAAAAATTGGGAAAACGTATTGACTCGAGTATAAGCCTAGGGTGTCCATCTGCATGCCTCGCCGTGCCTCACTTTGCCTCACTGTGTCCATGTGCATGCCTCACTGTGTCCATGCCTCACTGTGTCCATGTGCATGCCTCACTGTGTCCATGCCTCACTGTGCCCATGCCTCACTGTGTCCATGCCTCACTGTGTCCATGCCTCACTGTGTCCATGCCTCACTGTGTCCATGAATAGACTGACGTTTAACATGGGAGTCTATTGCCTCGTTTCCACTGAGCGGATCGGTTCGGCATGGTACGCAATTTTGGGTGTTTCCATTATGAAAGCGTGCCATAAAACGAACCGCACCGCACCATCCTGGGTCCTGCTTCAGATGTGGGGCCATAGAAAATGGAACGGTTCGGTTAGGGCGGAGCTACAATACATTTCACTGATTGGCGGACACGCTAGGCATTTTTTCTAAACCCTGAATGGTCCCTGACGGTCTGACTTGCAGTGGAAACGCTCACCAGAATAGGCCGGACCATTCAAACCGTTCCAAACTGTACCGACCCGAACCGTTCTATTCAGTGGAAACAAGGCATATGTGTGCCCAGTTTCGGGTCTAGGGGACCTACGACCGTCCAGTACCGGGTCCCCAAAGTCACCGGAGAAATGACCCAAAGTCATTGGAGTCTATGAAAGGGGTGCCCGGGTTTGAAAATTCGGTGCTCCCCGGCTGTAGGACCCCCAGACAACAAACTTTGCACACTTATAGAGGAAAAATGGGGCTGCATGTGTGCCAAGTTTCGGATCCAGGGGACTTACGGCCGGCCAGTACCGGGTCCCCAAAGTCCGGGAGATCAGGCACAAAAAGGTGACTCGAGAATAAGCCGAGGGAGGCATTTTCAGCACAAAAAAATGTGCTGAAAAACTCGGCTTATACTCGAGTATATACGGTACGTGAGTTATTTCTAAGAATTGCAGGCCTACAATATAAAACGCCAAATTTCCATGCAAAATAATGGTACCGCTTTCAGCACCCAAAATCTGAAATAATCATACCGCCAGGGAGGTTAATAAACATACAAAAGCCTGGAACTCCGCTTTAATTGAACAAGCTGAAGTTAGAAGCTGATTGGCTACCATGCACAGCTGCACACGATTTTGGACTCTCCAGTTTTAGTAAATCAACCCCTATGTCTTTGTAAAACCTTCCCCCTCCCTCAGTTAAATACCCTTGACCCTTCATCACTCTTACCTCAATCATAGCTAGTTACAATACCTAGTACTTCCAGGTATGGGGGGGGGGGGGGTGCATGTGTGTGACCTCCTTCCCTGTTACAGTGCTTAGGTTTAGCTCCAAGCTAACATGGTCAAGGGTGTGACCCAGATAGCAAGCAAATGTGCTGCAAGTTTGAAAATGACTTGCTTGGCTCCTCCTGTGGAATTTTTCCTCCATGCCCCTGGTGCTATCTCGATGGTTTACTCTTCACTAAATGCTATAGACTCTCCTGCGGCTGTGTCTTACAAGTTACGGTGGGAACGAGACCTGGAGATCTCCATTGACTCAGAGGAATGGAAAAAGACCTGGTCCTCCGTGGCTAAGTGCTCCTTCAACACGGCTACTCTGGAAGCTGCATATAAAGTTATTTCACTATGGTATTGGGTCCCGACCAGAATAGCGAGCTCAAACCTATCCTATAGCGACCGTTGCTTGAGAGGGTGTGGCCAACGTGGGAAATGTATTACACATCTAGTGGTCCTGTCCCCGTCTCACAGGGTTCTGGTACAGGGTTTTTGGTCTTCTACATTCCTTATTCCATATACCCGTACACAGGGAAGCCAAAACCGCCTTGTTGCACTGCCCAATTCAGGGCTTGTTCTCATACCAGCAAAAACTGGCTTCTTATCTGTTTAAAGCTGCTAAATGGGTGATAGCCAGAGCATGGAAGAAACCCTCTGTTCCATTTACTATGGCGAAGAACACTTTTACAGACCTCATGATTAATGAGAAAATGTCAAGTATTCTTAATGACTCCCACTCCAAATTTCTCAAAGTATACCTTGGTGGTCCTGTGCTCTTCCCACCTTGCACCCGAGCAGTCTGGGTCTGTCCTAAGAATGAACTTGCTACTTTACCCCTCCTGCAGGATGTCTTTCTTCCCCCTCCTCTATTCCCTTTCTCGATCCATCTTATCTGTCTCTTTGCCTTTTCCTTCTTTTCTTCACTGCAGAGACCGGGCTCATGGCCGCCCTCGGTCTCTTCTGTTCTAGGGTGGCCCTAAGTCCTTGGATTTAGGGCCTATTCTTTGTTGGCAGGCCGCCACTGTTGCTGAACTCCAAAGGTTCCTCTTTCTTTTTCTTTTTGTACTTCCCTACGAACGACTCACCCCGACATGTGTCGGGGATGTCTAATAGACCATTCACGCATCGCTCTGTGCTGTAAACTAGTGCACCTGCAACCTGGTGACAGAGTGTCTTTAAGTGAGGTTTCTAGACTTTTTGGACATTACAAACTTAGCATTCAAGAATAAAAACTTACATTTCAGCCGTAAAACAATCTTGTCAGCGATCAGGAGTACTGTGCAGAAAAGGGCCAGACCAAGCCAAGCCGAAATTCCTGTAAAGATAAACAGCTGTAATGAGATTTTTTGCCCAGATTTTAAGGTTTACTCCAATTATCTGCCGTCCTTCTTCTATGGCACCCAAAATCTCTTTACTGTCCAGACCCATAGGCGTGTCCCTGGGCACACCCTAATGACTATGTGCGGTGCTGACTCCCCCTACTGCCAGGGCTTCCCCCACCTTGTTGGCACCCCCCTCGCAGTGCTGATGGCTTCCCTCCTCTCTTCTCCCCCAGCTTCTGTGGGGGGGGGGGATGCTTCAAGATGGAGAGTAGGGAAGGGGCTAATAAATATGTAATTTACCAGCCCCTTCCTTTTCTAAATGAACACACAAGCTCACTGTGTCCACTCATAACTGAAGCATAGTAAACGGTGTTTACTATGCTTCAGTTTGTGAATGAACAGGAAGCTGCTCAGCACAGTGCTCTTCCTATCCATTCACTGTCCAGTGCAGCTGAGGCTGTGTGTTTGAGCTTTGGGCTGCACACCCCAATGTAATAGGCAGCACACACCTGTGGCTAGAACTTTCAACTTCTGAAATATATTTTAAAGCAGAGTTCCAGTCTGTCAAAAAAAATTAAAATAATGCCCCTTTCACACGTGCGGACAGTATGTCCGTATTTCATTCATCCGATTTTTTTTAATTAAGCCTTGCACCTTGTACAGTATAGGATTTTATGTCATCTGTGCCCAGTCTTGTCACAAAGAGTTAATCCAGCTCTGAGCAATCCTCCTATCTTTTTTCAGTGAGAGAAAAACTGACAGACAGAGAAATAGTAGTCAGTTTTTCCCCCTTGCTGTGAGTGACAGGTGATTTTTCATATCTCAGGCACAAGCCTGAGAGAGGCATTCTGTGTACTTTAGATCCCCCTCCTCTTTTCTTCTGAAGCTCTCCCAGGATTGGCTGCTCCACACCTCAGCATGATTGGGCATGCTGAAGTCATGTGGTGACTTTTCTGGGTTTTGACTGGATGTTAGTGATCATAGCAGAAGTTCAGTGTAAGAAATACACAGAAGAAAATTCATGTTGACAAGGGGAGTGTAGAGGTGGGCGGAGAGTCTACTGACATCACGACTCCACCCACTCAACAGACCCACCCACAGAATCTGCAATTTTTCGGCTCTCCTCTCCTCTGCTCTGTAACTTTCTCATAACAGACAGAGGGGAGACATTTGACAGGTGAGGATACATACAGGAGGCATGTATGTCCTTATAGAAAACCACTATGGCAGTAGTTTAGAAAGGATGAGAGTGGGTATACATCCACTTTAATATAAGGACACTTACCTGTCCAGGTATCCCACAATGTCGGCACCCCTAGCCGATTCGTCCATCAGCTCCAGGTGGAGGCGCCGGCATCTTCACTATGGGAAACAGGAAGTGGAGCCTTGCGGCTTCACAGTCTGTTTCCTAATGCACGTGCGCGAGTCACACTGCGCTTTCTGAATGGTCCCCCTGTCTTCTGGGACCTGTGTGTCTCCCAGAAGGCAGTGGGGGGGGGGGAGAGGAAGAGGGGCCGGAAATTTCTTAAATTACCGCGATCGCTGTGCAGCGATCTTACCCAGAAGTGGGAGGAGGTACCTAGTTGTGACAGGTATCCACTCCCCACAAAAAGTGCCAAATGTGGCAGTGGAGGGGGGGAAGGGTGTGAACAAGTGGAGCTTCCCCTTTTAAGTGGAGCTCCACTTTAAATCTGACTTCCAGTCTTAAACAGATGTACAGGATCCTCTCCTGGACTGAAATAGCTTACCCTGATTTTATTGCACACTCTGAGCTTCTCTCAATGTGCATTAGAAGTAGATATGTGCACTGCCGAAAAATATGTTAGTTTTCGTTTCATTCATTTTCAGTTTTTCTCGGAAATATGAAAATTCATAATTTGTAAATTTAGAAAATTCGAAAATCCAAAAATGTTAAAAATTTCAAAATTCGGAAATTCAAAATTCTAAATGTGAAAATAAGAAAGGAAAATCTGAAATTTTGAAAGTACGAAAATCCAAAAGTTCTAAATAATAACTAACTAACTAATAATAACTAAATATAAAATTATAGGTATTGGAATTTCCTTTCAAATTTGGCTGTTAGTGAACGTAACGAATACGAATTTATCTGCCGTTACGAATTATCTGTAATAACGAATGCCGTATCAAAACAAATGGAACGGAACAAAATAATAATAAATAATAATACGTTTTTATTATTATTGTTATTTAATATTATTAATTTGTTACGTTCCATTCATTTTGATACGGCATTCGTTATTACGGATAATTCGTAACTTCGGATAAATTCGTATTCGTTCACTAACAGCCAAACTTGAAAGGAAATTCCAATACCTATAACTTAATAGTTAGTAAAAGTTACATTATTATTAGTTAGTTATTATTTCAGATTTTCGCATTTTCGGGTTTTTGAATTTTCGTTCTTATTTTCGGATTTTCGTTCTTTTGAATTTTCAGATTTTCATTCTTATTTTTGGATTTTTGGATTTCCGAATTTTAGAATTTCTGAATTTCAGATTTAGAAATTTGAAAATTTGGATATTTCTGAATGAACCAATTTGTTAAAAAACAAATTCAGAAGTAAACAAATTGCAACCGAAGGGACGCGCAGACATCGCATGCTCGGGAGGTTGTCTATGGACGCCCTCCTGGCAATTAAGGCCCACGCTGTAGCTGTATTTTGGCTATAGTGCAGGCGGCAAGAAGTTAATAAAGGAATTGTGAAAAACTTGTGTAGTCTCTTCATTCACTTTTTACACTTTTTTGGTGAATGGGTAGGGGTACTATGTACCTCATACTTATTCACATGGAGGGGGCAGGATCTGGGGGCCATTCCAGATTTTATTAAGCCCCCCAGACCCCCACAACCACCACCCAGGGTTGTGGGGTAGAGGCCCTTGTCCACATCAACATGGAGAAGCAAGTCTGATAGAGACCACCTCATTTCCTGGCTGGAGGACGTCCCATCTAACCCTTTCCTCCCCAGCCAGACTGTCCCCGGCCCGCCCCTTTCATTCTATGGATTTAAGTTCTTTCAATCACGGAGGTTTAGCCTCACATGTGGGCATTACCTATGGGGGTCTGCATGCAAAAACAACCTATCTAAGAATGACAGCCGCCCATCAAGGCATTTTGATATTTGCATAACTCCTCCCAAGAGCCCGCCCACTGCCTGCATCAGGGCTGAGAACTCCTGGGAGGAGTACTGAGACAGGGGGTCTGTGATACAGCACCCTTCTGGCCCCTCCCACCAGCAGATTAAATTCAATATAAAATGACATATTTTTGTAGCTTCTTACCACAAGACAGCCCCAAGCCAATGCTGACCACCTGACAGACCAGCGACGATAATTCACTTATGAGAAGCAATCTCTTTTGAATGTTCTGGAATCCGGCACCTACAAACACAAAAATGGGGTATAGAGTTTAATTCAGCTGCTAATACTGGATTCAAAAAGGACTTCTTTCAAAAAGTAAAAACACAATTTTACATTACAATAAAGAAGCTCTTGTGATGATCTCGGAGTATAATGCAATAACACTTTAACTTCTTTCCCAGCTCTAAAGTAAACTAAGACCACATGCAGGAGCAGAACAGGATGTTGTTGCATCTCTACCTGAGGATTTCTTCCTGGTTTTGATTTTGACTGTCAACATGGTCAGGTGACGTCACAAGGGGGTAGGGTCACCCGCTGATGTCATCGGTTGACTCCACCCCTTAGCTATGGTGGGAGCATTCGACGGGGCCAGAGTTTTTTTTTTCTTCTATTTTTTCGGGCCTGGCGGTGGGCTTCGTGATTGACGATGGATCTACTTTGGGGGACATTTTTTTTTACAATTTTTTAACCACTTGCCTACAGGGCACTTACACGCCCTTCCTGCCCAGGCCAATTTTCAGCTTTCATCGATGTCACTCTTTTGCCACGTACAGACAATCGGACATTCCGACAACAAAACTGTGGATTTGTTTCTGATGTTGGCTCAAACTTGTCTCACAACGGTCACACAAATGTTGTCGGAAATTGCAAACGTCAAGAACGCGGTGACGTACAACACGTACGAAGAGCCGAGAAAAATGAAGTTCAATAGCCAGTGCGGCTCTTCTGCTTGATTCCGAGCATGCGTGGAATTTTGTGCGTCGGAATTGTGTACACACGCTAGGAATTTCCGACAACAAGTTTTGTTGTCGGAAAATGTGAGAACCAGCTCTCAAACATTTGTTGTCGTAAATTCCGACAGCAAATGTCCGATGGAGCCTACACAGGGTCGGAATTCCGACCGTGTGTACGCAGCATTTGAATGACAATTGTGCGGTCATGCAACACTGTACCCAAATGAAATTTTTTATCATTTTTTCACACAAAGAAGTAGCAGGAGTCGCAGACCCTGACCTTCCTTGGTTCGCTTCCTTTCTTGAGAATCGTTCTCAGACAGTGAAATTAGGTGCCTTCACCTCTGAAACTCGCACAATTTCTTGCGGAGTCCCTCAAGGATCACCACTGTCACCCCTTCTCTTTAACATCTACCTCCGCCCACTCCTAAAAATCATTAGCAAACAGGACTTATGCTACCACTCATACGCGGACGACACCCAACTCTACTTTCGTATCACTGGAAAAAAAGACCAATATCACGGATTGGAAAAGTGCCTCACATTGATCGATGATTGGATGACTGAGAGTTCACTTAAACTCAACGGATCCAAAACAGAACTGCTTCTCCTCCACGCTAACCAAAAGACAAAAACTAAAACCTCTTGGACACCACCCACCATTCTCGGACAGACCATCACCCCGAGCACCAAAGTCAAAAGTCTCGGAGTCATCTTTGACTCGGAGATGTCGATGGACGCTCAAATAGGATCAGTAATCAGCGGATCTCATTATCTCCTCCGCCTGCTGCGTAGACTCATTCCCTTCATCCCAGAAGAGGACACAGCAGTAGTAGTTGGATCAATTATCAACTCCCAGCTCGACTACGCAAACTCCCTCTACCTCGGACTACCCAAATACCAAATGTCACGCCTACAAGTCGTCCAGAACACGGCAGCCAGACTGATAACAGGAAAAAAAAACTGGGAATCCATCACCCCTGCACTGAGGACCCTTCATTGGTTAGCCGTAAAGGATCGGGTCACATTCAAGACCCTCTGCCTCACCCACAAGTGCACACAAGGAATCGCTCCGCAATATTTATGCGAGAAGATAAAGCATTACAACCCCAAACGCAGTCTCCGATCAACAAACCAAAACCTCCTTCACATCCCCAAATTTCGCTACAAATCAAAGGGAGAACGAAGATTTGCAGTCCAAGGACCACGGCTATGGAACGCGCTACCCACGGATATCCGTATGGAAGAAAACCATCGGGCCTTTAGGAAAAAACTTAAGACCCACCTCTTCTGATGGATCATGAAGCTACTGGATGCTAAGCGCCTTGAGGCGATTTAGTTCGCATTTGTTAGCGCTATACAAGTTTTTCACTCACTCACTCACTCACAAATAGAACTCCTTTTTTTTTGGGTGGTATTTAATCAATGCTGTGTTTTTTATTTTTTTGCTAAAAAAAGAGAGGGTTAGGGCCAGAACACCCTTAAGTAGTTGCAAGTTCAATTAACAGACTTCAATAGGAGGACAGCCATGCAGGGAATGGCCCCTGCAAGGCGCCATATCTGCATGTGCAGGAATGCTGTCTCCTATGGCAACAGTCTTTAACAGTTCCTAATACAAAGCGTAACAGTTCTTTCAACTTCACTACAATGTCTCCTTGTAGTTCTTTAACCCACTGAGCTCCCGGTCTCTCACTAGACCCGCTGATTCACTGCCACTGAATCCCTTGAGCTCTTCCAATCTTTATGGTGATATCTTCCTCAAGCTTCTCTGCTGGGTCCCTAGCTTGGCACTCCCGATACTTCTCAAGCTTCACCCCTGATGACCGGCTCGGTCCCTGGCTCGGCACACAAGGCTGCTCTGCAATCGTCACCTCCGCTGGCTGGGTCCCTGACTTGGTCACCATCTGAAGTTTCCCAATTCTCCACCGTGCCCGTTCGGTGAGAATACTGCTCCAGTTCTTGCTTCAGTTACTCACTATGGTCCCTGGTAATAAGGTGGTTGGTCCCTTAGTGGCGAAAGCTTACCTCCAACCACAACAGGTTCTCGCAGAACGGTCACTTTTAGTTGGACTGCAAGCTGCAGTCCCAACCCTACGCTGCTCTCTTGCTTCTGGGTAGGCCCTCAGACAGCCTAGCAGCCAAATGCCCCCGGGATAGGCCCAATCCCCGGCCTAGCAGCCTGGGGCAACATGACACACGTCCACTCAGACAGCCGTCCAGGTGGTACAAATCACCTGACTCCACCCAAATATATAGGTGCTCCCAGCAGGCCAAGGGATTCAAGAAAACCCCTGCCCATTGGCTGAGATACATCATATGCCCATAACCTGACCATGAGCTGCCCTTCTCATAGCTAGTACCACTAAGTGCCCAGCCACCTAGTGGTAGAAGAGAAAAGTGCAATAAGGCCAAGCTTAAGGAGAAATCAATAGATCTCTATTAATTGACCAGGATAACTACTCCTGGCTAGTAAATTTGTGTGAAGCTCCCTGACTAAACTCCAGGGTGCTACATCAACTTACACACTTTAGGGCTGATTCGATCATAAGCTAATTAACCTACCAGAATATAATTACATTTTGAATGGGGAAACAACCTGTGGAAAGCCATACAAACTTGGGGTAACCGTTGAAGCTTGTGTATAAAGCCTCAAAATCCCAGTGCTGCGAGTTAAGTGTGCTAGCTACCTAAAGTAAAACTAAAAGCAAAACTTTTTTTTCTAAATTATCGATAGGTTAAGGCAGGGTTTGACAAATTTGCTTGGAATCTAGGAGCCAGCTTAAAAAGTTAGGAGCCAGGAACGCGCCCTGTCCCGCCGAGCTCGCGCGCAGAAGCGAACGCATACGTGAGTAGCACCCGCATATGAAAGCGGTGTTCAAACCACACATGTGTGATATCGCCGCGATTGGTAGAGCGAGAGCAATAATTCTAGCCCTAGATCTAACCTGTAACTCAAAACATGCAACCTGTAGAATTTTTTAAACGTCGCCTATGGAGATTTTAAAGGGTAAAAGTTTGTCGCCATTCCATGAGCGGACTCAATTTTGAAGCGTGACATGTTGGGTATCAATTTACTCGGCATAACATTATCTTTCACAATATAAAAAAAAAAAACGGGCTAAAAAATTGGGCTAACTTTACGGTTGTCTTATTTTTTAATTTAAAAAAGTGTATTTTTTCCCCAAAAAGTGCGCTTGTAAGAGCGCTGCGCAAATACGGTGTGACAGAAAGTATTGCAACGACCGCCATTTTATTCTCTAGGGTGTTAGAATAAAAAATATATATAATGTTTGGGGGTTCTAATTAGAGGGAAGGAGATGGCAGTGAAAAACAGACAGGGGAAGCTCCATTAGCATTGCTGGTTGTCTTGTCATACCAACGGCCACCACAAGATGGCGCCAGATCACATAGGGAAGCATAGGCCTGCAGAAGGTGGCAAAGCCGCGGCCTCAATTACCGGCCGGCGCGGCCCGACGTGATCGCGCGGCGGGGGAGGTGGGGGCGCACAGAGACACAGGACACCCCAGCTGTACCACCCCAGGCGCCAGGTCGCTAATTCTAGTCGCACTTGCGACCTGGCGCCCGGATTTTGTCGAACCCTGGGTTAAGAGAATATTAATCCCATCCCATTGGAAGATTTCCCTTCACCTCCTGTCCCATAACCAAAACAGTGAGAGGGAATCCCTGGTTGTCACCAGAACGAGTGCCCCACCTTTGGAAGATTTCCCCTCTATTACTGTTCTGGGGATGACCCAACATTTAGGATTTCTTTCACTTTCAGTAATAATGTTAAACAAGACAAATAGGGTGAATCTCTCTAATGCCCCGTACACACGAGCAGAATTTCCGCCAGCAAAAGTCTAATGTGAGCTTTTCATCGGAAATTCCGCCCGTGTGTAGGCTCCATCGGACTTTTGCTGTCGGAATTTCCGCCAGCAAAAGTTTGAGAGCAGGTTCTCAATCGTTCGTTTGTATGGAATTCCGACAGGAAAAAAAAAAATGCTCGGAAACAATTCAACGCATGCTCGGAAGCATTGGACTTCTTTTTCTCGCCTCGTCGTAGTGTTGTACGTCACCGCGTTCTTAAAGCTTGAAAGTTCAGAGAATTTTTGTGTGACCGTGTGTATGCAAGCCAAGCTTGAGCCGATATCCGTCGGAAAAAAGTTGGATGGTTTTTCCGACGGATATTCCGCTCGTGTGTACGGGGCATTACAGGGACACAGACAGCAATAACGCTCCTGACAGGCATTCCAATCTATCTCCACTCTATCTAAAACTCAAACAAAAATTGCCTTTAGTTATATTTTAATCTGGACACACACTGAACTGAAGGAGAGAACTATTGATTGAATCAATGGAAGAATCTCAATCCGGTTTGTTGCGGGCTGGTTGGTAAAGTGAGCTGGGAATATTTGTTTGTTGTTTTTTGACATGCATCGCCCTTCCATTTGCTCATTGCTGCAAAGGGCAGTTATAGGCAGGGCCGGTGCTACCACTTGGCATATTAGGCAGCCGCCTAGGGCGCACTGCAGCCTAGGGCGTACGGCCGCTGGGTTCCCTACTCTCCGTCTCTGCGCTATGTACGTTTTCGGTGCAGTATTATAAATACCTCTGTAATAAATGTTTATAGCCTCTAGTGGGCGCTGCTGGGATAAAGCGTGCACATCTAGGGGGATGCAGGGGATGCCTCTGCTGCATGTTACGCAGGCAGCCGCTCTGTAGCGTCATTATAGAGGCGCAGCACTGGAGGACATGTCCTGATGGAACGGAAGCAAACATCCCCTGCGCGCCTCTATGATCAGTGCTCTCTACTGCAGCCGCATGCTTTTAGCGCCGGCTTCTTCTCACACTGATGCTCGGGCAAAGGGGGTGCATTCAGGGGCGGACCAGGAGGGGGGGGGGGCAGTAAAATTAGGTTTTGCCTGATATGACAAAAATCCTTGCACCAGCCCTGGTTATAGGTTGGGGTGCTTGCCATTTCTTTGTATTGCTGGTGAATTGGCGAGGGGACGCACTGGACACCTTTGCTGCCATTTTGCCATTGCTGGGTGTCTATTACACTCCTATACCTTTAAGGGGGGATGGGCTGCCTCCTTGTATACCTGACCTTAACTCCTTCCAGCCCATATTTCTCTCCTTCAGGTAAAAATCATATTTTTTTGCTAGAAAATTACTCAGAACCCACAAAAATTATATCTATATATTAGGGCTGTGGAAATTAATTATTAATTCCTTGATTAATCGATTCATTTTTTTGATCGGTACTCACCTCTCCGCCGGCTTCCGGGTCTTCAGGGAGTTCTGTCGGAGATCCAGTGACGTCACGGACACCGGCGGGGCTTGCCGTGTCCATCCGAAGGGCTCCTTTGCTGTGCCTTCATATCTGCATGCCGGCGGGACCTTACTATCTGCCACACGCAAGGGCTGTTACACTTCCCTCTATCACTTCCCTCCATCAACCTGGGATTCTACAGCCATCCACTGGGAGTTGTGATCGTTCCCTTCACGGGACATCTACATGCCGACGGACTGATGTTAGCCCCTCCTCATCTGGATTCAGCAGTGGTATCGTTGTACACATTTTTATACCAGTATCATACTTGGCTACATGTTTTTATGACTGCTTTTGCTACCGTTGGGTATTACTCGCACTAGGGATGGGCCCGGTGCTCGATTCGAACCCATGTTCGAATCGAGCACCGGGCGTTCGCTCGCTCGTCGAGCCCAGAACTATTTGGGCCGTTCGCATCACATTCGTGTGATGCGAGCGGCCCCGCAATGCATTGCGGCCGGCGCGGCCGGCGCAGTGCATTGCTGGCTGATGATTGGCCAAGCATGCACTGTGACCCCGCATGCTTGGCCAATCACAGCGCCCGAAACTCGGAGAGCAATAATTGGCTACAGGCAGGACGCCTGTAGCCAATTACAGCTCAGGGGCTTTAGTACATGCCCCACCATTTAAAAGGCCGCCACGCCATCGGCCCCGGTCACATGAGTTCCGGCTTTAGGAGAGATCAGTCTGCTGATTCTGTCTTTGCTTGATACTGAAAGATTTGCTCTTCTTTGCTAAACCATTGGCTATTTCTTTGCTAAACCATTGCTACCTAAGTCATTGATCGTTCATTGCTGCTGATTGCACAGTTAGCGTGTTATTAGCTGCTTCTGGGGATTAGTCTGGTGCGTGCTTACTGTTAGTACAGTATTGCAGTAGTACCAACCGCAGTGCTGTTAGCACAGCATTGCACCCCAACAGCACCCATAGGACTTCTAGTGTGTTAGTGGCAGCAAACAGAGCTCCTATATTTTCTTCTCAGCAGCACCCATAGGACTTCTAGTGTGTTAGTGGCAGCAAACAGAGCTCCTATATTTTCTTCTCAGCAGCACCCATAGGACTTCTAATGTGTTAGTGGCAGCAAACAGAGTTCCTATATTTTCATCTCAGAAGCACCCATAGGACTTCTAGTGTGTTAGTGGCATCACACAGAGCTCCTATATTTTCTTCTCAGCAGCACCCATAGGACTTCTAGTGTGTTAGTGGCATCACACAGAGCTCCTATATTTTCTTGTCAGCAGCACCCATAGGACTTCTAGTGTGTTAGTGGCAGCAAACAGAGCTCCTATATTTTCTTCTCAGAAGCACCCATAGGACTTCTAGTGTGTTAGTGGCATCACACAGAGTTCCTATATTTTCATCTCAGAAGCACCCATAGGACTTCTAGTGTGTTAGTGGCATCACACAGAGCTCCTATATTTTCTTGTCAGCAGCACCCATAGGACTTCTAGTGTGTTAGTGGCAGCAAACAGAGCTCCTATATTTTCTTCTCAGCAGCACCCATAGGACTTCTAGTGTGTTAGTGGCAGCAAACAGAGCTCCTATATTTTCTTCTCAGCAGCACCCATAGGACTTCTAGTGTGTTAGTGGCATCACACAGAGCTCCTATATTTTCTTCTCAGCAGCACCCATAGGACTTCTAGTGTGTTAGTGGCAGCAAACAGAGCTCCTATATTTTCTTCTCAGCAGCACCCATAGGACTTCTAGTGTGTTAGTGGCAGCAAACAGAGCTCCTATATTTTCTTCTCAGCAGCACCCATAGGACTTCTAGTGTGTTAGTGGCATCACACAGAGCTCCTATATTTTCATCTCAGAAGCACCCATAGGACTTCTAGTGTGTTAGTGGCATCACACAGAGCTCCTATATTTTCTTCTCAGCAGCACCCATAGGACTTCTAGTGTGTTAGTGGCATCACACAGAGCTCCTATATTTTCATCTCAGAAGCACCCATAGGACTTCTAGTGTGTTAGTGGCATCACACAGAGCTCCTATATTTTCTTCTCAGAAGCACCCATAGGACTTCTAGTGTGTTAGTGGCAGCAAACAGAGCTCCTATATTTTCTTCTCAGCAGCACCCATAGGACTTCTAGTGTGTTAGTGGCATCACACAGAGTTCCTATATTTTCATCTCAGAAGCACCCATAGGACTTCTAGTGTGTTAGTGGCATCACACAGAGCTCCTATATTTTCTTCTCAGCAGCACCCATAGGACTTCTAGTGTGTTAGTGGCAGCAAACAGAGCTCCTATATTTTCATCTCAGAAGCACCCATAGGACTTCTAGTGTGTTAGTGGCATCACACAGAGCTCCTATATTTTCTTCTCAGCAGCACCCATAGGACTTCTAGTGTGTTAGTGGCATCACACAGAGCTCCTATATTTTCTTCTCAGCAGCACCCATAGGACTTCTAGTGTGTTAGTGGCAGCAAACAGAGCTCCTATATTTTCTTCTCAGCAGCACCCATAGGACTTCTAGTGTGTTAGTGGCATCACACAGAGCTCCTATATTTTCTTCTCAGCAGCACCCATAGGACTTCTAGTGTGTTAGTGGCAGCAAACAGAGCTCCTATATTTTCTTCTCAGCAGCACCCATAGGACTTCTAGTGTGTTAGTGGCATCACACAGAGCTCCTATATTTTCATCTCAGAAGCACCCATAGGACTTCTAGTGTGTTAGTGGCATCACACAGAGCTCCTATATTTTCTTCTCAGCAGCACCCATAGGACTTCTAGTGTGTTAGTGGCAGCAAACAGAGCTCCTATATTTTCTTCTCAGCAGCACCCATAGGACTTCTAGTGTGTTAGTGGCATCACACAGAGCTCCTATATTTTCTTCTCAGCAGCACCCATAGGACTTCTAGTGTGTTAGTGGCAGCAAACAGAGCTCCTATATTTTCTTCTCAGCAGCACCCATAGGACTTCTAGTGTGTTAGTGGCATCACACAGAGCTCCTATATTTTCTTCTCAGCAGCACCCATAGGACTTCTAGTGTGTTAGTGGCATCACACAGAGCTCCTATATTTTCATCTCAGAAGCACCCATAGGACTTCTAGTGTGTTAGTGGCATCACACAGAGCTCCTATATTTTCATCTCAGAAGCACCCATAGGACTTCTAGTGTGTTAGTGGCATCACACATAGCTCCTATATTTTCTTCTCAGCAGCACCCATAGGACTTCTAGTGTGTTAGTGGCATCACACAGAGCTCCTATATTTTCATCTCAGAAGCACCCATAGGACTTCTAGTGTGTTAGTGGCATCACACAGAGCTCCTATATTTTCTTCTCAGCAGCACCCATAGGACTTCTAGTGTGTTAGTGGTATCACACAGAGCTCCTATATTTTCATCTCAGAAGCACCCATAGGACTTCTAGTGTGTTAGTGGCATCACACAGAGCTCCTATATTTTCTTCTCAGCAGCACCCATAGGACTTCTAGTGTGTTAGTGGCATCACACAGAGCTCCTATATTTTCATCTCAGAAGCACCAATAGGACTTCTAGTGTGTTAGTGGCAGCAAACAGAGCTCCTATATTTTCTTGTCAGCAGCACACATAGTACCTATAGTGTGTTAGTGTCAGCACCCATAGGACCTACAGTGTGTTGTGAGCACACATAGGAGTTCTATTTTTTATACTATATACACTACCGACTACAATGGCTGGAAGACCGCCAAGGAGAGGCAGAGCGTGCCGAGGCAAGAACACAGGGCAGGCAGGCTCTGTTTCTAGAGACAACAGTGCTGGCCGTGGACGTGGTCGTGCATCGTCATCAGCACGTGGCCATGGGACACGCTTGTCTTTGTTTTCGGCAGCTGGACATGTGGAGCCGCATCATGCCGAAGGCTTGGTAGAATGGATGACCAAGCCCTCCTCATCCTCCTCATCCTCTCTCACCCAGGCTCAGGGTACTGGCAGAGCAGCTGCCAACGCGTACTCAATGGCATCATCAGCCACCCCTTCCCTAGACCCACCATGTCCTCCTGAGGAGTCCCCCGAACTGTTTGAGCACAGTGTTGGGTACATGCTCCAGGAGGATGCCCAACGATTCGAAGGCTCGGATGATGATACCCAGCTTGAGGAAGTCAGTAGTGTGCGCGCAGAGAGAGGGGATGCTGAAGGACAGCAATCTGGCAGTAGTGTTCCACCAGCTGCAGCTTACTGCCAGGTTTGCTCTAGTGGTGAAGAGGGAGGGGATGATGAGGTCACTGACTCCACGTGGGTGCCTGAAGGGAGAGAGGAGGAGGAGGAGGAGGATGCAGCGTCACATGTCCAACGAGGCAGGATGCCCCCTGGAGGCCAGCTAGAGGCCAGCACAGCAACTGTACCACACCGCAGAGCTCCGCCTGTGCAGGGCGCTGCCTCTGCACGTTATCACAAAAGTTCTTTGGTGTGGGCCTTTTTTGAGACGAGTGCATCAGATCGCACCACTGCTATTTGCAATATTTGTCTCAAGCGTATCTCGCGTGGCCAAAACATCAGCCGCTTGGGCACCACAAGCATGAGCAGACATATGTCGACCTGCCATGCAGCTCGTTGGCAAGCACACATAAAAGACCCACACCAAAGAACAAAGCGGACCTCTCCTTGCTCCTCATCAGCTGGGATCTCCATCCCCACTATATCTTCAGTCCTCTCTGAAAGCTGCTCTGAGAGGACTGAAGGTGTAGAATTAGGTGTGTCACAACCAAGTACTTGCAGTACACCGACGTCCGATTGTAGCAGGCAAATTTCCCTGCCCCAGCTGCTGGACCGTCGAAAGAAGTATACTCCCAGCCATCCACATGCCCAGCGGTTGAATGCTAGCTTGGCTAAATTGCTAGCACTTCAACTGCTGCCTTTTCAGTTGATAGATTCGGCCCCCTTCCGTGAGTTTGTTCAATGTGCGGTTCCTCAGTGGCAGGTTCCCAAACGCCACTTTTTCTCACGGAAGGCGATTCCGTCTCTCTACTGGCATGTGGAAGGCAATGTCCATGCCTCGCTGGACAGGGCGGTCAGCGGTAAGGTGCATATTACCGCTGACTCATGGTCCAGCAGGCATGGACAGGGACGTTATCTTTCTTTCACGGCCCATTGGGTCACTCTATTGGCAGCTGGGAGGGATGCAGGACAAGGTGCAGTAGTGTTGGAGGTTGTTCCGCCACCACGCCTCCAAAATGCTACTACTGGTTGTGACACACCTCTCTCCTCCACCCCCTCCTCTTCTTCTTCCTCCATGTCCTCTTCGAGTGCTCTGTCCTCGGAACCAGCGGTGCTCCGTAGGCGTACAAGGGGCTACGCGAGTACGCAGGCAAAAAGATGCCATGCCGTGCTTGCGCTGGTGTGTTTGGGGGACAGGAGCCACACTGGGCCAGAGGTTCTGGCAGCTCTGCAGGGGCAGGCCGAGAGGTGGTTGACGCCACGCCAGCTTAAGCCAGGAATGGTCGTTTCTGATAATGGCACCAACCTCCTCTCCGCCCTGCGACAGGGGCAGCTCACCCATGTGCCCTGTATGGCTCACGTCCTCAACCTGGTGGTGCAGCGGTTCTTGGGCAGGTTCCCAGGCTTACAGGATGTCCTGAGGCAGGCCAGGAAAGTCTGTGTGCATTTCCGCCGATCTTATAATGCCAGTGCTCGGCTGACTGAGCTGCAAAAGGAGCTGAACCTGCCCAAGAACCGCCTAATATGTGACATGCCCACCAGGTGGAACTCAACGTTGGCCATGCTGCAGCGACTGCACACGCAGCAGAGGGCCATCAATGAGTACCTTTGCGACTACGGCACCAGGACAGGGTCAGGGGAGCTTGGCTTTTTTTCCCCACGCCAGTGGAGCATGATCAGGGATGCATGCACTGTCCTCTCACCATTTGAGGAGGCCACGAGGATGGTGAGCAGTGACAGTGCATGCATCAGTGACACTGTACCTCTTGTCCACCTGTTGGAGCATACGCTGCGTGGGATAATGGACAGGGCACTTGAGGCAGAACAGAGGCAGGAAGAGGAGGACTTCCTTGTCTCTCAAGGCCCCCTTTATCCAGACAATGTTCCTTCTGTCCCACCCATCACACAGGAAGAGGAGGAGGAGGAGGAGGAGGAGGAGGATTGTGTGAGCATGGAGGTGGAGCCTGGCACTCAGCATCAGCAGCAGCAGTCTTTTAGGGATGATGTACAGTCCCAACAAACCAGTGGACTTGTACGTGGCTGGGAGGAGGTGGCTGGCGATCATGTCATCCTCAGTGACCCAGAAGACTCCGGACCAAATGCCTCAGCTAACCTACGCTGCATGGCCTCCCTGATCCTGCAAAGCCTGCGGAAGGATCCTCGTGTTCTTCGGATCAAGGAGAGTGACCATTACTGGCTGGCCACTCTCCTTGATCCACGGTACAAGGGTAAGGTTGCGGACCTTATCTTGCCGTCGCAGAGGGAGCAGAGGATGAGACATCTCAGGGAGGCCTTGCAGAAAGGTCTGTGCAACGCGTTCCCAGAAACTGGGAGGTTACAAACTCCTGGTCCTGGACGACGAGTTGCTGAGGCTTCGGTCAGTAGCAGAAGGAGCGGTGGGGAAGGTGGACGTCTGACCGATGCGTTCAGACAATTTTTTAGTCCGCAGCCCCAAGGTATGATCGGTTCCAGCAACCATCGCCAGCGTCTGATATACATGGTGCAGGAATACCTAGGGGCAAGGTCAGACTTGGACACCTTTCCCACCGAAAATCCTCTGGCTTACTGGGTCCTGAGGATGGATCACTGGCCAGAGCTTGCACAGTATGCAATTGAGCTACTGGCCTGTCCTGCATCCAGCGTTCTTTCCGAACGCACATTCAGTGCTGCTGGAGGATTTGTCACCGATCATAGGGTGCGCCTGTCCACCGACTCGGTTGATCGACTGACCTTCATAAAAATGAATCAGTCTTGGATCACCACCAGCTACCAGACACCTGAAGCGGATATAACGGAATAATTTATAATGTCACATCACATCCCTTCAAGACTGCCTATGCTGATGCTGAGTGACTGTCCTGTTATGTTCACTGACTATCCTCTTCCTCCTCCTCAATGATCCATGCCACCACACCAGTGCCTAAGGCACAATTTTTCAGCCCCTGTATAACAGGGGCGTGTAATTACAATTTTTTAAAAAGATGCTTCGCAACAGGTGTGACTGCTGTGCTCCAAGTACAGTATCTGTGAGGGGTTGCAGTGTTGTGGCACCAGCACCAATGCCTAAGGCACAATTTTTCAGCCCCTGTTTAACAGGGGCGTGTAATTACAAATCTTGATCTAATAGTTCACAGCAGGGCCCATTCCTGCGCCCACCAAGAGTAACTATGAGGGCCTACAGTCTTGTGGCAACACCGTCCACCACCACCACCACCACCAAAGGCCCAATTTTTCTGCCCTGTTCAACAGGTGCATGCAATTACAAATCTTGATCTAATAACTCACAGCAGGGCCCATTCCTGCACCCACCAAGAGTAACTGTGAGGGCTTACAGTCTTGTGGCAACACCGTCCACCACCACCACCACCACCACCAAAGGCCCAATGCCATTTTTCTCAAGGATTTTCAGCCATATGGCGGCCAGGACAAGACATGACATTAAAGCCGCAAGTGGTTTTAAATGGCTTCTTTTTTTCCTTTAGAAATGTCATTTTGTGCAAGGACAGTTCTAAACACGGGAAACACATGCCACTTCACAGGCATACTTTAGACACCCCCCAGGTACCATATTTAAAGGAAAATTTCACTTTTTTTTTTTTCACTTTATGCATCATTAAAATGACTGCTCCCGAAAAAACTTTAGTTTTTAAAATTTCTTTTTGCATTGATATATGTCCCCTGGGGCAGGACCCGGGTCCCCAAACCTGTTTTATGACATTAACATGCATATTGGCCGTTGTAATTAGCAATTTTGATTTCGAACGTTCGCGTCCATTATAACGAATAGGGTTCGAAAATTCGCGCGAACTTTCGGTCCGTTCGAAGGTTCTGGTGCGAACCGAACCCGGGGGTGTTCGGCTCATCCCTAACTCGCACCATTTTTACAGTTTATGTAGCTACATCGATTTTATCTCCAGTGCAATATTTATTTTGTTACCTACTTGAAGACTATAAAAGTTTTAATGCTATTCCCACGAGCGCTGCCTTTGTGTGTTTTTTGTATCCTGCTATCTATTTTTACAGTGGTTGGTAGCTGCACTGGGAATCAGCCTGCAAGGAGATCAGCTAAAAGTAGTTGGATCTGTATGTGCGTTATAATTACCGTATATACTCGAGTATAAGCCGACCCGAATATAAGCCGAGGCACCAATTTTACCACAAAAAAATGGGAAAACGTATTGACTCGAGTATAAGCCTAGGGTGTCCATCTGCATGCCTCACTGTGCCCATGCCTCACTGTGCCCATGACTAGACTGACATTTAACATTGGAGTCTATGGAAGGAGTGCCCGACTTTGAAAAATCGGTGCTCCCCGGCTGTAGGTCCTATAGACCAAAAACTTTGCCCACTTATAAAGGAGAAATGGGACTACATGTGTGCCAAGTTTCGGATCCATAAAACCTACGACCGTCTGGTACCGGGTCCCCAAAATTACCAGAGAAATTACCATTTAACATGGGAGTCTATGGAAGTGGTGCTGGGATTTGAAAAATCGGTGCTCCCCGGCCGTGGTTCCCCTGGACAACAAACTTTGCACACTTGTAGAGGAAGAGGGGGGCTACATGTGTGGCAAGTTTGGTGTCCAGGGGACCTACGGCCGGCCGGTAACGAGTCCCGAAAATCACCGGAGAAATTACCATTTAACATGGGAGTCTATGGAAGGGGTGCCAGGATCTGAAAAATCAGTGCTCCCCGGCCGTAGATCCCTCAGACAAAAAAAACTTTGCACACTTATAGAGGAGAAATGGGCCTACAAGTGTGCCAAGATTGGGGTCCAGGAGACCTACGGCCGGCCGGTATCGGGTCCTCAAAGTTCGGGAGATCAGGCGCAAAAATGTGACTCGAGTATAAGCCGAGGGGGCATTTTCAGCACAAAAGAATGTGCTGAAAAACTCAGCTTATACTCGAGTGTATATACGGTAATCGAAATTATTTGATTAATCGATTAAAAAGAAAAATAGATTAATCGAACACGAAAATTTTAATCAGTAACAGCCCTACTATATATATATATTTATATTTTAAGCAGATGCCTTATGCCGCATACACACGACCGTTTTTCATGATGAGAAAATAAAAAATAAAAATTTGGCTCATTAAAAACGATCGTGTGTGGGCTCCAGAGCATTTTTCACGACGTGAAAAATGAGCATTATAAATTTGGAACATGCTCTAATTTTTCTCGTCGTTTTTTTTCATCGTCGTTTTTCTCGTGAAAAAAATGCGCATGCTCAGAAGCAAGTGATGAGACGGGAGCGCTCGTTCTGATAAAACTAGCGTTCGTAATGGAGATAGCACATTCGTCACGCTGTAACGGACTGAAGAGCACGAGGCTGAAAAGCGCAAATCGTCTCTCAACAAACTTTTACT
This sequence comes from Rana muscosa, assembly GCA_029206835.1. Classification (NCBI taxonomy): domain Eukaryota; kingdom Metazoa; phylum Chordata; class Amphibia; order Anura; family Ranidae; genus Rana; species Rana muscosa. Next base: position 1,259,587,155 of record CM055116.1, on the reverse strand, counting down.
AACACGAGGATCAGCAAAATCAGCCCAAAGGGTGGCGCCATCCGAATGGAACTTCCCCTTTATAGTGCCATTGTACGTGTTGTACGTCACCGTGCTTTACTCAAGCGTTTTTTTTTTCACGATAGTGTGTAGGCAAGGCAGGCTTGAGAAGAATCACGTCGAGAAAAACACAGTTTTTTTCAATGACATTAAAAACGGTCGTGTGAACGCGGCATTAGACAATAAAATGATGGGTTTTGCCATTTTTTAAAACATTTTAAGGTATTTGTGCAATTTTTCAACTGCTATTTTTTCTGAAAAAATACACTTTATTGAATCTTAATGCAAAAACCACAATACAGTGGAACCTCGGATTACGAGCATAATCCATTCCAGGAGAATGCTCATAATCCAAAGTACTCGCATATCAAAGCGAGTTTCCCCATTGAAGTCAATGGAAACGAAAATAATTAGTTCCGCATTGACTTCAATGGCATGCAATACGACATGCGGCCAGAGGTGGGGGGCGCCGGAGAGCCTCGGAAACGGCCCGAAAGGCCCGAGGACACCTCGGCTGACCTCGGAAAACCTCAGAAAGGCTCGGAAACTGAGTTTCTTTCTCGTACATCACGGGACACAGAGCGACATAGTCATTACTAATGGGTTATATAGATACCGTCAGGTGCTGGCACTGGCAACTTCCAAAACCGGAAGTACCCTCCCCTATATAAGCCCCTCCCATCCGGGAGCACCTCAGTTTTTTGCCAGTGTCTAAGGTGTTGGCCAAGAAGAAACATGTGTTTTTCACTGGGCTTGCGTACAGGTTCTTTTGGGCCTCAGTAAGCTATTCCGCATCCGACCAAAAAAGCTTCATAGCTAAACGGTCGGTACCCGGGCCTTGCAGAGAAGAGCAAGGTTTTGCCTGTAATGCTTCTCTTAGGAGAGCTGGACCCTGGGATCCAGAGCTCTGGTCATACCCACGACCAAGATGTTTTCTGTGCAGGGTGCTATACAGGTCCAGGGGAGTGGAATCCTTGGGAACCCGGTCCCTGAAGGTTTGATTACAATGCCTGCCGTGATAGGTGAAGTTTGGGCTTTTGTGGACCAAACAAAGTCCTGCGGCGGGGAACAGGTAAGTGGGGGCCCCCAGGAACTTGGTTCTATTGGGGGACCCCCAAGCCTAATTTGTCTTTCTGTCTGTTACCTAATGGTATTCCCGCAAAATTCTGTGCATGCCTGTAACTACTAAAAAAATTTAATAATTTTTAATGGTGGTCAAGAAAAAAAAAAAAAAAAAAAAAAAAAATTTTTATATATATTTAATATATTAGACTGCGGTACCTGTGTTTGTCCACTAGAGGCCGCTGTGGAATGTTTTCTTGTCATGTGGACTAGCTTCTTCTCAGCAGAGCAAAGTCCAGGCAGATGGTGAGTTCTCTTATAGGAAACTGCTTCCTCTGCCATGTTGCAGTGCTCGTCCATCCCCCGGCCTGCGGCAAAGAGGGGCCCTGGCTCCTGTCCCTTGTTACCATATTTGAAATTAGCGCCGAAGGCGCACGTGCCCGCGCGCGTGCACGCGCCTCTATATATAGAGGTGAGCCGGGAAAGGGGGCGGAGCCTGGGGGATGACGCTCTGTGCGCGCCGCAGCGCTTCTGCGCATGTGCGGGCGTCCCAGCAGTTTAAAAAAACCACAATATTGTAGTGAGCTGGCTATGAAGTACAGAGACAGAGCTGGCAACATTTAAAGGCATACAGCAAGCGGTTGATACAGGCATCCCCTAGAAAGGCACATTAGTAGACACCAACTGTGATATAGCAGCAATTGTGCTAGACTATTCTCAGTAAAAGTGGTGTATTACGGCTGGAATACCTCAGCTTTAGGCTTAGGAATATGCCGTCCAGAAGCTCCGGAACTGAATCTTCCAGGAAGCGAAGGGGGTCTCATCGGGCTCGGAGGATCTTGGGCATACTCCTGCTGCACCAGTCTCCCCTGAAGTTCAGAGGTAAGTGACCGTAGAGACCCCGCAGGGTACTTGGTACTGTGGCTGTCCTCAGTTCACCTGCTCCTGTGTATGTAACAGAGGAGGTTTTTTTTCCTCAGCTCTGGGAGGATTAGAGAGAGATTGTCAACATTTATCGCTGCCTCCCTGTCAGGGAAAGCACGCCCGATCTCCGTCTCCTCCTTCAGAGTGCCTGTTAGCAGAGCAACAGTCCCATACAGGGATCGACCTGCCTGAAGGGGATCAGGATGAGGTTGATTCTGTTATAGAGGAATCAACAGTGGGGGAACCTTTTCTCAGCATCTTAAGCTGAAAGATTATGGGTTCAGTCTCTGACTAACATGGTCCGATCAGCATTTAAAAATGCACCTTGCGGAACCATCAACCACTACTGTATCCTCGTTGGGGTCGCTAGAAGCCCCCAGACTGTTTGTTCTTTTCCACTTCACCCTTTACTGAAAGGGCTCATTTACCAGGATTGGGAACGTCCTGAGAAAATATTTATTCCCCCAAGAGATTTCCGGTGGTCTATCCCATGGAGGATAAGTTCATCAAAAAAAAAAAAAAAAAAAAAAATGGAAGGTCCCTACAGTGGACGCAGCCATCTCTTGTATGTATAAATCACTGACATGTCCAGTGGATAATGTCCAAATGTTCAAGAACCCAATAGATAAAAGATTGGAGTCCTTATGAAAATCTGCTTGGTGATACAACCAGCAGTAGCAGCTATTGGGGTCTGCTAAGCAGTGAAGGATCAGTTGAAACAGGTCTTGAGGGACTTGACAGATCAGCAGGCTTTGCCCTAGCTGATCTACCTAGAGCCTTAGGCTTTGCGGTTGACGCCATAGAGGATTCAGTCCATCAGGCCTCCCGCCTTACGCTGTCTATAGTACATATGCGTAGGCTCCTATGGCTCAAAAACTGGTCTGCTGAAGCTCCCTGTAAAGAATGGCTGGTTAGCGTCCCATTTCATGGTGAACGCTTATTCAGGGAAAACCTTGACAAATATATCCAGAAAATTTCCAGCGGTAAAAATACGCTCTTGCCGGTTAAAAGCAGAGTTAGAGGTCCCTCTTTAAGAGGCCTGCTTCTCCAGTCCCTGGGGCATCGGCTGTGTAACAGTTCCGACGGCCTCCTCGGTCAAATCCCGGGGGTTTAAAACAGGGACAGTAGCAGGGTAATGAGAAACCCTGGGTCAGGGGAGGTACAAAACCTCCCCCAAAGTTAAATTCATTGAAGCCCCCACTCAGTCGGGTGGGGGGAGGACTCCAGTTGTTCGCAAGAGACCTGGCGGGACACGATCAAGACAGATAGGTGCTCTCCGCAGTAGGTTTGGGATACAGTTTGGAGTTAAAAGACTCTCCTCCTTCCCATTTTTGAGGTCAAACGTGCCAAGGGATCCCCGGAAGAGAGAGTCCCTCCTGTTGGCACTAGAACAACTATTGCTCCAAGGAGTAATTATGGAGGTTCCCCTGGAAGAATGAGGGTTCGGGTTTTACTCAAACCTCTTTACAGTCCCGAAGCAAACGCGGACGGGAGGCCCATATTAATTCTAAAAGGGCTATACAAATTCCTGTATATCAGGACTTTCCGATGGAGTCGATCCGATCGGTGGCCACTGCCCTACAAGGGGAGGATTGGTTAGCCACGATCGACATCAAAGATGCTTATTTGCACATTCCCATCTTTCCAGTCCACCAAAAATTTCTACGCTTTGCAGTAGAAGGGCGCCATTTTCAGTTCAGAGCCTTACCCTTCGGTTTGGCCACAGCACCACGAGTGTTTACAAAAATTCTGGCCCTTTATTGGCCAATCTAAGAACACAAGGTGTAATGATAATGGCATATCTGGATGACTTGTTGCTGATAGACCACTCAGTGAAAAAACTAGACGTGGTCGTTCACAAGACGATCAAGTATCTGGAATCTCACGGTTGGATTATCAACCGAGACAAGTCAGCCCTAAAAACCAGTCAAAAGTCTGGAATACTTGGGGCTAAGGTTGGATTCAGGCCAGAGAAAAATATTCTTGCCTCGAGGAAAGGTGTTGTCTTTGAAAGATTTGATCCACTTAGTGGGTACAAAAAAGACAGCCGTCCATACGCCTGTATATGAGGCTGCTGGGAAAAATGGTGGCATCATTCGAAGCAGTACCCTACGGTCAATTCCATTCAAGGAATTTGCAAGGGGCCATACTGTCAGCCCGGAACAAAAAAGTTCAGGCCCTAGACTTACAATGTCCTTGTCCCCATCCGTTCGCAAGAGCCTCCGTTGGTGGTTGGTTCCCCAGAATCTGGAAAAAAGGAAATCCTTCAGTCCGATTTCTTGGAAGGTGGTCACTACAGATGCCAGCCTTATAGGCTGGGGAGCAGTACTGGAGCAATAGTCTCTCCAGGGCAGATGGTCGGATGCAGAAAAGGCCCTGCCCATCAATCTCTTAGAGATACGAGCAGCCCGGTATGCCCTAGTAGCATGGACATCCAAACTCCAAGGGTCCCCTGTCAGAATTCAATCAGACAATGCCACAGCAGTGGCATATATCAATCATCAGGGGGGCACCAGGAGTCGTGCAGCCCAGAGGGAAGTAAATTACATCCTGAAATGGGCAGAAAAATATGTCCCAGCCATATCTGCGGTATTCATTCCAGGAGTGGAGAATTGGAAGGCGGACTTTCTAAGTCGCCAGCAATTAGGCCCAGAGGAAGGGTCCCTTCACCCCGAGGTTTTCTGGACAATATGTCAGCGGTGGGGAACATCGGATGTAGATCTTCTAGCATCCAGATTCAACGCAAAGGGGGACAGGTTTGTCTCTCGGACAAGGGATCCCCTAGCTTGCGGCTCGGATGCCCTAGTGTTCCCTTGGGATCAGTTCAAGCTGATATATGCATTCACACCGCCAATGGTTACCTCGATTACTCCGCAGAATCAGGGTAGAAAAGAAACCAGTGATTCCGGTGGCTCCAGCGTGGCCCCGAAGAGCGTGGTACGCGGAGATTGTAAAATTTCAGTGGGGAGTCCTTGGACTCTCCCACGTCGTCCGGCTTTCGCAAGGACCGATATACCACCCTTCCTTACCAGCCCTAGGTTTGACGGCCTGGCTATTGAAGCCCACATTCTAAAAAAGAGAGGGCTCTCTAATGCTGTGGTATCTACCATGATCAATGCCAGGAAGCCGGTATCCAGGCAGATCTACTATAGAATCTGGAAGGCGTACATCGCGTGGTGTGAGGCCAAGAAATGGCATCCACATAAGTACGTAATAGGTAGGATTCTGGACTTCCTACAGTGGGCTGTAGATAGGAAGCTTGCCTTGAGTACTATCAAGGGTCAGATTTCGGCCTTGTCAATATTTTTTCAAAGGCCCTTGGCTTCGCATTCACTAGTCAAAGCCTTTATACAAGGAGTGATGCGTATTAGTCCTCCGGTTAATATTCCCATATGTCCATGGGATCTAAACTTGGTTCTGTCGGTTCTACAGAAACAACCATTTGAACCATTACAGCATATTTCCTTGGTGCTTCTCACCAGGAAATTGATTTTTCTAGTAGCCATTTGTTCGGCTAAAAGAGTATCGGAATTAGCAGCTATGTCCTGTAAGGAGCCATATCTGGTTATCCATAAGGACAGAGTAGTGTTACGTCCTCATCCAGCCTTTCTTCCTAAGGTGGTATCGAGGTTTCATTTGAACCAAGATGTGGTTCTTCCTTCTTTTTTCCCCAAACCTACTTCGGTAGAGGAAAAGTTATTGCATTCTTTGGATGTAGTAAGAGCAGTTAAAGCTTATCTAAAAGCCACTGCTCAGATTCGCAGAACGGATACTTTGTTTATTCTGCCGGAAGGCCCCAGAAAGGGTCAGGCAGCGTCAAAGTCTACTTTAGCCAAGTGGATTCGACAGGTCATTATGCAAGCTTATGGCTTGAGAAGGAGACCGCCTCCGTTCAAAGTTAGAGCGCACTCCACGAGAGCAGTTGGAACTTCATGGGCAGTGCATCACCAGGCCTCCCTGGCTCAAATCTGTAAGGCCGCAACATGGTCTTCGGTACACACGTTTACTAGGTCCTACCAGGTGGACGTTAGAAGTCAGGAGGATGTCGCCTTTGGGCGCAGTGTGTTGCAGGCCGCAAAAGATCCTCATGTCTGATAGCGCTCAGCTTATATATGGTGTATCCCCCCCTCATTTGGCATTGCTTTAGGACATCCCATTAGTAATGACTATGTCGCTCTGTGTCCCGTGATGTACGAGAAAGAAAATAGGATTTTTATAACAGCTTACCTGTAAAATCCTTTTCTTGGAGTACATCACGGGACACAGAGCTCCCGCCCCTCTTTAGGGACACTTATTGCTTTGCTACAAAACTGAGGTGCTCCCGGATGGGAGGGGCTTATATAGGGGAGGGTACTTCCGGTTTTGGAAGTTGCCAGTGCCAGCACCTGACGGTATCTATATAACCCATTAGTAATGACTATGTCGCTCTGTGTCCCGTGATGTACTCCAAGAAAAGGATTTTACAGGTAAGCTGTTATAAAAATCCTATTATTACCGTGTCTTTCCAAGCATTTCCGAACGGCCCCGATCGGCTCCGGCGCCCCCCCCCCCCCCACCTCAGTTCAAATGTGGTGCTGCACACTGCACACTGCTTTGGCCTGAATCCTGCTCGTTTTGCAAGACAACACTCGGAAACCGAGTTAGGATTTTTTTCAAATACAGTACTCGTATTATTGCGAAACGCTTGTTAACCGCGTTACTCGCAATCCGAGGAATCCGAGGTTCCACTGTATATAACACACATTTTTGGTAAAATATAAAAGATGTTACGCCGAATAAATAGTTACCCAACATGTCACGCTTTAAAATTGCGCATGCTCGTGGAATGGCGCCAAACTAGGGTACTTAAAAATTTCCATAGGCGATTTAAACATTTTATAGGTTACCAGAGTTATAGAGGAGGTCTAGTGCTAGAATTATGGCTCTCATGATAACATTTGTGGCGATACCTCGTATTTGTGGTGCGAACACCTTTAACACATTTATTTATTTATTTTTAAACTGTCTGATAGAAATAAGGCATGACAGGCCCTCTTTATGGAAACATCCTGGAAGGGATGAGATATAAGAAAAAAAACACCGATCTCTGCTTTCCAGGAAAAAAAATGGCAGTGTTTACATCACCAGAACTATGTTCTGTGTATGCAAGGCTACTAAACCCACAACTGTAAAATCAGTGTGTATATGCAGCACAGCATGCTTGTTATACTCACTGTGGAACTTAAGGGGTTATATCTCTGCATTGTGTAAAAAGGCTGTTTTATCCTGTATGCTCAGATCCTTCCCTCCTGCACTGTCTATCTGGGGAAAGCCAGCTTACACAGGCAGAGTAGCCGATCTGCACATGCTCAGTTGTGTCATTTATGCTGGAGAGAACAGTTTCTTGTTCTCAGAGTTAGCCAGGTCACATGATATTGACATCACACATGTGGGCGTGTATACAGGCTGCAGTGAAAATCTTCTCCTACCTGAACTCTCAGCACTGGAGAAACTGTGCACTTTATCATGCAACTGTGATATACAGATCAGCCAAAAAAGTATATAGTGGCAATATTTTAATGTAAAAAGAATATTTGAACTACCGTATTTATCGGCGTATAACACGCACAGACTTATAACACGCACCTTAACTTTAAGAGGGAAATTTCAGGAAAAAAAAACTTTACACAGCCCCCCGGAATAGTACACGGACCCCCTGCATAATACATGGACCCCCTGCATAATACACCCCTGTACAACACCACAGCCCCCTGTACAACACCGCAGCCCCCTGTACAACACCGCAGCCCCCTGTACAACACCGCAGCCCCCTGTAAAACACCGCAGCCCCCTGTAAAACACCGCAGCCCCCTGAACACCACCACAGCCCCCTGAACACCACCACAGCCCCCTGTACAACACTGCAGCCCCCTGTACAACACCGCAGCCCCCTGTACAACACCGCAGCCCCCTGTACAACACCGCAGCCCCCTGTAAAACACCGCAGCCCCCTGTACAACACCGCAGCCCCCTGTACAACACCGCAGCCCCCTGTACAACACCGCAGCCCCCTGTAAAACACCGCAGCCCCCTGTAAAACACCGCAGCCCCCTTAGTTATAAAGGGACAGCGCTGCCAGCATACTCTAAAGTTGAGAAAACTTCACACTGTCAGCCCCTTCTCATACACCGCTCCCCCTGTGTCACTCTCATTGTAAAGCAAAGTTCTAAAAATACCTCCATTAACGCCGTTCTCTCTCGTGGGCCCAGTCATGTGACTGCTCTCCTCTCCTTCATTGACGGTCACATGACCGCTCTCATCCTCCAATCAAAAGCTACACACGAGGAGGAGGCGGAGCGGAAGGAGGAGAGCAGCCACAACGAGCGGCATTAATTAAGGTATACAGAGGCTTATATTTACATTGCGAGTTACACAGGAGGAGAGGTATATGACAAAGGACTGGCAGTGGTGTTTTCTGAACATTAAAGTTTACTGCCAGCGATGTCCTACGGCCAGAAGAGGCGGGGCGGCCGGCCCGATCCCTGCCCCCTGTTGGTAAATAAACAGATATCGGCGTATAACACGCAGGCACGGTTTACCCTCTATTTTCAGGCCCCATGCACACGAGACGCAGGTGCAAACTCTGCTGAACACACGTTTTTAAACGCTGAAACCGGCATTTATAAACGCGCGTTTTGCCGCGTTTTCGGCCGCGTTTAGCGGCGTTTAACCGCGTTTGCGTTTATAAGCATTTCATCATAGACCCTCCCTAAGCTCAAAAAAGAGTAAATTTTAACCATTTCAGACAGTTTGTGAGACCAGAGTAAGTAGCAGCAGCTGAGAGAGCAGCAGTGTACTTGTATTTAGCGTATCACTTGCCACATCATCTGCCACAAGTTGTGGATTGTCCACTTGCCACGTCACCTGCCACGTCACCTGGCCACATCACCTGGCCACGTCACCTGCCACGTCACCTGGCCACATCACCTGGCCACGTCACCTGGCCACGTCACCTGCCACAAGTTGTGGATTGTCCACTTGCCACGTTACCTGGCCACGTCACCTGGCCATGTTACCTGCCACGTCACCTGGCCACGTTACCTGCCACGTCAGCTGGCCACGTCACCTGCCACAAGTTGTGGATTGTCCACTTGCCACGTCACCTGGCCACATCACGTGCCACGTCACCTGCCACAAGTTGTGAATTGTCCACTTGCCACATCACCTGCCACGTCACCTGGCCACGTTACCTGCCACGTCACCTGGCCACGTCACCTGACACAAGTTGTTGATTGTCCACTTGCCACGTTACCTGCCACAAGTTGTGGATTGTCCACAATGCAATGCAAGCAATTACAGTTTTCTTTTATATTTTTTTATATTTTTTCATCATTTGCCATCATTTTTGAGATTTCTAATGTTAAAAAATAGGTCACCTTTAAAAACGCTTATCAACGCAAACGCGGCAAAACGCCGGTACCGCGTTTAGCCGCGTTTAGCAGCGTTTAGCGTCTGAAACGTGGAAAACTTTTGCGTCTGAACCCATTTTTTTGCTTCTGGAAAAACGAGGTTAAACGCAACTGCTTGTAAACGCCAAAAAACGAGAGTGTGTGCATGGACACATAGGATAACATTGAATGGGTTCAGGAGCAGTTGAAAAAAGCATCCAACTGCCTCTGAACGCGCGTTCAACAGCAAATAACAGCGTCTCGTGTGCATGGGGCCTCAGGGTAATAAAGATAAATACAGTATTTTCATATTACTGGGTTTAGTAACACTTTCATACTAAAACACATTGGTTATAAAAGATTTAAGTCATTAGAAATAAACTCAGGACACTCACTTGGTCGGCACAGGAGCAGATGAAACAAATTTATGAGGATGTTCACCAAGGGAGCCAAAGAGAAGAGGACAGCAGGAAATCCCATGTTACAGGCTAGGAAAAGAACAACATAATTATCACTGGTGCATGATGAATACATGGATTGATACGTGAAAATTTATTATTGTTACAATTATATTCCTGCCAGTCCAGAATACCTGAAAGAAATCCGATTTGGGACTGATATGTATGCTGCCATTGCTGAACTCAAAATGCTATATGCCTGGCTGGTGATGTTCCAGAGGACCTAGAACTAATATGGTAACCAGAAGTTCTGATCCCTCTCTGACATTTGATATTCCAAAAACTGCAGTAGAATATTCAAGGTGCATGTGTTTTAATTGGCAACAATTTATTCACCACCAGTTAATATTTGAGGAAAGTCACATTCACTGCTTTAATAATATACTTAAAAGTAACTTTAAAATACCAAAACAATAAATATCTACATAGATAAATAAATGTAAAACCCTCAAACATCAAAAAAGGAGGGTAGACTTATTCTGTTTCTACTCTTAAAGGGGCTACGTTAATAAAGTGTAGCGCCCATTCCATTTTTAGGGGCGCTATGTACCCAAATTTAGGGGAAGGTTTGAGCTGTAGTTGGGCTCAAACCACCTTAATTGTTATGCCGTGTACACACGATCGATTTTCTCGACAGTGAAAACACCGCTGAGAAATTCGACAGGAACGGCTTGTTCCCCTACACACGGCCAGTTTTCATGACATTTTTTCTCTTGGTCGTGAAAACCGGCTGTGTGTAGGCTCCCTGGCAGTGTTTCCCTATGTGAAAACTGCCGCGGAAAAAAATGCCGTGAATCACCACGAGAAAAATTAGAGCATGTTCTAATTTTTCTCGTCTTGATTCTTGCCATTTTTCTCGTCGGGAAAAATGACCAAAAGCCCACACACGGTCGTTTTTCTCGTCAAAGAGAAAAAATGAAATTTTTCCCAACGAGAAAAATGGTCGTGTGTACACAGCATTAGGGCATTTCATTTTACACCGCAGGTATTATACTGGTGTATAGTTCCCTGTGGCCTGTAGGTGGCACTGCCATAATAGGCCAGGGTTGAACCGCTGGTATAGTGCTGTGCCTTGGATGTCCTCTCTTGGCGGCGGTACAGTGGGTGTGGTCAACCTGCTGTGCATGCCGGGAGAGGGTATAAAAGGGGCAGACGCTGCCTGTAGGAGAAGTCCAGGAGTGCAGAGTCCAAGACCAGTCTTGGGTTCCGGTTCGAGCCCAGGGGGGCCACCGTGGAGTGTGGTACCTGGCCCTCGTGGCCAGGGGCCCACGTCGACACCAGTCCCAGGCACCTTTAGCCCTGGGGTTGCGGCAACAGCTTTGGGCCCAGCACCTTTAGCTGGGGCCCATGTCCTGGAAGAAGAAATCCCAGGGTGCCTCTGGCATGGGGACCCGTTTCTAAGCTGAGGAGGCCGGGGGAGGACCCTTCTGAAGGACCGGTGAAGAGTTCACAGAGAAAGAAGGACCTGGTAACTCTCTGGAGGGATTAGATCCATCCAACACCAGAGGATTGGGATCAACGGTTCTGTGGCAGAGAATCTCCCAGTCGCATCTAAAGGGGAAAACTAAAGAAACGTCCGAGCATCACTTCGGCTGTTAGTATCCGCTTTCATAGGGAACTATCCGGGTGAGCTAAACCTACTTGAAGAACGAGTAGTGAATTCATAATTTGTCTTGTGCCTGGACTTATATCCAAACTCTGAAGCCCTGTACACACGATCGGTTTGACTGATTAAAACCGTCCGATGGATGGTTTTCATCAGACCAACCGATCGTGTATGGGACCCATCGGTCTTTTTTCCATCGGTTTTAAAAAATAGAACATGTTTTAAATTTTTCCGATGGATAAAAAAACGATCGAAAACTCCAATCATCTATGGGCAAGTCCATCGGATCAAAAACCCACGCATGCTCAGAATCAAGTCGACGCATGCTCAGAAGCATTAAACTTCATTTTTCTCGGCTCATCGGAGTGTTTTACATCACCGCGTTTGGAACGGTCGGTTTTTTGACTGATGGTGTGTAGGCAAGACTGATGAAAAACAGTTTCATCGGATTTCCGATGGACAAATCCATCGGACGAAAATCCATAGGTTATCCGATCGTGTGTACAGGGCTTTACTGTCCCGTTTTCTATCCATTGACTCTTGCATATAAAGAAATAACCTCTACGTTGGAGTTTACTACTGGTGTGGACCTTGGAGTTATTTGGGGATATAGAGACTCGTCCTTACATCCTAAGAGACGGGAACCAACTTCATGGAGAACCTTGCTGCAGGAGCCGTACGTTAAAAGTGTGCTTAACCCCTTCACACAAGAGGGTACGGGAATGGTGGTATGGTGTGTCTTTCCTGCCAGTGAGCCAAAGGCAGGGTAAGAATACCGTGTGCTACAAAGTATAAAGCGAACATCAAACCTCCACTTATGTATGGAGAAGTTCCTTTTATTTTTGCCCTAAACAGGGTTGCCTTTAGAAATCATGGGGCCCCGTACAGCCTATCTGACATGCCCCCCCTCCCCCTTAAATAGCTGGCATCCTTCTGTATATGGTGGGTTGTGAGACATAGTGGGTGCAAGGTGGTTAAGGTTATTGGGCGCCAGACACTTCTTGAATGCAAAAGAGATTTTTATTTCTCTTAACAAACTCGGGGGGGAGAGAGGGTTAGGGCCAGGACACCCTTAGGTAGTCGCAAGTTCAATTGGCAGAGTCCGAGAATGCAAAAGGAGGACAGCCATGCAGGGAAAGGCATCCAGTAAGATGCCATATCTGCACGTGCAGAAATGCTGTCTCCTATGGCAACAGTCTTTAACAGTTCCTAACACAAATCGTAACAGTTCCTTCACTTCCACTACAATCGCTCCTTGTTGTTCTTCAGCCCACTGAGCTCCCGGTCTCTCACTAGAACCACTGATTCACTGCCACTGAATCCCTTGAGCTCTTCCAATCTTCACTTTAGTATCTTCCTCAAGCGTCACCCCCGCTTCTCTGCTGGGTCCCTAGCTTGGCACTCAAGATACTTCTCAAGCTTCACCCCACTGGCCTACTCAGTCCCTGGCTTGACACACAAGGCTGCTCTGCAAGTGTCACCTCCACTGGCTGGGTCCCTGGCTTGATACCCACTGAAGTTTCCAGATTCTTCACCGTCCCAAGTTGGTGAGAATACTGCTCCGGTACTTGCTTCAGTTACTCTCTGTGGTCCCTGGTAATAAGGCGGATGGTCCCTTACTAGCGACAGTTTCCCCTCTTCCTCCCACCAGGATAGGTTCTCCGGCCGGCAGAATTGGTACTTTTAGTTGGACTGCAAGCCGCAATCCCAACCCTGCGCTGCTCTCTTGCTTCTGGATAGGTCCTCAGACAGCCTAGCAGCCAGATGTCCCCGGGATAGGCCCAAACTCCGGCCTAGCTGCCCGGGCAATACAACACGCCTCCACCCGGACAGCCGTCCAGGTGGCACAGAACTTAGATCACCTGACTCCACCCAAATATATAGGTTCTCACAGCAGGCCAAGGGATCCAAGAAAACCCCTGCCCATTGACTGAGACACCCCATATACCCATAACCTGCCCTTGTGTTGCCCTTCTCTTAGGGGGAAATTAATGGATCTCTAACAATCAACCAGGATGACTATTACTGGCAAGTAAATTTGTGAGGACCATCCCTGCCTAAACTCCAAGGTGCAACATATTTGTATATATATTGGTGGAATTGCAACGGCCGCCATGCTATGCTTCACAGCCATAGAAGAAATTATACCCCCATCGCTCAAGACCCATTGAGGTGAATATCACTGCTCTGCAAGCTCCCTGCAACTGTGGGCCAAGCATGTGGTTGCGGTGTGTGCCAGTGCAGAGTTAAAGCAGGCGGTAGGGAGGCAAAATGCCTCCTCACCACCTGTCAATTACTTTCTGAAGAGTGATCCAAATGCTGATCCTCTACAGAGAGGAACAAGTCTTTAATTTTTTTCAAATTATTATTTTTACTTTTAACATTTTTATACATTTTATTTAATTATTTATTTATTTAACATGTTTTTAACCACTTCCCGCCCGGTAAATAGACAATTGACGTCCAGGAAGTGGTTTTGTTATCCTGACTGGGCGTCATATGACGTCCTGCAGGATAACATCTGCCGCGCGCCTGGGGGGGGGGGGGCGCACATCGCAGCGATTAGTGGAGCGGTGTGTCAGTCTGACACACTGCAACACCGATCTCAGTAAAGAGCCTCCGGCGGAGGCTCTTTACCACGTGATCAGCCGTGTCCAATCACAGCTGATCACGATGTAAACAGGAAGAGCCGTTGATCGGCTCTTCCTCACTCGCGTCTGACAGACGCGAGTAGAGGAGAGCCGATGGCGGCTCTCCTAACAGGGGGTTCGCGCTGATTGTTCATCAGCGCAGCCCCCCTCGGATGCCCACACTGGACCACCAGGATGCCGCCCAGGACCACCAGGGAAGCGGGCAACATGTGGATGGCCATGGCCATCCACATGTTTTAAAACATGCCCAACACGTGCCAATCAGTGCCCACAAATGGACACTGACTGGCACCATAATAGCATAAAAAAAGTGATGCCCAGCAATACCACCACCAGTAATAACCAGTGCCACTCATCAGTGCCACCCATCAGTGCCCACCTATCAGTGACCATCAGTGCCCATCTGTGCCACCCATATTTACTCATCAGTGCCGCCTATGAGTGCCCATCAGTGCCGCCTATGAGTGTCCATCAGTGTAACATACCAGTGCCACCTATCAGTGCCCACCAGTGCCGCCTATCAGTGCCGCCCATCAGTGCCCATCATCAATGCTCATCAGTGCCACCTCATCGGTGCCACCTCATCGGTGCCATCTTATCAGTGCCCGTCAGTGCAGCCATATCAGTGCCTGTCATTGAAGAAGAAAACATATTTATTTACAAAAAATTAACAGAAACAAATAAAAACTTTTTTTTTTTCAAAATTTTCGGTATTTTTTTATTCGTTGCGCAAGAAAAAAAAAATCGCAGAGGTGATAAAATACCACCAAAAGAAAGCTCTATTTGTGGGAACAAAATGATAAAAAAATTGTTTGGGTACAGTGTAGCATGACCGCGCAATTGTCCTTCAAATTGCGACAGCGCTGAAAGCTGAAAATTGGCTTGGGCAGAAAGGTGCGTAAGTGCCCGGTATTGAAGTGGTTAAACTGCTTTGCTGAATTAACACAGGTCTTAAAGCGGTTGTATACCCGCTGACACTTTTTTTTTCTTTCGTACACCTGTAAGGCAAAAGGCATAATGAGCGGTGCATACTAGCTCATTATAAAATACTTACCTTAGAACAAGACGTCGTTATCTCACCCGGTCCACGCCGAGGGAGATGACATTTTGCCTCGGCGTGTCTTCCAGCGCTGTGAGTGTCGTCACTCCTGCGCATGCGTGCGGGAGACTTCTTTTCCGGCAAGGTCCGGCGTCGGCCGGGCTTTCAGCCGAGAATCCCTGATGCGCATGCGCCGCTGAAGTCAGCAGCTCATTGCAAGGGGAATATCTCCTAAACCGTACAGGTTTAGGAGATATTCTTTTTTTTTTTGTTTAATATATTTTTATTGAAGAAAAAATATAGATACATCAATAAAGTAAAATACAAGAACAAAAGTTTGTTGGGTTAGCTAATCAAGAGAGTCAAACATGGTCATAGTGATGACATTTTAAGCAACCCAAGTTTAGTAAAGTAAACAACAATTTAAAAGTCGGAATGAAAAAGAGGGGGAGAAGGGGGAGAGAAAAGAAAGACAGGGAAATTAGTGGAAAGAGGTGGAGGGTTTGGGAAAAAGGGATTAGGTGGGGAGGCTGGCACATTCGGCGCTATCAATGAACACATTGCTATGACATATAAGAGAACGACTCCTTAAAGGGAGGTTAAATCCTCCCTCTACAATACAAGTAAGACAATGGGAGTAGCAGCAAAATTAACTAGGAAGCAAGGGTAGCTGTAGTGGTTGATAGAAGGATGTCTTTGTAAGATTGTGTAGAGAGAAAGGAGGACCATGGGGCCCAGGTTGAGGTATATTGTTTAGTGTTGTCTCTTGCGATGTGGGTGAGTTCTTCCATGAGACTTACTTCAGAAACCTTTTGTAGCCAGGAATTTATGGTTGGAGTTGTAGGTTTCCCCCAAAGAGTAGGGATGATAGCTTTAGCTGCATTAAGAAGGTGTGGAATGAGCGAGCGCTTGTATTTACTCACGGGTCTTGAGGTAGCGTGAAAGAGGACTATCCACGGGTCCATAGGTAATTTAACTTCGGTGACCTGGTGAATCAGGTCTATCACTTCGGACCAGTAAGGACGAATGAGGGGACAACACCACCATATGTGAGCATGAGTGGCTTCCTGCCCACAGTTTCTCCAGCACATCGGAGAATTAGCAGGGAACATGCGGTGAAGTTTGACAGGCGTATGGTGCCATCTAGTGAGGATTTTAAAGTTAGATTCAGCCATGGAAGAGGCCAGTGAGGAGACATGAGTGAGTTGGAGAACTTTATCCTTTTCTTTGTCCGTGATGACAGCACCCAGGTCGGTCTTCCATCTGGTCAGATAGTTTGGATATTTAGGGCTTTGCAATTCAATAAGCGCTTTGTAGAACTGTGAGATGCAGTGCATAGGGGCGTCTTTATGAAGAAATACATGTTCAATACCATTGAGATCTTGGAGTCCCCTCAGTGGTTGGGGGAGAGATTTAAGAAAACAGTTCAATTGGTTATGTCTCCATTTGTCCATAAATGTGATTGGTCCATGGCCTAGAATTTCAGACAAGGGTTTAAGAGCATTGGGGGAAAGGACATGATGCAAGAGAAGAGGGCCTCCTGGTGACCAGGATTGGAAACCCGGGTCAATGGAACCTGGCATGAAATATTTATGGTGTAGGAGGGGAGTCAGCGGAGAGTCATAAGCCCATGTATATTTTTTATGAAGTCCATCCCAAACATCCAAGGAGGATATAGTAAGAGGCGTGGTATTGTGGGAAAGGTCTCTGGACGAGCGTGGTATCCAAGGGATCGTGGAGAGATCGGAGTCACATAGAGAGTATTCCAGTTGTACCCATAATTTAGAGGCAATGGCATACTTCCAATCGGCTATACGTGATAGTATAACGGCGATATAATAGGCTTTAAAATTAGGTAAGGACAATCCCCCGGAGCATTTAGCTCTAAAGAGGACTTCTCTGGAGACCCTTGGATGACCATCTCTCCATATAAAGTGGTTGATCATGGTCTGCAATAGTGTAAAGAAGCCTATGGGAACTCGTAAGGGGATCATTTGTAAAATGAAGAGAATGCGGGGGAGTATGTTCATCTTGATAATGTTAACCTTACCTAGCCATGAATGTGAGAGGGAAGACCATTTCCGAAGATCTGCTCTGATGGTATTTAGGAGAGGGATATAATTATGTCTAAAGAGGGAATGTAGGTGAGGGGTAAGGTATATACCAAGGTATTTCATGTGTGTAGTTTCCCAGCGAAATGGGAATAAGGGCTTTAATTGATCAGCCAACAATTGGGGAACTGTAATGTTAAGAATTTCAGACTTTGACAGGTTGATTTTAAAGTTAGATAGCGTTTGGAAGGTAGAGAATTCAGACATTAAATTTGGCAGTGAAATACGTGGTTGTTGAATATAAAACAAAATGTCGTCAGCGTAGGCTGCGTATTTATGGAGTCTATTACCAACTTGGATGCCGTGGATATTCCTATTTTGTCTAATTGTGGCCAGAAAGGGTTAGAGAGAAATAGCAAACAAAAGGGGGGATAAGGGGCATCCCTGTCTGGTGCCGTTATGTAATGTAAAGGGGTCGCTTAAAGAGCCATTTATACGTATGTGCGCGGTGGGGTTGGAGTAGAGAGAGGAAATACGGTGAAACATTTTAGGGCCAAGGCCAAAAAAATGAAGGGTAGTGTTAAGGTAGTCCCAGTCCACTCTATCAAACGCTTTTTCAGCATCAGTGGAAAGAAGAAGAGTGGACTGGGAGCACCTGCGAACATAGTGGATTAAGGATAGAGTGCGGAGTGAGTTATCTCTAGCCTCTCTATTGGGAATGAAACCAGTTTTTTCAGCTGAAATCCACTTGGGCAAAAGGGGGAGCAATCTATTCACCATAACCTTGGCATAAAGTTTGGTGTCCACATTAAGAAGGGAGATGGGTCTATAGCTACTACATAGGGTAGGGTCTTTGTCAGGTTTAGGAATAACGGTGATGTGGGCAGAAAGGGATTCCGGGCGAAGGCCAGATTCGTGGGATATTGAATTCGCGTAAGCTGTGAGATGGGGAAGTAAAATGTCACTAAAGGTTTTATAATACAGAACAGTAAAACCATCAGGACCAGGGGCTTTACCAGAGGGAGAGGATTTTAGCGCGCTGCGAAATTCCTCAATGGAAAAGTTGGCTTCCAGTTCAGTGAGGGCCGACTTTGACAATTTTGGGAGGTTGGCTTCCTTAAGATAGGTGAGAATACGTGTGCGTTTTTCTGATGGCGATAAAGAAGCCAGGCCACCCTTCACATTATATAAGTCAGCGTAGAATTCCCTGAAGGCTTTTGAGATTTGGGGGGTAGTATGTACTAAGTCCCCTGATGGCAGTTTTATTTTGGGTATAAAGGATAGGGTTTTTTTGGCTGTGAGAGATCTGGCCAATTGTTTACCTGGTTTGTTACCCCATTCGTATATTTTTTGGGAAATGTAGTGAAATTTTCTCTTGGATTCAAGGGTGAGGAGAGATTTGAGTTCTTCTCTTTTAAGGGTGAGAGCTTCGAGGTGTGAGACATGTAGTGAAAGTTTATGTTTCCTATCTAAGTCTGCAATTTGTTGTAGGACCTGCTTGAGCTGTTGACCATGCTCTCTCTTTCTCCTTGCGCTCAGTTCAATAAGATTACCCCTTATTGAGGCCTTATGCGCTTCCCATAGGACAGAGGGGGAAGTGTCTGAAGTAGAGTTTTCCTTAAAATATTGGCATAGAGTAGTAGATAAAATGGAAACCTCCGTAGAGTTAGCGATAAGGGAGTCATTGAGCTTCCAATTATTGGGGCGATAAGGCAAATCGGGCATGGTCAAGCATATAGAAACAGGAGCATGGTCAGAAAGCGTAGCAGTCCCAATGCAGGCTGTATGTAGGAGAGGAAGGTGAAAATGATCCAGGAAAATATTGTCTATTCTAGAGTAAGAATTGTGTGTTTTAGAGAAGTGAGAGTAGTCTTTTCCTCTAGGGTGTAGAAGACGCCAAGCGTCTATAAGTTGAAGATCTAGGAGTTTCTTTTTAACTTGTGCTAATCTTTTGAATGGGATACTAGAGCGGCCTTGGGAGGTATCGATAGTGGGATCTAAAGGCATATTTATATCCCCCGCAAGAACTATCATTCCCTCAGCAAATTGTGAAAGTTTTGTAAGGATTTGAGAAAAGAAAGCGGGTTGGTTGTGATTGGGGCAATAGACATTAGCTAAAGTACACCTAGTATTCCCAATATATCCTTTGACAAAAAGGAAGCGACCATGATCATCCGTTAACATGTCAATAAAACGAAATGATGCACTTTTACTGAATCCAATGGCTACTCCTTTGGCCTTATTAGTGTCAGATAAACTATAGTACCATTGTGGAAAGTGTTGTTAGTGTAATTTTACAGATGTAGTATGAGTCAAGTAGGTTTCTTGAAGGAAAGCAATAGAACAGGCGGAGCTTTTAAATTCTCGCAACACTTGGTGTCTCTTTGCGGCCACACCAAGGCCCCTTACATTATAAGAGAGGATCTTTAGAGCAGCCATTTCATCAGTGAAAAGTGGACCAGTAATTTACATAACCACATGTGCCAGCAGTACAGATTAGGGAGGGGGTAGGGGACAAAAAGAAGGGGATGATGAGAGATCAGAGAAGAGAAAAGAAAAGAAGAGGAGAAAAAATACACAAGAAAAACATTATAGCAAACTATATAGCAATTGGGATTGAAATAAGGGTCACGCAGAAATCTGCGGTGGTCCCAGTGGGGATGAAGGAAGCAGGCAGTCAGAAGGAGTTCCAAACAAAAATTAAGAAGGAGGATATAAAGACCGCCAACTCCCATCAACCCCAGGAGGAGAGGGGCAGGGAGCAAACGCCTGTGAAAGAGCATCAGCAGAGAGCATGGGGCTCCGTCAGCAAACGGCCTGTGAAAAAGTTAAATGAACATTTGTAGGACCAAGCAATTAACAGAACATGAATATATCACTCTCCAGATATCAAGCTGTCTCTCTGCGTTAGAGGATCAGGAACTTAAGGGATTATAAGAATCAAAATAGAAGAGAACTCAATACGATCATAACAGAACTTCAGGATTGTACCAGAGAGTGTTCAGTGAGATGAGACAGACTCTTGCCATGGAAGAGAGAACAACTGAAAGTGAAGCTCAGGCTACCAACCATACAGGAAGAAAAGGTAGCAGTGGGGGTGAATACACGTAGCAAAATATCTCACCCATTTTTCTGAGATTAGCCCGGGGTAGAAACTCGCCTTTGTTTGGCTGGAGTTTTCCGCCATTGGGAGGAGTCGGGAGGCGAAAAAGTAGGTACGGGATTCTGCCATCCCGGTAGCTCAATGTGCAGAAGGTGTAGATCTTGAAGGAAGACAGGAAGGTCTTCAGGAAACCGCAAAGTGTAGGAACGACCATTCTTAGTTGCTATCAAACACGCAGGAAAACCCCATCGATAGTTAATTCCATCACCCCTCAGTTGTTCCAAGAGAGGTTTTAAAGCCCGGCGTCGGTCAAGGGTCTCCTTAGCTATATCTGGAAATATGTTAAGGGTAGCTCCGAGAGGAGATATTGCGGGGCCTCAAGGCACGATGAATCCTGTCAAATCGCAGAGGATCCGTAACCGGGTTACCCAATATAGTATTAAAGATGCCTCGGATTGAGGGTTCTAAGTCATTGTCTCTGGTCGCTTCCGGCAGGCCGCGGACACGCAGGTTGTTTCTGCGGTTGCGATTCTCAAGGTCCTCGAGTTTGTATAGTGAGGCCCTGTGAGCATATGCTAATTGGGTGACAGATTCTTGTAGTTCTTTAATAGCCACTTCATGCGAGTCTTGGCGTTGTTCTGTTTCCTCTACTCTGACAAGTAGGTGGGCCATGTCCGCCCTAACAGCAGAAATTTCCTTTTTGATCGATTTTTCCATGTTGTGAAACATGCCCGCCATCTCTTTTTTAAGTTCACTCACCAAAGATGACATGTCTGAGCCAGCGGGGGAGCCGGGGTCCTCCATTATCTCCGAACCGCAGGAAGAGGCCGGAGAACTTTCACGGGCAGAGGCGGCGTGGGAAGCTGGAGAGATAAGCAATCTTGAGGTTCTGGTTTTGGTAATCCGAGAGCTGGGACTCTCCTGCTCCGCAGCTAGGAAACGTTTGATGGACCCTACCGTGGTTTGATGCAGAGTAGAAGATTTTTCAGAGCGTTTACCTAGAGTGGAACGGGAGGTAGAGCCTTTAGATGGCATTGCTGGTTGTTATTAGGCCGAAAGCAAGACGGAGCTCAGTTTAAGCGCATCTTCTTAGCGCCATGCGTAAGCTAGCTGCCCAGGATGGGCCGTGTATCCGGTATCTATTTAGCAAGGAGACTATCTGTGCAGATCGGGGAGCTCTTATGACACGGGGATGAGCAGGTCAGGCAGTGGAAAGAGACATAGGCAGTGATTGAACTGCAGGGTGTAGTAAGATGGCCACTGTGTGCTTGTGTGGCACAGTTGGTAATTAGAAAAAGGGACCCTTGCAGTGGCTGTGAGAAGAGGAAAGAGGTAGGGGCCTTGTGCAGGGAGAGCTGGGCGGCGGAGGGGTTAAGGCAGGCTGTGTTTAACTGTATTGGGGCTTCAGGTGTAGCAAGATGGCCGCCGTCTTCCGGGACTAGGCCGAAGCCGCGGACTTTCCTACGAACGGCCGCCGTCCGGAAGAGCTCCGCTCCGTTTGGGCCACAACCTCCCCACTAAGGACAGATCCCAGCCAGTGATCAAGCAGGCTATCAGCATAGGAGGTACCGGCTGTATCACAGCAACAACGGGCGCCTGTCACAGTACCTGAAAGCGGTGGATGCAGCCGGGTCTGAAGGCCTCAAGATGGCGTCGGGTCCGCCGGATCACGGAGCTTTCCTACAGGGGACTAGCGCTGAAAGTGTCCTCCAGCAAAGTCGCTGTATGCCTCCGGAGGTGTGATGGAGAGGGGTGGAGAGCCTGATGTCCTCGCGGGTCTCGGCAGGCGAGCTCGGGGATCGCCGGAGGCTCCGTAGGCCTCAAGATGGCGGCAGGCCTCGGCAGCGTCAAGCCAGCTGCAATCTCGGGACGAGTCCGACCAAGCTAAGTCCGCAAAAACTGGCTGGGGCTGCGGCAGGAGATGCCCAGGTATGGATGTAGGCACTTTTTATGCCCAGTGGGGTAAGACGAGCAAGGGATGGCAAAGGATTGTCCCCGTGGGTGCAGAGCCCAGCACCAGCACGTCTTCCCTGCTTCGTGTTTCCCCTGAAAATAAGACCTACCCCGAAAATAAGTAAGACCTAGCGTTATTTCCCAGGAGAACTGCAATATAAGCCCTACCCCCGAAAATAAGCCCTAGTTTAAAATGTTTGTAACATCCTATAATCCACTCTATTACAGAAGTATATAATGTACAATGTGTGTGTTTCTGTTATATAAATGCGGGGAAGAGAGCTCCGGCGGGTCACAGAAGAGCAGAGTGGCGTTATAACAAAGGTATTTGGCACAATTATATTACAGAAACACACACATTATACATTATATAATACTGTAATAGAGTGGATTCTAGGATTTTACAAGCATTTTAACTCAGTTCACACTGGGGATTCCTGACAGGCAGAGGGAGGGAAGACAGCACATTACATCTTAAGACCTACCCCGAAAATAAGCCCTACTGTGTCTTTTCTTGCCCAAAAAAATATAAGACCCGGGCTTATTTTCGGGGAAACACGGTACCTATAATAAGGCTTACCTGTAGGTAAAAGTTAAAAAAATTACTATACAACTGCTTTAAAAGACCCTTGATGTCTCACATTTGAGACAGAGATAGGGACTGAGGACAGAGATTCCCCAGTCCCTTTCTCTGCACTGGATAGTGAATGAATGGGAATCGCTCTGTGCTGAGCGGTGTACTAAGCTTCATGGACACAGGAGCGAACGGTACTGGCACTGTGTTCATTCCAGAAAGGATGGGGTCGGTAAATAGGACATAATTGCCAGCTCCCCCATTCTCAATCCTGAACCCGATCGTCCTGTGCCCCTACCACAGCTTCCGGTAGGAGAGGAGAAGTCGGAAGGGCTCCAGGGGAGGGGACACACAGGAGGGCCCAGGCAGAAGTAGGGTGGGGACACAGATACTGATTCCCCTGTAGTGCAGCCGGAGGAAGAACAAGGAGAAGCCAGCAATGCTGCAGGGGGAGCCAGAAGAGTCAGTAGTAAGACAGTACAGCTGGTCCTCCTGCTCGACAGATGCCCGGCGCCCCCCTTTTGAACTGATGAAGCCCAGGCCCCGTTACACGAGTGCTGACTGTACTGCCTTATTAGCGGCCCTGGCCCTAAATGTAATTGGATTTTCAAAATGGTCACAAGATCAGTTCGCCTCATTGCATAATTTAACAAGTCTGACTAGATTAAAGTATATCCATCATATTAGAAGTATGCAATGCTCATGGTGTTTTCTGAAAGGTGCAAACCAATGCATGGATACAAGGGTTGTGTACGGTTATGGAGGGATCCAAACACCTCCTGGAACGAACATGATCAGACAAAAGCTACTCCACCTGTCCCAACTTGTATGATCAGCTTTTCCCTGGTGCTCCATAAGCCCCGCACACACGGTCGGACTTTTTGCCAACAAACTTCAAAATGAGCAAAAAAATCCTACCGTGTGTACGTTCCATCGGACAAACTTTTTTGGGTTTTCATCGGGCAAAAGTTTGCTCTGCAAACGGACAAACTTTTCGGCAACAAAAGTCCGATGGTGCAAAGTCCGACTGTGTGTACAGAAATCCATCGGACTTTTGTCCGAAGTACAAATACGCATGCCCAGAACCAATGTTAAAATCAGCCAACAATAGCAGAAGTTGACCAAAGGGTGGCGGTAAAGAGCAGAAAAGAGCAGAAAAAGCTACGTGATGTTGGGAAAGTTTTGGGAAAGTGCCCGGCCAACTCCCTTCGGACAAAAATCCACGGAAAAGTTTGTTTGAAGTCCTATCGTGTGTATGAGGCTCTAGACATCACATCATTTAGGTGAAATCGCCCAAAAAGTTCAGCTGATGGTCATTTTAAAGCCCCATACACACGGTCGTACTTCCATCGGACTTTTCCGTGGATTTTTGTCCGAACGGTGTTGGTTGGGAACACCCATAGCATACACATCACAGGACTTTTCTGCAAACTTTCCCAAAACTTTTTGCAACATCACGTGGTTTTTCTGCTCTTTTCTGCTCTTTACCGCCACCCTTTGGTCAACTTCTGCTATTGTTGGTTTATTTTAACATTAGTTGTTTTGTCCATCGGACAAAAGTCCGATGGTTTTCTGTACACACGGTCGGACTTTGCTCCATCGGACTTTTGTTGGGCAAAAGTTTGTCCGTTTGCAGACCCAACTTTTGTCCGATGAAAACAAGAAAAAAGCAAAAAAAGTTTGTCCGATGGAGCGTACACACGGTCGGATTGTTGGTCCAACTTGCTCAAAATGAAGTTTGTTGGGCAAAAGTCCGACCGTGTGTACGGGGCTTTATAGTCACTGTAGAACTGAAGGGGTTATATCTCTGCATTGTGTAAAAAGGGCTGTTTTATGCTGTATGCACAGATCCTTCCCTCCTGCACTGTCTATCTGGGGAAGGCCAGCTTAAGCCCCAACATCACGTTGTTTTTCTGCTCTTTACCGCCACCCTTTGGTCAACTTCTGCTATTGTTGGTTGATTTTAACATTATTTATTTTGTCCATCGGACAAAAGTCCGATGGTTTTCAGTACACACGGTCGGACTTTGCTCCATCGGACTTTTGTTGGCCAAAAGTTTGTCCGTTTGCAGACCGAACTTTTGTCCGATTAAAACCAAAAAAGTTTGTCTGATGGAGCGTACACACGGTTGGATTTTTTGGCAAACTTGCTCAAAATGAAGTTTGTTGGCAAAAAGTCTGACCGTGTGTATGGGGCTTTAAGCCTCGTACACACGGTCGGACTTCAAACAAACTTTTCTGTGAATTTTTGTCCGAACGGAGTTGGCCGGGCACACCCATAGCATACACACGCTCAGACTTTTCTGCAAACTTTCCCAAAACTTTTCCAACATCACGTGGTTTTTCTGCTCTTTTCTGCTCTTTACCGCCACCCTTTGGTCAACTTCTGCAATTGGTGGTTGATTTAAACATTGGTTCTGGGCATGCTTATTTGTCCATCGGACAAAAGTCCGATGGATTTCTGTACACACGGTCGGACTTTGTTGGCGAAAAATTTGTCCGTTTGCAGACCGAACATTTGTCCGATGAAAACCAAAAAAGTTTGTCCGATAGAGCGTACACATGGTCGGATTTTTTGTCAAACTTGCTCATTTTGTAGTTTGTTGGCAAAAAGTCCGACTGTGTGTACGGGGCTTTAATCACTTCAGCCCCGGACCATTTGGCTGGCCAAAGACCAGAGCACTTTTTGCGATTTGGCACTGCGTCGCTTTAACTGACAATTGCGCGGTCGTGCGACGTGGCTCCCAAACAAAATTGACGTCTTTTTTTTTTGAAAAAAAAGCAATATTTTTTACTTATTGCTATAATAAATATCCCCAAAAAATATATAAAAAAACTAATTTTTTTCCACAGTTTAGGCCGATACGTATTCTTCTACATACTTTTGGTAAAAAAAAATCGCAATAAGCATATATTGATTAGTTTGCGCAAAAGTTATAGCGTCTTTAATATAGGGGATAGTTTTATGCCATTTTTATTATTATTATTTTTTTTACTAGTAATGGCGGCGATCTGCGATTTTTTTCGTGACTGCGACATTATGGCGGACACATCGGACACTTTTGGCGCTATTTTGGAACCATTAACATTTATACAGCGATCAGTGCTATAAAATATAAAATGCACTGATTACTGTATAAACATACCTCCCAACCCGCACGGATTCTGCGGGTTTTTCCCGCAGTGAAACCAGTTTCCCGCGGTCCCGCGATACCATGGGAGTTCCCGCACAGCAGGAGACAGGAGGCAGAGGAAGGAGGAGGTAAGACCTGTTGTCCCTTGTGTTGTGAAGTCCGCCCCCCCCCCTTGTCGCTCCCCCCCCGCTCAACAACTCTGAGCAGCCCTGTTAAAAAATAAAAAAAAACGTTCGTCCAGCGGCACCCCCCCCCCCCCCTCAACAACTTTAATGGTAGGGAAAAAAATTATGAATGAATGTCCCACAGTGGACATATGAAAAGTTGGGAGGTATGTATAAATGTGACTTGCATGAAGAGGAGGAAACATCAACCAGCAGGTAAGCTCCCCCCCCCCCAGATTGGTGTTCAAAACAGTGCTCGGACCTCCCCCCGCGATCCACGTCACCCCCCGCTCAACAACTTTTTTTTGGGGGACAAATTTTTTTTTAATATGACCCGCGGCAATCCCAACCCCCCCCCCCCCCCACCCGCTCAACAACTTTCTTTTTTGGGAACAAATTTTTTTTTATATGTCCCGCGGCACTACCCCCCGCTCAACAACTTTGATTAGCAGAGGAGAGGGGAGATCTGAATGTCCCGCGGTGGGACTTTTGAAAGTCGGGAGGTATGCTGTAACTCCTTCAGGAACCCTGAGGCCCGGTTCACATAGGGGCGACTCGTCAGGCGACTCGGTCGCCTGACGAGTCGCGTCCCGCTCTGTTAAATGGAGCCGTTCTAATAGGAGAGACTCAGGTCGCTCCGACTTAGAAAAAGGTTCCTGTACTACTTTTGGGGGTGACTCGGGACGACTTGCACTGACTTCTATACAGAAGTCATTACGCAAATCGCCTGAACTGGGCGTCTCAAGTCGTCTTGAGATCGTGCCGCCGAGTCGCCCCCAAAGTCCTGCTGCCCCTGTGTGAACCGGGCTTTAGACTAATTGTGGAAATCCTTGTGAGTCGTGGTGAATAGAGTTCCCTGGATAGATCTCTAGTTGAACTTTGACAGCTTTATTCATTTTTTTCATTCACAGTTTTTTAAGGCTCCATTCCTGCTGGATATTTAACTTTTCAGGCAATTTAAGAAGATGAAAACCCTGGGTGTACTCTTGTGTGAGAACTGACAAATGTACCTATATTTATTGGTTATAACTCAT
Organism: Rana muscosa; assembly: GCA_029206835.1. Taxonomy (NCBI): domain Eukaryota; kingdom Metazoa; phylum Chordata; class Amphibia; order Anura; family Ranidae; genus Rana; species Rana muscosa. The sequence goes on along the minus strand of CM055116.1, from coordinate 1,259,559,936 downwards.
GAATAACAGTTTACAAAAAGGCTCATACCTGTTAGATTGAAAGTCATGTCCCGTGGAAACAATGTAGAAGACACAAGATCTAAAAAAGAATAAAGACCACTTTAGAAAATTGGATATTTTATATATATATATATATTCCAAAATATGTAAAATTCTGCGCAGCGTGAACTGTGAATTATCTGAAACACGAACTGCAGCACCTCTGTTCCCCTGAAGATGCTTTTTATGGAGAAACTTGTTGGGCGGGGCCACACACGTGACGTCATTCCGCACGCTAGGAGGAATCTCCAGTGGTGTTAGTTCCATGCTGTATGGGTTATAGTGGTGTTCATGCCTCATGTAAGTGATATTGCTTGTTAGAATAGAGAAGATGCAGATAATACTACACTATGACAGTCCTTTCTATGCTTTAATCCTTTGCGCTTACATCCAGGAGTGGAAAAGTGGCTTTTTTTTTTTCTAGCTGACCAGAGTATGAGTGGCTGCGGGGCAGCAAAGTATTAGATGATCTCTGTGTGGGATCTATCCATCTGTCAAGGAGCCTATTAACCCTTTCTTGTGGAGCGGTCCTGTGGCATGTTCACTTCTCTGGTGACATCTTATTTCTATAGAATCTAACTACTTTTGGGGACTTTTTCCTTTTGGACTTCGAACTTTGATTTTTATATATTGGGACTTTTTCACTTATCCATTTTGATGATCATTTAATTGTTTGCACTTTATAATCATTGCACTTTCTGCACCCATTGCACCCTTTAAAGTGGTTCTCCCCCCCCTCCCCCTTATACTCACCTGAAACCGATCCCAATCCAGCGCTGTGCACGAGAGCAGAAGCTCTGAGACACAGCAGCGGGAGCAATCGGCTCCTGCTGATTTCAATTACAGCCAGTGAGTAGGGTGCGGGGGCAGGGCCGAGCCTTGCTCTGTGTGTCTCATAGACAAACAAAGGCGGCTTGGAAGCGAGCACACACAAGTGTCCACATAGATAGCAGCTTCCTATGGGGGCACTCACAGGGTTGGAGGAGCTAGAAGCACCACTGGAAGACCTGAAAAGAGAAGGATCAGGGCTGCTCTGTGTAAAACCATACAGAGTAAATATAACATGTTTGGTATTTAAAAATAAATAAATAATATATATATATATATTGTGACAGCAGGAAGGTAAAGTCACCTGGTTGCATCCAGGGGGGTAGATATATTTCGCCCAGATTCAGGCTTTACGCCGACTTATACAACTAGGTGGAGAGTTGTATAAGGCTAGTGGGCTCATGGATGACTCATACCTCTAGGGAGAGTGTGGGGCGTCGTACAGACAGGGAGTTGATGAGGCCAGCTGAAGCTTGTCAGCTCATTTAGGCCTCTATAAGAACTCCCAGATTCATTAGGTGTTAGCTCATGCCTGGAACCAGACCTGTGTGGACTGTCTAGGGAGAGTGAACCCCTGTGCGGTGAGAAAAAGCCTGTGTGGCTATTTGCTTGGACATTTAAAACCAGGGACTTAGGGACTAGGACAGCACTAGGCTGATCCCAGTTGTTAGTTAGGAAACCTGTATGTTTAGTCAGAGGTCAACTTGACCAGGATTTATTTTGGTTATGTTTCTTTTGCTTTGCTGTGTTTTGTCACTGTAAATAGAAAATAAACCGCACCTTTTTTTGATTTTGAAAACCACAACCTCCGTTTGCTGGGCCTGTTTTGTGTGGGGAGCCCATCCCGGGGGTCACACACACCCGCTGCCGAGCTAACCCCCTCACAGTTGGTGGAGAACGCGGGCAGTTTTTTTTTAAGCCAGCATGGAGGAGATACTGAAGCAGCTGGCTCTAGCAAATGCCAATCAACAGCAGACAAATGCAGGTTTGCAAAGGAGCCTTGCAGCCCAGCAGCAGACAAACGCAACTTTGCAACAGAGTCTGGAGGCTCAGCAACGAGCCCAGCAGCAATCTGAGGCCCGCTTCATAGACCTGTTGCAGAAGCAAGAGCAGAGACTACAACAACAGATGGAAGCAGTAATGCAGCAACGTCCGCAGACCAGTGAGGAAAGCCGTCCCACTAATACCGCGTCCTTTGGGGTGAGTCGTTTATTGACAAAAATGACTGGAGAGGATGATCCAGAGGTATTTTTGACCACATTTGAAAGGACCGCTGAAAGAGAAAAGTGGCCTGAGGAGCAGTGGGCTGGACTGGTGGCTCCTCTGTTAACTGGTGAATCGCAGAAAGCTTACTATGACCTAGAGCCTAACCAAGCAAAAGACTATGTGATGCTAAAAGCTGAAATATTGGCAAGGCTGGGTGTCACCCAGGCTGTCCGGGCTCAGCGTGTGCATAACTGGACTTTCCAGCTTGGAAAACCCCCCAGGTCTCAAATGTATGATCTCATTCACCTGAGCAGAAAGTGGCTACAGCCAGAGACTTTGTCCGCACCAAAGATTGTGGAACGTGTTGTAATGGATCGGTTTTTGAGAGCTCTTCCTACTGCCATCCAAAAGTGGGTAAGCCATGGAGACCCAGAGACGGCCGATGGTCTTGTGGATCGTGTGGAGAAATACTTGGCTACAGAGAACCTGACGGCCTCTTCCAGAGACACTCGGACTTTCCACCCTAAGACCAGACCATCCCCAGGGGCGGATAAGAGGATTCCAAGGGGTGAGGGTGGAGAGAGTGAGAGGGTGGGAGCTCTACCCCAAGTTTGGCGAGAACAGCCTGGGAAATCAGCGGCTCAAGAGGCGGCAAGAAGGATCGTTTGCTACCGCTGCCGGCAAGCGGGACATATTGCAGCCAATTGCCCGGTTGTGGAGGAACCCATGCAGTGTGACTTTCTGACGGGCAGACGTCAGTCGCTGTGTGCGACAGTCGCATGCACTGCCATTCGAGGAACTGAGAAACATTTATGCAAAATGTGTGTTAATGGTAGAAATGTTGTGGTATTGCTGGATTCAGGTAGCCTTGTGACCCTGATAAAGGCTGAGTTAGTTAAAACAGAGGTCTCTGGGAATAGCAAGGTAGCTGTTATTTGTGTGCATGGGGACACCCGAGAGTATCCAGTGACTACAGTGTGTTTCGAGACCCCCAAAGGTACCCTCTCTCATCCAGTGGGCTTAGTATCTCAGTTACCGCATGACGCCATTGTGGGAAGGGATTTTCCGAAGTTCTGGGAACTGTGGGATGATCCTGAGCCCCTCACTGGTGCCCCTATGTACCAGGAATGTGATAGCCAGAACTCCCCTGAGAGTGGTGAGGACTCTCCGGAATTTCCCTTATCAGTATTGGCAGGGGAGACTCAAGAAACTGGAGAGGAGCCCACCTCCTCAGACGAAAACCTACCGTCTGTGGAGTTTTCTGATCTTGAGGTTCACAGGGAAAACTTTGCCACAGAACAGTTGAAAGACCCCGCCCTAATAAAGGCACGGGAAAACGTAGTGAAAATAGATGGCGAGTTAGTGAACCCAGATAATACCTGCACTTACCCATACTTCAGCGTAGAGAAGGACCTACTGTATCGGGTGGCAAAAAGGGCAGAAGAAACCGTTGAGCAGCTTGTGGTGCCCAAACCTTACAGGAAGTTGGTGTTGGAGTTGGCCCATGGGCACATTCTTGGAGGTCATCTGGGGACAGAGAAAACCCGAGAGAGGGTATTACAGAGATTCTATTGGCCGGGGGTGATGAAGGACGTAGAAAATTATTGTTCCTCCTGCCCTGTGTGTCAGAGGTTGGCCCCGATGCCACATTTCCGTAGCCCGCTGGTCCCTCTACCCATCATTGAGGTCCCGTTTGAGAGGATCGCCATGGATTTGGTAGGTCCTATAATCAAGTCCGCTAGGGGGCACCAGTACATATTAGTTATAATGGACTATGCCACCCGTTATCCAGAAGCGATCCCTCTCCGAAATACCTCGGCCAAAACCATAGCCAAAGAGCTATCTCTTGTTTTTAGCCGGGTGGGTATTTGTAAAGAACTGCTTACGGACCAAGGTACACCCTTTATGTCCCGGGTTATGAAAGAGCTGTGTAAATTGTTCAAAGTGACGCAATTGCGTACGTCTGTGTATCACCCCCAAACCAATGGGCTGGTTGAAAGATTCAACAAAACCCTAAAACAAATGTTGAAGAAAGTGGTGGATAGAGATGGAAAGGATTGGGACTGTTTACTTCCTTATTTGATGTTTGCTATTAGGGAGGTGCCCCAATCCTCTACGGGATTCTCCCCCTTTGAGTTACTGTATGGGAGACACCCAAGAGGGCTGTTGGATATTGCCAAGGAAACTTGGGAAAGTGAGAGTTCTCCCCACAGGAGTGTGATTGAGCATGTCGCCCTGATGCAAGATCGAATTGCACAGGTAATGCCCATCGTGAAGGAACATTTGGCCCAAGCGCAGTTGGCACAGCAGAGAGTGTACAACCGTGGAGCCAAGACCCGTACCTTTTCCCCGGGGGATAGGATATTGGTACTTGTCCCTACGGTTGAAAGTAAATTCCTTGCCAAATGGCAAGGCCCCTACGAGATAATGGAAAAAGTGAGCGAAGTGAATTACAAGGTCAGACAACCAGGAAGGCGAAAGCCCGAACAGATCTATCACGTTAATCTGTTGAAAGCCTGGAGGGATAGAGAGTCCCTAGTCGCAGACACTTGGTCACCAGCTCAAACTGGTTGCGTGATTCCTGAGGTTGGAATAGCAGCCACCTTGTCACAACCCCAACAACAGGAGGTTAAGGAGTTTGTGCTTCGCAACAAGGAGGTATTCTCTGAGCTGCCGGGACAAACATCTGGGGTAGAGCATGACATCATTACCCCGCCCGGTGAAAGGGTGAAGTTAAAACCCTATCGGATCCCAGAGGCTCGACGGGAGGCAATACGGGAGGAAGTACAGAAAATGCTGAACTTAGGGGTGATAGAGGAGTCCCAAAGTGATTGGTCTAGTCCCATCGTGTTGGTGCCTAAACCGGATGGGAGCTGGCGATTTTGTAACGATTTTCGTCAGTTGAACAAAGTTACAAAATTTGACACCTACCCCATGCCACGTATAGATGAGTTGATCGACCGGCTGGGAACAGCCCGATACATGACGACTCTTGACCTCACAAAAGGGTATTGGCAAATCCCCCTGGCCAAGTCGGCCAAAGAGAAAACCGCATTTGTAACCCCAGACGGGGCGTTCCAATATAAAAGAATGCCGTTCGGGTTACAGAATGCGCCGGCCACATTCCAGCGGAAAATGGACCAGATGCTGAGGCCCCATCGGAAGTATGCTGCGGCTTACCTGGATGACGTAATTGTCCATAGCACAGATTGGGCCTCACATCTGCCAAAAGTGCAAGCAGTCCTGGACTCTGTTCGGGAAGCGGGGTTTACGGCTAACCCCAAGAAGTGTACCATTGGGCAGGAGGAGGCCAAATATCTTGGGTACACCATTGGGAGGGGAGTAATAAAACCCCAACTCAACAAAGTCGAGGCCATCCAGAGTTGGCCACGTCCCAACAGCAAGAAGCAGGTACGAGCCTTTCTGGGAATCGCTGGGTATTATCGGCGATTCATTCCCCACTTTGCTTCTAAGGCTGTGCCCCTAACCAACCTGACGAAGGGTAAAGGGTCGGTCATGATTAAATGGACCCCCGAGGCTGAGGCAGCATTCCAATTCTTGAAACAAGCCTTATGTAGCCAGCCAGTGTTGTACTCACCCGACTTCTCTAAAGACTTTGTCGTACAAAGTGATGCGTCAGATGTGGGGTTAGGAGCAGTATTGTCCCAGGTCTGGAACGGGGAAGAGCACCCAGTCATTTACCTCAGCAGGAAGTTGAAGTCCCATGAGGTAAATTACGCCACCGTTGAAAAGGAGTGTTTAGCGGTGAAGTGGGCTCTAGATTCCCTTCGGTACTACCTGCTAGGTAGGCACTTTGACATGGTTACGGATCACGCTCCGTTAAAGTGGATGGCTCAAAACAAGGAAACAAATAGAAGAGTGAATAGGTGGTTCCTGGCCCTCCAGGAATTCAACTTCACAGTAAAGCATCGCCCTGGCGTTCAAATGGGGAATGTGGATGCTTTGTCTCGAGTACATGAATGCCTGATTGCTGGTGTTCCAACCCCGAGGTTAAAACAAGAGGGGGGGGTATGTGACAGCAGGAAGGTAAAGTCACCTGGTTGATGAGGCCAGCTGAAGCTTGTCAGCTCATTTAGGCCTCTATAAGAACTCCCAGCTTCATTAGATGTTAGCTCATGCCTGGAACCAGACCTGTGTGGACTGTCTAGGGAGAGTGAACCCCTGTGCGGTGAGAAAAAGCCTGTGTGGCTATTTGCTTGGACATTTAAAACCAGGGACTTAGGGACTAGGACAGCACTAGGCTGATCCCAGTTGTTAGTTAGGAAACCTGTATGTTTAGTCAGAGGTCAACTTGACCAGGATTTATTTTGGTTATGTTTCTTTTGCTTTGCTGTGTTTTGTCACTGTAAATAGAAAATAAACCGCACCTTTTTTGATTTTGAAAACCACAACCTCCGTTTGCTGGGCCTGTTTTGTTTGGGGAGCCCATCCCGGGGGTCACACACACCCGCTGCCGAGCTAACCCCCTCACAATATATATATATATATATATATATATACCGTATCTCACAAAAGTGAGCACACCCCTCACATTTTTGTAAATATTTTATTCTATCTTTTCATGTGACAACACTGAAGAAATGACACTTTGCTTAAATGTAAAGTAGTGAGTGTACAGCTTGTAAAACAGTGTAAATTTGCTGTCCCCTCAAAATAACTCAACACAGCCATTAATGTCTAAACCGCTGGCAACAAAAGTGAGTACACCTTTAAGTGAAAATTTCCATATTGGGACCAATTAGCCATTTTCTCTCCCCGGTGTCATGTGACTCGTTAGTGTTACAAGGTCTCAGGTGTGAATGGGAAGCAGGTGTGTTATATTTGGTGTTATCGCTCTCACTCTCTCATACTGGTTACTGGAAGTTCAACAGGGCACCTCATGGCAAAGAACTTTCTGAGGATTTGAAAAAAATAGTTGTTGCTCTACATAAAGATGGCCTAGGCTAAAAGAAGATTGCCAAGACCCTGAAACTGAGCTGCAGCATGGTGTCCAAGACCATACAGCGGTATAACAGGACAGGTTCCACTCAGAACAGGCCTCACCATGGTCCACCAAAGAAGTTGAGGTCACGTGCTCAGCATCATATCCAGAGGTTGTCTTTGGGAAATAGATGTATGAGTGCTGCCAGCATTGCTGCAGAGGTTGAAGGGGTGGGGGGTCAGCCTGTCAGTGCTCAGACCATACGCCGCACACAGCATCAAATTGGTCTGCATGGCTGTCATCCCAGAAGGAAGTCTCTTCTAAAGATGATGCACAAGAAAGTCTGCAAACAGTTTGCTGAAGACAAGCAGACTAAGGACATGGATTACTGGAACCATGTCCTGTGGTCTGATGAGACCAAGATAAACGTATTTGGTTCAGATGGTGTCAGGCGTGTGTGGCGGCAACCAGGTGAGGAGTACAAAGACAAGTGTGTCTTCCCTACAGCCAAGCATGGTGGTGGGAGTGTCATGGTCTGGGGCTGCATGAGTGCTGCCGGCACTGGGGAGCTACAGATCATTGAGGGAACCATGAATGCCAACATGTGCTGTGACATACTGAAGCAGAGCATGATCCCCTCCCTTCAGAGACTGGGCGGCAGGGCAGTATTCCAACATGATAATGACCCCAAACACACCTCCAAGACGACCACTGCCTTGCTAAAAAAGCTGAGGGTAAAGATGATGGACTGGCCAAGCATGTCTCCAGACCTAAACCCTATTGAGCATCTGTGGGACATCCTCAAACGGAAGGTGGAGAAGCGCAAGGTCTCCAACATCCACCAGCTCTGTGATGTCGTCATGGAGGAGGGGAAGAGGACTCCAGTGGCAACCTGTGAAGCTCTGGTGACCTCCATGCCAATGAGGGTTAAGGCAGTGCTGGAAAGTAATGGTGGGCGCACAAAATATTGACACTTTGGGCCCAATTTGGACATTTTCACTTAGGGGTGTACTCACTTTTGTTTAGACATTAATGGCTGTGTGTTGAGTTATTTTGAGGGGACAGCAAATTTACACTGTTATACAAGCTGTACACTCACTACTTTACATTGTAGCAAAGTGTCATTTCTTCAGTGTTGTCACATGAAAAGATACAAGAAAATATTTACAAAAATGTGAGGGGTGTACTTACTTTTGTGAGATACTGTATGTACAGCAGGTAAATTAAGTATTGAAAACTTCACCATTTTTCTAGGTAAATATATTGGTAAAGGTGCTATTGGCATGACATTTTTACCACATGTCGGTAACAATCCATGCAATCCATACATACAAAGACAACAAATACGTTCAGAAATGAAGTTCTGTGTAATAAAATGGAATGACACAGGAAAAAGGTATTGAACACATGAAGAAAGGGAGATGCAAAAAGGCACGGAAAGCCAAGACACCAGCTGAAATCTATCAGTAATTAGAAAGCAATCCCGCCCCTTGTCAGTGCAAATTAAAATCAGCTGGTTCAGTCTCAACTGATGGCCTATAAAAAGGTGTCTCGTTACCAAGGTGTCACACAAGAAACATCTAATGATGGGTAAACACAAAAACCTCTTTAAGACCTTTACAACCTTATTGTTGCAAAATGTACTGATAGCATTGGTTACAGAAGGATTTTGAAACGTCTAAATGTTCCAGTGAGCACTGCTGGGGCCATAATCCAGAAGTGGAAAGAACATAATTTCACCATAAACCGGGCCACGACTAGGTGCTGCTCCTCGCAAGAGTTTTGTCAGAGGAGTGAAAAGAATGATCAGTAGCGTTATCCAAGAGCCAAGGAGCACTTGTGGAGAGCTTCAGACAGACCTGGAATTGGGAGGTAGAATTGTTTCAAAGAAAACAATAAGTATTGCACTTACCCGCCATGGCCTGTATGCATCCTCACCACGCAAGACTCAAATGCTGAAGAAAAAGCATGTTGAAGCTGGTTTCAGGTTTGCTACACAACATTTAGACAAGCCTGTGAAATACGGGGAGACTATAGTCTGGTCAGAGGAGACCAAAATTGAACTCTTTGGATGCCATAATACACACCATGTTTGGAGGTCAAATGGCGCATCACCCCAAAAACCCCCAACTGTGAAGGGTGGAATTGGGAACATCATGGTATGGGGCTGTTTTTCAGCATATGGTACTGGCATCCTTGAAGGAAGGATGAATGGAAAATGTACCAAGCCAGCCTTGATAAAAATCTGCTGCCATCTACCAGGATGATGAAGATGAAATGAAGGTGGACATTTCAGCAAGACAATGATCCCAAACACAACGCCAAGGAAATGTTCAAATCAGAAAATAAAGCTGCTAGAATGGCCCAGCCAATCGCCTGACTTGAATCCAATAGAAAATCTATGAAGAGAACTGAAGATCAGAGTTCACCAAAGAGACCTACGGAACCTTCAAGATTTGAAGACTGTTATGCCGCGTACACACGATCGTATTTTCCGACAACAAAACCGTGTTTTTTTTCCCGACGGAATGTTGGCTCAAACTTGTCTTGGAGACACACGGTCGCACAAATGTTGCTCGGAAATTCCGATCGTCAAGAACGCAGAGACGTACAACACTACAACGAACCGAGAAAAATTAAGTACAATGATTCCGAACATGCGTCAAATGGATTCCGAGCATGCGTAGGATTTTTGTGCGTCGGAGTTGGATACACACGACCGGAATTTCCGACAATAACTTTTGTTGTCGGAAAAATAGAGAACCTGCTCTCAAACATTTGTTGTCGGAAATTCCGACAGCAAATGTCCGATGGAGCCTACACACGGTCGGAATTTCGGACCAAAAGCTCACATCGAACATTTGTTGTCGGAAATTCCCATCGTGTGTACACGGCATAAGTGTGGAAGAATGGGCCAAAATCACACCTGAGCGATGCATGTGACTAGTTTCTCCATACAGGAGGCGTATTGAAGCTGTCATTACCAACAGAGCATTTTGTACCAAGTATTCAATACATTTCAGTTAGCGAGTTCAATACTGTTTCCCGGCGTCATTTCCATTTTATTAGACAGAACTTCATTTCTGAACTTATTTGTTTTGGTGTCTTTGTATGGATGGATTTCATGGGTTGTTACCGACATGTGGTGAAAATGTCATGCCAATAGCACCTTTACCAATATATTTACCTGGAAAACTGGTGACGTGTTCAATACTTATTTTACTTGCTGTATCTAGGATCTTAAGCCTCGTACACACGATCATATTTTTTGCGGACAAAGCGTAGGACTTTTGCCCGAAGGGCGTTGGCCAGGAACTTGCATACCAACAGCAAAGAATTGTCGGCCAACAAACACGAAACTACGTGGTTTTTCAGCTCTTTAGTGCCACCCTTTGGGGTTATGGTGAGCATTTCTTCTAAGCATGCGTGTTTGTACTTTGGAGTTTTGTCCGAAGGACTTGTGTACACACATTTGTTGTCGGAAAATTTAAAAGCATGCTATCCCACATTTGTTGGCGGAAAATCTGTCAACAATTGTCCGATGGAGTGCACGGACGTCGGATTTTCCAACAACAGCCTTTCACCACACAATTCCCGTCGGAAAATCCGATCGTGTGTACGAGGCTTTAGAACAGTGGTTCTCAACCTTCGTAGTGCCGTGACCCCTTGATGAAATTTCCCAAGTTGTGGGGACACCTAACAGTAAAACTATGTTTGCAGGGTGGGCAAGTATTATTATTTTCGCAGGCAAGACAAGTAATCCTAACCCACTGACATTTAGCGCTTCCTGAGTCCCTTCCATTCGTACAGTATTAAAACCCCTAATGGTACATTTTTGGAAGTACCACCCTTTCTCTGTGTTTTCCTTTCTTTCCCCTTTATCTCTCTCTATCCTAATTTCTTGTTTTTTCCCCCACCCCTCTCTCTAGCCGTCTTTCTTGTTCTTCCCTTATTATTTCTCTCCCTTTTTCTTAATTCCTCCCCCTCTTTTCCTCTCCCTTCCATGTTTTCTCTATTTTTATTCCTTCTCTTACTCCTTGGTGGGGGGGGGGGGGATGGAATCAGTGGCAGTGCTGGTGGGGAGTTGGGATGAGTGGCGTGCTGGTGGGGAGTTGGGATGAGTGGCGGTGCTGGTGGGGAGTTGGGATGAGTGGCAGTGCTGGTGGGGAGTTGGGATGAGTGGCAGTGCTGGTGGGGAGTTGGGATGAGTGGCGGTGCTGGTGGGGAGTTGGGATGAGTGGCATGCTGGTGGGGAGTTGGGATGAGTGGCGGTGCTGGTGGGGAGTTGGGATGAGTGGCGTGCTGGTGGGGAGTTGGGATGAGTGGCGGTGCTGGTGGGGAGTTGGGATGAGTGGCAGTGCTGGTGGGGAGTTTGGATGAGTGGCAGTGCTGGTGGGGAGTTTGGATGAGTGGCAGTGCTGGTGGGGAGTTTGGATGAGTGGTAGTGCTGGTGGGGAGTTTGGATGAGTGGCAGTGCTGGTGGGGAGTTGGGATGAGTGGCAGTGCTGGCGGGGAGTTGGGATGAGTGGCGGTGCTGGTGGGGAGTTGGGATGAGTGGCAGTGCTGGTGGGGAGTTTGGATGAGTGGCAGTGCTGGTGGGGAGTTTGGATGAGTGGTAGTGCTGGTGGGGAGTTGGGATGAGTGGCAGTGCTGGCGGGGAGTTGGGATGAGTGGCGGTGCTGGTGGGGAGTTGGGATGAGTGGTGGTGCTGGTGGGGGGTTGGGATGAGTGGCAGTGCTGGTGGGGAGTTGGGATGAGTGGCAGTGCTGGTGGGGAGTTGGGATGAGTGGCAGTGCTGGTGGGGAGTTGGGATGAGTGGCAGTGCTGGTGGGGAGTTTGGATGAGTGGCAGTGCTGGTGGGGAGTTTGGATGAGTGGCAGTGCTGGTGGGGAGTTTGGATGAGTGGCAGTGCTGGTGGGGAGTTTGGATGAGTGGTAGTGCTGGTGGGGAGTTTGGATGAGTGGCAGTGCTGGTGGGGAGTTGGGATGAGTGGCGGTGCTGGCGGGGAGTTGGGATGAGTGGCGGTGCTGGTGGGGAGTTGGGATGAGTGGAGGTGCTGGTGGGGGGGTTGGGATGAGTGGCAGTGCTGGTGGGGAGTTGGGATGAGTGGCAGTGCTGGTGGGGAGTTGGGATGAGTGGCAGTGCTGGTGGGGAGTTGGGATGAGTGGCAGTGCTGGTGGGGAGTTGGGATGAGTGGCAGTGCTGGTGGGGAGTTGGGATGAGTGGCAGTGCTGGTGGGGAGTTGGGATGAGTGGCAGTGTTGGTGGGGAGTTTGGATGAGTGGCAGTGCTGGTGGGGAGTTTGGATGAGTGGTAGTGCTGGTGGGGAGTTGGGATGAGTGGCGGTGCTGGTGGGGAGTTGGGATGAGTGGCGGTGCTGGCGGGGAGTTGGGATGAGTGGCGGTGCTGGTGGGGAGTTGGGATGAGTGGCGGTGCTGGTGGGGAGTTGGGATGAGTGGCGGTGCTGGTGGGGAGTTGGGATGAGTGGCGGTGCTGGTGGGGAGTTCTGATCAGCCAACTTAGGTGCTCTTGAGCAAGGTCATCTACTGATCTGAGAACTGTAGTGGGGACTTTTAAATGGCAGCTATAATCACAAGTAGTGTTACTTAGAGGCGTAGCTTAAAGCTTGTGGGCCCCGATGCAAAATTTGACCTGGGCCCCCCACCGTGCATGCAGATACACTCACCGCATGGAAAGATACTCAAAGTTACTTAAGAGTTTTGAGTTCCTCCTTACATCAGAGGACAGGGATCACCACTGGAGAATCAGAGGACAGGGATCACCACTGGAGAATCAGAGGACAAGGATCACCGCTGGAAAATCAGAGGACAGGGATCACCCCTGGCAGGTCACTTAGCAGAGATTCTTTCCCATCCCAGCACTGTATACAGCTCCCCCCCACACACACTACACGGGGCTGAAATCACATTCCTTTACACAAGTCTGTCAGCTACAATCTTCACAGGGTGTACCTGTTTTTTATGTTGCCGTTCTGACCTGTGAAATTCTCTGGTTGGAATGGGAGTGTAGTTGCAGTAGATACACCCTGTGCAGATTGTAGCTGACTGGCTGTGTTGTAAGGGAATGTGATTTCAGTCCTGCGGAAGAGGAGCTGTATAGAGTGATATAATAGAAAAGGAGATCAGCAGCCGGGCATAGCTTTCAGGGCAGAGGAGGTGGTCAGGGGGCTTTGGGGGGGGGGGCGCAACTTAGATCTGGGGGCAAAGCCATGTGACACAAAATTTGGAGCCTGCAGCCCCTCAGGGACCCCTCGGGAGGTGTTAAGGGATTATTTTTAGCAATTTCTGAAGGTTTCTCTGTCAGTGTTGGCAGGTGTTGGGGGAAGGTCTTTTCCCCAGTTGTCAGGAAAGTGGTGTAAGCAGACATCCCTGGGTGGGGGGGGGGGGGTACAGAGAATCCCAGCTGGTGACTAGGAGACACTGAGCGGTGGCTTACCTCACTAGTGATATCGGTCCCATCGTGGCTACAGGACAGCACTCTCCTCCTCTTAACTCGCTGAGCTCAGTTACCATTCCATGTTGCCAGCACACAGCACAGACACTTTCCCATGCTGGGCTGTTCTCACCCCGTGCTCCTCTCCATTCAGGAAATGGTTCACAGCTTCTCCCCAGAAAATTAGAACGGAGAGGTGTGGACTTCGGAAGGCAAAGTGGAAGCCCAGTACTGGAGCATGGCTGTGGGGCCCTAAGGCAGTTCGGAGCTGGACTTTGTGGAGGATATAATAATAATATTACAGGGAGGCTTAAGGGGCCCCCTGGAGCTAGGGGAGGGGTTGCGATTGTGACCCCTGAAACCCCTTATGCTACGCCCATGGTGTTACTCACTGTGTCTCCGGCTTCACTGTGTCTCCAGCTCTGTGGTGTCTCGCAGCAGTGACACCTATGCCAAAATCAGGAGATAGGGTCTCCTCCAGCCCCTCCCACTTCACATTCCTCTCCAGTCAGCTGACCTCTAGTCTCTGCCCCCCACCCATGCCGTGAACTGAATGGACGGGTGCGAAGTGGCTGAATGGGAGCGGCCGCGGGATCCAGGGACAGCCCAGCTGAGTGGCCGCAAAAAGGCTGGGAGAGCGGCGCGGGCTTCAGGAACAGCCCAGGATTCGGTGACCCCTGGCAAAATGTCATTCGACCTCCGAGGGGGTCCCGATCCCCAGGTTGAGAACCACTGCTTTAGAATAAGATAACACATGGATAGCAGTGTTAACAATGTGACCCAAACCTGAATACGTGGAAGCTTCATGCGGTGGAAATGGTGTAGGAATCACAGGATTTAGAAAAGAATAACAACTGTTTTAGAATAATGGAAATGATATACATCTATTGGAGCATTCATTTACAAATCATTTTAAACGACTTTAGCGAACTTACCAAAAACTGTGACATTGATAGTCATCTTTGGAGTTTTTGCCTGATCATTTTCTGTATAGCGCACAGTGATAGTGTATATCCCCGTGTCCACCAATGAGGGGTTCAGGAGAATAAAAACACAGCGTTGGTTGTCAAACTCAAGCCGTTCCATGAACAGACCGCGGGGTGTAAGCCAGCCGCCTTCATACCATCCTATTGGATCTTGTTCCTTACTGAGTTCATAGATCATATCTTTAGTGTAATTGCAGACTTTTGTATCAGGGAAAGAACATCGGGAACCAGCTGAACACGATAAAGTCATTTGGGTTTTCACACCTGCAGCAAGACAAATAGAACATCAGGAGTGTGATGGGTAAATAGGGGATTAAAGTGGAATTTCAGTCAGAAAATGAAGTCCTGCTAGATTTCCTCAGGGTGGCCCCCTTTGCAAGAAGTATAAAACATTAAAATAAGTGCCTATACTGTTTAACCACTTGCCGACCAGTCGCCGCAGTTTCACGGCAACATGGCTCGGCTGGGCGAAACAACGTTATGTTATGTCGCTTTGCCCTGTGGCCACTAGGGGCGAGCGCACGCCACCGGAGGCCCGCGCGCCCGCCCGCCCCCGGATGCCGATGCGAGTGCCCAGCAGGCTCGATCACCGCCGGGCACCCGTGATCGCTCGTGACAGAGCGAGAACCGGGAGCTGTGTGTGCAAAACACACAAATCCCGGTTCTTTCAGGGAGGAAATGACTGATCGTGTGTTCATACAAAGTATGAACAGCGATCTGTCATTTCCCCTAGTAAGTCCCATCCCCCCCTTCAGTTAGAACACACTATAGGGAACACAATTAACCCCTTGATCGCCCCCTAGTGTTAACCCCTTCCCTGCCAGTGACATTTTTACAGTAATCAGTGCATTTTTATAGCACTGATCGCTGTAAAATTGTCACTGGTCCCAAAAATGTGTCAAGTGTCCGATCTGTCCGCCATAATGTCGCAGTCCCGATTAAAATCATAGATCGCCGCCATTACTAGTAAAAAAAAAATAATAATAATAAAAATGCCATAATTCTATCCCCTATTTTGTAGACGCTATAACTTTTGCGCAAACCAATCGATATACGCTTATTGTGATTTTTTTTTACCAAAAATATGTAGAAGAGTACGTATTTTTTGGAAAAAAAAAAATCGGGATATTTATTATCGCAAAAAGTAAAAGATATTGTGTTTTTTTCAAAATTGTCGCTGTTCTTTTGTTTATAACGCATAAAATTAAAACCGCAGAGGTGATCAAATACCACCAAAATAAAGCTCTATTTGTGGAAAAAAATACGCAAATTTAGTTTGGGTACAGCGTCGCACGACCGCGTAATTGTCAGTTAAAGAGACGCAGTAAAACGAATTGTAAAAAGTGCTCTGGTCAGGAAGGGGGTAAAATCTTCCAGGGCTGAAGCGGTTAAAATCCAGTAATACACTGGGGTTGATTTACTAAAACCGGAGCACTCTGGTATAGCTCTGCATGGTAGCCAATCATTTTCTAACTTCAGCTTGTTCAATTAAACTTTGACAATAAAACCTGGAAGCTGATTGGTTTCTATGCAGAGCTGCACCAGATTTTGCACTCCCCAGTTTTAGTAAATCAACCCAACTGTCTCACCCTGCTTTGCACATGCTCAGTTGCTCTCTATTTTCCAACACTGTGTCGAAAATCAGACCCTAGACTAGAGGCTGATCAGCTGACAGTCTAAAGCAGGGGTCTCAAACCTGCGGCCCTCCAGCTGTTGCGGAACTACAAGTCCCATCATGCCTCTGCCTGTGCGAGTCATGCTTGTAACTGTTTAGACTTGCAATGCCTCATGGAAATTGTAGTTCTGCAACAGCTGGAGGGCCACCAGTTTGAGACCCCTGGTCTAAAGATTTACTGCTGCTCAATAATCTGGGCTTCAGCAAAATGGGGCCTCTGTCAAGAAGAAACAGAAACATGGATGGAGGCAATTTACAGCACACACTAATGTTGGTAGCATAATTATTAAAGTGGTTGTAAAACATGAAATCTGAACAAAGCATACATAACACTATATTACCAAAAGTATTGGGACACCTGCCTTTACACACACATAAACTTTAATGGCATCCCAGTCTTAGTCCGTAGGGTTGAGTATTGAGTTTGCACCCCCCCCCCCTTTGCAGATATAACAGCTTCAACTCTTCTGGGAAGGCTGTCCACAAGGTTTAGGAGGGTGTCTATGGGAATGTTTGACCATTCTTCCAGAAGCACATTTGTGAGGTCAGACACTGATGTTGGATGAGAAGGCCTGGCTTACAATCTCTGCTCTAATTCATCCCAAAGGTGTTCTATCAGGTTGAGGTTAGACTCGTCAAATTCCTCCACCCCAAACTCACTCATCCATGTCTTTATGGACCTTGCTTTGTGCACTGGTCCAAATCATTTGATGGAGGGGGGGATTATGGTGGGGGGTTGTTTTTCAGGGGTTGGGTTTGGCCCCTTAGTTCCAGTGAAAGGAACTCTTAAGGCATCAACATACCAAGACATTTTGGACAATTTCATGCTCTCAACTTTGTGGGAACAGTTCCAACATAACTGCGCCAGTGCACAAAGAAAGGTCCATAAAGACATGGATGAGCGAGTTTGGGGTGGAGAAACTTGACTGGCCTGCATAGTGTCCTGACCTCAACTCGATAGAACACCTTTGGGATGAATTAGAGCGGAGACTGCGAGCCAGGCCTTCTCAGCCACATCAGTGCCTGACCTCACAAACGCGCTTCTGGAAGAATGGTCAAACATTCCCATAGACACACTCCTAAACCTTGTAGACCTTCCCACAAGAGTTGAAGCTGTTATAGCTGCAAAGGGTGGGCCAACTCATTATTGAACCCTACGGACTAAGACAGGGATGCCATAAACGTTCAAGTGCGTGTAAAGTAAGGTGACCAGATTTTTAAATTGAAATCCGGGGACATATTTTTATTTTTTTTACTAGTAATGGCGACAATCACTTCACAGCCTGTCAAGTCTTACTCTCCGGCCCCCGGCTACTACTGGGTGGGGAGCGGAGGAAGATCACTCTGCCAGGGAAGGCAAGGAGATAGGCAGGCGGCTGGCCGGGACTTGAGCCAAGGCATAAGAACATGCGAGCGGAGCTGAATGGGCATGCACCCGAAACTGAAGAAATATTCCCTGCGCTCCGACCAGCACATGATCATCAGAAAGGGGCACAGATAATGAAAAAAATACACCCCCTAAGCTAGTAGGAGCGGCGGAGCGGGGGGGTGTAATTCATATATTTTTTTTTTTATCCTGCACTGACTGTCTTTGAAATTGCCCAGCCCCTGTTCAAATCCAATCCGGGGACAAAACTGGGGACAGACTTGGTCCGGGGACAGTGTCCTCAATCCGGGGACTGTTCCCTGAAACCAGGGATGTCTGGTCACCCTAGTGTAAAGGCATGTGTCCCAATACTTTTGGTAATATAGTGTATCTGTAGTGTTTACTTGTATATCTCCAAAGCTCTAACTGTAGTTTCTCTCTGGTGCTTTGTTCCTCTGTTATCAGCATGAGTCACTTCTGAGGAGTTTTCCCCACACATGAGATAGATTTGTGATCATGAAGGAGCTCAACACGGAAGCAGAGTTTGTTTATTCAGAACACAACTCTGTACCTATACTTTGTTCCTCTGCAGTGTGTGGAGGGGGATGTCCTTTTTCTCCAATCAGCTCTCACACACTTTAACTGCAGCTCTCCACCCCCTCATCTCTGCACCCCCCCCCCTTCTCTGGTCCCCCACAGCGCTCACCTCCTCTCCATGGATAGCTGTGCTGTATGCGGACGGCTGTAAATACAGACATGATCCTCCGCATTGAGAAGCTCATCATACGATCCAGGAGAGACACGCAGCCACAGACCGTTATAACATAAGCTTCCCCGGCACTCGCTCTCTTGCTCTTTCCTTTCCCGCTCTCCATCTAAATTATTCGTGGCAGCAGACAGGATGGAAAGTGGGGGAAGGAAAGAGCAGGAGAACGGGTGCTGGGGAAGCTTATGTTATAACGGTCTGTGGCTGCGTGTCTCTCCGGATCGAAAGATGAGCTTCCCAGTGCGGAGGATCATGTCTAAATTCAACCTCCTGCATACTGCATTCAGGGAGAGGAGGTGAACGCTGCGGAGAGACCAGAGAAGGGGGGCAGAGGTGCAGGGGGGACCAGAGGAGAATGGGGGGAACAGAGGAGCAGGTGGGGGACCAGAGGAGCAGGTGGGGGACCAGAGGAGCATGGGGGGATCAGAGGAGCATGGGGGGACCAAAGAAGGAGGGAGGGAACAGAGGAGCAGGGGGGACTAGAGAAGCATGTTGGGGAGCAGAGGCGTACAGGGGGTACCAGAGGAGAAGGAGGGGGAACAGAGGAGCATGTGGGAGACCAGAGGAGCACGGAGGAATAGAGGAGCAGGGGGACCAAGAGGAGCACAGGGGGGACCAGAGGAACATGTTGGGGACCAGATGAGCATGGGGGAACCGAGGAGCATGTGGGGGAGCAGAGGGGCACAGAAGGGACCAGAAGAGCATGTGGGGGACCAGAGGAGCACAGGGGGGGAATGGAGGAGCATTTGGGAGATCAGAGGAGCATGTGGGGGACCAGAGGTGCACAGGGGGGACCAGAGGCTCACAGGGGGGACCAGAGGAGAATGTGGGGGACCAGAGGAGCACGGGGGGATCAAAGGAGCACAGGGGGGACCAGAGGAGCACAGGGGGGACCAGAGGAGCATATGGGGGACCAGAGGAGCACGGGGGGACCAGAGGAGCATGTGGGGGACCAGAGGAGCACAGGGGGGACCAGAGAAGCATATGGGGGACCAGAGGAGCATGGGGGTACAGAAGAGCATTGGGGGAATAGAGGAGCAGGGGGGAACAGAGGAGCATGTGGGGTCCAGAGGAGCATGGAGGGGACAAGAGGAGCATGTGTGGTACCAGAGGAGCAGGGGGTACCAGAGGAGCAGGGGGATACAGAGGAGTAGGAGGGGACCAGAGGAGCATGGGGGGGAAAGAGGAACTGGGGAAATAAGAGGAGCATGTGGGGGGAGCATGGGGGGACCAGAGGAGCATGTGGGGGACCAGAGGAGCATGAGTGGTGCCAGAGGAGCAGGGGGGCACCAGAGGAGCACAGGGGTACAGAGAAGCAGGGGGGACCAGAGGAGCATAAGGGAGAATAGAGGAACAGGGGAGAACAGAGGAGCATGTGGGGGAGGAGAGGAGCATGGGGGGTACAAGAGGAGCAGGGGGATACAGAGGAGTAGGAGGGGACCAGAGGAGCATGAGAGGGGGATAGAGGAGCATGTGTCGGGACCAGAGTAGCATGGGGGACCAAAGAAGGAGGAAGGGAACAGAGGAGCAGGGGGGACCAGAGGAGCAGAGGCATACAGGGGGTACCAGAGGAGAAGGAGGGGAAACAAAGGAGCATGTGGGAGACCAGAGGAGCACAGAGGAATAGAGGAGCAGGGGGACCCAGAGGAGCACAGGGGGGGACCAGAGGAGCATGTTAGGGACCAGATGAGCATGTGGGGGAGCAGAGGGGCACAGAAGGGACCAGAAGAGCATGCGGAGGACCAGAGGAGCACGGGGGGGTGGAGGAGCATGTGGGAAACCAGAGGTGCACAGGGGGGACCAGAGGCTCACAGGGGGACCAGAGGAGCATGTGGGGGACCAGAGGAGCACGGGGGATCAAAGGAGCATGTGGGGGACCAGAGGAGCACAGGGGGGACCAGAGGAGCATATGGGGGACAAGAGGAGCATGGGGGGTACAGAAGAGCATTGGGGGAATAGAGGAGCAGGGGGGAACAGAGGAGCATGTGGGGTCCAGAGGAGCATAAAGGGGACAAGAGGAGCATGTGTGGTACCTGAGGAGCAGGGGGGTACCAGAGGAGCAGGGGGATACAGAGGAGTAGGAGGGGACCAGAGGAGCATGGGGGGATAGAGGAACTGGGGAAATCAGAGGAGCATGTGGGGACCAGAGGAGCATGTGGGGGACCAGAGGAGCATGAGTGGTACCAGAGGAGCAGAGGGGCACCAGAGGAGCACAGGGGTACAGAGAAGCAGGGGAGACCAGAGGAGCATAGGGGAGAATAGAGGAACAGGGGAGAACAGAGGAGCATGTGGGGGAGGAGAGGAGCATGGGGGGTACAAGAGGAGCAGGGGGATACAGAGGAGTAGGAGGGGACCAGAGGAGCATGGGAGGGGGATAGAGGAACTGGGGAGAACAGAGGAGCATGTGGGGGGAGAGGAGCATGGGGGGGGGTACCAGAGGAGCAGGGGGAAAACAGAGGAGCAGGGGGGATCAGAGGAGCATGGGGGGAGGGGACAGATAGCTGACTCAACAGCTATAGCCTGGGATTTTCTCACTTTCCTGCCTGATCTTGTCCCGACATTCTTTGTCTCGGGTGAAAGAATGTCTAGCTTCGCCACTGCATAAAATCAAAATAATTGCTTTTCCTTGCTTTATTTCTATCACAGATTTGTACTCACAACAATTTGTACTGTTTGGTAAGCAGCAAAACACAAATAAAATGTATAAAAATAAATGAAAAAAAACAATGAAATCTTGGTTTGGGCTTTAAAATATTTGTAAAACATTTTTATTTGTAGCCACTAGATGTCCTCGTACTCTCCTATTTTTCATTGAAGCAGAAGCTGTTCACCTCTGGAGCATTTTTTGAGTTTTTAGTTTGATAAAGTGTTTAATAAATGCTAAAAATAAAATGCAACACACAGTACACTATCGTTTTTGAGTACACAAAGAAAAGGTTTTCATATACAACAACTCACACAAAGACGTGTCACAGTTTGGGCAAATGCAAGGGACATTCTATACATACAGGAAGGTAAATGAGGATTTTTCATGAACAGCAGAAGATACAAAACCATGCAGTTCCAACATTCTCTACACAGCAAAATGATCTTCTTAGGAAGCCACTGCTATGAAAATCAATGGACAATGTACATTTACCAGGCCACTTTAATAGGTACACCTGTTAAATTGCTGAGTAACACAAATTGCTAGGCAACCAATCACATAGCAGCAACTCAATGCATGTTAGGCATCTAGACGTGGTGAAGACGATTTGCTGAAGTTCAAATGGAGCATCAGAATGGGGAAGAAAGTGACTTTGATCGTGGCATGGTTGTTGGTGCCGGACGGGCTGGTCTGAGTATTGCAAAATCTGCTGGTCTGCTGTGATTTTCACACACAAACATCTCTCGGGGTTTACAGAAAATGGTCCGAAAAAGAGAAAATATCCAGTGAGCGGCAGTTGTGTAGAGGAAAAGGCCTTGTTGGGGTCAGAGGTCAGAGGAGAATGGGCAGACTGGTTGCAGGTGATAGAAAGGCAACAGTAACTCAAATAACCACTTGTTACAACCAAGGTATGCAGAATACCATCTCTGTACACACAACACATTGAACCTTGAAGCAGATGGGCTACAGCAGCATTAGACCACACCGGGTGCCACTCCTGTCAGCTAAGAACAGGAAACTGAGGCTACAATTCGCACAGATCACCAAAATTGGAAAAACGTTGCCTGGTCTGATGAGTCTCGATTCCAGCTATGACATTCAGATGGTAGGATCAGAATTTGGTGTAAATAATATGAAAGTATGGATCCATCCTGCCTTGTATCACCGGTTCAGGCTGGTGGTGTAATGGTGTGGGGGGGATATTTTCTTGGCACACTTTGGCCCCCTTAGTACCAATTGATCATCATTTAAACCCCACGGCCTTCCTGAGTATTTTTGCTGACCATGTCCATCCCTATATGACTCCAGTGTCCCCATCTTCTGATGGCTCCTTCCAGCAGGATAATGCACCATGTTACAAAGCTCCAATCATCTCACCACTGGTTTCTTGAACATGACAATGAGGTCACTCCTGGCTCCTCCTTTCTGTCCCGTGCCATCATGAGAAGCCACTTCCCATGGGGGCACTCTTGTGTACTTGCTCCATTGACACAGGAAGTGGGACTCGGCCCCGCCCTCCTCTTCCCTGTCACTGGTTTTTGATTGACAGCACTGGGAGCCAATGGTTCCTGGTGCCCTAGAAAAGCCAGTGAGACCTAGGAGTGAGGGGAGAGAAGAGCTGCAGATGGGCGCAGCACTGGATTGAATGAGGTTTTAGGAAAGAATAAGGGGGGGGTGAGGGGGGGGGGGCGCTGATGCCTAAACATTTTTTTACCTTAAGGCCTCATGCCCACGGACGTTTTTACAGCCGCGTTTTTGAGCGTTTTTTACAGCTTAACCACTTCAATACCATGCACTTATACAGCTTCCTGCCCAGGCCAATTTTGAGCTTTCAGCGCTGTCGCAATTTGAATGACAATTGCGCGGTCGTGCTACACTGTACCCAAACACATTTTTTATCATTTTGTTCCCACAAATAGAGCTTTCTTTCGGTGGTATTTGATCGCCTCTGCGATTTTTATTTTTTGCACAACAAATAAAAAAAGAGCGAAAATTTTGAAAAAAACGAAGTTTTTGTTTGTTTCTGTTAACTTTTTTTGGAAATAAGTACCTTTTCTACTTCAATGACGGGCACTGATAAGGCGGCACTGACGGGCACTGATAAGGCGACACTGATGGGCACCGATGAGGTGGCACTGATGAGGTGGCACTGATGGGCACTGATGATGGGCACTGATAGGCGGCACTGATGGGCACTGATATGTGGCACTGGTATGCGGCACTGATTGGCACTCATAGGCGGCACTGATTGGCACTCATAGGCGGCACTGATTGGCACTCATAGGCGGCACTGATTGGCACTTATAGGCGGCACTGATGGGCACTTATAGGCGGCACTGATAGGTGGCACGGACGGGCACTGATAGGTGGGAACTTATGGGCACAGATGGGCATGGATAGGCACTGATAGGTGGCGCTGATGGACACTAGTAGGTGGCACTGATGGACACTGATGCCCAGCAATGCCAGCCACCACACATTGTGGTGGTGCCATCATAGTGCCAGTCAGTGCCCATTTGTGGGCACTGATTGGCATTTTTATTTTTATTTTATTACATGTGGATGGCCATGGGGGCCATCCACATGTTTGGGGCGTCCTGGGGGGCTTCCCTGGTGGTCTAGTGTGGGTATCCGAGGGGGGGCTGCGCTGATAAACGATCAGCGCGAACCCCCCCTGTCAGGAGAGCCGCCGATCGGCTGTCCTCTACTCGCGTCTGTCAGACGCGAGTGAGGAAGAGCCGATCAACGGCTCTTCCTGTTTACATCGTGATCAGCCGTGATTGGACAGGAAGAGCCGATCAACGGCTCTTCCTGTTTACATCGTGATCAGCCGTGATTGGACACGGCTGATCACGTGGTAAAAAGCCTCCGCCGGAGGCTTTTTACCGAGATCAGTGTAGCGGTGGGTCAGACTGACCCACTGCTCCACCGATCGCCGCGATGCGCGCCCCCCCGGGCGCGCGGCGGCTGTTATCCCGCAGGATGTCATATGACGTCCAGTGTGGATAACACAACCACTTCCCGGACGTCAATCTGCTATTGACGGGGCGGGAAGTGGTTAAAAACGCCTGTCCATGTTAGTCTATAACTTCATGCCCACCTAGACGTTTTTGAGCTGCAAATAGCATAGACGTTTTTAAGCTGTAAAAAAAAACCCAGGACCAGTTTGTTCCTCAGCGTCTGCGTTAGGCATAAAAAAACGCGAAGCGTCGAAAAATGCGCAAAAACGCGCGGAAACACGTAAAAACGCAGCGATCGCGTTTTTTTAGCTCCGACATTTAAAAATAAATAAATAAATAAATAAATAAAAAAAAAATTATACAATAACATGGACAGGCGTTTTTAAGCTGTAAAAAACGCAGCTGTAAAAACGTCCGTGGGCATGAGGCCTAATGCAAGGAAGGCATTACGATAAAAAAATGCTTAGGCTTTGGAACCACTTTAACTGGAGAATTCCCCTTCTATCACTCCCGCCTCCTCCAAATCTCTTTTTTTTTCTGCTGTAAACGGACTTCCCGTTGGAGTGTTGCTACGTTTATTCTCCATGGTTCCTCTTGTATGTAGAAACATAACCAGAGATGGACAATGGTATTTGTGGTGTGCATAGGGCAGTGTACATGAATGCAACTAACATGCACTGCTTATTCCAAACAAAGGGAAGTGAGGCGGGAACAGTGAGGTTTGGGAGCTTACGGAGGACGATACCAGGAGGCAGAAAAACACAGTTAGAAATGATTATATGATAAATAGACTTTGCTACCACTAGGCAAACTAGGCAGCTGCCTAGGGTGGACTGCCACTGGTTTCCCTACTCTCCATCCATGGCCAGCGCTAGAAAAACCCTGGTTTTCCGCAGACCACCGCAAGTCCCGGCACAGGGTACAAAAATGCAGGCTCCAGCACCCGGTGCCGATAACAGAACTCTCAGCTACCACTCCCCCAAGCCCCTCCCCCATCATTACAGATCTCTAACCACTGTTAAATTATGACAAAATGATCATCCACCCCCGTTTGTCACTTTCAAAGCCACGCCTCTTTAATCGTCACTGGTCACCTGCTTCATGTACTTGCTGTCGCCATTCACCAGGTCAGCCTCCCGCAGCTCTTTGTCCCACCCCCTCATCTTCTGGTAGCGGTCTAATCAACTCCTAGTCACATCCCTTTATGACCCCCTATACAAGGGGAAGGAGGGGGGTGGGACAGTGTGTACAGAAAGGGGGGTGAAATGTTAAAGGGGGCAGTGTGCGCAGGAAGAGGGTGTAGTGTTAAAGGGCACAGTGTGTGCAGGAAAGGGGGCAGTATGTGCAATAAGGGAGTGTAGTGCTAAAGGGGGCAGTGTGTGAAGGAAGGGGGTGTAGTGTTGAAGGGGGCAGTGTGAAGCAGGAAGGGCATTGTAAGGTTAAAGGGAGCAGTATGTGCAGGGAAAATAGGGGAGCAGTGTATACAAGAAGGGGGTGTAGGGTTAAAGGGTGGGCATTATGTGCAGGAAGGGGGGCAGTGTGTGCAGGAATGGGGGCAGTGTATACAGGAAGGGGTGTGTAGGGTTAAAGGGGGGCATTATGTGCATGAAGGGGAGCAGTGTGTGCATAAAGTGGGCAGTGTGTTCAGGAAGGGGGCAGTGTGTACAGGAAGGGGGCAGTGTGTACAGGAAGAGGGCAGTGTGTACAGGAAAGGGGGCAGTGTGTACAAGAGGGGGCAGTGTGTACAGAAAGGGGGCAGTGTGTACAGGAGGGGGCAGTGTGTACAGGAAGGGGGCAGTGTGTACAGGAAGGGGGCAGTGTGTAGAGGAAGGGGGCAGTGTGTACAGAAAGGGGACAGTGTGTACAGGAAGGGGGAAGTGTGTACAGGAAGGGGGCAGTGTGTACAGGAAAGGGGGCAGTGTGTACAGAAAGGGGACAGTGTGTACAGGAAGGGGGAAGTGTGTGCAGAAAGGGGGCAGTGTGTACAGGAGGGGGCAGTGTGTACAGGAAGAGGCAGTGTGTACAGGAAGGGGGCAGTGTGTACAGAAAGGGGACAGTGTGTACAGGAAGGGGACAGTGTGTACAGGAAGGGGGAAGTGTGTGCAGGAAGGATGGCAGTGTATACAGGAAGGGGCAGTGTGTACAGGAAGGGGCAGTGTGTACAGGAAGGGGGCAGTATGTGCGGGAAGGGGTTCAGTGTGCACAGGAAGGGGGCAGTGTGTACAGGAAGGGGGCAGTGTGTACAGGAAGGGGGCAGTGTGTGCAGGAAGGGGCGTGCAGTGTGTGCAGGAAGGGGTGTAGCGTTAAAGGGGGCAGTTTGTGTACGAAGGGTCAGTATATATAGGAATGGGGGCAGTGTGTGCAGGACGGAGGTGTAGCATTAAAGGGGCAAGTTTGTGCACAAAGGGGGCAGTGTGTACAGGAAGGGGGCAGTGTGTACAGGAAGGGGGAAGTGTGTGCAGGAAGGGTGGCAGTGTATACAGGAAGGGGCAGTGTGTACAGAAAGGGGGCAGTATGTGCAGGAAGGGGGCAGTGTGTACAGGATGGGGGCAGTGTGTGCAGGAAGGGGTGTAGCGTTAAAGGGGGCAGTTTGTGCACAAAGGGGGCAGTGTGTACAGGAAGGGGGCAGTGTGTACAGGAAGGGGGAAGTGTGTGCAGGAAGGGTGGCAATGTATACAGGAAGGGGGCAGTGTGTACAGGATGGGGGCAGTATGTGCCGGAAGGGGTTCAGTGTCTACAGGAAGAGGGCAGTGTGTACAGGAAGGGGGCAGTGTGTACAGGAAGGGGGCAGTGTGTGCAGGAAGGGGTGTAACATTAAAGGGGGCAGTTTGTGCACAAAGGGGCAGTGGATATAGGAATGGGGCAGTGTGTGCAAGAAGGAGGTGTAGCATTAAAGGGGGCAGTTTGTGCACGAAGGGGCAGTGGATATAGGAATGGGGGCAGTGTGTGCAGGAAGGGGGTGTAGCATTAAAGGGGCATGTTTGTGCACAAAGGGGGCAGTGTGTACAGGAAGGGGGCAGTGTGTACAGGAAGGGGGCAGTGTGTGCAGGAAGGGGCCAGTGTGTACAGGAAGGGGGGTAGTGTGTACAGGAAGTGGGCAGTGTGTTCTGGAAGGGGGGCACGTTGTACAGGAAGGGGGCAGTATGTGCAGGAAGGGGAGATGTGTGTACAGGAAGGGGGGTGTAGAGTTAAAGGGCACAGTGTGTGCAGAAAATGGGGCAGTGTGTACAGGAAGGGGGGCGTAGAGTTAAAGGGCACAGTGTGTGCAGAAAAGGGGGCAGTGTGTGCAGGAAGGTGGTAGTGTGTACAGAAAGGGGGGCAGTGTGTGCAGGAAGGGGGTAGTGCTTACAGAAAGGGGGCAGTGTGTGCAGGAAGGGGGTGTAGCGTTAAAGGGAGCAGTGTGTGCAGGAAGGGGGTAGTGCTTACAGAAAGGGGGGCACTGTGTGCAGGAAGGGGGTGTAGCGTTAAAGGGGGCAGTGTGCGCAGGAAGGGGGCAGTGTGTGCAGGAAGGGGGCAGTGCTTATAGAAAGGGGGCAGTGTGTGCAGGAAGGGGGGCAGTGTGCACAGGAAGGGGGCAGTGTGTACAGGACGGGGGCAGTGTGTACAGGAAGGGGCAGTGTGTACAGGAAGGGGGGCAGTGTGTTCAGGAAGGGGGGCAGTGTGTTCAGGAAGGGGGCCACTGTGTACAGGAAGGGGGCAGTGTGTGAAGGAAGGGGGGATGTGTGTACAGGAAGGGGGTGTAGATTTAAAGGGCACAGTGTGTGCAGAAAAGGGGGCAGTGTGTGCAGGAAGGGGGTAGCGTGTACAGAAATGGGGGCAGTGTGTGCAGGAAGGGGGTGTAGCGTTAATGGGGGGGCAGTGTGTGCAGGAAGGGGGGCAGTGTGTGCAGGAAGGGGGTAGTGTGTACAGAAAGAGGGGCAGTGTGTGCATGAAGGGGGGCAGTGTGTACAGGAGGGGGGCAGTGTGCACAGGAAGGGGGCAGTGTGCACAGGAAGGGGGCAGTGTGTACAGGAAGGGGGGCGGTGTGTACAGAAAGGGGGGCAGTGTGTGCAGGAAGGGGGTAGTGCTTACAGAAAGGGGGCAGTGTGTGCAGGAAGGGGGTGTAGCGTTAAAGGGAGCAGTGTGTGCAGGAAGGGGGTAGTGCTTACAGAAAGGGGGGCACTGTGTGCAGGAAGGGGGTGTAGCGTTAAAGGGGGCAGTGTGTGCAGGAAGGGGGGCAGTGTGTGCAGGAAGGGGGTAGTGCTTATAGAAAGGGGGCAGTGTGTGCAGGAAGGGGGGCAGTGTGCACAGGAAGGGGGCAGTGTGTACAGGACGGGGGCAGTGTGTACAGGAAGGGGCAGTGTGTACAGGAAGGGGGGCAGTGTGTTCAGGAAGGGGGGCAGTGTGTTCAGGAAGGGGGCAACTGTGTACAGGAAGGGGGCAGTGTGTGAAGGAAGGGGGGATGTGTGTACAGGAAGGGGGTGTAGATTTAAAGGGCACAGTGTGTGCAGAAAAGGGGGCAGTGTGTGCAGGAAGGGGGTAGCGTGTACAGAAATGGGGGCAGTGTGTGCAGGAAGGGGGTGTAGCGTTAATGGGGGGCAGTGTGTGCAGGAAGGGGGGCAGTGTGTGCAGGAAGGGGGTAGTGTGTACAGAAAGAGGGGCAGTGTGTGCATGAAGGGGGGCAGTGTGTACAGGAGGGGGCAGTGTGCACAGGAAGCGGGCAGTGTGCACAGGAAGGGGGCAGTGTGTACAGGAAGGGGGCAGTGTGTACAGGAAGGGGGCAGTGTGTACAGGAAGGGCGGCGGTGTGTGCAGGAAGGGGGTAGTGCTTACAGAAAGGGGGCAGTGTGTGCAGGAAGGGGGTGTAGCGTTAAAGGGAGCAGTGTGTGCAGGAAGGGGGTAGTGCTTACAGAAAGGGGGGCACTGTGTGCAGGAAGGGGGTGTAGCGTTAAAGGGGGCAGTGTGTGCAGGAAGGGGGCAGTGTGTGCAGGAAGGGGGGCAGTGTGTGCAGGAAGGGGGGCAGTGTGTGCAGGAAGGGGGTAGTGCTTATAGAAAGGGGGTAGTGTGTACAGAAAGAGGGGCAGTATGTGCATGAAGGGGAGCAGTGTGTACAGGAGGGGGGCAGTGTGCACAGGAAGGGGGCAGTGTGCACAGGAAGGGGGCAGTGTGTACAGGAAGGGGGGCGGTGTGTACAGGAAGGGGGGCGGTGTGTACAGGAAGGGAGCAGTGTGTACAGGAAGGGGGTGTAGGGTTAAATGGCACAATGTATGCAGGGAAGTGGGCAGTATGTGCAGGAAGGGGGTGTGTAATGTTAAAGGGGACAGTGTGTGCAGGAAGGAGGGCAGTGTGTGCAGGAAGGGGGTGTGGTGTTAAAGGTGGACAGTGTGTGCAGGAAGGGAGTGTAGGGTTAAAGGGGGCTTTATGTTCAGGGAAAATAGGGGAGCAGTGTATACAGGAGGGGGGTATAGGGTTAAAGGGGGGGCATTATGTGCAGGAAGGGGGGCAGTGTGTACAGAAAAGAGGGTGTAGGGTTAAAGGGTACAGTGTGTGCAGGAAGGGGGTTGTAGCATTAAAGGGGGACAGTGTGTGTAGGAAGTGGGGTGTAGTGTTAAAAGGAGCAGTATGTGCAAGGGAAATAGGGGGGTAGTGTATACAGGAAGGGGGGTGTAGGGCTACAGGGGGGGTATTATGTGCAGGAAGGGGGAGGGTGTACAGTTTTTTTTGGGGGGGGGGGCGTGTAGCTGGTCTTGTCTAGGGTGCAAACAGTCTAGAACCGGCACTGACTACAGGGCCATTAAGTAGTATGTACAGTATATGGATTATTTTTGGTGATTGAGGATATTTTTTAGTGTCTCTTTAATTCACGCAGCTACATTGTATTTGTTAGTTGCCATTAACAGTTATATTCATTTGTGTGATTTTTTTTTTTTTTTTTTTGCTGAATATGGTCGTTGTGGTATTTTGCTTTGTTACAGCTAGATGAAATGAGACGATTGTATGCTCGGGGTGTGTTTGGCCACGTCAGTTAAACCGTCAGGAAAGGGAAACAGGAACAGGATCTGCACTCACTAACATGTACAAGCTTTGCAAGTTCTCATTTCCTTCTTGTTAGAAGTCTGACTTTGTCACTGTGTCAAGGACTAGAACCGTGTTTTTTTTTTTTCTGTCCTGGAGTAATTTTTTATCTCAGACCATTGGATTTCTCCCATATGGATTGGGTGCTCCCCTGTAACATAGGTAAATGTATTTATTTTATTAATATTTTTTATTATGTATCTATATTACAGAGTTGTGAGATTTTTGGGGACAGGGTTGTAGTTGGGGGTTGATTTGCTAAAGTCAAGTAGGCTGGACACTGTGCATGGGAATTTTCCCCAGAGCTTAGTGAATGTGGGGAATTTCACTTTGAAAAGAATAACAAATCACGTGCAAAATAAAATAAAATGAACAGCATTCTTGTTGGCACATGATTGGATAATGGTCAATATAGCTTCAACTTATTCACTAAGCTCTGGGAAAATTCCCTTGCAAAGTGAACAGTCTATTTTTCTTTAGTAAATCAATGTAAGAAGCATTCTTCCCACTGACCACCAATGTAAGGGACATTCTTCTCACTGACCACCAATGTAAGGGACATTCTTCCCACTGACCACCAATGTAAGGGACATTCTTCTCACTGACCACCAATGTAAGGGACATTCTTCTCACTGACCACCAATGTAAGGGACATTCTTCCCACTGACCACCAATGTAAGGGACATTCTTCTCACTGGCCCCCAATGTAAGGGACATTCTTCTCACTGACCACCAATGTAAGGGGCATTCTTCTCACTGACCACCAATGTAAGGGACATTCTTCTCACTGGCCCCCAATGTAAGGGACATTCTTCCCACTGACCACCAATGTAAGGGACATTCTTTTCACTGACCACCAATGTAAGGGACATTCTTCTCACTGACCACCAATGTAAGGGACATTCTTCCCACTGACCACCAATGTAAGGGACATTCTTCTCACTGGCCCCCAATGTAAGGGACATTCTTCTCACTGACCACCAATGTAAGGGGCATTCTTCTCACTGACCACCAATGTAAGGGACATTCTTCTCACTGGCCCCCAATGTAAGGAACATTCTTCCCACTGGCCCCCAATGTAAGGAACATTCTTCCCACTGACCACCAATGTAAGGGACATTCTTCCCACTGACCACCAATGTAAGGGACATTCTTCTCACTGGCCCCCAATGTAAGAAGCATTCTTCCCACTGACCACCAATGTAAGGGACATTCTTCCCACTGATCACCAATGTAAGGGACATTCTTCCCACTGACCATAATGTATCATGAGATGTATATATATTATCGGCAGGGGTTCCCTAAGACCAAAAAGTAATTTCAAGGGTTTCCTCCATGTTAAAAAGGTTGGGGAAAGTGGCTCTATAGTATGACCCCTCTGGTGGGCTTTTTGCTATCCTTTGTCTGACTGTAGCACTATGTTAGTTTGTTGCAGGCTGGCTGGTAAGTTGAGCTGGGACTTTTTCTTTATTGTTTTTTGCATGCATCGCCCTTCCATGTGATCCATGCTGCAAAGGTCAGTTATAGGTTGGGGTGGTCGCCATTTGTTAGAATCACCATATTCCCCCTTTTTAGAGTGCTCAGAGGCCCATCAAGTCTTCCAGAATCATAACATATTTCTATTTCAAATTTTATAGAAACAACTTATAATAGTAGTATCAACGCTGGACTACCTTTTAAAGGAGCACAAACAGACTTATAGTAGGTCTTTGTTAAAAACATTCACATTGCAAATATGTCAATCTTTCACATAGCTGTCATGAATCGTCACCATAATTTGGGCAATGCATTTATTTCCTAGGACTGTCAGTGCCAATTACGCAGTATTTTCCCCAATTAAAGTATTTCAGGAAAATACCGGCTTATGGCCACTAGATGGCACTGACATTCATACGAAAATACACATATTAGCAAAATTACGATGAATTACGATGAAGATTACCGTGAAGGATTGACACATTCACACAGCAAACGTTTTATAAGCAGGGCTGCCATCAGGAATTTTGGGGCCCCTTACACAGCTTCAGGCATGGGCCCCCTGGAGCAGAGGAGAACCAGGGGGGGGGGGGCTGCCACCGCGAATTGAGAAGCGGGGGGGCTGCCATAAATTGAGAAGCGGGCCCCTTACAAAAATAAATAAAGAAAGAAATAAAAAAGAAAGAAGTAAATAACAAAAAAAGAAAAATTATAAAAAAAAAGAAAAAAAAAGGGGGGTTGACATCCGGGGCCCTGGGGACCTCTGAGCCCCTTACAAAATAAATAAATAAAAAATAAATAAGTAACATAAATAAAAAATAAAAATTATAAAAAAATAAAAATAAAAAAAGGGGGGTTGACATTTGGGCCCTGCGGAACTCCGGGCCCCTGGGGACCACTGGACCCCTTACAAAAAAAAAAGGGGGGCCATCCGGGCCCCTTACAGGTGTACTGCCTGTACCCTCCTGATGGCGGCCCTGTTTATAAGTATACCCTGTAGTATATCTAAAGCTTTAGTTTTGCATGGAGTGTGGAAGGTTTAGCACCTCTGTCAGGACTTTATTGCTGTTTGACTCGTACCTAGGGAGAGTCGCCACGTCTATTGATCCTGGAGACTACGGGAATGTGAGAGGAATGGGAAATCCGAAATAAAGGGAAGTGGGAAAACTTCCAATGTGGAAATTGTTTTGGTGACAGCTCCTTACCTTCATGATGTTTCCTCCCACATCCAGTTGTGTCACAAAGACAGGAAGTGAGGTAAAATCTCCAACGGGTTATTGCCCATTACATTGCAATAGACCAAAAAGTTTGCATGCAGCATTTTCAGCAGTGCACTGCTCTGTAACACATGCCCACCGGCAAGGTGTGCTGGGATGCCTTTCACAATAAACACCACATCACACTATTTAATTGCAGCACAATAGTTGGGATGGGCCCTTCTCCATTCAGCTCTGGCAGTTCCCATAGATAATGTGGAGCAATAGCCTGCACAGCAAATATACAGACATACAGATGTTATATAGACACATCTGTACGTTTTCCTGTGTGTAGTAGATCGTTCATGAAAAGAACTGGACCTGTTAATTTGAAGAGTAGTAGCCAAACTCAATTTTCTAGAAAAATGGATTCGGTGAGTGTGATCTAAAAATAGGGCCACATCTAAAATCTTTAGAAAGAAAAGGAATACCCCTAAACTGACTTTTTAGGCACATATATATTGAGACATATGTAGCGGATGGTTGCTACTAGTTACTATCATCCACCATATTACCCTGCTGCCAGACCTCCATATATCACTCTGAGACCATGAACAGTCATTTTGCGTTGTTTTGTTTTTGTTTATTTGGGGGATAGAACTTGGTTGGGGAAAGGGGGTATGGGATGCCCACTTTGCCATCGTTATGAAAGAATTGTTGAATAAAAAGCACTTTGAGAAAATGATGGACTCTAACATTTACAGTCTCTCCTCTGCATCAACTCCTGCAGACTGTGACTCCTCCTCTGCACCAACTCCTGCAGACTGTGACTCCTCCTCTGCACCGACTCCTGCAGACTGTGACTCCTCCTCTGCACCGACTCCTGCAGACTGTGACTCCTCCTCTGCACCGACTCCTGCAGACTGTTACTCCCAGGACTCTTCTCCTCCTGCAGAAACTTCACTGTACCATGTTAGTATCTCCGCCCCATCATCTTTACACTGCACTTAGGATCACTCTGAATAATCCCAGGTGATTATTGGATTTGCTGAATTTTGATAGGCCAGGGGCCTGCAGTACCCCTTCTTGGCGGCCTAGTTGTTTAGCAGCTTTAGATAGTTGGTGGACTACTGATCCCAGCTAGCCCGACTTGCAAATCCTGCGCCCGCATGCCACATCAATTTGACGCAAAACCCCACAGTCTCTCCTCTGGCCTCGCACCCAGCTCTCCTGGCATGCCTCCTCCACATGCCACTCACCGAACTTCTCCTGCCCTGAGTCCTTGGTGAAGAATTTACCCGGACATGCGTACTGACTGCTTCTCCAGTTCCTCTGTTCCAGGACACCTCCTCCATGACCATGAAGGGAGAGAGGTTCTCTCCCAGCTCCCGAGCTCCTCCGCTGAGGCCTGCACCCCCCCCCCAGATGGGGATGGGCCTCCTGCTGCAGTCTAAAACTCCATTCTTCACTTTCACCCAGCCGACAACTCCCCTCCAGTGGGCTGGAGTTGAGTTTATAAAGGAGGCCTGCCCCCATGCCAATTCCAATTGGGGATTGGTCAGGGCTCCTCACATGAGCTCCCTGTCACTCCAATTCCCAGCCCTGCCCCTCTTCCAGAACATTCTCCCTGGAAGCAGGAGAGGTGCCCAAGAACTGAAACACAGGTGGTCACACCCACTGCTACACTAACCACTCCCTGCCCCTAAGATCAAAACAAGCAGGCCTACCATGCAACAGCCTGCCTAAATTTACCTGCCTGGCAGCGCTCACTAATTAGAACATGGATTGTATACAAAACTGTGTGCGGAAACACCATAATCGAAGTGAGGCATCCAGCACTGTCCTTCGCCCAACGCGTTTCAGTTTATTTCCTTTCCTCAGGGGTGTTTTATTAAGAGACAAGTTTATACTTATATCCTATGGTGGTGTCACAGGTGAACAATCCATTCAATTGTCTTTTCTTATTAAAAACAAAGGAGATATAAAAAGGCCTGTGTCTCAAGGTTGCATGTTTTGTGACCCAAATCAGGAGTCTTTATATCAGAAATAGGTCAACTGTTTAATGATGCCGAGATCCCTTGACCACGGGTGATTGGACAGACAAGAGCACACTGAGGCCAGAAGATGGAGAAGATGGCCCGAGTGGTGTAGTTGTGCAAGACAGGGACAGAAGGGCTCATATAGGGCGTCTAATGATCATTGGAGGTTGCAAAGTAACCTTGAAAGTTGTTTGTTTCACAGGAGCACAGCGTCCTGACATCCAGCTTCCTCAGAGCTGATCCATTTTCTATGCAAAATTTGTATGAAACATATTTCGTAAGATTTTACACTGGCCTGGTTTAAATTGAAATCAACTAACAAATCAACTAACAAATCCTAGAAAATGTCTGTTATTATTAATATTATATATCTATCTATCTATCTATCTATATATATATATATATATATATATATATATATTATATAGATTTATTTCCCTGAACTGGATTTTGAATACCATAGCAGGAAAAACAAAAAACAAAAACTCCTTTAGCAGATCCTTCTGTCACTTTAATCAGAACCATTATGTTAAATTGCCTCTGGGTGGCAGTAAAGAGTCAAATGTCAAATACATACAGTAAGCCCTTACTGGAAATCCCCAGCACTGGTCTAAATGGAAATCCCCCCCCCCCCCCCCCCCCGCTCATTTTGCTGTGGGAACTATTAACAGTTGTGTGTTGGAAATTACCGTTTCCTGCTACACCATATATCTTAAAGTGATTGTACACCTTTGGACCCTGTCTTTTAAAAATAACAAACACGTCATTCTGATTTTGCACTGATCCTCTTCTTCTCGGGCCTGGCTCGCAGTCTCTGCTCCAATTCATCCCAAAGGTGTTCTATCGGGTTAAGGTCAGGACTCTGTGCAGGCCAGTCAAGCTCCTCCACCCCAAACTCACTCATCCATGTCTTTATGGATCTTTCTTTGTACACTGGTGTGCAGTCATGTTGGAACAAGAAGGGGCCATCCCCAAACTCTTCCCATAAAGTTGGGAGCATGAAATTGTCTGAAATGTCTTGGAATGCTGACGCCATAAGAGTTCCCTTTACTGGAACTAAGGGGTCAAGACCAACCCCTGAAAAACAACCCCCCACCATAATCCCCCCCTCCACCAAATGATCTGGACCAGTGCACAAAGCAAGGCCTGTGTCTTACTGAAGAGTTAATCTGCCTGTGGATGGTGCCAAGTCAGCAAGTGATCATACTGTCTGGACAGTGGGTCTAAGAAAGTATGTCAATGTAGAAAATTGTATTTGAAACAGAACATTAATACTTAACCCCCAATGTTAGAACCAAAACGCAATATATTAAAGTGGAACTAAACCCTCCTGTCCTTTACAGCCAAGGAAGCTGCCATCTTGGACTTTTTTTTTATTTGCAGTTGCCATGTTGCTGCATATGTGATCAGTTGTGACACCAGTCATTTATTGTTTGACAGTTCAGTTGAGAGCACAAGCAACAGAGACTGTTATCATGGCCAACCCTGATTTGGGAGACAATTAAAGTTGTAAAGGCAGAAGGTTTTTCATTATGCATTCTCCTTCTGTGTGCAACAGCCCCCCTAATAATTACCTGGTGAAGGAACAAAGAAAAGTACAGTGAAACTGTGGATTGCGAGTAATGCAGTTAACAAGCGTTTTGCAATATGAGCACTGTTTTAAAAAAAAAAAATCCTGACTCGGTTTGCGAGTCAAGCAGGATTCAAGCCACAGCGGTGTGCAGTACCGCGTTTGGCCTGAGGTGGGGGGCGCCGGAGCCGATCGGAAATGCTTGGAAAAACTCAGAAACACTCAGTTCCTGAGCTTTTCCGAGGTTTTCTGAGTTCAGCCGAGCTGTCCCCGGGCCTTTCTGAGTGTTTCTGAGGCTCTCCGGCGCCCACCACCTCTGGCCACATGCAGTATTGCATGCCATTGAAGTCAATGCGGAACAAATTATTTTTGTTTCCATTGACTTCTATGGGGAAACTCGCTTTGATATGCGTGTGCTTTGGATTACGAGCATATTCCTGGAACGGATTATGCTCTTAATCCAAGGTTCTACTGTACAAATATTAACCCAGTGAAAAGTTTCTCTTTCAGCTAATTGACTATGAGACACAGTAAAAGTTCTACAACATGATATATTAATTTTATAGAAAAATACAATACAATTGTATTACAGTACGATACAAGAGAGTACTCACCCGATGCTATATACATAAAGGATAGAAGGAGAAATGACTTTCTGCTCCAAAGTTCTGTCATTGCTGCCTCTCTTTGTGTTATCATTGTCATGTCATGTGCATAACGAAGTCTTTGTAGAAAGGATGAAGTCATCTGATGTAGTCCCTTACTGCTCACTTCAGGTCTCTTAGGTTGCAAAACAACCTGTTTGAATCTGTATCTTAAAACCAAACTGAACTTTCAGTTTAACTGAACTAAATACATTCAATGTTTATTAAAACAAAAGGTGTTCAAAAGCTTACAGATGTTCTTTTTTTTTAGAAATCAGCCACATACAGAGTAGAAAGGCCTATCCCTTGCCAGCCTTCTCCAAAGAAGGAACCTTGCTCTCTGTGGGAGTAGTGATCTCTTTTGTGGAGGTCCAACATGCCCCTTGTTGAGTCAGAGCCAAAACTACAGACCGGTCTGTGTCAGGCCACTGCTTCTCCATAGAGAGCAAAGGTCCCACTCTGAAGCTGCAGGCAGGAGACAGACTTTTCTACTCGGGCTGTGGTTGCTTTAGGATGAAAGAAGCAACAGCGTGAGTAAGCCTGTAAGGCAGGGGTCTCCAAAATTTCTAAACAAAGGGTCAGTTTACAGTCTTTCAAGCTTTGGTGGGGCCAGACTTTGGTCAGTGAGAGTAGAAAATGTCCTGACGTCAGAGGGAGAAAACAATGCCCCATCTTTGGCGTCAATGGGAGGAATAATGTGCCATCATTGGTATCAATGGGAAGAATAGTGAGCAATCTTTGGTATCAGTGGGAGGAACAGTGCCCGTCTTTGGTATCAGTGGGAGAAATAGTGTGCCATCATTGGTATCAATGGGAAGAATAGTGTGCCATCATCGGTGTCAGTGGGAGACTATGAGCCACTGTTGCTGACAGTGGAGGGAATAATGCCCAAAGGGCCAGATAAAAGCAAGCAAAGGGCCACATCCGGCCCTCTGTCCACAGTTTGGAGACCACTGCTATAAGGCATTGAACACCTGCAATGCATTCAGTTGATTTAAATTGAAGGATCCATCAATATAAGTGTGTTTGCCAGGGCTAGATTTACCATCAGGCACAGTGTGGGGGGCAACAGAGGCATAGACATGATGAGTAGGCTGATGGGAAGGGAGGTATTTTTCCCCTGAGCCAATATAAATAAGAAATGTTCAGTTGAAGGCACTAAGTGGTCATAGTTTACATGTCAGACCTCAGAATGTAGTCAGGGACAGGTGCTGGGCATGAGGTGGGCCCGGGGGGTGCTTACTGGTGCTCGAACAACAGATACATTTCTAGCAACTCATCCATAGAACCCCGACCACCACAGTCTGACCTCTATCAGCACACCACCTGCAGTTGTTGGCAGTTCTTTTTCTGTAACCCGTTAACCGCATACTTTCAGTATATCACAGACAAGCATTTGGCAGTTGGCAGAGAAAATTTTCTTTCATTACCTTCCTTTCCTTCCAAGCCTGATTAGTCACAGAATCAAGATATAAAGGAAGTTAGTAAAGAAAAAACTTTCTGTGCTGGCATGCTGATTGCAGGTAGGGAAGTGGCTGCCATTCTGAAAGAGGTCTGCAGCAGCTGTACTTTCACAATAAAACAAAAGTAAGAAGCAGTAACTTACATACTCCTGACCACTGCGCTTTGTACATTATATCCTCCTGACTCCTGAATAGGGATGAGCCGAACACTCCCCGGTTCGGTTCGCATCCAGAACATGCGAACAGGCAAAAAATTTGTTCAAACATGCGAACACCGTTAAAGTTTATGGGACACGAACATGAAAAATCAAAAGTGCTAATTTTAAAGGTTAATATGCAAGTTATTATCATAAAAAGTGTTTGGGGACCCGGGTCCTGCCCCAGGGGACATGTATCAATGCAAAAAAAAGTTTTAAAAACGGCCGTTTTTTCAGGAGCAGTGATTTTAATAATGCTTAAAGTGAAACAATAAAAGTGAAATATTCCTTAAAATTTTGTACCTGGGGGTGTGTATGATATGCATGTAAAGTACCGAATGTTTCCCGTGCTTAGAACTGTCTCTGCACAAAATGTCATTTCTGAAGGAAAAAAAGTCATTTAAAACTACTCGCGGCTGTTAATGAATTGTCGGGTCCCGGCAATACAGATAAAAGTCATTGAAAAAAACGTCATGGGTTCACCCCCAGTCCATTACCAGGCCCTCTGGGTCTGGTATGAATATTAAGGGGAACCCCGAACCAAAAAAAAAAAAGCGTGGGGTCCCCCCAAATTCCATTACCAGGCCCTTTAGGTCTGCTATGGATATTAAGGGGAACCCTGCACCAAATAAAAAAAAATGGCGTAGGGGTCCCCCTAAAAATCCATACCAGACCCTTTAGGTCTGGTATGGATTTTAAGGGGAACCCCGCACCAAAATAAAAAAAAAGTGGCGTGGGATTCCCCCCAAAATCCATACCAGACCCTTATCCGAGCACGCAACCTGGCAGGCCACAGGAAAAGAGGGAGAACGAGAGAGCGCCCCCCCTCCCTAACCGTACCAGGCCACATGCCCTCAACATGGGGAAGATGTCCCCATGTTGATGGGGACAAGGGCCTCATCCCCACAACCCTTGCCCAGGGGTTGTGGGGGTCTACGGGCAGGGGGCTTATCGGAATCTGGAAGACCCCTTCAACAAAGTGGACCCCAGATTCCGCCCCCCCCATGTGAATTGGTAACGGGTTTTATTGTACCCCTACCATTTCACAAAAGAAAGTGTCAAAAATGTTAAAAACCACGCAGACACAGTTGGGAGAAGTCCTTTATTAAAAAGAAAGAAAAAATTCCAACGATGTTGTCTCGAGCGATACGGAGAAAAAAACAAAAAAAAGCCGACTCGATCCTCTCTGCATGGGAGGTACCCAAGGAATGACGCACTCCCTCTGTGACATTTCTTTCATAGCTGAGGGCAGGGCCATCTGTCACATGTGCAGGTAACTCCGTCCCCTCTGACACAACGGGGAAATGCAGGGTTACCCAGTGACGTGTACGGGTGACCCCGCCCCCTGTAACGCACTGCGGGTTTCCCGTGACGCGCCAGAGGGGGCGGGGGTCACCCGTACATGTCATTGGGTAACCCAGGCATTTCCCTGTTGTGTCAAAGGGGGGCAGGGTCACCCGCGCACGTGATGGGTGGCCCCACCCTCAGCTATAAAAGAAATGTCACGGAGGGAGAGCGTCATTCCGTGGGTACCTCCCATGGAGAGAGGATCGGGTAGGCTTTTTTTTTTTCTCCGTATCCTTTGAGGGATCATCGTTGGATTTTTTTTTTTTTTTTTAATAAAGGACTTCTCCCAACTGTGTCTGTGTGGTTTTTAACATTTTTGACACTTTCCTTTGTGAAATGGTAGGGGTACAATGTACCCCTTACCAATTCACATAGGGGGGGCGGGATTTGGGGGTCCCCTTTGTTAAAGGGGGCTTCCAGATTCCGATTATCCCCCTGCTCGCAGACCCCCACAACCACGGGGCATGGGTTGTGGGGATGAGGCCCTTGTCCCCATCAACATGGGGACATCCTCCCCATGTTGAGGGCATGTGGCCTGGTACAGTTCAGGAGGGGGGGCGCTCTCTCGTCCCCCCTCTTTTCCTGCGGCCTGCCAGGTTGCGTGCTCGGATAAGGGTCTGGTATGGATTTTTGGGGGGAACCCCACGCCATTTTTTTTTTATTTTGGTGCGGGGTTCCCCTTAAAATCCATACCAGACCTGAAGGGTCTAGTATGAATTTTTGGGGGGAACCCCGCGCCATTTTTTTAAAATTTTGGTGCGGGGTTCCCCTTAATATCCATACCAGACTTGAAGGGCCTGATATGGAATTTGGGGGGACCCCCATGCTTTTTTTTTTGTTCAGGGTTCCCCTTAATATTCATACCAGACCCAAAGGGCCTGGTAATGGACTGGGGGGAACCCCTGCCATTTTTTTTAAATGACTTTGATCTGTATTGCCGGGACCGACAATTCATTAATAACCGCGAGTAGTTTTAAATTACTTTTTTTCCTTTTAGAAATGACATTTTGTGCAGGGACAGTTCTAAGCACCGGAAACATTCGCTACTTTACAGGCATACTATACACACCTCCAGGTACAAAATTTAAAGGAATATTTCACTTTTATTGTTTCACTTTAAGCATTATTAAAATCACTGCTCCCGAAAAAACGGCCGTTTTTAAAAACTTTTTTTTGCATTGATACATGTCCCCTGGGGGAGGACCCAGGTCCAAAAACACTTTTTATGACAATAACTTACATATTAACCTTAAAAATGAACACTTTTGATTTCTCCCATAGACTTTTAAAGGGTGATCTGCGGCATTTCGAATTTGTCGTGAACACCCCAAATTGTTCGCTGTTCGCCGAACGGGCGAACAGCCAATGTTTAAGTCGAACTCATGTTCGACTCGAACATAAAGCTCATCCCTACTCCTGAACATTATGCATTACTGATCCCTGATTGCTGCACAATGTGTATTACACACTAATGACCCTTGCACTCTGTGCATTACATACTCCTGACTCCTGCACATTACAAACTCAATCAATCCCTTTATTCTATTTGTTACATACTCCTGAGCCCCGCACTCAATATGTTACATACATCTAACCCCAGTGCTATTTCTCTGCTAATTCTCCCGACCACTGTAACTTGTACACTACATACTTTTGACCTCTGCACTATCTCTGTTAATACTCCTTTACACGCACACAAACTTTAATGGCATCCCAGTCTTAGTCTGTGGGGTTAAATATTGAGTCAGCCCATGCTTTGCTGCTATAACAGCTTCAACTCTTCTGGGAAGGCTGTCCACAAGGTTTAGGAGTGTGTCTATGGGAATGTTTGATCATTCTTTCGGAAGGGCATTTCTGAGGTCAGGCACTGATGTGGGCGAGAAGGCCTGGCTCGCAGTCTCCACTCTTATTTATCCCGAAAGTTTTATATCGAGTTAAGGTCGGGACTCTGTGCTAGTCTCCCTTAGAAGCTCATTGCATGCTGACATGCTGTATTGTGTTCAAAAGTTTGGGGTTTAGATTTAAGGGAACCCACTGCCAGAGTGGATCACATAGAAACCAAGATGGCGGAGTTTGCGACCATCATCAATGACCTAGTAGATGCCCACGACTCAAAAGAGGATGAAATGGAAGCCATTAAAGCTAAAATGGCCGACATTGAGGACCGTTCCAA
Organism: Rana muscosa; assembly: GCA_029206835.1. NCBI lineage: Eukaryota > Metazoa > Chordata > Amphibia > Anura > Ranidae > Rana > Rana muscosa. The sequence goes on along the minus strand of CM055116.1, from coordinate 1,259,517,911 downwards.
GAGGAATAATCTAAAAATTAGAGATACTCCTGAGTCGATCTAACAATCTGACCTGCGCATGTTTGTTGCACAACTATTTCAGTCCATACTGCCTGACCTGACAGATCTGGACATTACAGTGCACAGGATTCACCGCCTGCCCAAGCCAGCGCACCTGCCAGACATGTCATACTTCGGCTCCATTTCTTTCATGTTAAGGAATGCCTGATGGCGGCTTCGCGAAACAAGGATCTTTTCCCTTCACAATACAAAGATCTGCAATTTTTTTGCTGACCTATCCCAATTCACCCTACAGAAACGTAGGAACCTGAACACTATCTCCAAATCTCCAAAGCATTGAGAAATCACAAAATCTCCTACAAGTGGGGGTTCCCTACAAAATTGATCATTACCAAAGAGGGGAAGGATCATGTTGTGGATTCCCTCGCCAAAGGGATGCATTTGCTTCAAACATGGCACATTATACCGGAAAGTCCGCCACGGGATCACAATACAAGGAGTCCTGACTGCACTGCGGAGGATTGGAACCTGGTCACCGCCAAAAATGCTTGCAAACATAACTTAATCAGCTGCAGCCAAATAAGGTTATAACTTCTTTTTATTCCCTGAGTAGGAGAATACTGCTAAGCTGAACTGTTTTTTGTTTATACCCCCAACGCAAGTATGAGTGGCTATTTGTCACACCCAGGTCACGCGGACCTCTTCATGTTCTTATTTTGTTTTCTTATGTTCCTTTTAGCACCGTTAACCACTACCTATGCCCACAGTTACAGAAGTAACCAACTACCTACTTGGTTGTTTTTGCCAAAGAACTATCAAGACTCTGACCGCCGAATCTCCAACGTCTTAAGTAAGTGTTTCCAACACATGCTACACAACACTATCTACCTAATCTTGCAAAATGACCATAGACACCATATTCTGATATGTGACCTCAACTCTACCACCGGTATACGGTGGTCAATGTCTATGCTCCAAATAATCACCAGACTCGCTTTATGCATAAACTGATGAAGAAAATCACCCAATTACAGAAGGGCCACCTGATAATATGTGGCGATCTTAATATACCACCTGACCCCAAGATGGACTCTACCTCGCTATCTACCAGGCACTATCATGCTCTCCACCCTCTCCTATGTCAATATGACCTATTTGATGCTTGGCGATGTCTCCACGCTACTGAGAGGGACTATACCTTTTTTTTCACCAGCCACAAAATATACACGAGACTTGACCTTTTTTTGACAGACAAATGGTTACTAACTAAAATTAAAGCATATAAGATCAATGATATAACTTGGTCGGATCATGCCTCAGTGTCGCTGCGGGTGGATGATACCTCTACTGTCAACCCCATCTACATATGGAGATCCAACCCGCGGCTATTTCAGGATGATCCTTCCAAGTCGATGTTGAGGAGAGAATTGTTGGATTTTTTTGAACGTCATTTGGATTCAGTTGCTGATCCTTTTGTGATTTGGAACGCACACAAGGCGTTCATGCGAGGTCTTCTTATTAAGTTAGGAGCGAGGGCGAAGAGGTTACAGGGGCAGCAAATATTGGATATCTCTACCCAAATTCAATCATTAGAAGCCCAAAACAAAGTAAACATATCCCCCAGCACTATCTGAACAACTAACCAAATTGAGATATGACCTTAGACTGATACTGCTGGAGGACTTTGAAAAGTCTTCCAGGAGGTTAAAAATTACCTATTACGCAAATGGTAACAATGCAGGGAAACTATTAGCTGCTCGCCTCAGAGGGCATAGACACAAAACCAAACTTCCCTATATCATTCATCCAGAAAACAAATCCAAATTATACCATCCACAGGCTATTGCGGACGCCTTTAGCGCATACTATAGCTCATTATACAATCTAAAAAAGGATCCGAATATGATCTAACCTTCCACCCAGTCAATATCTGAATTTCTTGATAAAGTTACGCTCCCGCAACTTACGGAAACGCAAATCACTGATTTAAATTCCCCTTTTACAATACAAGAGATTTCCCGAATGATTGACTCCTTGCCCTGTAACAAATCGACTGGGCCAGATGGATACAGGTGAATACTTCAAGACATTTAGAGACATCTTGGCTCCTCCCCTAGCAGAGATATTCAATCGGGCTGCCTCCTCTTCCTCTTTTCCACCCGAAATGCTTAAGGCAATGATTGTGGCGCTACCGAAGCCGGGGAAGGAACCCAACATCCCACAAGACTTTCTTCCCATATCATTGCTCAACAATGATTTAAAGAACTATGCTAAATTAATAGCCGGTAGACTAGTGGATCTCCTTCCCTCATTGATCCATCCGGATCAATCTGGTTTTACCAAAGGTCGCCAAACAGCAGACGCTTCTAGACGCCTGATTAATATCATCCACCTGGCCAACAAAACCGGAACGCCTTCTCTGTTTCTAGCTTTGGATGCAGAGAAGGCGTTCGATAGGATCCACTGGGACTATCTAGAACAAGTCCTACATAAATTCGGATTCCAGGGCCAGATGCTACGGGCCATCATGGCATTATACGCTACCCCGTCAGCCCAGGTTTATGTATCAGGTATGTTGTCTACCCCATTCCATATAACAAACGGAACGCGCCAGGGATGCCCACTATTCCCTCTAATTTTCAACTTACTAATGGAACCTATGGCAGCGTTCATATGCCAACACCCCAATATTACAGGTTTCTCTTTTAACGGTAGAATGCATACCATAAGCTTATTCGCAGATGACATCATTCTGATGCTTACTGATGTTGTAACCTCCTTGGCTTCGGTTCACCAGGCCTTGCAATTGTTCAATGCTGTATCCTACTACAAGGTCAATGAGACCAAGTCATATCTCTTGGGGATAGGCCTATCAAATGCAATGACAAATCACATCAGCACTAACTTTCCCTACACGTGGAAGGAGAAGGGTATAATGTATCTGGGTATTACTCTCACGCCTAAGGTATCTGATCTGGTTAGGGAAAACTATACCTTATTTTTACATTCCCTACGCTCCAAACTGGACAAATTGCGGAAGTTTGAGCTTTCCTGGTCAGGTAGGCTAGCTGCATTCAAAATGCAAGTTCTCCCACAATTCCTATATTTATTTAGAACTCTACCTATATTGGTACCCAAATCCTTCTTCCAACAGGCTCAATCAGAAATAAATAGATTCCTATGGTTGGGTAAGAAAGCACGGTGCGCCTTCGGCAAGCTCATTAAACTCAAACAAGCAGGTGGGGTAGGACACGCACTATTGAAAGACTACCATGCAGCAACTATATTAGCCCAGGTGAAAGACTGGTTTCCTACACAAAATAACACCCTCTGGGCGGAACTGGAAAGATCCAAAGTTAATGGGGGGAACCTTTATAACTATTTAATAACTAGCCCTTTCCAACTTTCTAAATCTTCAACCATGCACGCATCTGTCGAAGCTTGGCAATATCTCCTCAACTCTATAACCACTGATGGTACCTACACCCAGCTTAAATTCCCAATTACTGCCTTGGCCCTTTTGATACCCTTTGATACCCGACATGTCAGTGCACAATTGGTGCACCACCAAAGATCTGTCATTGGAGGATCTATTTATAGGCCCTGCAATGAAAACATTCAGGACACTACAACTTGAATATTCTATCCCACCGTCGCACTTCTATAAATACATCCAAATATCCCATTTACTGGCAAAAAACAATAAGCTCTCCATTCAACTACCCTGGCAAATTGCTTTATATTATATGTAGCGGGTATTTGAATTTAAGGGAAGCATCTGGGTGGTAGTGTAACCCAGATGCACTGATTGCTAGGGAATCTGAGACCCTTTTATGGTTCTTGGAGGACTCTGGTGGTGTGAGGTTCCCTGCGGCATACAGGTGGCGTTGTTGCCCTGGGCCGGAGTTGAACTCACACCGCAAGACTGTGCCTTTTTGTCCTCCCCTGGAGCTGGTACAGCGGGGCAGGGAACCTGCTGTGGCGCGAAGGGAGAGGGGATAAAAGGGGCGGATGCCCTTATCATGTGGTTGAGAGTCCAGAGTCTGGAGGACGTGGCCGCACCCAGGCACCTTCAGCTTGGGTGCTGGCATTCCGGTGTTCCAGGCCCAGGTGCCTTTGACCTGGCCGGAGCGGAGATGGAGTCCGTCTCAGGCACCTTTAGCCTGGGGTGAGGTACTATGGCGGATGCCTGGGGCTCAGTACCTTCGACTGAGTTCCGCGAGGGTGGAGGAATCCGAGGGGGCCCTAACTCCTTGGGTGCCCGTGTCTGAGTTCGTGAGGTCTGGTGAGCAGAACTTCTCTGGAGAGTCCGGCGCAGCATCACTGGTGACAGAGAGGCCTCCGGTATCTCCCTTGGACGGATATCCTTCCCCTGACAGGGGCCTTGCTAGCGAAGGTAATTCACGTTCTACTTCACATAGTCAGTGGCAGTGACTATTCGCCACTGGTGATACCACAGTGGTTGGCAAAAGAAGGGAAAGGATTGTGCCTCGACCTATTCCCATTACTACTAAGTTGTTGCAAAAGAATCCAACTTAACCATGCTGTATGTTTATTCGCTGAGAAGAATAAAACTGTGTTGGACCTATTCACTGTGTGGAACTCTGGTTACTAGGAGCAAAGGAGTCAAGGACGAAGTACAGGACTTGACTCTAGGACACCTACACAAAGCCCGATCTTTCTGGCCTTCACCTTGTCACTATGGAGGACATGGGCCGTGGTGCGTCTCATCCCCTTCCCCAGCACTAATACCCCTAGACGAAGAAAGACAAGCCGAGAATGAGAAGGGGAGAGAGGGGTGAGGCCGCTACATGTACAACCCAAAACTCAAAAATCAAAGGCACTTCATTACTATATAAACACCTACAGAACAAACAATTCTTTAGCAAAACTACAAACATAACAGCTTGGGAAAGGGACTTTGAATTAAACTACACAGAAATTTAGTTGAAAAAAACCCTTAGTGTAACATATGCATCTACCAGAAGTGCTAATCTGTGGGAATTGCATCAAAAGATTTTAATGCGATGGTACCTCACACCTTATCGTATCTCAAAATTTGCACCGGGAGTTTCTCCGAACTGTTGGAGGAATTGTGGGGGAACGGGAACACTCCCACACATATTGTGGTCATGTCCACGCATGAGGGGTTTCTGGTCGCACAATTCCAAATAGTGGAGCAGATCACAGGGCTAAAAACTGCACCTTCTACAGGTTTGGCACTTCTATCGCTAGATATAGATTTATTCCCTACCCAGATGAGAATGCTGGTGTCCCAGTTACTTCTAGCAGCTAGACTTACTATAGTACGTCACTGGAAGACGCTAATCCACCTACTATTATAGAAGCTCTACAGACAGCAAATACACACGGTGCATATGAAATACAGTTTGCTCGTAGTCTGGGTAATAATCACCAAAAGATATCTGACATATGGAATCCTTGGCTGACATGGTATCCACAAAACACTAAATCTAGAGCACATGGGAAGGATACTTGAACAACATATATTTGCAAGTTGGTTGTCTCACCACTATAACTCCTTTTGTATTGGTTGGTAGGTTAATGGTAATACTCTACTACTATTTGTTATTTCAGCTACTATTCCTTTTTTTTCTTTCTTCTTCTCATCCTCAATCAGATTGTTGCTTAGCCTAGCGGGCTATTGCCAACTATAACAGTTGGGCACTATTACAATGTTGTTGTTTTTTTTTCTTGGATCTTGGGGGTGTGTTGTGTTGTCTCCCTCCTTATAGGCACAGACTGATCCCAATTGGGGTGCTTGGGGAGGGGGCAATGCTCCTTACCTGGAGCTCATCACGCAGTGCCTCATTAATAGTCTATGCATGTCTATTACTCTGCACATGTACCTTATTGTATAACAACAACTGCTGAAAGTACTTTTCTATTATTGTTCTTAAAACTTTTTGAATAAAGATACATTGAAATTAAAAGCACTCGCGGCTATAATGAATTGTCGGCTCCCGGCACTACAGAGAAAAGTCATTGATAAGAAAAAAAAAATGCGTGGGGGTCCCCCCAAATTCAATTACCAGGCCCTTTAGGTCTGGTATGGATATTAAGGGGAACTCCACGCCAAAAAAAAAAATGGCGTAGAGTTCCCCCCAAAAATCCATACCAGACCCTTTATCCGAGCACGCAACCTGGCAGGCCGCAGGAAAAGAGGGGGGGACGAGAGAGCACCCCCCCTCATGAACCATACCAGGCCACATGCCCTCAACATGGGGAGGATGCTTTGGGGGTCTGTGACCCCTCAAAGCACCATGTCCCCATGTTGATGGGGACAAGGGCCTCATCCTCACAACCCTTGCCCAGTGGTTGTGGGGGTCTGCGTGTGGGGGGCTTATCAGAATCTGGAAGACCCCTTTAACAAAGGGGACCCCCAGATCCCAGCCTCCCCTTTGTAAATTGGTAAGGGGTACATTGTGCCCCTACCATTTCACAAAGAAAGTGTAAAAATTGTAAAAAAAAACACACAGACACCGTTGGGAAAAGTCCTTTATAAAAAAAAAAAAAAAAAAAGATTCCAGCTGTGGTAATCCACTCTCGGTATCCTGCGATGGATGCTCTCCTCTCCGTGGTCCAGGGGTGGATGATCTCCTCTCCATCCACATCCAGGCTCCAGCGATAAGATGTCCAGCGCAGCGCATCCTGTCTCAGCCGGAGACACCCCGGGAATCCTGGCAGCCTGACAGGTCTCTTCTGTAGCTGAGGGCGGGACCACCCGTCACGTGACCCCGTCCCCCTCTGACGCAAGGGGAAACCCGGGCTTCCCCAGTGACGTGCAGGTGACCCCTCCCCCCTCTGATGTAACGCAGGTTTCCTACAGAAGAGACCTGTCAGGCTGCCGGGATTCCCGGTGGAGACAGGATGCGCTGTGCTGGACATCTCATCGCTGGAGCCTGGACCTGGATGGAGAGGAGATCATCCACTGTTGGACCCCAGAGAGTAGAGCATCCATCGCAGGATACCGAGAGTGGATTACTACCGCTGGAATCTTTTTTTTATTTTTTTTTATTTTTAATAAAGGACTTTTCCCAACGGTGTCTGTGTGTTTGTTTTACAATTTTTTACACTTTATTTGTGAAATGGTAGGGGTACAATGTACCCCTTACCAATTCACATGGGGGGGCAGGATCTGGGGGTCCCATTTGTTAAAGGGGTCTTCCAGATTCCGATAAGTCCCCTGCCCGCAGACCCCCACAACCACCGGGCAAGGGTTGTGGGGATGAGGCCCTTGTCCCCATCAACATGGGGACATGGTGCTTTGAGGGGTCACAGACATGTGGCCTGGTACGGTTCAGGAGGGGGGGCGTTCTCTCGTCCTCCCCTCTTTTCCTGCGGCCTGCCAGGTTGCGTGCTCGGATAAAGGGTCTGGTATGGATTTTTGGGGGGAACTCCACGCCATTTTTTTTTATTTGCTGTGGAGTTCCCCTTAAAATCCATACCAGACCTGAAGGGTCTGGTATGGATATTTGGGGGAAACTCCACGTCATTTTTTTTTTATTTGACGCAGGGTTCCCCTTAATATCCATACCAGACCTGAAGGGCCTGGTAATTGAATTTGGGGGGACCCCCACGCATTTTTTTTTATCAATGACTTTTCTCTGTATTGCCGGGAGCCGACAATTAATTATAGCCGCGAGCGCTTTTAAATGACTTTTTTTCCTTCAGAAATGACACTTTGTGCATGGACAGTTCTAAGCACGGGAAACAAGCGCTACTTTACAGGCATACTATACACCCCCCCCGAGGTACGAAATTTAAAGGAATATTTCACTTTTATTGTTTCACTTTAAGCATTATTAAAATCACTGCTCCCGAAAAAACTGCAGTTTTTAAAACTTTTTTTGCATTGATACATGTCCCCTGGGGCAGGACCCGGGTCCCCAAACACTTTTTATGACAATAACTTGCATATAAGCCTTTAAAATTAGCACTTTAGATTTTTCATGTTGGAGTCCCATAGACTTTAACGGTGTTCGGATGTTCGAACAAATTTATTGCCTGTTCACAAGTTCTGGTGCGAACCGAACTGGGGGGTGTTCGGCTCATCCCTACACAGCACTCACAAAACCACTGCTCTACCTCCAAGCCCTTACAGCTGGTAGGAATATTGGGGGCTCTTGTCAGTCCTAAATTCTTATGCCGCGTACACACAACCGTTTTTCATGACGAGGAAAATGCCATTTTTTAAATTGGTCATTAAAAACGATCGTGTGTAGGCTCCAGAGCATTTTTCGCGACGTGAAAAATGGCCATTAAAAATTTTGAACATGCTCTATTTTTTCTCGTCGTTTTTTCACGTCGTTGTTTTTCTCGCCGTGAAAAACGGCCGTGTGTAGGCTTTAACTACGTGAAAAAAATGCCCATGCTCAGAAGCAAGTTATGAGACGGGATCGCTCGTTCTGGTAAAACTAGCGTTCATAATGGAGATAGCACATTCGTCACGCTGTAACGGACTGAAGAGCACGAGGATCAGCAAAAGCAGCCCAAAGGGTGGCGCCATCCGAATGGAACTTCCCCTTTATAGTGCTGTTGTGCGTGTTGTACGTCACCGCGCTTTGCTCGAGCATTTTTTTTCACGATAGTGTGTAGGCAAGGCAGGCTTGAGAAGAATCACGTCGAGAAAAACACAGTTTTTTTCAATGACACTAAAAACAGCCGTGTGTACGCGGCATTAGTCCAGAAGAACACCAAGGCTGGAGTTCGAATGTGAACCACAAATTACGAAGCCTTCAAGTCCATCTCTGGGAAACTTGAACATGATTGCTTGCATTGGGGCTGCATTTTGCACTGCAAGGGATAGTTGCTCGTTTAGGCCTACATGACTTGATAAAGTAGATTTATTTACTGTATTCCTTCCAAGCTGCTAGACCGGTCTCCTACGCTCCAGCAGTCTAAAGTTCTGACATCATCAAGCCCTGGATTGAATGTCCTTGCCTCGCATTGGACATGAGGACATCAAGAAACAGTCCACCGCCAAAGCATGGGCGAGTGCCACCTGCTAGGGAGTGGAGGATCAGGTAAGTATAAACACTTTTACTCTCCCCTAGACTCCGGTTTGCCAAAGTTGGGCTTTAATCATCACTAAATTGTTATTCTGCTAGTCCTCTCAAATACTGTTGAGTCCAACAGGAAATGGGCGTCAGGAGTGAAATCACTCAACAGCTATAATTCATTGAAATATCAAAACTCTACACTCACCGGCATCTCTAACAAGACTCGAAAACAAACTCCAAGCATACCAAAGACAAGACCGAAATAGTTAACTGTTCAGCTTCGGACAAAATACACTGTCACACCATATACAATGTTTTCTATGTCCAACCAGTCTGGGATGGATCTCATTACCTAGACTAATGTATTTGATTTATAATTCTATGCATTTATTGTAAAGATCAGAACAATTTCTTCTTCTTTCTCTTCTCACGCAAGGAGTCCTTTGTTCCTTTAGAAGGGTGTTGTCCTTACTGCAGCAGAAGATAGAACTCTACCTGAATTTCTTCCTTATCTACAAAAATGTGAAGTGCAAACATGATGTGACCTTTACCCTACCTTCTGCATAGCAGTCTGATCACTGGATCTGCACAGTACAGAGCTCTATGCATTGCATCCCAAAAGGAATAAAGTGTGAAGCTGAGCTTCTATGATCATATGTGTAGGGCAGGGGTCTCAAACTGTTGCGGAACTACAAGTCCCATCATGCCTCTGCCTATGGGAGTCATGCTTGTAATTGTCAGCCTTGCAATGCCTCATGGGAATTGTAGTTCTGCAACAGCTGGAGGACCACCAGTTTAAAGCGGAGGTCCACCCTAAATAAAATATATAAACAGGCTCCTTAAAATACATTAAAAAACATTTGAAAAAAATATATATATTTACCAGAAACACCTGTTTCTAGGCAGTCGTCCTAATCTGCCACTTCCTTCTCCGCAGAGCTCCTCGATCTTGTCCTCCTCGCGTTGTCGTCTGGGAAATGGGGCGCGCTGTCTTCTGGGACCTGTGTGTGTCCGAGAAGACAGCCGGCCATTCACAAAGCGCCACGCGACATGCGCAGTAGGAAACGGGCAGTGCAGCTGCAAGGCTCCCCTGCCTGTTTCCCTTAGTGCTTAGTTCGAATGGCGGCGCCGTCACCCGATCCGATGGACGGATCGGCCTCGGGGGGCCGACATCACGGGCTCCCTGGACAGGTATGTGTCCTTATTAAAAGTCAGCAGCTACAGTGTTTGTAGCTGCTGACTTTAAAAAAAAAAAATTAGGCTGGAACACCGCTTTAAGACCCCTGGTGTAGGGAATTATGGACCACTTGAAGACCAGGCCTTTTCTGGCACTTTTTGTTTACAAGTTTAAATCAGTATTTTTTGCTACAAAATTACTTAGAACCCCCAAACATTATATATATTTTTTTTTTTTTGCAGAGACCCTAGGGAATAAAATGCTGATTGTTGTAATATTTTTATGTCACACGGAATTTGGGAAAAAATACACTTTAATGAATTAAAAGAAAAAAAACACACACACACAATATATACCTCGTTATTATTTTTTTAAATATGAATGTAGCCATGTCCCCGTAAGGGTTTCTGAATGTTGTGGTTGACCCGTCACCCTGCCCAGCTCAACATCCATCTTACAGTCACTCAGTAACACAGACTAGTCCATAGCTTGTTTTGTTTTATTGAGGGGATTAAACTTGGATGGGTATTAGGGAATTATGGGATGCCCAGGATTTCAGAACAAACAATTGTGAATTGTAGATCATCAATTGTGGGTTGTAGAACAATCAAATGTGAATTGTGGATCATCAATTGGGACTACTATGTACACTCCCTGTACATACACCTCAATCTTCTCTCCAGCACTTCACTTTCTGCAGACTGTTCCTTCACTAGCACTTCCCTTGCTGCATACTATCACTCCTCCGGACTGGCTAGCACCACGTGGGTAGGCCTGACACTATTTCAGCTAGGCCTAAATGAACTGCCTTTTGCAGGCAGGGGCCCCGGGCCCCTGTGGTGTAGAATAATTCAGGTGCTAACTGTCCCCTGCTCAGATAGCTCTCTTCAGCCCCTGCCAGCCCGCCTGGCTGCAAAGACCCCTTTCCTCTGCCCTTCTCCACAGTCCTCTCTCCACTGTTTCTGCACCCATCTCTCAAACTGTAATCTCCCAGTTCTCTCAGGCGTGCCTTCCCAGTACTCCCGACTGTGCTCCACTCACCAGCCCTCTTGGCTTCGTCCTGTAGTCCTCCAGGAGACTCTCAGGGTGTTCTCTCCTGCTGTCCTCTCTCCTATTCTCTCATGTGCCTCTGGTTCCAGGATCTCTTCACTTCTCCCGGATGCACCCGAGCCCCAGCCCAGGGTCACCCCCCTAGACTGGGGCTAACAGCCTCCACACCCTCTCACTCCAGCTCTTCCAATGGACAACTCCTACCTAGCTGGGCTGACATTATGAAATAATTACACCCATCTGACCAATACTTTGTTAAAAAAAAAAAAAACGCCCAAAAATGTCCCTCATTGTAAATGTATCGTCCATCACGATGCCTTCCACCTATCCACTTGGTGCGTCTGCGTCGGGCTACTTTTCTGAATCGGGAAGTGCCCTTTAAAATAAGGGGTGTCCATCTATTCACCCCTTACATCAGCATTCCCATTATTCCCAGAGGCCCCTTTACATCAGAGTTCCCCTTTACAGTACTTTAGAGTTTGCAAGGTTTGCCTTATAGTGTAAGCGGGAACTCTGCAGACACTGATGTAAAGGGGAACTCTGCAGACCCTGATCTAGAAAGGTACTCTGTGGACCCTGATGTAAAGAGGAACTTTGCAGACCTTGTAAAGGGGAATGCTGTGGACTAAATGAGAAAAACTCTTACATCAGAGTTTGCAGAGTTCCTCCTTACCTCAGAGTCCACAGAGTTCCCCTTGCACTGTAGCTCTGCTAACTGATGTAAGGGGGGGCTCTGCAAACTCTTATGTAAGGGGGGATCTGGTGACCAGAGAATCTCTTACACAAGAGTGCCCCTTTACACCACAGTCTGCAGTGTGAATACACTAAGGTAAAGGGGTTCACTGATGTACGAGGGGAATGAGGACTCTGTTATAAGGGGGGACCTTTATATCAGTGTCCCCACTTACCTTAGGGTCTCCACTAGCCCCTTACATCTGTGACCCCCAATAGAGTGACTGACTGTGTCACACACTAACCTGTAATTGCTTTCAGGCTATGGTTCTCTTCTCCTTATTGCCCTCTCCTTGCAGATGCTTTCAAAACTGCTGGAAAGGCACCAAACGCCATGTTGTCACTGAGCAATTGACCAGCGGCCCACCAACTCCCCACTCAAGCCAATCTCTGTCCAAGCCAAATCCCTGCCTTACTGCACAGTAATCGGCTCAACAGGGATTGGCTTGAGCAGGGATGGGGCGATCCGCAGGTCAGGTGCACAGGGAGGGTGGGGGGAGTGGCATGGGGGGAGAAGAGGCTCGGGGACAAGAGTAGTTTTACAGACAGACAGAAAGAAAGTGCCCTTTTTTTTACTGGCAACACTGCTCGGGGCCCCCTCCACAGTGGCGGAACACCAGGGTCTGGTCCCAAGTGTGAACTTTGTGACCCTGATAGTTCCGCCACTGCCTTCAGAAGTAATTGATTCTTGGAGAGTGTCTCACCAAAACTGAGACTCCTATTGAATACCTAAAATATGATTTGTATCTTACTGCAGACTCCTGGGAAAATCAGTGAGATACAAATCAGTTCCTGAAAGCGTTCTTTGCATCAGCCGTGTACAGAACACTTTCAGTTTGCCATATTGTATTTTACAGCAAATCACAGCAGCTGCATGTTGAAAAGGGAAATAATTTTTGATTCACTGAATTACAAAATGAATTGTGTAGCAATTGTATATGCTATTTTATGACAAAACGCGTAGGGAGGAGCGACGCGCTGACGTCACCAATCCCACACATGATCTAGAAGGATGGGTTTGTGTACCGGCCGATACACTAGAAACAAAAGATGCATGTTATCAGCGGCAGCTGTAAGTGCATTTCTTTTTACATTCAAATAAACGTTATAGGGATTTTATACCATGTGGAGCATTTTGTTTTTTTTGGAGAAATTCTTTTATCTAATACGGTGCCCAGGGACCTGGATAAAGGCCTTGGCTGGGCTAAAGCCACAAGTGTATATGATCCCTTGTAATGAGGGATCAATTGGAGCTGGTAAGCAAGCCACTCAGCTGTTGGTGGAGGCACTGATGTTTCAATGATCACTATGGTGGCGGACGCAACGCTGTATCCTGGCCTAGGCCAACAAGGCCCAGGCCTAGGGCAGCACTTTGCAGGGGGGCAGCACGGAAATAGTCCCCGCCGGCTTGTGCTACACTGTTAGTGTAGCGCCAGTCTTATGCGGCGGACTGGGCTGAGAGGCAAATTAGTCTAGCGCCCCCATAAAGCCGCCGCAATGGTATGCGGGCGGCCGGCATTCCACAACTGTGGGTGGGGGGGGGCACTGCTTCTAATTTTGAAGTCTTATCATCCTGGACCACAAACCTTCCTCACTGTGCTATATGTTTTCTGCTGCACCATTGGCATGGTTATATCTTCTTAGTCCTCTCCATAAGATTATCAGAAATTTGTGCTTAAAGTAGAACTATAGGCAATGCTTTTTTTTCCATTTTGGATAGAGTAAGGGAGGGTTACAGCCCCTGTCAGTTTATTTTTTACAATCCCTGTCCCATTGCAGAGATTTCCCTTTACTTCCTGCCCCATAGCCAAACAGGAAGTGAGAGGAAATCTATGCAAATTAAGGGAATCCATTGCCCCCCCCCCCAGGCTCTCAGAACTAGTGTCCCCACTTTCAGGGTGGGTCTTAAACAGAAAGGGGTGTGGCCTTGACAGGAAGGGGTGGGTCATATTTAAATTAGGGGGTGCACAAATTTAGACAGGCCGAGGGCAGCACAAAACCTAAATACACTACTGGGTGGACGGTGCAGAGTGACATCAGAATTAACATTTTACATCACTTGTGGACTTTTTTCAAATCAATTTGAATCATTTTTATTGGTTTAATATGATTGAATATTGTTTGAATTGTTTTTATGCTATTTTATATTTGCTTTATTTTATGCTATTTTATATTTGCTTTATTTTTTACATGAGAGCAGAGTTGCCCGTTGAGCTTTGGGATGCCAGAAGATCCACAGTATGCAGCTGAGCCTACATGACCCTAGGAGGAGTGTGCAGGTAGTATAAAGCAAATTTTCTCTAATTCCAGGTAAAATTAGGCATGAAGCTGATCTTACATGATCCCAGAAAGAGGACAGAGATGATATGGTAGCTGGAAGTGGGCAGCATGGCGCTGAGTCTATATCAGGGTTTCTCAACTCCAGTCCTCAAGGCGCCCCAACAGGTCATGTTTTCAGGCTTTCCATTATTTTGCACAGGGGATGTAATCAGTTTCACTGCCTTAGTAATTACCACAGCTGTTTCATCTGAGGGAAATCCTGAAAACATGACCTGTTGGTGCGCCTTGAGGACTGGAGTTGAGAAACACTGGTCTATATAACCCCTGGAGGGGACAGTTTGAAGATAAGCCTGTTCATTTCCAGGTGGACGATTTGGAAGAAAAAGCAAACTAAATATGCACATAAAGTGCTAATAAATAATTAAAATAAATAACAAATAAGCTACTCTATGTACATGGAATAGATTTAATGCACATAAATAAAAATATTTTTATGCTATTTATATTTTTTGTGTTTTTTTTTTTGGAAGATTATATTATTGTACACAAGTACAGCATGGATTTTGGATGTGGCTTTACAAGAAATAATCACACAGAGACAATAATATTTGAGCATGAACAATTCTTTGATGAGGCAAGTGCCATGATTCTGAATTTGAATTAAATACAGTGGAACCTTGTATTACAAGCATAATCCATTCCAGGAGAATGCTCGTAATCCAAAGCACTCGCATATCAAATTGAGTTTCCACATATAAGTCAATGGAAACGAAAAGAATTTGTTCCGCATTGACTTCTATGGCATGCAATACCATATGTGGCCAGAGGTGTGGGGGGGGGCGCCGGAGAGCCTCTGAAACACTCGGAAAGGCCCCGGGAAGGCTCGGCTGAACTCGGAAAACCTTGGAAAGGCTCGGGAACGGAGTATTTCCGAACGGTTTCGGCGCCCCTGCACCTCTGGCCAAATGCGGTACTGCACACCGCAGAGGCTTGAAACCTGCTCGTTTTGCGAGACAACACTCGCAAACCGAGTCAGAATTTTAGAAAAAAAAATGCTCGTATTGCGAAACGCTCGTTAACCGCGTTACTCGCAATCTGAGGTTTCGCTGTAAATATGTGCATACCCAAATAATTATGTAACCTAGCCAGAAACATATAGGGGTTGATTTACGATTGGCAATTAGCCTGTTTACATTGCAAGGGAATTTTTGCCCAGAGCTTAGCAAATGTGCTGAAGTTTTACCCTGTAAAGAATACCCAATCACGTGCAAGGAAAATTATGAAAGACGTCATTTTGCTTGCACATGATTGGATGGCAGAAGTCACTTCATTCACGGAGCTCTAGGGAATTTTTCCATGGAAGTTCCCTTTGTAAAATAAATAGTCTATTTGCCTTTAGCAAATTAACCCCATAGGCTCCGGAAATTTGGTGGCCTTTAGCAAATAGATCATCGGTGAAAATATACGTTTAAGATATGTGAAAAGATAAAACCTTTTTTCTAGGTTTTGGATAGAGTGGAGAGGGATTACAATACTTGTTGGCCTTTTATTTATTTCTATGTCCCGGTTATGGAGTCTCACCCTTTCCATTTGTCCTGTTTACCATCATCACCAAGAGTGTAAGAGAATCTCAAACTTTGGGTTGTCACTAGAACAGGGATAGAGGGAACATCTTCTAATGGAGACACTAGTTCTGGTGACAACAAGGGATTCCCCAGTTTGGGATTTCCTCTCACTTCCTGTTTTGGCTATGGGACAGGAAGTTAACCAAAGACTTCAACTTTTTTATTTTACATGTGCATCAGATCTCTCTGTCTCCTGCCACCCCTTTCAGATGTTCTGTCATCGACAGGGAATTTTTTCAGCGGGGAACGTTGGGGGGAATGCAGTTCCAGCATCTCCAGCACTGAATGTATGTAATGGCAAGGGGTGCTGGAGTGTGCTGGAGGGGATCTATATTTACAAAGGAAGGGGGTCTAGTGTTGCTGGGGAGGTCTTCTGTTGCTTGTGGGGGATCTATTGTTCCTGTGGTGGGTCTTATGTTGCTGAGGGATCAATCGTTGCTGGGAGGGATCTACTGTTGAGGGAGGGGTCTTTGTTGCTGGCTGCTGGAGGGTCTATTGATGCTGGCTACCTGAGATTCTATTGTTGCTGGAGGGGGGTCTATTTTTGCAGAGAAAGGGGGTCCATTGTTGCTGGGGATGTCTTCTGTTGCTCGTGGGGGATCTATTGTTCCTGGGGTGGGTCTTATGTTGCTGAAGGATCAATCGTTGCTCGGAGTGATCTACTGTTGAGAGAGGGGTCTTTGTTGCTGGCTGCTGGAGGGTCTATTGATGCTGGCTACCTGAGAATCTATTGTTGCTGGAAGGGATCTATTTTTTGCAGGGAGGTCTATTGTTGCTGGTAGGGATCTATTGTTGCTGGAGTTAGTCTTATGTTGCAAGGGGTCAATCATTACTGGGAAGGATCAATCTACTGTAGAGGGAGGGATCTAATGTTTCTGGCTTCTGGAGGGTCCAGTCCATCGTTGCTGGGGTGGATCTATTGTCGCTGGGGTGTCCATTGCTGCTAGATCTATTTTACTACCTTTCGTGTTATTAACAAATTCCATACAAAATACTTAGCGCCACAAAATGATACTTGGTTCTGTATTCTCTAAAAGGGGTGGTACAGGGAGGTGGGTAGGGGTTGGAATGAAGGGACAGTGCTTGGGGGTGGGTGGGGGGTGGAGTCAAGGGGTGACTCGGAAGGGAGGAGTTCCTTCACCTATTCTCTAAGGAACAAAGCCCTGCTCATCAATATAATGATCTGTGAGGCTACATCTGAGAAACACACAACTGCTCCTTGGAAAAGTTTATTGCTCTCATCATTGATTAGTATCAAACCGCTACAATGATATCACTCAACATAAATCCAAAGTGACCTGCAGGGGTGGAGTAAAAGCTGGGCAAGTATCAAGGAAACTCTGCTTAAGGTCCGGCTTCTGTGTTTACAAGTGACAGATTGCCTCCCAATGGCATCCACAGATCTGATCTCCTGAGTGGGCCCCACTGAATGCAGGATGGGAACAAGGGAGATTTAGGTGCCCGGGGTGCAGTGCGGATGCCGACACCCCCACTGGATAATCTCCCCGCAAGTGAGGGGGGTGGAGACAACTACAGTGTGTAGGGAGGTACTAAAGCCGACTGGGTGCTTCAGCCTAATACAGAAACAAAAATAAGACATGTGGAAAATGGTGGAGCTTTTAAGGCAGTGGGGAGAAGATGGGGGGCAGAGGAGGGGAGGGGTGAAAGTTAGATGTGGTTGGTGGATGCAGAGGTAAGCAACTGTGGAAGAAGGCTGAACTCTGCACTCTGTGTGCAGCGCACCCCGAACACTGCACTCTGTTTGTAACCCGCACTTCCTGAACTCTGCACTCCATGTATGTAATGCACTCCTTCAAGACCCTCCCACTGTTAGTGACATTTGACCACACCCACTATTTGATGCGGTTTGGAGGGTATTGGGGGAGGGGTCTTTTGAGGGGGTGGTGTTAGAGTTCCTGTACCTATTTTCTGAAAAAAAAGCCCTGGTGTTAGTAGAGCAGTGGACGGTGTAAGTAGGGCAGTGGACGGTGTCAGTAGGGCAGTGGACGGTGTCAGTAGGGCAGTGGACGGTGTCAGTAGGGCAGTGGACGGTGTCAGTAGAGCGGTGGACGGTGTCAGTAGAGCAGTGGACGGTGTCAGTAGAGCAGTGGACGGTGTCAGTAGAGCAGTGGACGGTGTCAGTAGAGCAGTGGACGGTGTCAGTAGGGCAGTGGACGGTGTCAGTAGGGCAGTGGACGGTGTCAGTAGGGCAGTGGAAGGTGTCAGTAGAGCAGTGGATGGTGTCAGTAGGGCAGTGGACGGTGTCAGTAGAGCAGTGGATGGTGTCAGTAGAGCAGTGGACGGTGTCAGTAGAGCAGTGGATGGTGTCAGTAGAGCAGTGGACAGTGTAAGTAGACAAGTGGATGGTGTCAGTAGGGCAGAGGACGGTGTCAGTAGAGCAGTGGACGGTGTCAGTAGAGCAGTGGACGGTGTCAGAAAGGCAGTGGATGGTGTCAGAAGGGCAGTGGATGGTGTCAGTAGGGCAGTGGATGGTGTCAGTAGGGCAGTGGACGGTGTCAGTAGGGCAGTGGACGGTGTCAGTAGGGCAGTGGACGGTGTCAGTAGGGCAGTGGACGGTGTCAGTAGAGCAGTGGACGGTGTCAGTAGAGCAGTGGACGGTGTCAGTAGAGCAGTGGACGGTGTCAGTAGAGCAGTGGACGGTGTCAGTAGAGCAGTGGACGGTGTCAGTAGAGCAGTGGACGGTGTCAGTAGAGCAGTGGACGGTGTCAGTAGAGCAGTGGACGGTGTCAGTAGAGCAGTGGACGGTGTCAGTAGAGCAGTGGACGGTGTCAGTAGAGCAGTGGACGGTGTCAGTAGAGCAGTGGATGGTGTCAGTAGAGCAGTGGATGGTGTCAGAAGGGCAGTGGATGGTGTCAGTAGGGCAGTGGATGGTGTCAGTAGGGCAGTGGATGGTGTCAGTAGGGCAGTGGATGGTGTCAGTAGAGCAGTGGATGGTGTCAGTAGAACAGTGGATGGTGTTAGTAGGGCAGTGGATGGTGTCAGTAGAGCAGTGAAAGGTGTTAGTAGTTTTTTTTTTTGTTTAACTCAGAATTAAAAAAGAAAAAAAAGAATAATTTTCCATCTCTGGACTCTGTAAAAAAAAAATTTTATGATTTTTTTTTACCGATGGCCCCAGGGCTCTTTCATACATACTTATAAGTTCCAGGGGAAATCGTGCAGGAAAGGTTATGGCACACTCATTTTTACAACCGCTGATGAGCATACCATTGAATCTCCCCTACCACACATTTTAATACTTCTCTTCACTCTATATTTTTGACCTTCTACACAAAATACAATTCTTGATAAAAGGGGGTCAGTTTGGAACCCTGTAATGTTCTGGCTACATCTACAGACCCTTGTGTATACATTTAAATGACTTCAATTTTTTAAATTTATGTTTTGCAACACAAAGACAAACAACATAACAAAAAAAAAGGCACTACTGCTACTTTAAGTTTAAAAAATATATATTGTTACTGTGGATGAAAACAAATACACAAAAATTATAAAATGATGATTCTAGTACAAAGCAATGCAAATTTATTTACAAATAAAGATTTTTTTTTATTGTTATTTTTTTTTTTTTTTTTTTTACTTTGCACTTGTTTTTAATGCAAAAGTAAAATAAAATAATGGAAACATAAAAAAAAAGGGTATTGATGGTTAGAAAAATAAAAAGAAGTAGAAAATAATATTAAAAGGGAGCAAAGGTAAAGTAGGTTATTTAGGGCTGAAAAGAGAAAATTAAAGGTAAACAAGGGTTTAATACAATCACATTTTATTAACATTTTTTTTTTTTTACTTGTCAGGTTGCTTTAATTGACATTATATGCAAATTGAAGCTCATCCTGAGAAGGGTGGTGATTTACGTAGGGAACTTTTTAAAAGGGAATTCTTTTGGATATACAGATTGGGTACACAAACCCCTTCTGGTCTTAACCACCGCTAGGATCTAGATTTGTTTCTTAAAGTGATACTAAAGTTTTTTTTTTTTTTTAAATAACAAACATGTCATACTTACCTCCACTAAGCAGCACGTTTTGCACAGAGTTGCTCTGATCGTCCTCTTCTGGGGTCCCACAGCTCCTTCCCGCATAAGATAACCCCCCTAGGAGAAGCGCTCTCCCGGGGGTTTACCGTGCGGGTGCGCTCCCGAGTCCAGCATTTGCATGCATAGACACAAATGCCGGACTAGCCCCCCCCCCCGTGCCCGCGTCATTGGATTTGATTGACAGCAGCGGGAGCCAATGGATGCGCTGTTATCAATCTATCCAATCAAGAGCCGGGACCGCGTGAAGAGAGGGAAAGCGTGTCACTGCCAAACGAATTCCACGGCTCAGGTAAGTAAAACGGGGGGGGGGGGGCTGGGGGGCCGGTGACTGACAGAAGTTTTTTCACCTAGGATGCATTAAGGTGAAAAAACATGAGGGTTTACAACCCCTTTAAATTAATTTACCAGGCCTATTTTTCAAACTTTTTGTTTACAAGTTAAAAGAATTACATTTTTTTTGCTAGAAAATTACTTAGAACCCCCAAACATTATATATATTTTTTCAGACACCCTAGAAAATAAAATAGCGGTCCTTGCAATATTTTATGTCACACCGTATTTGCGCAGTAGTCTTAGAAATGCAATTTTTTGGGAAAAAAAAAACACTTTTTTAAAATAAAAAAATAAGAAAATAAGTTAGCCCAATTTTTTTTATTTTGTGAAAGATGATGTTACACCGAGTAAATTGATTCCCAACATGTCACACTTCAAAATTGCGCCTGCTCGTGGAATGGTGACAAATTTAGACCCTTAAAAACCTCCATAGGCGACGTTTAAAAGTTGAAAAAGTTTTAAAAGTTTTAAAAGTTTCTACAGGTTACCAATTTTGAGTTACAAAGGAGCTCTTTCACTAGAATTATTGCTCTCGCTCTAACGATCGTGGCAATACCTCACATGTGTGGTTTGAACACCGTTTACATATGCGGGCCCAACTTACGTATGCGTTCGCTTCTGCGCACGAGTACGGAGGGACGGGGAGCTTTACATTTTTTTTTTGGTATTATTTATTTAACTTTTTTTTTTTCTTACACTGTCCCTTTAAAAGAAAAAAAAATGATCACTTTTATTCCTATTACAAAGAATGTAAACATCTCTTGTAATAGAAAAAAGCATGACAGGTCCTCTTTAATGTGAGATTTGGGGGTCAAAAAGACCTCACATCTCACATTTACACTTAAATGCAATAAAAAAAAATAAAGAAAAAAAAAAAAAGTCCTTTTAAGGCCGTTGGGCAGATGTGACATTTGACGTTGCTTCCGTCATCCAACGTCATTGAGTCGAGTGGGGGCCATCATTCCCTCAGTCGATTTTGTGCCTCTGAGGGGAAAGGATTGGATCATAGAATTGGGTATATGGGATTGTACAATATTT
This sequence comes from Rana muscosa, assembly GCA_029206835.1. Taxonomy (NCBI): domain Eukaryota; kingdom Metazoa; phylum Chordata; class Amphibia; order Anura; family Ranidae; genus Rana; species Rana muscosa. The sequence continues at coordinate 1,259,496,599 of CM055116.1, read as the reverse complement.
TTTATTTAATTTTTTTATTTTTTTATGGTTGAACTAGATGGACTTGTGTCTTTTTTCAACCTGACTAACTATGTAACTATCTCCACTGCTACCGATGGCTCTGCTAAGCCGATAAAAGTGATGGGTGGTGGAGGGGGCAGGAACGCCTGGCCCAGTCTCCCAGTGGCTCTCTGAGAAGCTGAGCCAGGTGACGTTCCAAGCTATTGGGTGGATCCTGACAATATGGTCACAATCTTTCCCCAGCCTAGAGTGGCTTTGTGACGTCAGCCGACAGCGGGCTTCATTACGCTGTCTGCTGAAAATGGGGTCACAGGAGTACAGAATGCATTGCACCCCTGTGATCCACAGGAGAAGTACAGCCAGACAAGCTTTGGCTGGACTTCTCTTCTAAGTTATATTGATACTTATAACTGAACCTTTTGTTTATAGCAAGCAGTATTATTTTATACATTCTATAGGGGGGATTTACTAAACCTAGAGTGTGCAAAATCTGGTGCAGCTGTGCATTTTAGCCTGCTGCGCCAATCCCCTCTCCAGCCTCTAGCGAGCATTGGAAGGGCAGAGCAGAAAGTGGTGACTGACAGTCACTGTTTTCTGCTCCAAGAAGGCCGATAACTGAGCGATCAGTGGTCACGTGATTGATCAGTTCTCAGTCTTAGAGCTGCAGCATCGAGGTGAGCAGGAGCAGCCCGTCCATTAGGGACACACAGGCGCCGCCCCCCTATCAATACGTCTGGCCCCTTTCATCACACCAGCGCATGGATTCCAATGCGGGGTGGCTGTTTTTATCGAACCACTGATTAAAGCCAGAGGCTCTAATAGGCTTCAATATAGGATGGGCTTGGGGCGCAAAGAGTGCCAATCGAGAAGTGGGTTTTGACACGGGTCACCCGGTTGGCTGCACCTCCCAGGTGATCCTATTGGACGCCTAGGAGGAGGAGGGGAGGATCTGGAAGCCACCATGGAAGAGAGGACTCAGAGCTGAGCAACTGCGCCACACTGCCTGCCTCCCGCCACCCGTCATGATGGGGTAAGTGCCGGACCGACTGGCAAACAGCAGAGGGGTGGGCACCATTCAGGGGGGGCTGGGGATGGGTGGTTGTTTGCAGCTCCCCCCAGAAAAAAAAACACCAGCCGCCACTGGATATAAGTATGTATGTTTCCTTTTTTAACCCCAAACTTATCCTTAATGCACATACAGTCATGGCCAAAAATATTGGCTCCCCTTGCATTTCCAGAAAATTGTTACAATTACAAATGTTTAGGCATTCTCATGTTTATTTCTTTTGTTTGTATTGGTATGACACGAAAACGTGAAGAAACAAAAAGCCAAATCTGACACATTCCACGCAAAACTCCAAAAATGATCTAGACAAAATTGTTGGTACCCTCAATTTAATATTTGGTAGAACCCCCCTTGGAAAAAATAACTGAAATCAATCACTTCCTGTAACCATCAATGAGTTTCTTACACCTCTCTACTGGAATATCGGACCACTCTTCTTTCGTCAACCACTCCAGGTCTCTCAGATTGGAAGGGTTCCTTCTCCCAATGGTTGTTTTGAGATCTCTCCACAGGTGCTCTATGGAATTTGGATCTGGACTCATTGCTGGCCAAGCCAGTATTCTCCAGTGCTTTGTATTAAACCATTTCTGGATGCTTTTTGAGGTGTGCTTTAGGTCATTGTCCTGCTGTAAGACCGGAGGGGCGCCGCCCCTCTAATCCATGCGCCTGGCTCCTAACCTACATGCAGGGTGCCGAACGCATGGATTCCAATGTTTTTTTTTTTTCTTTTTTAGAAGCACATGATTAGAGCCCAAGGCTCTAATTGGCTTAAAAAAAGGGTGGGGTCGGGGGAACAGAGCACTGCACCCTGAGCCCATCCTGTTGTGTGACAATAGCGAATTAATATTCCTTATTGTCTTTTTCATTCTTCTCCCGGCCAATAAGGAAGCAGGTCCTGAGACCATCACCCAATTGGCCAAGAGGAGAAGCGATTCTCTTGACCGCCCAGGCTGAAGCTGCCGTGATGTCGGGGAGGAGGAGATGCAGGGGAAGTTGCCGCCCACCGCCCGGAACTAGATGGGGTAAGTGCGGGCTGGTGACCGAGCAACTGACTGCCTGGGGGGGTGTGTCAGTGGGTGCATTGTTTGCCGCCCCCCCAAAAAATATACCACCAGCCACCACTGTGTAAGACCCATGACCTCTGGTGGAGACCCAATTTTTTGACACTGGGCCCTACATTGCACCCCAGTGTCGGCTGGTGGCATATTTTTTGGGGGGGTGGCAAACAATGCACCCACAGACACCCCCCCCAAAAAAAATATACCACCAGCCGCCACTGTGTAAGACCCAGTTGGGCGGAGGCCCAACTTTTTGTCACTGGGCCCTACATTGCACCCCAGAATTCTTTGGTAGTCTTCAGATTTCATAATGCCATGCACACGGTCAAGACATCCAATGCCTGAAGCAGCAAAGCAACCCCCAAAACATTAGTGAACCTCCACCATGTTGGACTGTAGGGACTGTATTCTTTTCTTTTTTTTTTGGCGTGGAATTTGTCAGATTTGGCTTTTTGTTGACTTTTTGTTGACTTTTTTGGTGTCATACCAATACAAACAAAATAAATAAACATGAGAATGCCTAAACATTTGTAATTGCAACAATTTTCTGGGCGAAGTGGTACGTTATCTGACAGATATGCAGGGGTGCAAAGATTTTTGACCATGACTGTAAGTGCTGCTTATTTAATGACCCTCCCCTCTGTGGCAGGAAAGGTATTTTTTACATGTTAATTGAATGTAAAGCCTAGTACACACGGCCGGGATTCTCGTCAGGAAAAAACCCGTCGGTTTTCCTGACGAGATTACTGGCCAGCTTTCTTGCCGGCCGAGTGTACACACGTACGATTCAAAAGAACCGGCGTTCTTTTGAATGGCACGAACGCGGTGACGTCATCGACTATGACGAGCATGCGCTCGTCACATTCAATGCCGTCGCCGCCATCTTGCTTCACCCTACCTATGCCTTGGAAGCTACCGTGCATGCGTCAAAGTCATTTCGAGCATGCGTGGGTTTCCATGGAGGCAGGTAAGTATACACACTCTCGGGTTTCTCGTCGGGAAACAGGCTGCCAAAAATCCCGACGAGAAAATAGAGAGCAGGATCTCTATTTTTCTCGTCGAGATTCTGGGCAGATTTCCTGACGAGAAACCTGAAAGCCTCGTACACACGGCCGGTTTTCTCGGCAAGAAAGCTCTCCCGGCAGTTTTCTTGTCGTTTCTTGCCAAGAAAACCGGTCGTGTGTATGAGGCCTGAGCCCTCGTACACACAGCCGAGATTCTCGTTGAAAAAAACATGTCGTTTTTTTCGACGAGATTCTTGGACAAGAAACTTGTCCCGGCCGAGTGTACACACGCTCGTTTCAAAGAACCCACGGTTCTTTGAATGGAGCGCACGCGGTGACGTCATCGACTACGACGAGCATGCGCTCGTCACATTCGATGCCGTCGCCGCCATCTTGGTATACCCTACGTATGCCTAGGAAGCTACCGCGCATGCGTCGAATTCATTTCGAACATGCGCGGGCTTCCGGGAGGACAGGTAAGTGTACACACACTCACTTTTCTCATCGAGAAACATGCCGAGGAGAATCTCGACGAGAAAATAGAGAGCAGGTTCTCTATTTTCTCGTCGAGGTTTCTTGTCGGTTTTCTCGACGAGAAACCCGATCGCCGCGTACACACGACCGATTTACTCGGCAAGACCTCTCTGCCAGCAAGTTTCTTGTTGGTTCTTGCTGAGAAAATCGGCCGTGTGTACGAGGCCTTAGAGTTAGCTATACATTTAAGCTAATTGCCAGAGGATTAATAAATTGTTGAAACTTTAGCCGTGTTCAGGAATTTTTACTGTACAATGTCATCACTGCAACAGGCTAGTGAACACTTGATCGGGAATAGGTCACATATGCGTGGCAGCCAGGGACCCACCTCCGTGCTACCACAGTCAGTAGGAAGGCATGTTACAGAGATATAGAAATAAATTACTGCTTATATACTAATCAGGATTAGATTATACATAAATAATAATAATAATATATATATATTTTTTTAATAATCCAACATGAAATTTATAAATGGAGTTAATTCATTGCAATAAGCTTAGAAGGATCATGAAGTCAACATAAGATATATGATACGTACTGTATGGGGAAGGAGCCAGAAAACAATATAAAAGGCACATTTTGGAATCAGAAGATTGTTTTCCTTACAGAGATAGAGATTTAGAGATCGGCCTTCTGAACGTCCCATGTGTTCCACCGCCCATTCTATTTGTGCACCACTGATCCCAAACTCATGACCACAACTTATCTTGGAACCACCGATGTGAAGAATCACTGGCAGCATTTGGTGGAGTTTATCTCTACCAATCCGATGATTCAATTTCTAAGAATCTGCCACAAAACTCTTCAAATACCAGCAGTTGCTGAAAAAATCAATTTAAGTCCCATGCAAACAGCAAAAGAAAATTTGATCCAACATGCCAAAGTCCTCTTTCTTTCTGGTGATACCTTCTTTTGTCTCAGTTAGTTAACTTCCTCCGTAGAGAAAAATATTACTTCCTCCGTAGAGAAGAAACTCCCTTTCCTTGAAAAGCTGCAGCCTGCTGCTTAGGTGAAACCTGTTGGTCTTGTCAAACATTCACAGTTACTGAGACAACATTAGACATTTATTTAGTTAGCACATACAAGAAAAAGAAACTTATTTAGCAAGATGTAGGGAAATTGTGATTCTCAGCAACTGAGGACCCATAGGTTTGGGCACATCTTGCCTAGATTTTTTTTTTTTTTACATTTTAAAACTATTATTTTTTTTATTTAAAGAAAATTAAATCCTCACCTAATGCTGTCCAGGCCATCAGCAGGACTAGCGTGAAGATCCAACGCATGATATGATTTTCTTTAGTGCTTTCTTCGAGAACAAACTTGATTTGCCTCCTGATAGTTCTGAGTCGCAACTACAAAATGGCTGAAGGGGAAGGAGCAGCTATATAAATCATGTTGGGTGTGGGCGGGAAATGACGTGTTTGGAAATCCCCCACCCAAGTTCTAGAAGTTTCTGAGAACAAAAAAGCTTCTGAAGTACTAAAGCTCCCTCTTGTGGGCAAAGAAAGTAGTTTTATTGTCTTTCGTTGGCTGTAGGTTTGTAATTTCCGTATTTTTTGCTCCATTTGGTCGAATTTTGAACAAATTTCCTTTTTTAGAATCAGAAATTTTGTGTGTTTTTTGATCCAATGGTGCCACCATTGATTTTCGAAATTCGACCAACCAACCTTCAATTTATTCTCATGTTGCTACAAAAAATAATTTTCGTGGCCAGGAATCTTCTTTTCTTTCTGGGAATTTTATTTTCTTACTCTCATGTACATTCCTTTTTATATTACATTTCTCGCACGTGTAGCGGCCTCACCCCGCCGTCTGGTTGGCTAGGGGTATGTCACGTGACAGAGTGAGGTGCGCTACGGCCCATGTCCTCCCCATAGCTATGGGTGAGGTGAAGGCCAGTACCAATATCTTCTTCGGGCCTAATGTGTGCTGGATTACGGAACTAAGCCTTGCTATGTTGGAATTTCCCTTGCTCCCATTAACAGAGTCCATACACCGATCACAGTCCAACTGTTAGGTTTATTTCATATCTCCACATACAGGCAATGAAATGGCAGGATACGGTGGGATGAGCAGGTCTAGGCACTGTACTGATCTAGGCCCCTACACCCCCTGTGCTATGACCAAGGGTTGCAGGAGTCTTAATTTGAATACCTCCGCTGCGTTGCAGCCCCTATCAGGGGAAGATGTCCTCCAAGAGAGTTACCGGAGGCCCATCCGTCACCGGGCTGATGCTGCACCGGAATCTTTGGACGGGTGACCTCCCCCAGCCTCCTCACCTCAGATGCGGGTCCCCTCGCAAGGGGCACCCTGGAATCACTTCACCCTTGCGGGACCCAATCGGAGTCACTGGGCCCCAGGCCTTCTCAATAGTACCTCATCCCAGGCTGAAGGTGCCTGGGATGGAATCCCAGCTTCATTCCGGCCAGGCCTAGGGCGCCTAGGCCGGAACCTTGAACCGCCCGCACCCAGGCCGAAGGTGCCTGGGTGCGTGAAGGGATGATCCCCGAAGACCTCGTGGCGAGGGCGTCTCCCCCTTTTATCTCCTCCCATCGATACCACGGCGGGTTCTCCGCCCCAGCCGTACCATCTCCAGGAAGGGACAAAGAAGGGTAGCACTGTGGTGGCGATTCTACCTGAAGCCTGTAGGTACTCCGCCACCCACAGGCAAAGGAGAATATCACATCCCCCAATCCTCCACGAATAACAAAAAGGGGTCTTAACCCTGACATAATTACACACCTGGGTCACACTACCCCCAGGTGTATCCCACTAAATCTGAAGACCCCGCTACACACTCCCCTCGGTGATTTGACGCTGGTCCCCAGCGTCAGGTGCACACCCATGTCTCCCAAGGAGTGGTAACATGGAGCAAGCCCCTGAGGCTGCCCCCTAAATTTGTGAATACTAAGTGTGCCAAGACCTGCTCAAAAGGGAAAGGGAAAATATAAAACGATAAACTTTTGCATAAAACATCTATTCTGTACACATGTACAATCCCTCCCATCGCTGTCTAAGAACCACCCCACTCTCAGTAGTCTTGACCGATGAATCTCCTGCAAAAGGGAAACAAAGACAACATCCTAACAATCTGTGTTAACTTGAAATGAATAGGTCTGTCAGCCGAGAGACCCACTCACTCCAATAAGCAAAGTGATGCATGTGTAAAATTTTCAAACATTCGTTGCACAACACTGCCACCTGGTGACAGCGCCGCGGTCATGACACTTGCCGAGATCTTCCTTCTTCCTGCTTTTCTACACTAACTTTTACCCCCAGAGTCTCTGCCTTTGGCACATGAAGAAGAGGGAGAAAAACAACAGCTCCCAAGTCTCCAGTGAGTGAAAGAAAAGCCCAAATCAAAACAAAAGTAGGGCGCAGTTCTGAGCGTCTGGGAATGTTCCTTCCAGAAAGTTCAACAGCAAACAAAATAGGAGCTCACTTCTCCTACAAGTAAAACCTTGGATCCGGCAAAAACAGGGGCTTCAGGTGCTTGTCAAACACTTCCACTGAATATTCGACATCCTCTCCTTCTTTCCTGCAGATGAGCACCTTATCGGCATGAATATGGCGCCCCAGTCTCCAATCAGCTCTGCAGTCTCTAAACTTTTTAGATACAGGCGGCGAACATGACAGGTATCGCCGGGCATGAGGCACTTTGAGCTTTTCCCATACAAACTCGTCGTACCACCATTGTCAAAAAAACTTTGACTTCATACAATAAGTCCCTGGGCAAGTAGGGGTACTCCCACCCATACTCACAGGCGACTCTCTGGGAGAAAAGTCTCTGCAATCTGGCTAGAGGTGGCATCACATCTCGCTCGCCTTCTCCTGGCTGTACGATGGCCTCCGGGTGCCGAGGTACCCTCACCATCTCGAGTTGCTTTGCCTTTGGTGCCCGCAACGAAGCACGCTGCGTCCCCACTATCAGAGCGGGTGATGTGGTTGAAAGTGGAAGGTCGGTCGCAGGACTAGATTTCCTCGGGAACTCCGGGGCCTGCGCCCGGAGCGTACTGTCTTCTATGGACATGGGGGAATCCTGCGGTTTACACAGCACAGGTAGTGGGCGTCTGTCCCAGCCCTTCCGGTGAAACAGTTCGTCTATTTCTCCGTCATCCCCACAGTCTGACAACGACTCTAGGTCAGAGGTGTCATACATCTCGGCGGGAAGGTAGTCTCTAGTAGACGGAAGGCTACCCTCCCTTTCGGGCTCCACCGGCTGTGGACTCCCGACACCTCCAACCAACACCACAGTCCCAGCCCCTAGCTCGCCTGGACCTTCTGAAGAACTGGGATTTCCGGGACTCTCTTCTCTACCGGCGCCATCTAGGCCAGGCAAGCGGCGGGGTGAAGCTCGACCACGACCATAGGATGCCTGTACCAGGCCGACTTTCCTCTTCGGAGGTGGCAGCAGGGAATCTGTGGTGACCGAAGCAGCGTCCTCGGATTTCTCTCTTTCAGTCTCTGGTTGGGCAATCACATTGCCCTGGTCAGCGCGTACAGGGACCTCCGCAAAGGCCTGGATCTCTCCCTCCGGAGTGGCGGTTCCTGTGATGCAGTTGAGGCGAAGGGCCCGGGGCCTTACTGTGGATGATTCGACCTCAAAAAGAAACTCTTTGCACGCTTCACATCGCCCGAACGGCTTTAGTTGGACCACCAGTCCCAAGCATCCGGGACAGATCACACCGAGGGCCTCCGTGTCTCTGCATGAATACAGAGCCAACTGTCCTCGGGGCCTGAGCCTTATCCCCGTGTCTGTCAGGGGAGCAGCAAATGCAGTCATTTTCGTGGGGTAAGGTACCCTCATCCACGGGGAGCTTGAGGCCATCCCGACCACCTGCTGTTCCATCACGCACTGACCACGCGCCTGAGTCTCCACGTGTATCTCCACACATGGCCAGACTCCTCCCACGACTTGCACATTTTCGCAGGCTTTCAACAGCCTCCGCCCACGAACTGTACAGTCACGGGGTGCCTCGTGACGCAGTGCAGCAAAAGTCCCCACCTGTAGTACTTCACACGGCTGGACTTCTCCCTTTTTCCGCTCTTTCTGCATGGGCCTCTCCTTCTTTCCAGAGTAATTTCCACGACTTCGAGCACAGGGACGCACTTTGGCCAATCACATGGCCGACCCGCTCGGACCTCCTCCGGGCAGCAAAGTCCAGACACAGCCGTTCCAAACCTTAGGGTCAACACACATTATATCCCGGACGAGCCCCCACGTGTAGCGGCCTCACCCCGCCGTCTGGTTGGCTAGGGGTATGTCACGTGACAGAGTGAGGTGTGCTACGGCCCATGTCCTCCCCATAGCTATGGGTGAGGTGAAGGCCAGTACCAATATCTTCTTCGGGCCTAATGTGTGCTGGATTACGGAACTCAGCCTTGCTATGTTGGAATTTCCCTTGCTCCCATTAACAGAGTCCATACACCAATCACAGTCCAACTGTTAGGTTTATTTCGTATCTCCACATACAGGCAATGAAATGGCAGGATACGGTGGGATGAGCAGGTCTAGGCACTGTACTGATCTAGGTCCCTACACCCCCTGTGCTATGACCAAGGGTTGCAGGAGTCTTAATTTGAATACCTCCGCTGCGTTGCAGCCCCTATCAGGGGAAGATGTCCTCCAAGAGAGTTACCGGAGGCCCATCCGTCACCGGGCTGACGCTGCACCGGAATCTTCGGACGGGTGACCTCCCCCAGCCTCCTCACCTCAGATGCGGGTCCCCTTGCAAGGGGCACCCTGGAATCACTTCACCCTTGCGGGACCCAGTCGGAGTCACTGGGCCCCAGGCCTTCTCAATAGTACCTCATCCCAGGCTGAAGGTGCCTGGGATGGAATCCCAGCTTCATTCCGGCCAGGCCTAGGGCACCTAGGCCGGAACCTTGAACCGCCCGCACCCAGGCCGAAGGTGCCTGGGTGCGTGAAGGGATGATCCCCGAAGACCTTGTGGCGAGGGCGTCTCCCCCTTTTATCTCCTCCCATCGATACCACAGCGGGTTCTCCGCCCCAGCCGTACCATCTCCAGGAAGGGACAAAGAAGGGTAGCACTGTGGTGGCGATTCTACCTGAAGCCTGTAGGTACTCCGCCACCCACAGGCAAAGGAGAATATCACATCCCCCAATCCTCCACGAATAACAAAAAGGGGTCTTAACCCTGACATAATTACACACCTGGGTCACACTACCCCCAGGTGTATCCCACTAAATCTGAAGACCCCGCTACACACGATTCTCCCATCATTGATTAGAAAATCGTTTGTTTTTCAAAAATTTCCAACATACCCGATTACTCAAATTCGATTGCCGCACGAAAATCCGCTGTTGCTGCAGCCTACTAATGGTGCGAAATTCGAACAAAAATTCTTAGATAAGATTTTCGAAAGAAAATTCTTTTCGAAATTCGACCCGTGTATGGCCAGCCTTAGACGCACCTTGGTTTTAGAGGAGGAAAACAAGAAAAAAACATATTCTGGATCAAATGGTGTACTAAAATATTTACCAGTGCCCATGAAATTCAGCCTGACCAGTGCCAAGTAACCTCCCTAGTGGTAATCCCGAGCTTAGCTCTGGGTAATTTTCAGTGCCAAATGTGGTTACCCAGAGCCACACCCAGATCCCCCACCCAATGTATTACTGTTCAGGGCTCTGTTCCCTGCGAGCGTCAAGACACATGGGGGCGGAGCCCGGCGGCAAATTCAAAAATGTACACATAATACACATTAATCTTACAGATTACATTACTGTATCAAATCATTTCACCTCCCTTTTATCCTTAGTGCTTTGTCTAGTGCCCTGCATGCAGCTTTATATTATATATACTGTTCTTTCTGCCTGGAAACTTGAAAATGTCCATAGCAACCAAAAACAGTCCCTTTACATCAAAAGAGGTTTTTGTGATAGTAAATTAGAATCACTTGCAGAATTGAGCGATAGTGATTCGTAGGGAAATTCGTCATCAGACACTGAAAGTAAGGACAGTGACAATTCTGCAACTGAGCAAATTTCAGTGTTTTTGATTTGAATACATTATTGAATAAAATGTATTATTATTTTTATAATTATTTATAGTTATTTATTATATTATAATTTATGATTTAGTGTTTCAAACTTTATCATACCCGAGATGTCTACTAAACTCTTGTTTCTACAGATTTAAGTGAGTTATTCCTAAGAATTATGGGCCTGCAATATAAAACGCCAAATTTCTATGCAAAACAATGTACTGCTTTGACATTCAAAAATCTGACATAATCATACCACCAGGGAGGTTAAATGCAGCCTTACCAGTGCCCATGAAATGCAGCCTTACCAGTGCCAATTAAATGCAGCCTTACCAGTGCCAATTAAATGCAGGCTGACCAGTGCCAATAAAATGCAGCCCTACCAGTGCCCATGAAATGCAGCCTTACCAGTGCCCATGAAATGCAGCCTTACCAGTGCCAATGAAATGCAGCCTTATCAGTGCCAAGGAAATGCAGCCTTACCAGTGCCAATGAAATGCAGCCTTACCAGTCCCGAGAAATGCAGCCTGACCTGTGCCAATGACTCATGGTCCCTGGCCCTGTTGTGGCTTGCTGGTCTGACTCCTCTCCTCTTTTCTTCCGCCCATTGTGCACAGGCACTGATTTCAGAGGGACTGGAAGGGATTTAGACTTGGGCTTGGAGTGAGGCGGAGACCAATGTGGGTACACTATAGTTTGTAGCAGCAGGTGAGCAGGCCCAGTGCGCAGAGCAACACGTAATGACGTCGTGTGGGCGTACCTCAGCACACTGGGCCTGCTCACCTGCTGCAAAGCTTCCTGGGCTTCTTTTACCCAGGTGGGGCCCCCTTCCCTTGCTATATGATCATCATGCGTGCTGCTGGAGCCCGGCTGGGCCTGAAAAAGATGGTCGCTGCCGCCACGGACCAGTTTGACCACAGTGTGTTCCAGCAGACGGCGCTGGCTACCTCCCGTCTACGGCCGTGCCCTCGGACCACAGCCGGCCCGGTATGTAACACCTGGTCAATATTTGCTCCATAAAACGCAAAGACATTTTCCCAATTTTTTGGGGGAAAAAAAGTCTTATGGGGCGAAAAATACGGTATCTTCTCAACATTTACAGCAATAACTTACTGTGTTTTTTAGGTCAGGAAACTGCATTGATGATACAAGAAAACTATGAGGGCTAATTTCCACAGCTGTGTATTTAACTACTTGATTTCCAAAAAAATGTACCCCCTTTGTGAGCAGGGCATTTTCTACTATTTTGCACAGCACTACTTTAACTGTCAATTGCGCGGTCATGCAAATACTGTACCTGCATGAAACTTATATCCCCCCCCCACTCACAAATAGAGCTTTCTTTCAATGGTATTTGATCACTATTGTTTTATATATATATATATATATATATATATATAAATGAAAAAAGACCAAATAAAAAAATAAATAAAAAAAAACCCAAAACAATGTTTTCTATTTTCTGTTATAAAACATCAAAACGATCAAATAAATCAATGTATTCATAAATTTAGGCCAAACTATTCTGCTACGTAAATGTGAATGTAAAAATTTTGCGCTACCCTAAAACAAAAACAAAAAACCCTACGAAAAGGGGGAGGGAGGTGAAGCAGCTGCACAAGAATGTGCCAAAATTCAAAAGGAGTGAGTGTGGGTGAATGTGTAGCGCTACGTGTGAAAAAAACACAAAATAATTGTAGCGGCCTCACCCCATCTCCTTTGTCTAGGGGTATGTCACACGACAGGGTGAGATGCGCTACGGCCCATGTCCTCCCCATAGCTGTGGGTGAGGTGAAGGCCAGTATCAGTATCTTCCTCGGGCCAATGTGTTTTAGTTATGAAACTCAGTCCTGCTATGGCACCTTCCTTTGCTCCCATTACCAGAGTCCACACACCGATCACAGTCCAACTCGTTTTATTGTAAGCTCCACAATAAACAGTGCTTCTGTAGCCAACTGGTTGGAACGTTATAACAGCCTGATACGGTGGGATGAGTAGGTCGAGGCACTATCCTGATTTCAATCTAAACCACTGTGGTTTCACCAGCGGTTATCGTAGCCTTGATTAGTGCAGAACATAGAACTTGTGAGTCTCTACCAGCAACTCAAGAGAACGTATTTAGGAGTACCTTTGCTGCGCTGTGGCCCCTATCAGGGGAAGATGTCCCTCTAAGGGAGTTACCGGAGGCCCATCCGTCACCGGGTTGATGCTGCTCCGGACGGGTGACCTCCCCGGCCTCCTCACCTCAGATGCGGGTCCCGTCCACCTCGGGGACCCTCGGATCACTTCGCCCTTGCGGGACCCAGTTGAAGTCACTGGGCCACAGGCCTACGATTTAGTACCTCACCCCAGGCTGAAGGTGCCTGGGATGGACTCCAACTCCATTCCGGTCAGGCCTAGGGCGCCTGGGCCGGAACTCCGAACCGCCCGCACCCAGGCCTAAGGTGCCTGGGTGCGTGAAGAGAAGATCCTCGAAAAAACCTTGTGGTGAGGGCGTCTCCCCCTTTTATCTCCTCCCATTGACACCACGGCAGGTTCCCCGCCCTCGCCGTACCATCTCCGGAAAGGGACAAAAAGGGTAGCACTGTGGCAGTGATTCTACCTTGAGCCTGCGGGTACCCCGCCACCCACAGGCCAAGGAGAATAATACACCACCCAATCCTCCACGAATACAAAGGGGTCCAAAACCTCTCACAATTACACACCTGGGTCACACTACCCCCCCAGGTGTACCCCAACTAAATTTAAAGACCCCGCTACATAATGTATACTCAACAGGGTGTAACTATAAATAATAATGTACATGAAAACAATCAGTCCATGCAAAAATTCAACGTGATAAATTGTCCATCGTGAGTAAATAACATAATGAAGATGTCATGAGAATAAATGAACCATCCCAACGAGAATCTTCAGATGAAAGATGTAATTATGAATGTGCTTACCGGAACCGTTGGACCCGACCGTCGTACGACAACAGGTCAATCGAGCTTAAGGTATCCAACCAGCTATTCAACGGGACTGTCGGCGAGGATCCAAGAAGAAGTGGAATGCACCTCCCTGGTGTCCAGAAGACGCATATGTTTGTATCTGTCTCTGTGCTGGGAGTGCGCTACACAGCATCCTCCCAGCACAGAGCCTGGGGTCTCAGGGGGAACCCGAGTCCTGTACTAATAATCGGGACCCAGAATTCTCGGTTTGGGGGTCACCTGATCACTGTGATAGCCTCTGATTGGCTATCATAGTAATCAGTAAAGATATATTGCATCTTTCCTGGAGAGGAAAGACACATTCTGGAGGAAAGAGAGAGGAAGAGGAGAGGAAAGATACTTTGTATCTCTCCTTGCAGAGAGAGAGAAATGTGTGTGAAAAAAAATTATAATATTATTAATAATAATAAAAAATAAAATAACACAATTAAGAAAAAACACCTAGATCAAGGTTTGATCTAGGTCAGTGCCAGGGTTAGTTTCAGGATCAAAGGTCATGGTCAGTATATTTTGGACAGGATTAAAAAAAAAAAAGTTTTTTAAATTAGTATCAGTGTCAGTGTCAGAATGTTTTAGGTAGGATTAAAAAAAAAAAATGCTCACTATTGTTTCTGGAGAATTACTGGAGAGGTATTAACATGACCCAAGCTGTTTCTATGAATGAAACTAAATGGATATTTGACCCTAATACTTTAAGTCCCACAGGTTTAAACATAGATATTGATTGAAATTGTTTTATTTCCGATATTTTACTATTTGTATAGTGATTTGTAAAGTCTGTTTTTTTTCTATTGATTCTAATTTAATTATCTGACAAATAGAAAGCAATATCTGAAATGCCCACTTGAGGTCTCTCTTGTACACTCTGGGATCCTAGAGGATGCAACGCTTTGAGTCGTAGTAATGCAGTATTTGCACAGTCGTATGTTTATTGATTGCATATTTGCACATTTTTTCTTGGTTACACACGCATTATTGAATACCGCTGAACTTTATTTTAATTCCATACCTTTACAATTTATCTAATTGTAGTGTTAGCTGCTTTGCTCACCCTTCCAGTAGCGCAGTATGTTTTTGGTATTTTTACATTTAATATATAGAATGGCCATTAGAGATCAGTGTTTAGCTAATGATACAGAATGTTTTATAAATTTTTTATGTTTTTAATTTGTTAGATGATAATAAACTAAAATAGAACTATCTTATGATAGATGAACCTGTTTACATTAAATATATAGGATTATGTTTGTACAAAAATTAAGAATTGCTGAGGATTCAATCGGCTTGGCCCATGCAGGTTGTGAATTGTATAAAAAGGGGCTAGACGGGAAACAGCCAAGGGTCTCCTTTATGGCTGCCAAACATAAAGTGTCATGGATTATGTCTCAGGAGAAGTTGACCAGCATTTTGCTAGACTCAAAAGTTCAGTTTGAATCTACTTGGGAACCCTGGGCCCAACATATGGGTATTGCTTTCATCCCCGGGGTACAGACATAACAAACATGCATCTCTACCCCACATTCAGCTAGCATCCAGTTGATTGTCTTATATTCCCTCTCCCCTGTCTTCTCTTCCCCCCTCCCCTTCTCATATACACTATGGCCCTCTACTACAATCAAAAAGACTGTGTAGGCTAAGTACCTCTAGGTCCTTAGGTCAAAGGGCCCTCCCCTCAGGCTAGGTACCTAATCCACTCTACCATACGCAAAACTCATTGCCTATCTATGGTAATGGTCACACTCCGGGTGCTCGGGGTGGTTCTTCGGGCACAGGATGCTCCATTTTGGGGTGTCGGGAGAGTCTCACCGGGCTCCTGGAACCAGTATTCTAGCAGGATGAGTGTTCTGCGGAGATTACAGTACCGCCTTAGAATTTTAAGCCTTAACATACCTTAACTGTTTTTCATATCTGTGAGACTGTAGGCTCTTTCAATGCGGCATAAGAATTTTGTATTTCATGTATTTCTGTTTTTAAACAAATAAAAATGTTTGAAAGTAAAAAGGGGCTAGACGTAACTGAGCACGTGACCCCTGATGACGTCAGACGTGGGCTGAAGAAACTGCGTGGGGTGGTGTTCTCGAGAGAACTTTTCAGTCTTTTTTTGTTTGTAAAAATAAAATGAAAAAACCCAGTGGGGGTCAAATAATAGCAAAAGAAAGCTCTGTTTGTGTGAACAAAATTATATGCATTTCGTTTGGGTACAGCGTTGCATGACCGCGTAAATTACCAGTTAAAGTAGGACAGTGCTTAATAGCAAAAGATGGCCTATTCATGAAGGGGGTAAAACCTTACAGAGGAAGTGGTTAAAGTTAAAGAGTGGACACACCAAATATTGATTAGATTTATTTTTTATTTTTTATAGTTTATAACTTTATGGTTATTAATTATTATATATACTATATATATACACACTGTAACTTACATGCAAATCATTTTATAGATGTCCCGTCCAAGTAAACAGCAAACTAAACAATACTTTAATTGTATCAAGGCAAATAAAAAAGGGCTCAGAAAAGTTAACCTGTTTAGCGGGGTATCGTTTTCTACCCACAGACTACAGTTCCCAGCACGCTTTGAGGCACCCAGGGTGCATTTCCCTGCGCAAGGACTGCTGGGGTGGACTTTAAAAGGGAGAGGAGGAGCCTCTCTCTCTCTCTTTGGACGCTGCCCTCCCTGCAAGAGGATCCCTGCACTTACCTGCTGTGCGTGCAAGGCCTGAAGCCTGGGCCTTGCATTTGTTCCAGAGAGCCTTCCGCTCCACCGAGGAGCCTGCGGAGCATCCGATCCACCTGAGGTGCCACCATCTTCTGGAGGACCGAAGACCCGGTGCATCGTGGGCACTGTGAAGCGACTCACAGTAGCGGATGTACCGGACAGGAGTCGGTCCGGTCGGGTGAGAGAGCGCCAGCTCAGAACCGCATCAGATTAACTTTGTTGCCTATTAACTTTGCCTAGGCCCATCAGTGATTACAGTTATATTCTGGGGAGACTGTCTGCTGAACTGAGTTTATTAGTCTCTCCAGCTTTACCAAGTTAGCGATCATCGCTACCCCCTTTGGATTACAGTTTTGTTCTTTATGTGCACCACTGAGTTTTGCTAGCGAAGATTCTTCAACAAACTATACCCCAAGTTATAGTCAGGCCTGACTGGGTAGTATAGGACATTGCTGGGCGCCATTTTTAGCTCACGAGGGAGGATAGCGACAGCTGGGTTATTATACTATCATTGCATTGCTGAATGTTATACCCTTTTTATGTGTACACCTATATTGCAGGGATCTGCATGAGATACTGTATACTAATTACCTTTTATACTTTTACCAATAGTAAAGAGTTATAGTTAAGTAATTTGGTTGTCAGTGTCAATTACTGTGCTGGGATACAAAGGGGTTGTACCATATAACAGTATAGATATAGCACAGTTATACCATCCTTCCCCTTTCCTAACTGTGCCACGAGAGGTTAGAGATGATAGTCAGGGGTTGACAGCGGTGCATTACAAGGCCCAAAAACAAACAATCAGCCCTCTTAAACTGAGGGTATCACTATACGTGGGGGCTTGGTTCCCGGGATCCTTGTATATTGCACGCTGCAATCAAGCCGGTCTGAAGTATCAGAATGGACCCGCAGGCAGTGACACAATGGTGTGCAGAGGAGGACGTGAATCCAGTCCGGGCGGTAGCTATTGAACTCCCGGGAGGGGTCCAGCCGAGAGAAGAAGTAAAGCAGCTAGTAATGTCAATATCGCCACAATGGAAAGCATGGGCGGTGGATGTAAAGTCAGATACCTCGGGGGCATATGCACTAGTAGAATGGACAAGAGGAGTCCCAGAAGAGTTCAGAGGGCAGAGTGTAAAAGACATAGATGACAGAACGTATCGCTTCGGGCATACGGGGGCTGTGAAGAAAGAGTCTCCACGAACCTCCCCACCGTTATCTCCGTTATTCTTCTCCAAAATGGGAGGCAGTAGCGAAACTAAAGCCCCAAAGTCACCCCTGACCGCCATAGGTCTGGAACTGCTGACTGCTTTGGGAGACTTTGTTGCCAAGTGCCAGAAAACCAGCACGGTACATGTGGAAGCCGGGTACCGGAAACTCCGGGTGTTTTCAGGAACACAACCTGTGCCACCCGGGGAGGAAGACTTCGACACCTGGATTGAGCAGGCAATGCAGGCAGTAGAAGGTTGGGAAGTTCCAGAAGCACAGAAGAAGCAGCACATCAATGAAAGCCTGAAGGGTCCTGCTGCAGAGGCTGTGAAAAATCTTAGGTGCAGCAATACTGTGTGTACAGCAATGGATTATCTATGTTGCAGGAGGAATTTGGCCAGCTGGAGAAGGTGTCGGAGCTGGTGTATCAATTTGAACATACCCTCCAGCAGCCGAGGGAGAAGTTGTCTGAGTATGTCCTGAGACTGAATAGAATGCTGTGCCAGATAGTACTGAGAAAGGGAATGCAGCCACAGGTCATAGACGCTGCCAGGATGAAGCAGATCCTGAGAGGAGCCTTGCGTTCGGATCCAGTTTGGCTTCACCTGAAGACCTCTGACGGAGTCATGGCTCTGAGTTACCCAGACCTTGTGTGGATCATAAGGGACGAAGAGGCCTTGTTGAAGGATCAAGAGGGGGTTGAGAAGAACACCCCACCTGTTTCGGTGGGAGTCAGAACGGCAGTAGTTACCGAACGTGACTCAGGAGTAGAAACCCTGAAGTCTCAAATGGCCCAGGTACTGGATTTATTGACCTCTTTATTAGCCAAGAAGAAAGAAGAGATCAAGAAGGAACCGGACCGGAATGTTCCCATTCCAACATCTCCAAAAATAAGGAAGGAAATTGTCTGCTTAAATTGTGGAGGAGTTGGCCACCCTGAGAGAATGTGTCCCAGTCCAAGGAAGAACCGAGGCATTCGGTACCAGCCGGCAGAAAACTTCAGAGGGCCCCGGTGAAGGAGTCAGCCGGGCGCCCGCTACTTACAGAAAGCTCCAAGAAGATCCAAAAACAAGCAGAGCAAAAAGCGAAGGGAAGCAATGCCCCTCCTAAAACCTCCCATACCGCCTGTCGGGAGTTGTAATTTGACAACCGGAAAGAGATCAATGCATACCAGGTCCAAAAAGGGTTGAGGTGGAGAGAAAAATGGAAGAAGAAGAAAATACCACTGGAAAAATCAAGGAGTCCAAAGGAGAAAATACCTCCTAAGAAGTTCCCGGACAAATTAGTTGGACCCTCCCCTCTAGTTTCCGTTCAAGTGGAGGAAGTCTACACAAAGGCACTCCTAGACACAGGAGCCCAAGTGACTCTCTTATACAGAGACTTTTATCAGAAGCATTTGAGTCACATGCCTTTGCAGAAGCTGGAGGACCTGAAGATAGGGGGGGATTGGCACTCGTAGCTTCCCCTACGAGGGTATGTTTCAATCAGGCTGGCCTTTGACCCCTCTGTGACCTGGAAGGCCGAAGTTTTTGACACCCTGGCGGTAGTTTGCCCTCGCCCACCAGGAGCCAACACGATGTCCATGTTGATAGGGACCAACACTGACTTGGTCCGGAGACTGCTGACCCCGTTAGTGCAAGAGCGGAGTTCTCCCAAACAGAAGATTCACCCCATGCTGCAACAGGTCTACCAGAAGTTGATCCTGGAGGAGTGGGTGGGAAGAGTCTGGAGACTGTCTAGAAGAGAGAAGATACTGCAGCCTGGTGAGGTGACCTGTCTTCAGGCTACGGTAAAACTCTCCTGGGAGCAGCCGGGCCCCTTTGTGGTCGTGGAGCCAGACCCCTTCAACACTCATCAAGGATTGGAAGTGATCCCTGAAGTGGTCCCGTTGAGGGCATTAAAGAAGGCGAAGGGCCAGATTCCAGTGAGTGTCAGAAATGTCACTAATTCTCCTGTGAAGATCCCAGCCCGGGTACTACTGGGCAAAGTGAATCCTGCTACCCCAGTGACCCTGTCTGAATTAAAGTCCAAAGAAGGAGAAGCCACCCTGGAGAAGCTCTGTCTTGAAGATACCGCCTTGCCACTGAAATTGAAGGAGAGAGCCAAGGCTCAGCTGACTAGGTGGAGAAGAATATTCTCAGACGATGAGTTTGACGTGGGGTGTGCGAAGAGTGCCACCCATAAAATCCGTCTTCAAGAAGACAAACCCTTTCGGGAAAGGGTCCGACGAGTTCCACTGGCTGACTTGGAAGATTTGCGTGAGCAGTTGACAGAGCTCAAGAGGACAGGGGTCATCCGAGAGTTCAGAAGTCCATATGCCTCCCCATCGTGGTGGTAAGGAAGAAAAACGGGTCGCTGAGACTCTGCATAGACTACAGGACTCTCAACAGGAGGACCATACCCGACCAGTACACTACCCCCAGGATAGAGGATGCTTTACAGAGTTTATCTGGGGCCAAGTGGTTCAGTGTCATGGACCTGAAGAGTGGGTGTAACGGGAGGGCCCGGGGAACCCAGAAGCTCTTAGAAAGTATGAGATACGCTTGCTTCAGCTTCCCCAATGCCTCTTATGTGTAAACCACCCTGTGTCTCTATTAGGGGCACAGGGTGAATGAGAATCCCACCATGATCTGTGATAGCCATATCCCATACTGTATATACAGGGCATATATGGGGTATATACTGTGTGTGGGCTGTTATGTAATACTTGCTGTGATGGGGTGTGATTACATTCTATTGTCTATTGTGGCGTGTTTGAGTTAAGCCTGTAATTATAGGGATTGCATTCTATTGTCTATTGTGAATAGTGATAATTAAGTCTGTAAGTATGGGTATTGGACTCTAGCAGACCGTCTGGCTGGGGGAACACAAAAGGTCATGCATAGGGATGAGCCGAACACCCCCGGGTTCGGTTCGCACCAGAACCCGCGAACGGACTGAAAGTTCGCACGAACGCTAGAACCCTATTAAATACAATGGATGCGAACGTTTGAAATCTAAAGTGCTAATTATAATGACTATTATGCATGTTATTGTCCTAAAAAGGGTTTGGGAACCCGGGTTCTTCACCAGGGGACATGTATCAATGCAAAAAGAAGTTTTAAAAACGGCCGTTTTTCGGGAGCAGTCATTTTAATGATGCATAAAGTGAAAAAAAAAAAGTCAAATATTCCTTTAAATATCGTACCTGGGGGGGTGTCTAAAGTATGCCTGTGAAGTGCCACGTGTTTCCCGTGTTTAGAACTGTCCCTGCACAAAATGACATTTCTAAAGGAAAAGAAAGCCATTTAAAACTGCTTGCGGCTTTAATGTAATGTCTGGTCCCGGTAATATGGATGAAAATCTTTGAGAAAAATGGCATAGCTACCCCATCACCCCCCCCCCCACCCCAGCCCATTACCAGCCCCTTTGGGTCTTGTATTGATATTAAGTTGAACCCTGCACACAAAATAAAAAAGGCCCTATATACTCTGAACAACCGTATACAGGCGGTGCATACAAGACAGGGACTGTAGGTTTGTTCTTATGTAGAATCTGTTTGTAATTTTGAACAGGTACATTGTTTAAGTGTAGCTCCAGCCAAAAAATCTATTTTTAAGCTTTTTGGAAAACATAGGGAAGGGTTATCACCCCTGTAACATTTGTTTTGCTGTCTGTGCCCCTGTTCAGAACATTTCACCTCACTTTCCGTCCCAATGACAAATGTTTTTGAAAAGTGGGGTTTTTATTGAAACAAGGATTGGTGATAAAGCATCAGTAGAGAGGAGACACCTTTTTCCCATATTAACTCTTACAGGAGAGAATTTCCCTTCCTAGGGGAAGATTTCCTCTCACTTCCTGTTGTCTCCTTCCGTTTTCAAGTAGGAGTCATTTGTAAGTTGGATGTTTGAAAGTAGGGGCCTGCCCTATATACTCTGCTGAAATTTGCCCCTTACATGTTGGTGTTGCCACAACACTGTAAGCCCTCACAGTTACTCTTGGTGGGCGCATGAATGGGCCCTGCTGTGAATTATTAGATCAAGAATTGTAATTGTAATTGCATGCCCCTGTTGAACAGGGGCTGAAAAATTGGGCCTTTGGTGGTGGTGGTGGTGGTGTTGTTGACACAACACTGTAAGCCCTCACAGTTACTCTTGGTGGGCGCATAAATGGGCCCTGCTGTGAATTATTAGATCAAGAATTGTAATTGCATGCCCCTGTTGAACAGGGGCTGAAAAATTGGGCCTTTGGTGGGGGTGGTGGTGGTGTTGACACAACACTGTAAGCCCTCACAGTTACTCTTGGTGGGCGCATGAATGGGCCCTGCTGTGAATTATTAGATCAAGAATTGTAATTGCATTCCCCTGTTGAACAGGGGCTGAAAAATTGGGGCTTTGGTGGTGGTGGTGTTGACACAACACTGTAAGCCCTCACAGTTACTCTTGGTGGGCGCATGAATGGGCCCTGCTGTGAATTATTAGATCAAGAATTGTAATTACATGCCCCTGTTAAACAGGGGCAGAAAAAGTGGGCCTTAGGCACTGGTGCCACAACACTGCAACCCCTCACAGATACTGTACTTGGAGCACAGCAATGAGCCCTGTTGCAAAGTATTGCATCAAAAATTGTAATTACACGTCCCTGGTGCTGGTCCCACGACACTGCAACCTCTCCCAGATACTCTAGTTGGAGTGCAGGAATGAGCCCTGCTGCAAAGCATTGCATAACATTTTTCAATTACATGCCCCTGTTAAACAGGGGCTGAAAATTGGGCCTTAGGCACTGGTGCTGGTGCCACGACACTGCAACCTCTCCCAGATACTCTAGTTGGAGTGCAGGAATGAGCCCTGCTGTAAAGCATTGCATAAAAAATTGTAATTACATGCCCCTGTTAAACAGGGGCTGAAAAATTGGGCCTTAGGCACTGGTGGCGGCACCCAGAAAAAAAATGTTCTTCCAAGCTATCATCATCAATCGGATCATTGAGGAGGAGGAGGATAGTCAGTCAATATAACAGGAAAGTCACTCAGCATCAGCATCAGTCTTGAAGGGATGTGACATTTGAAAATAAATTAGTCTGTTATATCAGCTTCAGGTGTTTGGTAGCTGATGGTGATCCAAGACTGGTTCATCTTTATGAAGGTCAGTCGATCAACCGAGTCGGTGGACAGGCGCACCCTGTGATCCGTGACAAATCCTCCAGCAGCACTGAATGTGCGTTCTGAAAGAACGCTGGATGCAGGACAGGCTAGTAGCTCAATTGCATACTGTGCAAGCTCTGGCCAGTGATCCATCCTCAAGACCAAGTAAGCCAGAGGATTTTCGGTGGGGAAGGTGTCCAAGTCTGACCTTGCCCCTAGGTATTCCTGCACCATGTATAGCAGACGCTGGCGATGGTTGCTGGAACTGATCATACCTTGGGGCTGCGGACTAAAGAATTGTCTGAACGCATCGGTCAGACGGCCACCTTCCCCACTGCTCCTTCTTTGACTGACCGAAGCCTCAGCAACTCGTTGTCCAGGACCAGGAGTTTGTAACCTCCCAGTCTCTGGGAACGCGTTGCACAGACCTTTCTGCAAGGCCTCCCGGAGTTGTCTCATCCTCTGCTCCCTCTGCGACGGTAAGATAAGGTCCGCAACCTTACCCTTGTACCGTGGATCAAGGAGAGTGGCCAGCCAGTAATGGTCCCTCTCCTTGATCCGAAGAATACGAGTATCCTTCCGCAGACTTTGCAGGATCAGGGAGGCCATGCAGCGTAGGTTAGCTGAGGCATTCGATCCGGAGTCCTCTGGGTCACTAAGGACAACATGATCCACAGCCACCTCCTCCCAGCCACGTACAAGTCCACGGGTTTCTTGGGACTGTAAATCATCCGTAACAGACTGCTGCTGATGATGCTGAGTGCCAGGCTCCACCTCCATGCTGACACAATCCTCCTCCTCTTCCTGTGCGATGGGTGGGACAGAAGGAACACTGTCTGGGTAAAGGTGGCCTTGAGAGGTAAGGAAGTCCTCCTCTTCCTGCCTCTGTTCTGCCTCAAGTGCCCTGTCCATTATTCCACACAGCGTAAGTTCCAACAGGTGGACAAGAGGTACAGTGTCACTGATGCATGCACTGTCACTGCTCACCATCCTCTTGGCCTCCTCAAATGGTGCCAGGACAGTGCATGCATCCCTGATCATGCCCCACTGGCGTGGTGAAAAAAACCCAAGCTCCCCTGACCCTGTCCTGGTGCTGTAGTCGCACAGGTACTCATTGATGGCCCTCTGCTGCGTGTGCAGCCGCTGCAGCATGGCCAACGTTAAGTTCCACCTGGTGGGCATGTCACATATAAGGCGGTTCTTGGGCAGGTTCAACTCCTTTTGCAGCTCAGCCAGGCGAGCACTGGCATTATAAGATCTGCGGAAATGCACACAGACTTTCCTGGCCTGCCTCAGGACATCCTGTAAGCCCGGGTACCTGCCCAAGAACCGCTGCACCACCAGGTTAAGGACGTGAGCCACACAGGGCACATGGGTCAGTTGTCCCTGTCGGAGGGCGGAGAGGAGGTTGGTTCCATTGTCGCAAACCACCATTCCTAGCTTAAGCTGGCGTGGCGTCAACCACCTCTCGGCCTGCCCCTGCAGAGCAGACAGAACCTCTGCCCCAGTGTGGCTCCTGTCCCCCAAACACACCAGCGCAAGCACGGCATGGCATCTTTTTGCCTGCGTACTTGCGTAGCCCCTTGAACGCCTACGGAGCACCGCTGGTTCCGAGGACAAAGCACTGGAAGAGGCCATGGAGGAAGAAGAAGAGGAGGGGGTGGAGGAGAGAGGTGTGTCACAACCAGTAGTAGCATTTTGGAGGCGTGGCGGCGGAACAACCTCCAACACTACTGCACCTTGTCCTGCATCCTTCCCAGCTGCCAAAAGAGTGACCCAATGGGCCGTGAAAGAAAGGTAACGTCCCTGTCCATGCCTGCTGGACCATGAGTCAGCGGTAATATGCACCTTACCGCTGACCGCCCTGTCCAGCGAGGCCAAGACATTCCACATGCCGGTAGAGAGCCGGAATCGCCTTCCGTGAGAAAATGTGGCGTTTGGGAACCTGCCACTGAGGAACCGCACATTGCACAAACTCACGGAAGGGGGCCGAGTCTACCAACTGAAAAGGTAGCAGTTGAAGCGCTAGCAATTTAGCCAAGCTAGCATTCAACCGCTGGGCATGTGGATGGCTGGGAGTGAACTTCTTTCGACGGTCCAGCAGCTGGGGCAGGGAAATTTGCCTGCTAGAATCGGACGTCGGTGTACTGCTAGCAGAGTTCCAGCAAATACTTGGCTGTGACACACCTAATTCTACACCTTCATTCCTCTCAGTGCAGGTTTCAGAGAGGACTGAAGGTATAGTGGGGTTGGAGATCCCAGCTGATGCGGTGCAAGGAGAGGGCCGCTTTGTTCTTTGGTGTGGGTCTTTAAGGTAGGCTTGCCAACGAGCTGCATGGCAGGTCAACATATGTCTGGTCAAGCATGTGGTGCCCAAGTGGCTGATGTTTTGGCCACGCGATATACGCTTGAGACATATGTTGCAAACAGCAGCTGTGCGATCTGGTGCACTCGACTCAAAAAAGGCCCACACCAAAGAATTTTTTGAATAACGGGCAGAGGCAGCGCCCTGCACAGGCGGAGCTCTGCGGTGTGATTCAGTCGGTGTGCTGCCCTTACGCTGGCCCCCCGAGGGCATCCTGCCTCGTTGGAGATGTGCCTCCTCCTCATCCTCCTCCTCCTCCTCTCTCCTATTAGGCACCCACGTGGAGTCAGTGACCTCATCATCCCCTCCCTCCTCATCCCTGGAGCCAATCTGGCAGTATGCTGCAGCTGCTGGAACATGACTGCCAGATTGGTGTCCTTCTTGAGCATCCCCTCTCTCTGCTCTCACGCTACTGCCTTCCTCTAGCTGGGTATCATCATCAGACCCTTCGAAACGCTGGGCATCCTCCTGGAGCATGTACACAACACTGTGCTCAAACAATTCGGGGGACTCCTCAGGAGGACATGGTGGGTCTAGGGAAGGAGTGACTGATGATGACATTGATACCAGGGAAGAGGACGCTTTGGCAGCTGCTTTGCTAGTACCCTGAGCCTGGGCGAGAGAGGATGAGGAGGATGAGGAGGGCTTGGTCATCCACTCTACCAAGTCTTCGGCATGATGCGGCTCAACACGTCCAGCTGCCGAAAAGAAGGACAAGCGTGTCCCATGGCCACGTGCTGATGACGATGTACCGCGTCCACGACCAGCACTGTTGTCTCTAGACACAGAGCCTGCTTGACCTCTTTTATTGGCTCCTGACTGTCTGCCTCTCCTTGTTTGCCTTTCAGACATTCTAATGGACTGCAGGGAGATGGGAAAACCAGCAATAAGGGGTAGCTTCAGGTGTATATATTGCAGGAATCACACTATGCCTGCTGTAAGTGCTGCAAATGCCTGTTAGTGTAACACACCAGGAAAACACAGCAATACGGGCTAGCTTCAGGTGTATAATGTGCAGGAGGCACACTCCGCCCGCTGTAAGTGCTGCAAATGCCTGTTAGTGTAACACACTAGGAAAACACAGCAATAAGGCCTAGCTTCAGGAGTATATTTTGCAGGAATCACACTACGCCTGCTGTAAGTGCTGCAAATGCCTGTTAGTGTAACACACTAGGAAAACCCAGCAATAAGGCCTAGCTTCAGGAGTATATTTTGCAGGAATCACACTACGCCTGCTGTAAGTGCTGCAAATGCCTGTTAGTGTAACACACTAGGAAAACACAGCAATAAGGCCTAGCTTCAGGAGTATATATTGCAGGAATCACACTACGCCTGCTGTAAGTGCTGCAAATGCCTGTTAGTGTAACACACTAGGAAAACACAGCAATAAGGCCTAGCTTCAGGAGTATATTTTGCAGGAATCACACTACGCCTGCTGTAAGTGCTGCAAATGCCTGTTAGTGTAACACACTAGGAAAACACAGCAATAAGGCCTAGCTTCAGGAGTATATTTTGCAGGAATCACACTACGCCTGCTGTAAGTGCTGCAAATGCCTGTTAGTGTAACACACTAGGAAAACACAGCAATAAGGCCTAGCTTCAGGAGTATATTTTGCAGGAATCACACTACGCCTGCTGTAAGTGCTGCAAATGCCTGTTAGTGTAACACACTAGGAAAACACAGTAATAAGGCCTAGCTTCAGGAGTATATTTTGCAGGAATCACACTACGCCTGCTGTAAGTGCTGCAAATGCCTGTTAGTGTAACACACTAGGAAAACACAACAATAAGGCCTAGCTTTAGGAGTATATTTTGCAGGAATCACACTACGCCTGCTGTAAGTGCTGCAAATGCCTGTTAGTGTAACACACTAGGAAAACACAGCAATAAGGCCTAGCTTCAGGAGTATATTTTGCAGGAATCACACTACGCCTGCTGTAAGTGCTGCAAATGCCTGTTAGTGTAACACACCAGGAAAACACAGCAATACCGGCTAGCTTCAGGTGTATAATGTGCAGGAGGCACACTCCACCCGCTGTAAGTGCTGCAAATGCCTGTTAGTGTAACACACCAGGAAAACACAGCAATACGGGCTAGCTTCAGGTGTATATTTTGCAGGAATCACACTACGCCTGCTGTAAGTGCTGCAAATGCCTGTTAGTGTAACACACCAGGAAAACACAGCAATACGGGCTAGCTTCAGGTGTATATTTTGCAGGAATCACACTACGCCTGCTGTAAGTGCTGCAAATGCCTGTTAGTGTAACACACCAGGAAAACACAGCAATACGGGCTAGCTTCAGGTGTATATTTTGCAGGAATCACACTATGCCTGCTGTAAGTGCTGCAAATGCCTGTTAGTGTAACACACCAGGAAAACACAGCAATACGGGCTAGCTTCAGGTGTATAATGTGCAGGAGGCACACTCCGCCCGCTGTAAGTGCTGCAAATGCCTGTTAGTGTAACACACCAGGAAAACACAGCAATACGGGCTAGCTTCAGGTGTATATTTTGCAGGAATCACACTACGCCTGCTGTAAGTGCTGCAAATGCCTGTTAGTGTAACACACCAGGAAAACACAGCAATACGGGCTAGCTTCAGGTGTATATTTTGCAGGAATCACACTATGCCTGCTGTAAGTGCTGCAAATGCCTGTTAGTGTAACACACCAGGAAAACACAGCAATACGGGCTAGCTTCAGGTGTATAATGTGCAGGAGGCACACTCCGCCCGCTGTAAGTGCTGCAAATGCCTGTTAGTGTAACACACCAGGAAAACACAGCAATAAGGGCTAGCTTCAGGTGTATACTGTGCAGGAAGCTTAGCAACAATGACACTGACACTGTCCCCTGCCTATCCTTTTCTCTCCCTGCACACAAGGTTTAGCAAAGAATATGACACTGACACTCTCCCTGCCTATCCTTCTCTCTCCCTGCACACAAGGTTTAGCAAAGAATATGACACTGACACTCTCCCTGCCTATCCTTATCTCTCCCTGCACACAAGGTTTAGCAAAGAATATGACACTGACACTGTCCCCTGCCTATCCTTCTCTCTCCCTGCACACAAGGTTTAGCAAAGAATATGACATGGACACTCTCCCTGCCTATCCTTCTCTCTCCCTACACACAAGGTTTAGCAAAGAATAGCAATGACACTGTCCCTGCCTATCCTTCTCTTTCCCTGCGCCGGAACACACTACACAAGGCCGCCGCGCTGGCGGCCTTTTATAGTGTGGGGCGTGTGCTAAACACCCTGAGCTATAATTGGCCACAGGCAACCTGCCTATGGCCAATTATGGCTCTCCTAGCTACCGGCGCTGTGATTGGCCAAGCATGCGGGGTCACAGTGCATGCTTGGCCAATCACAGCGCCGGGATTGCACTGCGATGACGCAGTGTATTGTGGGCCGTTCGCGTCACTCGAATTTGCCGCGAACGGCCCAAATCGTTCGATCTTCGTCGAACGATCGAACAGCCGATGTTCGAGTCGAACGTATGTTCGACTTGAACACCGAGCTCATCCCTAGTCATGCATAATCATTTAAACTGAAATGTGGATTGGGAGACAAAATCTAGGCCAAAAAGGTCACATGTCTGAATCATCAAGCTGTAGTTAAGTAGGTCATGTAAATTAGCTCTGGTAAAAGATGCATAAAAGTTGCAATGTTTTGCAATAAAGTCAGTCTATTCTGGAAAGATACAGAGCGTTATCTCGTTCTTTGGAAGGATTAATCCTATGGGAAGTGGTCGCCTGACTGTGGAGGATCGGTAGCGAATGTGTGTCCAGGAGAGGGAATATCGTAAACGGCGTTATCCCCTTTCATATTAGGGGTGCCGTTACAGTGGGTATTATCAAATCCCAATGCACCCTGAAGATAAGGAGAAGATGGCCTTCATCACCCCAGTGGGATTCTATGAATTCAATAGGATGCCCCAAGGCCTGTCGGGAGCCCCCGCTTCTTTCCAGAGGTTGATGGAGAAGACCGTTGGGGACATGAATCTGATCGAAGTCCTGGTGTACCTAGACGACATCATTGTCTTCAGGAAGACTCTGGAGGAGCATGAAGAAAGATTGGAGAAAGTCCTGAAGAGACTCAGTGAAGAGGGACTAAAACTCTCCAGAGAAAAATGCCAGTTTTACCAGTCCTCGGTCCACTATCTGGGACACATAGTATCTGCAGAAGGAGTGTCTACAGACCCTGATAAACTGGATGCAGTCACTTCCTGGCCCAGACCAACTACAGTGACCGAGCTCAGATCCTTCCTAGGCTTCTGCTCTTACTACCGTAGATTTGTGGAAGGGTTTGCAAAAATTGCCAAACCCCTGAATGAGCTACTGAAGATGGAAGGGGAGGAAGATGATACTGGCCCCCAGGAAGCCTGGAGAGTCTGTGGAAGACCAGTGGACAGGGGAGTGCAAAGAAGCTTTCCAGATGTTAAAGAAGAGTCTTACCACTGCACCAGTCCTGGCCTATGCTGATCCCAAAAAGCCATATGAACTGCATGTAGATGCCAGCCATGATGGTCTAGGAGGGGTGCTATACCAAGAATATGAAGGACAGTTGCGCCCAGTTGCCTACGTTAGTAGAAGTCTGGCACCTGAAGAAAAGAACTACCCCACCCACAAGTTGGAGTTCCTGGCCCTAAAATGGGCAGTCGTGGATAAACTCAGAGATTACCTGTATGGAGCTGACTTCACAGTAAAGACTGACAATAATCCACTCACCTATGTCTTCACCACGGCCAAGCTGGATGCCACTGGTTGCCGTTGGTTAGCAGCCCTAGCCGGATTCAACTTCAGCCTGAAGTATAGGCCCGGAGCTGGAAACCGTGATGCAGATGCATTGTCCAGAAGAGCCCACGCACCCACCCACCATCCAGAAGATTGGATCCAAGTAACCCCCAGATGGGGTACGGGCCTTGTGTCAAGGAGTACAACTTCAAGCTAGTGGTGGGTCAAGGTCTGAAGAGATTGGTGTTTCAGTGGTGGGGGTGCCTAAGTGTTACTGCAATGTGACCCAAGTTGGAGAGGATGACCTGCCAAAACTGTCCAAAAAGGACCTAAGGAGAGACCAGTTGGAAGATCCCTGGGGAAGATTAGCATTGGAGGCATTGGAAGACCAGGATCCAGGCAGACTTCTGAAGGACCCCTCAAAGGTGGCCTGATTGGTCCACAAAGAATGGGACAAGTTACAGGTGCATCAAGGGGTGGTCTACTGAAGGGGCCCCTCTGATGACCTAGAAGAGAAGTGGCAGCTGTTTCTGCCGGAGAAATACAGAATAACTGTTTTGGCTGCTTTACATGATAATCATGGCCACTTGGGGGCTGAACGAACATTCCAGCTTGTAAGGGATCGGTTCTATTGGCCTTGTATGTGGGCTGAAGTGGAGGAGTACTGTCACTCCTGTGCTCGCTGTATCCAAAGGAAGACATTGCCACGTCAAGCTGCCCCAATGGGCCATCTGCAGAGTCAAGGACCATTGGACTTCATGTGCATTGACTTTCTCTGTTTAGAACCTGACTTAAGTGGACAAGGAAATGTTCTGGTGATAACCGACTATTTCACCCAAAGACCAGAAGGCATCCACTGTAGCTAAAATCTTAGTGGAGAAATACTTTGTGCATTATGGGCTGCCACAGCGCCTGCACTCAGATCAAGGGAGAGACTTTGAGAGTCGATTAATTAAGAAATTGCTGGACTCTTTGGGTATCAAGAAAACCCGTACTACCCCTTATCACCCCCAGGGTGATACTCAGCTGGAGAGATTCAACAGGACTCTGTTAAATATGTTGGGAACTCTGAGTAGCGAACAGAAGCAGCATTGGAGCAAGCACATAGCAGCAATAGTGCATGCTTACAATAGTACCACTAGCGATGCCACAGGGTACTCTCTATACCGCTTGATGTTTGGCAGGGAAGCAAGATTGCCTGTGGATCTGGCATTCGGCATATCAACGGATCACACTTCAGCCACCTCACATAAGTGATATGTGCATAGACTGAGGAAGAGTTTGAAGCTAGCTTTTGAACAGGCCCAAGTGGCATCAGAGCAGAGAGGAGCCCGGAACAAGAGGAACTTTGACCTCAAAGTTCGAATCCAGGACTTGCAGCCAGGAGACAGAGTGCTGTTGCGAAACCTAGGAGTTCCAGGGAAGCATAAACTAGCAGACAGATGGAGACCTGAACCATATGTGATCTGTAAGAAGTTACCAGACCTGCCGGTATATCAGCTAAAGCCAGAAGGGAAGATAGGGCCGCTGAAGACATGGCACAGAAACCATTTACTTCCACTTTCAGAAGCGGTTCGGATACCTCCTGTAGAGGATTCCCCTGAACCATCCTCAAGCTTGGAGACACCTAGGCCCAACACTCGGTCTCAGGTATCTCAGTCTGGAGAAATGGATGTCTCTAAACAGAGCGAAGAAGAAGAGCTCGGATGGTTGTGGCCCTCTCAGCCCCCTGAGCCTATGTCTATAGATCTTCCACCCTCTGAAGGTACTGAGGATAGTACATTGAATGTGGAAGCCACTGAGTTTGTTCCGTCTAGCCCTCTGTCTGGAGAGTGGGAAGATGCCACATGGTCACCTTCTGCTGATCATCAGGATTACTCTCAACACCTTCCTGCACCTGATCTGGATGTACCGGAAGTATTGGAACCCAGTGTACCTACTCTAGAAGAAGAGCCTGTGGCGGATGAGACAGTCACTCCAAGAGAACAGAGAGCCAAGAGAACTATTCGACCTCCTCGGAAGTTAACCTATACCCACATGGGGGAAAGTTCTGAGGATACAGTAGCCACTGCTCGAAGGACATTACCAACACCTGGTCCCTCCACCGTGCATTTGGTGGAAGGCAACCCCAGCTCACTTTCTGGCACAGTTAGGCAGGTCAACCCCATTGATGTGACCTGTGGGCAGAACAAGCTCCCTTCCCCGTTTTGGTGGGAGTTTCCTCTGCCAACTTCTCTAGCAGCCTTTAATTAGTTTGTATTTTCCTACTGTTGACACTGTCTTTGGGGACCAAAGATTTCAAGTGGGGGGAGTGTGTAGCGGGGTATTGTTTTCTACCCACAGACTACAGTTCCCAGCACGCTTTGAGGCACCCAGGGTGCATTTCCCTGCGCAAGGACTGCTGGGGTGGACTTTAAAAGGGAGAGGAGGAGCCCCTCTCTCTCTGTCTTTGGACGCCGCCCTCCCTGCAAGAGGATCCCTGCACTTACCTGCTGTGTGTGCAAGGCCTGAAGACTGGGCCTTGCATTTGTTCCAGAGAGCCTTCCGCTCCACCGAGGAGCCTGCGGAGCATCCGATCCACCTGAGGTTCCACCATCTTCTGGAGGACCGAAGACCCGGTGCATTGTGTGCACTGTGAAGCGACTCACAGTAGCGGAGGTACCGGACAGGAGTCAGTCCGGTCGGGTGAGAGAGCGCCAGCTCAGAACCGCATCAGATTAACTTTGTTGCCTATTAACTTTGCCTAGGCCCATCAGTGATTACAGTTATATTCTGGGGAGACTGTCTGCTGAGCTGAGTTTATTAGTCTCTCCAGCTTTACCAAATTAGCGATCATCGCTACCCCCTTTGGATTACAGTTTTGTTCTTTATGTGCACCACCGAGTTTTGCTAGCGAAGATTCTTCAACAAACTATACCCCAAGTTATAGTCAGGCCTGACTGGGTAGTATAGGACATTGCTGGGCGCCATTTTTAGCTCACGAGGGAGGATAGCGGCAGCAGGGTTATTATACTATCATTGCATTGCTGAATGTTATACCCTTTTTATGTGTACACCTATATTGCAGGGATCTGCATGAGATACTGTATACTAATTACCTTTTATACTTTTACCAATAGTAAAGAGTTATAGTTAAGTAATTTGGTTGTCAGTGTCAATTACTGTGCTGGGATACAAAGGGGTTGTACCATATAACAGTATAGATATAGCAGAGTTATACCATCCTTCCCCTTTCCTAACTGTGCCACGAGAGGTTAGAGCCGATTGCCAGGGGTTGACAGTGGTGCATTACAAGGCCCAAAACAAACAAGCAGCCCTCTTAAACTGAGGGTATCGCTAAACCTATATTACAGCTTATTTTATTCCCAGTTTGTTTTCATGTATATAGTCCAGTATGCATGTGTAAGCAAATTATTTTGTTCTGATTCCCAGCAAACCTGTTTTTGTGTTGAGGTCAGGTCTAAACAAAAGAATGTAACATTTTGGAAAAAATATACAACCAAGAAGTCCAATACTTGATGCCATTATAGCAAAAATCTCCACAGACACCATGTCTTTCCCTTTAGAGCTCAGATAGGCGGGGATCATGGCAATCCAGACACTGCAGAACACCAGCATGCTGAAGGTGATGTACTTGGCCTCATTAAAACTGTCCGGTAATGTCCTGGCTAAAAAAGCTACAATGAAACTCACAGCTGCCAGAAGTCCCATATATCCCAGGACAGAGTAGAAGCCAATAACTGAACCCTCATTACACTGAATGATGATCGTTCCCTGATAAGAGTGAGTGTCCTTATCATGATAGGGAGGAGAAATAGACAACCAAGTGACACTAATTAGTAATTGAACTATTGAACAAATGGATGTTATAGAACTGGGAAGCTTGGTTCCCATCCATTTCCTCCAGGGACTCCCAGGTTTGGTGGCTTTAAAAGCAACACACACCATGATACTTTTGGCAAGTAGAGAAGAGACAGCAACTGAGAAGATGACACCAAAAGAGGTTACACGCAGCATGCAGGTTACATCTACTGGACGTCCGAGGAACAAAAAGACACAGGGGAAGCTCAGCATGATGGAGACCAGGAGAAGATAGCTCAGGTTCCGGTTATTAGCTTTAACAATGGGGGTGTCCCGATAAAGTAGAAAAATACCCAAAATTAAGCCAGTAATAAGGCAACAAAGGATGGAGACAACTGAAAATACTACAGCAATTTTATCATCAGTGTAGGAGAGAAATTTCACCACTTTTGGAACACACCGATCCTTCTTTTTATTGGGCCATTCATCATCAGGACATTTCATGCAGTTTTCACTGTCTGTAGGTTAAGAGATAAGAAACACAGATTAGTTAATGCAGCCTTCCATACAGTGGCGTCACCAGGGTTGCTGTCACCTGGTGCGGTTAAACATGGTGTCACCTCCCCAGGCACCGAGCAAGCTAGTGCATCGGCGTGGCTCTCCCCCCTTAGCCTGCCATAGTGGATGGATCCAGGATGGGATCAGGGGAATGGATGGAGCCAGGATGGGATCGGGGGGGAAGGATGAAGCTGGGGTGGGACCGGGGGAATGGATGGAGCCAGGATGGGATTGGGGGGAATGGATGGAGCTGGGAGGGGATGGGGAGGAATTGATGGAGCCGGGAGGGGATCAGGGGGATGGATAGAGCTGGCATGGGATGGGGGGGTGGAGCCGGAATGGGATTGGGGGGAAGGAAAGCCGAGATAGCATTGGGGGGATGGATGGAGCCGGGATGGGATTGGGGGGATGGATGGAGCCAGTATGAGATCTTAGATTGGGGGATTAGAGAATATGTGCTAGGGGGTGCTTTGGCAGGGGAAAGGAATTGTGCTGGGGGGGGTCAAACTTCAAATCTGCCCCCCTCATTCTAGCACAAGTCCTCTCTAACCCAAAACAAAGCACCCCCTAGCACATATCCTCAAACCCCATCCCCCCTTCTTTTGATCACTCCTGGCAGCATAAATGTTACCTGCCAATGCCCCCCCCCCCATCACCATGTCCCCCTCCTCTGCAAGGTTCCTGTTACTACAGACCTCAGCCCCGTGCAGATGCTGTAGTGTGGTGTCCCTCTTCCTCGGCTCTTCCTCCTGGCCTGTGTACCTAAAACGTCAGAGCCGAGGAGGAGGAGGCTACTATAGTCCAGTCTGCAATGAGTGCAGCCGGTGGGGAGAGAGTTGCGATTGCGGCGCATGGGGGTGTGTGGGACAGTCAGACTCTGGGCACCCTGTCTGTCTCTGCCTCACTCCCATGGAGATTGCGGAAGTGAAAGAGGAGGGAGCCGCAGCGCGGCGCCGGCGCCAGTCTGCGCCTGGTGTCACCCTCCCGCAGGTGTCACCAGGGTACGGCTGCACCCCCATAGCGACGCCACTGCTTCCTTAATCTTTTCACCCTAGAGAAAGCCTTAAAATAATTTGGAGGTCTTAGGGTAACCCTTATAAAAATTCTTGAAAAATCTAGAGCTCACAGTAAAATAGCATGATCAGTAAGCTGTTGAACATTTTAAATATACGAATATGGCATACCTGGAAAATGTTACACCCATATCCAATTATTTTATAACACTGCCTTGCTCTATAAGACAACAAACATTATGAAAAAAAATAATGACCATAAATTAAAGAGAGAATTGTAGTATCTCTGTATACTGGATGACAATGGAAAATTGTAACCTTATATGCCCATTTACACTGGTGGCCATGTACATGAGCAGGGCTGCTGTTAGAAATCATGGGGCCCCATACAGCCTACCTGACAGGGCCCTCCCCCCACCGTGAAAATATCAAAACTAATAACTAATACATAAAAATCATTATTAGTGGACACAAACATTCCATCACACATAAAAAACATAAATTCTGTCTGGAAGTCAAAATTCTCCCCAAACAGTAATGCACATATTCCCCCAACTCCCAGTTCAACCCCCCCCCCCCCCCCGGCACAAATCTTTGATCCCCCCAATCCTGCCCCCCAGCTCATTGC
Source organism: Rana muscosa (assembly GCA_029206835.1). Lineage (NCBI taxonomy): Eukaryota > Metazoa > Chordata > Amphibia > Anura > Ranidae > Rana > Rana muscosa. The sequence goes on along the minus strand of CM055116.1, from coordinate 1,259,460,792 downwards.
AGTGCGTTATTGCACATTTATATTTCAGTGCGTTATTGCAGGTTTACCACAGTATATTGCAGTGTGTTACCGCATGTTTAACGTGGTATATTTCAGTGCGTTATTGCAGCTTTACCGCAGTATAATGCAGTGTGTTAATGCACGTTTAACGCAGTATATTTCAGTGTGGTGAGGCACGTTTACCACTGTATATTTCAGTGCGTTATTGCAGGTTTACCATTCTCTATTGCAGTGTTTTAGTGCACGTTCAAAGAAGTATATTTCAGTGCATTATTGCAGGTTTACCACAGCATATTTCATTGCGTTACTGCACGTTTAACATGGTATATTTCAGTGTGTTATTGCAGGTTTACCACAGTACAGTACCTTGCAAAAGAAATCACCCCCTTTGGAATTTTTTGTGTTTTGTTGCCTCACAACCTGGAAATAACATGGATTGTTTGAGGATTTGCATCATTTAATTTACAGAACATGCCCACAACTATGAAGATATTTTTTTTTTGTATTGTGAAGCAAACAACAAATAGGACAAAATAACAGAAAAAGTAAATGTGCATAACTATTCACCCCCCTAAAGTCAATACTTTGTAGAGCCATCTTTTGCGGCTATCACAGCTCCAAGTCACTTTGGATAAGTCTCTATGAGCTTGCCACATCTTAGCACTGGGATTTTTGCCCATCCCTTCTTGCAAAACTGCTCCAGCTCCTTCAAGTTGGATGGTTTGTGCTTGTGAACAGCAATCTTTAAGTCTGACCACAGATTTTCTATTGGATTGAGGTCTGGGCTTTGACTAGGCAATTCCAACACATTTACATGTTTCCCCTTAAACCACTCAAGTGTTGGTTTAGCAGTGTGTTTGGGGTCATTGTCCTGCTGGAAGGTGAACCTCCTAGCCACACAGGTTTTGCTCAAGAATATCACTGTATTTAGCAGCATCCATCTTTCCCTCAACTCTGACCAGTTTCCCAGTCCCGACTGCTGAAAAACATTCCCACAGCATGATGCTACCATGTTTCACTGTGGGGGATAATGTTCTTTGGTTGATGTGATGTGTTGGGTTTGCGCCAGACATAGCGTTTTCTTTGATGGCCAAAAAGTAAAATTTTAGTCTTATCAGACCAGAGCACCTTCCTCCATACATTTTGGGAGTCTCCCACATGCCTTTTCGCAAACTAAAAACGTACCATTTTGTTTTTTGCTGAAAGTAATGGCTTTCTTCTGGCCACTCTGCCATAAAGCCCAACTCTATGGAGCGTACGGCTTATAGTTGTCCTATGTACAGATACTCCAGTCTCTGCAGTGGAACTCTGCAGCTCCTCCAGGGTCATCTTAGGCCTCTGTGCTGCCTCTCTGATTAATGCCCTCCTTGCCCGGTCTGTGAGTTTTGGTGTGCGGCCGTCTCTTGGCAGATTTGCTGTTGTGCCATGTTCTTTCCATTTATGATAGATTTTATGGTGCTCCTAGGGATCATCAAAGAGTGGATATTTTTTTATAACCTAACCCTGACTTGTACTTCTCAACAACATTGTCCCTTACTTGTTTGGAGAGTTCCCTGGTCTTCATGGCAGTGTTTGGTTAGTGGTGCCTCTTGCTTAGGTGTTGCAGCCTCTGGGGCCTTTCAAAAAGGTGTGTATATGTAATGACAGATCATGTGACACTTAGATTGCACACAGGTGGACATACTTTTACTAATTATGTGACTTCTGAAGGTAATTGGTTGCACCAGAGCTTTTTATGGGCTTCATAACAAAGGGGGTGAATACATACGCACATGCCAATTATCAGTTTTTTATTTCTGAAAAATAGTTTTATGTATCTATTTTTCTAATTTTACTTCACCAACTTAGACTATTGTGTTCTGAATCATCACATATAATTCATATTAAAAAAACATTGAACTAAAGGCTGTAATGTAACAAAATAGGTAAAAAGCCAAGGGGGGTAAATACTTTTGCAAGGCACTGTATATTTCAGTGTGTTAGTGCACATATAATGCAGTATATTTCAGTGTGTTATTGCAGGTTTGCCGCAGTATATTGCAGTTCATTAGTGCACATATAACGCAGTATAGTTCAGTGCATTATTGCAGGTTTACTGCAGTATTTTGCAGTGCGTTAGTGCACGTTTAACGCAGTATAGTTCAGTGCATTATTGCAGGTTTACCACAGTATATTGCAGTGTGGTACTGCATGTTTACCACAGTATATTTTATTGCATTACTGCAAGTTTACCACAGTATTTTGCAGTGCGTTAGTGCGCGTTTAACGCAGTATATTTCAGTGTAGTGAGTACTCAAGGTAAAGTGCACTAAACACCACTTTTCTTTGATTAAAGTGCATCCACATACACATTTTCCCAGCTTTATTACATTTTGTTTATAAGGCCCCACCCACATCATGTCTGAGAGGCCTACAAGGAGAGGCAGACAATCCCATGTCACTGTGAGGGGACCAGTTGCATCTGTGTCCACAGGCAAAGGTGGAGGTGGGTTTTGATGCATGTTGGTTCCAGGTTTTGGTCCTCGGGATCGCCCCACTAGGAGACAAGCATTAGAGAATACAGATGTAGCGGTACCCTACATAGTAGCCGCTGGTGAATAGGGATCCCCCACCCTGCACAGTCAGGCACACCGATTTTTTCCACAGGCTCACTGAGACAGGAAATAGTCCATGAAGTTTTGTTTCGCTTTTATATTTCGGGGTTAATAACTTGAATGGGGATAGGGGTATTACGGGATGCCCACTTGACTGGAACAAAAGTCTCTTCAGGGACCCTCAATTACATACACTCCTCTTCCTCCAGCACATCACTTGCTTACAGAAACACTCAGCTGGAAGACTGTTGGGGGGATCTGACAAGGCACTCTTACAGCCCCTTACAGGCAGGGACCGCGGGCCCCTTTAGTGTGTAGAAAAGTCCCAGTGTCCAGATATCTTCCTGTGGCTACTGATACCATCACCACCTATTCAGGCACTGCCAGCCCACCTGGCTGCAGCTTGCCCGTTCCTGGATAATCTTCCACAGCCATCCCAGACTGCCACTTCTCTCAGGCTGTCTCTCAGTCCTCCCCAACTGTCTCAATCACCAGCCATCCGGCTGTCTTCTTCCTGGAGATCTCCTGGACATGCTCACTAGCTCCTGCTGTCCTCACACCTGCTCCTGTGCCATTGGACAGGACTCCTCTATGTGTTGTGAGAGGATCCTTCCTGCACCCAATCCCCAGACTAGAGGTTACCACCCCCAGACAGCCTCCTCGGCACTTTATCTCCAAACTTCCACCTAAACTCCACTGTCCCTGCTTTCCTGACCCAGACTTTTTAAGAGGTCAGCCCCCCTCTTCCAGCCCATTTGGTCGGGGATTGGTTGGGACCCTCATAAATACTCCTAACCTCTCTCCCATTCTTCTGGAAGTTTTTCCACAGTTCCAGTAAGTAGGGGGAGATAACAGAGGTGCTACCTAATGAGTCATCCAGCCTCCTTAAATCACTCACCCTGACCCAGATCTAAGACACACAGGCTTGGCTGCCAGCCAAGCCTAAATTTACCTATACTACAAAAAAAAACTATTTACATTACCTAGCACTCTACTGTAGAGGGTGCTACACAGAAATAGGGATTATGTATCATACTAAGTGCAGTGGTTAGGGGTGTTTTATATACAGAGTGCAGTGGTCATGTACAGAGTGTGGATGTCAGGAGCAGGGCTGGTGCAAGGATTTTTGACACCTTAGGCGAATCCCAATTTTTCTGCCCCCACATGGCTCCGCCCCTGACTCCACCCCTTTGCCCTGCCCATGTGACAGGAGGCGGCGCTAAACAGGAAGTCTTGGCTCTTCTTCCTCTAGTGTTGGCTCCGTTCTTCACACTGATGCTTAGGGATGGCAAGACGGGACCCCCAAAATCAGGGCTTGCCAACCCACCATCCCAGAGCAGGAGGTGGTGAGCCACATCAGAGGGCCAGCAGTTGGACACCGCTGCTGTAGGGAATGCATTGTGTGTAAGGCAGAGCTGGCTGTACGGGGACGATTACCAGAGAGTCTCTGAGAGAAACAGACAGGTCGGTCACTGATGATCATAGCCGTGCGCAGCAGCAGGGGATGTTTGCTTCTGTTGGGAGACTCGGGACATGTCCTCCAGGCTCCAGTGCTGTGCCTCTAATTACACTATTGGTCGGATTAAGCGGTTGCCTTAGACTGATTTAGTTACATGCTGCAGGCTGAAGAGCATGCGGACGTGGAGGGAAGGCAGTGGCTGGGCACCCTAGGCGGCAGTGCGCCCTAGGCGGCTGCCTAGTTTGCCTAGTGGGAGCACCGGCCCTGGTCAGGAGTATGTAAACCTACAGAGCACAGGGGTCAGGAATGTGTCATGCACAGAGTGCAGAGGGTCAGGATTAAAAGTGAAGCACAGCTCAGCGAACAGTGTGCAGGGGCGTAGACATGTGCAAAAGGAAAAAATTTGTTTAGTTTCGTTTCGTTTTAATTAGTTAATTAATTAATTTTGTTTAGTTAGAGTCGTTAAATTCATTAAATTCGTTTTCGGATTTCGTTCCATTTTCGACCGAATTCGTAAAAACTTTCAGATTCTAAAATATTTCTACCGGATTCGAAATTATTTCAACATGATTCGAAATTATTTCAACATGATTCGAAATTATTTCAACATGATTCGAAATTATTTCAACATGATTCGAAAACAATTAGAATAGAATCGAAAATATTGGAAATAATCGAATAGAAAAACAATAGAACAGTATAGAATAAAATACAATATATATATTATATTTTATTCTATTCTGTTCTATTTTTTTTCTAGTCTATTTTCTATTTCTATTCTAATCTTTTAAAATTGGAATTTGAAAAATCGGTCGCATTCGAAAATATTTCAACCAAATTCGAAAATATATCTACCGGATTTGATAATATTTCATCCGCATTCGTTAATATTTCAACCAAATTCGATAATATTTCAACCGGATTTGAAATTATTTCAACCGAATAGAAAAGATTATAATAAAATAGAAAAACAGATAATAGACTAGAAAAACAATAGGACATAATATATATATTATATTTTATTCTATTCTGTTCTAGTCTATTCTTTTATATTCTATTCAAATCTTTTCTATTAAAATCAAAATCATTATATACTGAATTCAAATTTCGGAAGATGGTTTATATATATATATATATATATATAATTTTTTTTCCGACATTCGAATTTCATATAGAATGAATTCTAATTTGAATAGAAAAGATTACAATAGAAATAGAAAATAGACTAGAAAAACAATAGAACAGAATAGAGTATAGATACTATCTATTTAATTTTTTTATTTTTTTTTGCAGATTACTATTTGTTTCCATAAGATCTCCTGCAGACTATTAGTAATCTGCATACAAAAAAAAAAAATTAAATAGATGCTAATAGTCTGCAGGAGATCTGCAAAAAAAATTAAATAGATGCTAATAGTCTGCAGGAGATCTGCAAAAAAAAATTAAATAGATGCTAATAGTCTGCAGGAGATCTTATGAAAACAAATAGTAATCTGCAAAAAAAATAAAAAAATAAATAGATAGTATCTATACTCTATTCTGTTCTATTGTTTTTCAAGTCTATTTTCTATTTCCATTCTAATCTTTTCTATTCAAATTAGAATTCATTCTATACGAAATCCGAATGTCGGAAAAAAAATGATATATATATATATATATATATATATATATATATATATATATATATATGTAGCGATACCTCCAACTAAGAAGGCTGCAGATTTATTTTGGGCCCTGATGGCAGCTCCGCCAACCCCCGGCAATAGGCTCTACCCCCTACTGGCACAGCTAGTATTGACAGTAATTGTATATCTTATACTTTATGAATAACTGAGCATTGAGACAATACTAAATTTAAATAAGTATAAGGTTTTACTTAAGCTCTTGGTAAGAAAGATATACCGTATTTATCGGCGTATAACACGCACCGGCGTATAACACGCACCCCAAGTTTAGGAGGGAATTTTAGGGAAAAAAACTTTTAGGAGGGAAGTTTAAGGAAAAAAAAAAACTTACATTTAAATGCAGCCTTACCAGTGTCCGTTGCAGCCTTGTCAGTGCAGTCTTGCCAGCAGTGTCCAGTGCAGCCTTTGCCCAGTGTCCAGTGCAGCCTTTGCCCAGTGTCCAGTGCAGCCTTTGCCCAGTGCAGCTTTACCAAGTGTCCAGTGCAGCCTTTGCCCAGTGCAGCCTTTGCCCAGTGTAGCTTTGCCCAGTGTCCAGTGCAGCCTTGTCAGTGCAGCCTTGCCAGCAGTGTCCAGTGCAGCCTTTGCCCAGTGTCCAGTGCAGCCTTTGCCCAGTGCAGCCTTTGCCCAGTGTAGCTTTGCCCAGTGTCCAGTGCAGCCTTGTCAGTGCAGCCTTGCCAGCAGTGTCCAGTGCAGCCTTTGCCCAGTGTCCAGTGCAGCCTTTGCCCAGTGTCCAGTGCAGCCTTTGCCCAGTGCAGCTTTACCAAGTGTCCAGTGCAGCCTTTGCCCAGTGCAGCCTTTGCCCAGTGTAGCTTTGCCCAGTGTCCGTTGCAGCCTTGTCAGTGCAGCCTTGCCAGCAGTGTCCAGTGCAGCCTTTGCCCAGTGTCCAGTGCAGCCTTTGCCCAGTGTCCAGTGCAGCCTTTGCCCAGTGTCCAGTGCAGCCTTTGCCCAGTGCAGCTTTACCAAGTGTCCAGTGCAGCCTTTGCCCAGTGCAGCCTTTGCCCAGTGTAGCTTTGCCCAGTGTCCAGTGCAGCTTTACCCAGTGTCCAGTGCAGCCTTTGCCCAGTGCAGCCTTTGCCCAGTGTAGCTTTGCCCAGTGCCCAGTGCAGCTTTACCCAGTGTCCAGTGCAGCCTTTGCCCAGTGCAGCCTTTGCCCAGTGTAGCTTTGCCCAGTGCCCAGTGCAGCTTTACCCAGTGTCCAGTGCAGCCTTTGCCCAGTGCAGCCTTTGCCCAGTGTCCAGTGCAGCCTTTGCCCAGTGTCCAGTGCAGCCTTTGCCCAGTGTCCAGTGCAGCCTTTGCTAAGTGCAGCCTTTGCCCAGTGTCCAGTGCAGCCTTGCCCCAGTTTTCAAAATTGGCGCCGCCGAGATTGCTGCAGAGACTGGGCGGAGCGGGGCGAACGCTGCCGAGAACGCAGGGACTGGGCGGAGCCATAGGGCACTTAACTAACGGTCGCCCGTGTGGCGCACTTGTTGCATGTCAGCTCTTTAGTGTGTTAGCGTTGCAGGGCTCTGCATTACCATTGATTATTCTGTAAACTGTGATTACTGTTACCGTATTTATCGGCGTATAACACGCACCTTAAAATCAGGGGAAAATCGTGGGTGCGTGTTATACGCCGATACCCACTGATCCCGGCGATCTCCGCTGACTGAGCGGAGCGCAGCGATCGCCGCCGAGATACGCATAGCCGAGTGTACTCGGCTATACTCGGCTTTTCTCGGCTTCGCTCACAGTCACGCCGAGTCCCGCCCTATGATGGACATATCACAGGTCCAATGGCGGGACTGGGCGTGACTGTGAGCAGAGCCGAGAAAAGCCGAGTATAGCCGAGTACACTCGGCTATGTGTATCTCGGCGGCGATCGCTGCGCTCCGCTCAGTCAGCGGAGATCGCCGGGATCAGTGGGTATCGGCGTATAACACGCACCCACGATTTTCCCCTGATTTTAAGGTGCGTGTTATACGCCGATAAATACGGTAACAGTAATCACAGTTTACAGAATAATCAATGGTAATGCAGAGCCCTGCAACGCTAACACACTAAAGAGCTGACATGCAACAAGTGCGCCACACGGGCGACCGTTAGTTAAGTGCCCTATGGCGCAGTAACCCAAAACACATTAGAAACCCCACCAGGCCTGGTTCTGAGATCTATAACTTAGTCCTTTTTCTTCACCGGCAGATCTTTAACGGTGGTGCACATTAACAGAGTACAAACTTTGTAATCCAATGGGGTATGTAAAGATGGGTGGGAACTTGGCTATACGAACTGTAAGTTCAGCTATGGTACGGCTCTTCAATAAGGGTATCAGGAACAACTGGTGGGCCACGACAGTCTATAGGCCTATATGTAGTAACAGTATATCGTTTGGGCGTATGCCCTCTCACCCGCCCGGACTACGGTCCCAGTCCGGGAAACTTCCACCGACTGTATCACACACACACTCAGTCTCTCCAGCGATCGGGTCCCCGATCCAACAAGGCTGTAGCTGAGCAAAGTCAGATGCCACCCAGGCTCGCAGAGGGGGTGGAAGGCTTTTTGGTGCTGAGCAAGGCCTCAGGCTTCAGGCCTTGCACTTCGACACATCCGCACAGGAGGATCAGTCTGTGTAGTCTCGTGTCCCAAAGAGGCCGAGCCCAGCCTCGCCTCCTCCTTTTATAACCCCTCCCATGAGTCTCTGCGGCGGAACATTGCCGGATGGGGTTCTCGGTAATGTAGTCTCTCTTGCATTAAAGGGGAACACCCCGCTACATATATATAAAACCATCTTCCGAAATTCAAATTTAGTATATAATGATTTTGATTTTAATAGAAAAGATTTGAATGGAATATAAAAGAATAGACTAGAAAAAAAAATAGAACAGAATAGAATAACATATAATATATTCTGTCCTATTGTTTTTCTAGTCTATTATCTGTTTTTCTATTTTATTATAATCTTTTCTATTCGGTTGAAATAATTTCAAATTCGGTTGAAATATTATCGAATTTGGTTGAAATATTAACGAATGCGACCGATTTTTCAAATTCCAATTAGAAAAGATTAGAATAGAAATAGAAAATAGACTAGAAAAAAAATAGAACAGAATAGAATAAAATATAATATCTATATATTGTATTTTATTCTATTTTGTTCTATTGTTTTTCTATTTGATTATTTCCAATATTTTCGATTCTATTCTAATTGTTTTCAAATTCGATTCGACTAGATTTCTTTTCGAATTCGATTTGAATTTTGTCCGTGGTTTTTCGATTCGAAACGTTCGGATTCGGTTGAATTCGTTAGCATTGTAATTCGTTAATTCGGATGCATCCGAACGTCCGAATAATGAAAATTCGTCCGAATTTCGATTCAGAACGAAACAAAATGCACATGCCTATGCAGGGGTGGGGAGTATGTACCATACATAGTGCAGTTGTCAGAAGTATATAGTTTCAAAGGTAAGGAGGACAGAAATCAGTAAACTTTACCAGATATATTGGATATCTCAACTTCTGGGCACGTGACACACTCATAGCAGCATTTATGAATTGAGCATCCAAACTTTTTTCTGTAACCAGGCAAACAGGGCCCTGAGCATCGAGATATTGGAACCTGAAGATGAAACATTGAAGTCTATGGTAAAAAATATAAAAATGTCATGGGGCGGTTTTCTGAAGAAATAATTTTATACTGGATTGGCACACTGGTGTGTATTTCAAATAAATAATTTCAAGCAAATCTGCCAGGACCTACCGATCCTTCCCGACAGAGGCAGAATGGTGGTCTGCCTATGTAAACATAAACAAGGCAGATCGCCGTTCTGTGACAAGGCAAGACAAAGATCCTGTATTTCTGCTAAGCAGGAACACAGATCTCTGCATTCCCACCGTACAAGCACAACCCACACAGTTAGTAAGCAACCCCTAGGGACACAGTTAACCCTTTGATCGAACCTGATGTTAACCTCTTCCCTGCCGGCGTCATTAGTACAGTGACAGTGCATATTTTTTAGCACTGATCACTGTATTGGTGTCACTGGCACCCAAAAAGTGTCACTAAAGCCCTGTACACACGATCGGATTTCCTATGGATTCAAATCCGATGGATTTCCATCGGAATTCCAATGAAGCTGACTTCCATCAGTCTTGCCTACACACCATCAGTCAAAAATCTGACCGTCCCAAACGGCGTGACGTAAAACACTCCGACGAGCCGAGAAAAATGAAGTTCAATGCTTCTGAGCATGCGTCGACTTGATTCTGAGCATGCGTGGGTTTTTTGTCCGATGGAGTTCCACACAGACGATCGGAATTTGCTATCATTTTTTTTTTCCATCAGATAAATTTAAAACATGTTCTATTTTTTCTCACCGATGGAAAAAAGACCGATGGGGCCCATACACGATCGGTTTGTCCATCGGACTGTTTTCATCGGTAAAACCGATTGTGTGTACAGGGCATTAGTGTCTGATTTGTCCGCCACAATGTCGCAATCCCGTTATAAGTCGCTGATTGCCGCCATTACTAGTAAAAATAAATAAATAAAAAGTCCCTAAATCTATCCCATAGTTTGTATAGAAAATGAGGGGGAAGGGGGCATAAAGCAGAAATTCCCCTTTTTTCTGAAGTTCCACTTTAAGTGTAACTTTCTTTTGTTCGTGTGTGTGTATTATTTTTTTTTTTACTAAGGGTCCCTTTCACACAGGTCATCTGATCAGGTCCACCTGTCAGTTTTTCAGGCAGACCTGATCGGACACTCCTTTCACTCCTATGGAGCAGCGTATGTCAGCGGCGACATGTCTGCCAACACCCGCTGCTATCCGATCCTGTCCGCTAAATCCAGACGGATGGTGGTCCTATTTTCCATCCGTCTGGCGGATCAGATGAAAATGGACAGACGGTCTGTTTTCATCCAATCTCCCCATAGAGGAGAGCGGAACTCTGACAGGTCCGTCTCTGCACAATGAGCGGAGATGGACCTGTCATCTGGACAAGCTTGTGTGAAAGAACCATAACACTGTCACTGGCATTGTTGGATATTTTAAAATCCTTCTGTATTACACTGAGCCGAAAACACTGCTCCAAGGAAACCTGAAAAAAAAAAAAATCAAATGGGAGCTAAGCAAATACAGTATCTCACAAAAGTAAGTACACCCCTCACATTTTTGCAAATATTTTATTATATCCTCTCATGTGACAACACTGAAGAAATGACACTTTGCTACAATGTAAAGTAGTGACTGTACAGCTTGTATAACAGTGTATATTTTCTGTCCCCTCAAAATAACTCAACACACAGCCATTAATGTCTAAACCGCTGGCAAGAAAACTGAGTACACCCCTAAGTGAAAATGTCCAAATTGGGCCCAACTAGCCTTTCTCCCTCAATATTTTGTGTGGTCACCATTATTTTCCAGCACTGCCTTAACCCTCTTGGGCATGGAGTTCACCAGAACTTCACAGGTTGTCACTGGAGTCCTCTTCCACTTCTCCATGATGACATCACAGAGCTGGTGAATATTAGAGACCTTGCGCTCCTCCACCTTCCATTTGAGGATGCCCCACAGATGCTCAATAGGGTTTAGGTCTGGAGACATGCTTGGCCAGTCCATCAACTTTACCCTCAGCTTCTTTAGCAAGGCAATGGTCATCTTGGATGTGGCTTTGGGGTTCTTATGTTGGAATACTGCCCTGCGGCCCAGTCTCTGAAGGGAGGGGATCATGCTCTGCTTCAGTATGTCACAGTACATGTTGGCATTCATGGTTCCCTCAATGATCTGTAGCTCCCCAGTGCCAACACAAACAAAACAAAAATCTCCTGCGCTCTCGGTGTATCCTCAAAACATAGGTGGCGTGGTTCTGTCTCGAGGCAAAGTCTATAATCTTGCAGCCCTCCTCAGAACAATGGGTGTTCATATGGCTAGAAAAAGAAAGAAAACAGGAGGGCGCACCGACCTAGTGTATTACCACTTACAGGTTTATTAAAATGTAAATAAAAAGCAATAGTCCTACTCACAGACAAAGCTTAAATACGAGCTTATCGGACAAGATGGCTGGAAATCTTGGCATTCACTGACAGGACTTGACAACAGGGAGGGTCTGACGATACCCCAAAAACATCCAGATGGCTTACGTTTCAGGGGCGCACCCCTTTCATCAGAGCCTAAATGGTCCGTAAAAAGCTCTCAACATGTGCTCTGTTATATATGTGTGTGCCCATGTGAAGAAAGCCCCAGCTCAGGTGGAGAGCAATTAGCAAGCCCCACCCCCTAGTGCTGGTTCGCTCCACCCATATGGACGGGGCTTAGACCAGCCCACCCCATAAGCAGCTGCTGATTGGCAGGTCATGGTGCCTAAGGGAGGAGAGAGGGTGAGGTGGGAGGAAGAGAGAGGGGAGGGGATAGAAAGGAAAAGGAAAAGGGGAAGAAAAAGGGGAGGAGAAAGGAGAGAAAGAGGGAAGGGACTAGGGAAGGGACTGGGGAGGGGAAATAAACCTGTAAGGGACTGGGCAGGTTAATAAACCTGTAAGTGGTAATACACTAGGTCGGTGCACCCTCCTGTTTTCTTTCTTTTGCTCCCCAGTGCCGGAAGCACTCATGCAGCCCCAGACCATGACACTCCCACCACCATGCTTGACTTTAAGCAAGACACACTTGTCTTTGTACTCCTCACCTGGATGCAGCCACACACGCTTGACACCATCTGAACCCAATAAGTTTATCTTGGTCTCATCAGACCACAGGGCATGGTTCCATTAATCCATGTCCTTAGTCTGCTTGTCTTTAGCAAACTGTTTGAGGGCTTTCTTGTGCATCATCTTTAGAAGAGGCTTCCTTCTGGGACGACAGCAATGCAGACCAATTTGATGCAGTGTGCGGCGTATGGTCTGAGCACTGACAGGCTGACCCCCCACCCCTTCAACCTCTGCAGCAATGCTGGCAGCCCTCATACGTCTATTTTCCAAAGACAACCTCTGGATATGACGCTGAGCACGTGACCTCAACTTCTTTGGTCGACCATGGCTAGGCCTATTCTGAGTGGAACCTCTCCTGATAAACCACTGTATGGTCTTGGCCACCGTGCTGCAGCTCAGTTTCAGGGTCTTGGCAATCTTCTTATAGCCTAGGCCATCTTTATGTAGAGTGACAATTCTTTTTTTGGATCCTCAGAGAGGTGCCATGAGGTGCCATGTTGAACTTCCAGTGAAGCCCTGTACACACGATCGGATTTCCTATGGTTTTTAAACTGATGGATTTATCCATCGGAAAACCGATGAAGCTGACTTCCATCAGTCTTGCCTACACACCAGTCAAAAAACCGACCGTTCCAAACGCGGTGACGTAAAACACTTCGATGAGCCGAGAAAAATGAAGTTCAATGCTTCTGAGCAAGCGTCGACTTGTTTCTGAGCATGCGTGGGTTTTTTAACCGATGGACTTGCCCATAGACGATCGGAATTTGCTATCGGTTTTTTATCCATCGGAAAAATGTAAAACATGTTCTATTTTTTGGCACCGATGGAAAAAAGACCGATGGGGCCCATACACGATCGGTTTGTCCAATGAAAAAAATCCATCGGACTGTTTTCATCGGTAAAACCGATCGTGTGTACGCGGCTTGACCAGTATGAGAGAGTGAGAGCGATAACACCAAATTTAACACACCTGCTCCCAATTCACACCTGAGACCTTGTAACACTAATGAGTTACATAACATTTGGACATTTTCACTTAGGGGTGTACTGACTTTTGTTGCCAGTGGTTTAGACATTAATGTTGAGTTATTTTTAGGGGACAGCAAATTTACACTGTTATACAAGCTGTACACTCACTACTTTACATTGTAGCAAAGTGTAATTTCTTCAGTGTTGTCACATGAAAAGATATAATAAAATATTTCCAAAAATGTGAGGGGTGTACTTACTTTTGTGAGATACTGTATAAGTCATGTACAGAGGGTTTTTGGTCCTAAATGTATTTTGTCCATGTAAATCTATTAGTAAAATTCACATTGGCTGTATCTTTTGCCTATTATTATGATATGGTCCCACCTTGTTAGTAGATTTCCATGTTATGGCTTCAGGGTTGACATGAAGCCGGAGATCCTCTGGAGCCCAGGGTGTAAAGTTTCCCACTTCCTTATAAATTGCAGTATCATCATCCTGCAGTATCCAGTTAGTTATTCTGTAGTGATAAACAAATTCTCCATATTCATTAAACAATGGCACTGGCTCAGCTGAATCAAAGGGGAATTTAATTTTCTTTAGTTGGTAGCGCAACTTAAAAATAAAAAGAGCAAAATAAACATGATGCAATTAAATTGTTATAAAAACCTGTACGATGGGACAAATTATGTTTATCAGATGATCCGGACATTTCATAACTCTTTGCTCAAAATACAAGTTTTGTGATAGTCAAGCCCAGGGCTGCTGTTAGAAATCATGGGGCCCCATACAGCCTACCTGGCAGGTGCCCCCCCCCCCCCAATATATCAAAACAATATTTTCACAAAAAATACACCAAAATTATTATTAGCTAATACAAATCTAACAATGAACCTGTGTGAATTAGCCCTTTTTAAAATAGTATTTTTACATTTTTGTTTAAAAAATGTATAATTTTTTGAAAAAATGTTTACATTTTTAAAATTATTTAATTTAAAAAAATGATTACAATGTTACATTTTTTTACAGGACAGGGAAGCTGGCAGTGCCACGGGAGGGGGCTTGGCACAGTGACAGGGGGGCACACAGGGGGATCAGAAGTGGGCAGACCAGGGAGGGGAATCGGTGCGGGGGAAGTAATTAAAGGAACGATGCCCTGTGCCTCTCCCTGCAGCAGCTGAATGCAGATGGGAGGAAGAGAAACCAGCTTTCAGCTGCTGCAGAGAGCAGCACAGGGTATCTTTCTGTAATTGCCCCTACGCCCGACAACACCCATTCCTCCTGCTGTTTGGGCTCCTCTGTGTGCCTGGGCCCCCTACAGGAGGGCTGGTGGTCCTCTCCTATCAGCGGCCCTGGTCAAGCCCATCCTTCTGTATCACTGCAAGTTACCTGACTTATGCTGCCATTGAAGTTAAATTCACTTATATCACTTTGCTTTACATTTTATTTTAATTATAATCTTTTTTTTACTTTATATACTTTTCATACTTTGCATTTCCCGTGCTTTTCATGCATAACAGCTAGAATGGTGCCTAGGGATGCGTAAACCAATCTAGTCAGGGTGCTTTAAAGGAGTTTATGCATTAAGTCTATGCATTAAGAAAAAAAAAACATCTGTGTGTAGCAGCCCCCCCAGCAACCCCCAATTACCTACCTGAGCCCCCTCTCTCTCCAGCAATGTCCACAATCCCCTCAGCCATCCGGTACTCTCCTCCTGATTGGCTGAGACAGAGCGGTGGTGCCATTGGCTCCCGCGGCTTTCAATCAACGTCAGTCAGCCAATCAGGATAGACAGGGGGCGGGGCCACGTCGGGGCTCCGTGTCTGAATGGATACACAGAGATCTGACTCGGCTTGGGTGCCCACTGTAGCAAGCCGCTGGCTGAGGGGCACTCATCAGGAGGGTGGGGCTAGGAGCAGCAAAGAGGGACCCGAGAAGAGGAGGATCCGGGCTGCTCTGTGCAAAACCAACTGCACAGAGGAGGTAAGTATAACATGTTTGTTATTTAAATAAATAAAAAAGAGCCTTTACAATCACTTTAAGGTTTAGACTGCTTTGTGTTGATTCTCACAGAAGATCAATGACTCATGCCATCTCAATTTAAAGGCCTCCCCATAATTCCTAGCACCCCTATTGGCCCAGGGAAAAGTTTCCTCTTTAATTGCAGCAACCAACCAGCAGGTGAGATAAAATGAGGACTCTCTTATATATAAACTTCAGAAGACCATCACTCCATGGTTTGTGGACTGGAGTAGGGTAGGGGGTGCTTTTAGGAAGAAATGCAATTTAGCATTTATTACAGCCTGAGAGAAGTTACTGATTTTCACTTTCTTTGAATGGAGAAGGGATTGATTACAATGCACCCCATCCAATTTGTAACTCCCGAACAGGGGAAATATTCTAACCCAAACGGTGAACCCCATTGAAGTCTATGGGAGCCGAACAGGAAAATTCAAAACGGACCATTTTGGAGGGTTATATGCAAGTAATTGGCCATAAAAGGGGTATGGGGGTCTACTGATCTGCGGGACATGTATCAATGAAACATTTTTTTTTTAAAACTATTGTTTTTGCAAGAGCAGTGATTTTAATTATGCTTAAAGTGCAACAATAAAAATGACAAATTCCTTTAAATATAGTGCCTGGGGGGGCCCCTTTTTTCTGGATGAAAAGTGGTGCATCTGTAGCATGCATAAAACATGCTGCAGCAAAAATAACATTTCTAAAGAAAAACAAACTAGTCAAATACCATTTAAAATGACTCGCATGGGCAATTGCTGACATCCGGCTATTAAAAAAAAATAAAGAATAAAAATGGCTTGACTGCCCCCCCCCCAGTCCATATCAGACACTTCGGGTCTGGTATGGTTTTGGAGGGGAACCCCATGCCAAAATAAAAATAAGAAAACGGCGTTGGAGCTCCCCCCCAAAATCTAAACCAGACCCTTATCTGGGCATGCAACCTGGCAGGTCAGGAAAGGGAGGGGGGCGAGCACCCCCCTCCTGAACCATACCAGGCCACATGCCCTCAACATGGGGGGCTGGGTGCTTTGGGGCAGGGGGGCTCTGCCCTCTCCCACCCCAAAGAATCTTGTCCCCATGTTGATGAGGACAAGGACCTCTTTCCGACAACCCTGGGCTGTGGTTGTCGGGGTCTGCGGTCTGCCGATGTCACTAATTAAGTGTTTTGGGACGTGGAATCTCTGCAAGACTGTCTAGGCTGCCTAGCTTTGAGGGTGTTGTTTTATCTGGAAGAATTTGTTTTTGTATAGATTTCACGGGCACAATTAACACCCAAGGACCAATTTTTCCACACCTGTTTGACAAGTGCATATCATTAAAATCTTTACAGCGAGGCCATTCTTGCTTTCATCAAGAGAACCTCTATAGCAGGGATATGCAATTAGCGGACCTCCAGCTGTTGCAAAACTACAAGTCCCATCATGCCTCTGCCTCTGGGTGTCATGCTTGTGGCTGTCACAGTCTTGCTATGCCTCATGGGACTTGTAGTTCTGCAACAGCTGGAGGTCCGCTAATTGCATATCCCTGCTCTATAGGGTTACGGTGTGAAGCTAACACCAACACTCAAAACCCAATTTTCTGCTCATGTTACTTCTATCCAAAGTCTGCAAAAAAGACACCAGAATTTATCCCCAAAAAATCTCTAATCTTGTTCGAAGTGTACTAAATTGTGGCCTCATCATACAGACTGGCTCCACAAGCCGTTGTTTACAAAATAAAGAAAGCTTGCAGGGAAAACATCATTGTTTTCTTTATAAATGTAATTTTTACTGCAGCAGTTTCTATACACAGTGCAGTTGCACCACTTTACAGGCAGACTAAGGGGACCCCCTGGCACTATATTTAAAGGAATTTTAAATTGTAAATTGTTATTGTTTCATTTTAAGCATGATTAAATCACTGCTCATTTAAAATGGGTTTTTTTTTTGTAAACTTTTTTGCATTGATACATGTCCCCCATGGCAGTATCCGGACCCATATGCTTTTTTTGTAAAAAGTGAACTTATCCTTTAATAAGTGGAAGGCCAAAAGGCTGGTCATGCCCTCACTCGACTTCCTGCCCATCAGCCACAGGACTGGATCGTCTCCGCTGCTTTCAACGGCTCCGGTAAGTGGTGGAGACGCCCATAAAAGTGATCTCGCCGTGAATAAAAATACTGGGGTTATGGCAGCTATCTGCTGCCATAACAAATGGTATTTAACGTCAAAGTACCGACGTATAACAAAGGCGGGTGGTCAGCAAGTGGTTAAAAAAAATGCTAGATCTACAGTTATATGCTAGATTACTTTTTTTATTTGCTATTGGAGTTAACCTTTAAACTGTTCAGTCATGTACAAGACGTTTTGTTTCTGTTTCAATATGTTTATTGAATTTTTAGAATAAACAAGAGATTCATAAAAAAGCTTATTGATCGCGCGCACAGGGGCTAGAAAATGGGTAAACATTACCAATGAGCAATATTGTTCACGATTATAGTATACCATAGCGAAAATAGGGGATGGATTAAAAAAATGAATACTGCATAAAATTCCATGTCCCTAAAATCTTCACGAAGGGGGGGCTCTTCTCCTGCAACCCCCTTCTATATGAGGCGACGGCATGAACCAGGATAGTGAGAAACTAGAAAGAAATTGAGGAGTGCGAAAACGCAGAGAGAGAGAGTGTCATAGATAGGAGAGGGGGGAAGAGGAGGGAAAGGGAGAACTCGGACTCGGGAGTAGGGTTGCCACATGTCTGGGGTTCATCCGGACAATCTAGATTTTGAATCATGTGTTCGGGTTTAAGGTGGACTGCAACCCGGACACATTATTCAGACCGGCTGTGGCTCCCCAAGTAACCAAGATAGTCACACACAAATCTGTTGCCATCTGGGAGCTGCGGGCTGCTGTCGGGGGGCAGGTTTGGCATTACTCGGGGGCAGGGCGATGATGTAAGCAAGAACAATTTGGCAACACCCACTTTTCAATGCGGCACGCTATGCGCACCGCATTACTACTCTCCTTGGGGTGTCCCAGGCCACTAAAGTGTTCGGGTTTGGCTTGAAGAATAGGTGCCACCCCTACTCGGTAGCCCCACAGGTAGGAATCAGACAAGGTCCAAACAGCACGCTCGGAGTGAGGGGAACTCATAAGAGATCCATGGTTCCCAAATTTTGAGAAATTTGGCGTGTGAGTCATTCACAATACTGGACATTTGTTCCTGAAGCAACATAGCAGTCATACGTGTCCTCACCCCCTGGAAAGCTAAGCGTTGGGTCTTCCAGGCTTGACCTATAGTCCGTTTAGCCGCTATAAAGATGTATGTGTCCAGCTTCTGCTGTGGATCGTATAAACCAGGTATTGGATAATGTAATAGGGCTAACTCAGCGTCCCTACGGACTGTTAGATAGAAAAGGGTCTGAAGTAAGCCAAAAACCCTAGACCAGAACCCCACCAGTCTTGGGCAGGACCACCAGGTATGTATGAAATCCCCCCGCTGTCCACAGTTGCAAAAACACCTATCAGTATTCCCCCGGGAAAGCATGAGCTGTTTGGGCCAGGACCCAGTACCTTTGGCAAGACTTTTTTTTTATTCCCCTGCACACGATTGGATATTCAAATTGAAAACATCTGCACTTTGATATTTCAACAATCTCCACTTTAGGAGTGATATCATTATTACTTTGAGTAATCCAAGGGGCGTAATCCAGTGTACTCTACCTCATGTTTATAATAATGATTTTGCTTATCATCAGATTTTCCGTTAATGAATAGAAGCATATTATGAATTGCTTTAGCCAAGGCTTCTACCGCATAGTAAATGCGTGGCGAGACCCCTTGATTCAGAAATCTGTCTATATTTGAGTAATATTCATGGCGCAGGGAATTATTATACTGTATTCTACATACTATTTCCCTTTTTCCTCTGTTTGCAGACAAGCACTTTGTAATCGTTAAAAAATATTTGGAACCTGGTGAATTATTTGTGCTATTCAGCTTGTCGATCCCATCAAAGAAATGCTCTTTATCTGGAAAAAACAGCGGGTATAATTCCACCGCCAAACTACCATTAATGCCAACCGTTGCAAACAAACGTACTGAAGAGCTGGAAACCCAAACAGGAGGAAAAATAAATGTTTTATCATAGATAGCATCAACATAAAGAGCGAAAACGGCATTGATGTAGACATAAGATCCACACACTACGATGACTTTGGAAGTAGATTTTTGAATAATAACAATGTTTTCCTGGACAATTTTTTCAACTGACTCATCTTCATATAATGTGCCTCCAAATAAAATTTTATACTCAACGCAGATTCCATTGCTACTCATATACTTTGTTAAAGTGTCTGTTTCTTTCTCACCGGCATCATCATTTGTTGTGAATATTCCAACCCAGGTCCAGCCAAAATGTTTCATCAACTTAACTATAGCCGACAAATAGGCATGGTCATTCTGAACTGTACGGAAAACATGAGGATAAAGAGTTCTATCTGTAAGTGAGTAGTCTGTAGCTCCATAACTGATCTGTGAATCAAAATAATTATATTTTTGTTTAATTCTCTTTAGGCCATATTTTAGAAATATTTCACTGCAAAAAAAAAAGGTGAAATACCATGTTAGCCTGTGTACAGGACACCAAGGATAGGTATTGGATGGAAGATACACTATATTGTCAAAAGTATTGGGACACCTGCCTTTACACACATGAAATTAAATGGCATCCCAGTCTTAAGCCTCGTACACACGGCCGGTTTTCTCATCAAGAAACGACAAGAAAATTGCTGGCAGAGCTTTCTTGCCGAGAAAACCGGCCGTGTGTACGAGGCTTTCAGGTTTCTCGTCAGGAAAACTGGCCAGAATCTCGACGAGAAAAATAGAGAACCTGCTCTTTCTCGTTGGGATTCTCGTCGGCCTGTTTCCCGATGAGAACCCCAAGAGTGTGTACACTTACCCGTCGCCGTGGAAACCCGTGCATGCTCGAAATGACTTTGACGCATGCGCGGTAGCTTAGTCGATGACGTCACCGCGTTCGTGCTATTCAAAAGAATGGTGGTTCTTTTGAATTGTATGCGTGTACACTCCGCCAGGACAAGATTCTTGTTCAAGAATCTCGTCAGGAAAAATGACGTGTTTTTTCCTGACGAGATTCTCGGCCGTGTGTACGAGGCTTCAGTCTGTAGGGTTCAAATATTGAGTTGGCCCAGCCTTTGCAGCTATAACAGCTTCAACTCTTCTGGGTGGGTGCTGCAGCGATTATCAGTTGGGTCCTGGAAACATCAAGCAAGCGTACATATTCGCCAGCACACCATGGATCGACAACTTCCATTCAAAGGTTTCTAAAGAAGCCTCTCTGAAGAAACATTTGGATGGAAGATGTCAATCCATGGTGTGCTGGCAAATATGTACGCAGGCACTGATGTAGGACGAGAAGGCCTGGTTCGCAGTCCATGCTCTAATTCATCCTAAAGGTGTTCTATCTGGTTAAGGGCAGGTCAACCAGATTCCTCCACCCCAAACTCGCTCATCCATGTCTTTATGGACCTTGCTTTGTGCACTGGTCCAAATCATTTGGTGGAGGGGGGATTATGGTGTGGGGTTGTTTTTCAGGGGTTGGCCCCTAAGTTTCAGT
Organism: Rana muscosa; assembly: GCA_029206835.1. NCBI lineage: Eukaryota > Metazoa > Chordata > Amphibia > Anura > Ranidae > Rana > Rana muscosa. The sequence goes on along the minus strand of CM055116.1, from coordinate 1,259,439,776 downwards.
GAAGGGAACTCTTAAGGCGTCAGCATACCAAGACATTTTGGACAATTTCATGCTCTCAACTTTGTGAAAACAGTTTGAGGATGGCTCATTCCTGTTCCAACATGACTGCGCACCAGTGCACAAAACAAGGTCCATAAAGACATGGATGAGTGAGTTTGGGGTGGAGGAACTTGACTGGCCCACACACAGTCCTGACCTCAACCTGATAGCACACCTTTGGGCTGAAATAGAGCGGAGACTGCGAGCAAGGCCTTCTTGTCCAGCATCAGTTATATATAAATAAAAAGTGCAGCGCTTATAAATATGTGACATAACGGTAATATTTTCACAGAACCATATATTATATGGACCAATAAAGTGCAAAGTGTCAAATATAAAAAAAGAATCAATTCATATACAAAAAAAGTGAAAAGTTCTAGTGTAAATGGCAATGTTGACAGTCCATATATAACACCCATACGTGAATATCGACCACCAAAGACGGGTATTGCGCTTACCTGAACATATGGACTCAGATAGAGTGGTACTGAGTCAGCAAAGCATGTGTAATCCAGATGGCCATTTCAGGTGGCACCTTCCAACACCTGCCGCCTGAAATAGCCTTTTTTTGTGTTTTCATGGTCCATTGGAATGCACAAAACTATCAAGTGAGCGCCAATCCTATCAGAAGGCAGTGATGTGAGACCCTCTGAACGGCTTCCATAATCAATGTCTGTTTGAATGGTCAAACATTCCCATAGACACATTCCTAAACCTTGTGGACATCCTTCCCAGAAGAGGTGAAGCTGTTATTAGACACCTGCATTCGTTTTCGTCCAAATGCATTTTCGTCGGAATTTCTGGGATTTTTGCGCTCGTTTTAACAAATGATAACGAACGCGCAGAATCCGAAATCCAAAAGATCTGACATAAAAAATGCTTTATTTTCGTTTCGTTGCGACAACAGTTCGATATAGATAGGAGATTCAAAATGAAGGTGACAATAGCGATCTGTGTCTATCAAACCTGCGGTCGAATGTGCCTAACCTAACTCTATTAGTCCAAGATTATTCGACATAGAAGAGAGAAAAGATTTGACATTATAGAGACATGAAGATTCGACGAAGCAGCTAAAAACATACGATCGCCGCAAGCGGACCTTTGCGGTCAAATGCTCCGCCCATAGGCTATAGAAGAATTCTAATGTTGGTTGACTAGTAATAATATTTAATAAATATAATTATTACTAGTAGACATGTGCAATTCGTTTAGTTACGAATTCGTTATCCGTCAAAATTCGTTATATTCGTTAATTCGTAAACATACGAATGAACGAACGGTTCGATAACATTACAAACGAACAACGAATAATCTAAACAAACGAATATGGAAAACAAATAAAATACGAATTTAGTAAATTTGAAACAAACAAAAAACGAAAAAGTGAAAAACGAAAACATAAAAACAACGAAAACACAGAAAAAAGATAAAAAATAACGAAAATAAAAATGAACGAAAACGAGATATTACGAATATTCGAAAAACAAAACAACGAATAACGAACAAAGATCCATATTAACGAATATCAAAATGAACGGAAAAAAAATTACGAATCTTCGGAAAACGGAAATGAAAACAACGACAATTCGTAAAAACTTAAATTCTATTTCGTTAGTTCTGAATTAGTTCTGGACTTTGGCCAATGGCCAATAAGCTTGTCCCTTCCCCTGAAGAGGTTGTCTCTTCCCCCAATGAGCTTGTTTCTTATAGACATGTGCTATAATGTGTGTGTATGTGTGTTTTTCTGTGTTAGACTGCAGTGCATTCCATCCAGAGTCCAGATAGGGTGTGGTTGGGTAGGTTGCACTGTTCTGTTGGATTTTGTGAGTAAATTTTTTACTTGGGAGAGAGAAATTCTTTGTTTCTTAAGGATATTAGATTGAGATTCTAGAGTCTACATTCTAATTTATAATTTTATTTATGTAATATCTCTGACATATTGTATTTTTCTTCTTTGTCAGACTACATTCTAGACAGGGTGTGGGTGGTGTTTGATTTGTGAGTCATTCAAAGAGATTGATATAGAAATTATAAATTTCTTACTATTTCTATTACTCCTAGGATTTTCTAAAGTGAGGCCTCGTACACACGACCGATTTTCTCGTCGTAAAAAACACGTAGTTTTTTTCGACGAGATTCTTGTTAAGCTTGTCGATTTTCTCGTCAAGCTTTCTATGCGTACACACTGTCATTTTCCAATTTCCTCGTGGTTCTCTGCGCTCACGTCCAGCACGTACGACGGCACTATAAAGGGGAAGATCTTTTTTCTTGGCGCCACCCCTTGGGCTGCTTTTGCTGATCTCGTGTTACCGCGTGTGAAGTAAAAGTTTGGGAAGAGACGATTCGCGCTTTTCAGTCTTCGTACTTTTCAGATCGTTTTCTGCCGTTCAGTTTGTGCTTGTGGGTTCGTATCTTGACTTTCAGGGCGTCTAGGCAGGTCGTATCTGTTTTACAGTGCGTTATTGCCTGTTCGTTTCTGATTTTCAGTTCGTTATTCATAGGCCTTGCTGTTCTAAAGTGCGTTCTGTTCTGTACGTTCTGATTAGACGACCGTTTCCTAGCCATGTCGCCTGGACGTTCTCGTCGTCGAGTTCGTGCTGTGCGTGCGCTTGGTGTTGGTCTGCTTGTTTTGGACCAAGACCAGTCCATGAATGGTGTGAGGAGGAGTTCATGGACCAAGAATTGGTTGCTCCAGCGGGACCAATTCTGCCACATGCCTCTGCTGCGGGAGATCGTCGAGAATAATCCTGAGGACTACAGGAATTTTCTGAGGATGTCTGACCCCGTTTTTCAGGAACTGTTGGCTTTGGTGTCCCCCTATATTACCAGGAAGGACACCGTTATGCGGGAAGCCATCAGTGCTGAGCAGAGGCTCATCGCCACGTTGCGTTACCTGGCGACAGGGAGAAGTCTTCAGGACTTGAAGTTCACCACAGGCATCTCCCCCCAGGCTCTGGGCCTCATAATCCCAGACACCTGTTCTGCTATTATACAAGTCCTGCAGGAGGACTATATTAGGGTAAGTTTTCTCCCTTAACATCACATTTTATGTATTACATGTATGCTAATGTATTGTATTTCTTTCATCCTTCCCTAATTACCATGATTGTAATATGCTGAGAATGTCCCCTTTGTCCCCATGCATGTTGGAAGCTTTATATTGCCCCTTTTTTATCCTCCCTAAATATTTCCCCTCACTAACTTTTCCAGCAGGGGCGCCTGTTGCTCCAAATGTTGGGGGGTTCCAACCCCAATTTCGGAAATAAACTTCCTCCTTTTTTGCTCTGTTGCCTAATAAACGCCCCCAGTTGTCCCCTCCAATGCAGCCATTTAGTCCCCTCTAATGCAGCCAGTTTCCCCCCAGCCCTGCACTTACCTTCTTGTGGTCAGCGCCATCCTTCTTCTGTCCTTGATGTCTTCTCCTTCCCTTCATGTTGCATCAGCCAATCATGTTACCATTAAACAGACTTGGTGAACATGATTGCCAGAGCAGCCTGTCAGTGTTTACACAAGGAATGCCCCCTCCTTGCGTCCCCGATTTTTCTTTGAGGAAGCCAATTACATCCCTCAGGTTGTAATTTGCAAGACTTTTTTAATACCTGTTTCTGCTCTGCAATTTGAACCCCCTAAATGCCGCAATTATTCATATGTCGGTCGCTTTACAAGAGGCCATCCACCTGAATAGTGTGCGGCATAGACAATACATAGGTTCATGCAACGCATGAACCTATGTATTGTTCTGAGTGATGGGCACAGGAGAGAGGGGACAGTGCTCCAGCGCCCACTCTGGACGCACCGCCACTGCAATGCTATCCTGTGGCCAAACACATCTCCCCCCCCCCAAAATAATTTAGTAATGGCCCATCAGAGGGGGTGATGAATATGATAAATGAGCCTTCCATTATACTTTTTTTACACACCTTAATAAACGTATAATTAGATTGATGTTGGTCTCTAATTTTTTGGTCTAGAATTTGCTTGTAATGTATGCCTTTGTTTTTCTAATATTATTTCATCTTGTTTCACTCCACAGCTTCCTTCCACGCCACAGGAATGGCAGACTGTGGCATCGGAGTTTGCCACGCGGTGGGACTTCCCCAACTGCGGTGGTGCCATAGACGGGAAGCACGTCCGCATCGTGCCGCCACCCCGTTCTGGATCCTACTACTACAATTACAAGGGGTTTCATAGCATTGTGCTGATGGCGGTGGTGTCAGCACGGTATGAATTCCTCTATGTTGATGTAGGGAAGAATGGCCGGATGTCCGATGGGGGATCCTTCATCCAGACGGAGTTTGCCCTCCGTCTCCAGAGTGACGACCTTGCATTGCCACCGGATGCAGGGAATATTGAAGGACTCCCCTTTGTTTTCTTGGCTGATGAAGCCTTCGGACTCGGACGGCATCTTATGAGGCCATTTCCACAGAGGACCCTGACCCCAGAGAAGAGTGTGTTCAATTACCGGCTGGCCAGGGCCCGAAGAGTCGTTGAAAATGCCTTCGGCATAATGGCCAGCCGGTTCCGCCTTTTTATGACTTCCATCCACTTGGCGGACTACAAAATAAACTATGTAGTGTTATGCTGCTGTGTGCTACACAATTTTCTTTGCCGCAAATCTAATTCATATATGGCCTCAGTTTTGCCAGAGGCTGGACTTTCCCCTGCAAATCCCCTTCCGGGCCTGGAATCTGCCCGTCTTGGCTTGCCCCCCCAAAATGCCCGTGTGGTTCGGGACAAATACATGGAGTATTTCACGGGTAGGGGGGCAATTCCTATGCCAGCCTATGTCTAAGTATCCCAATAAAAATCTTGTTTAAACCTTTAATTATTTGTTCTTTCCTGTCTCCTAGTTTGTCTTTGTGCATTTGTAGTGGCAAGTGTATTTTACTTTAGTAAATAACAACCAATTTCACTATGTTACCTTACAAAAGAACCAAATAAGCTTAGAGAGTATTATAAAAAGAAGCTACACGTTGTTTGTGGTCAAATTTTTTACTCTCTGCACTTTTTTTTTTGTTTTACTTTGGGGTTGGCCTGGCCACAACCCGGCAAATTTTGGCTTATGAAAATACAAAAATACCACTTGCATTTCTAAAATGACAACATTGGATACCTCTGAGCAATCTGAGACATTCAGTTACACAAACTATGTCTCTATGTGCCCGTCCTAATATGGGGTCCTGCCACCCCTTGCCCAGCCAAAAATTCAATATGCACACATTTTTACTTTTTTGCAAATAGGAAGTTTACAATCCTGATCCCTATTGTCAACATGTGCTATCTGCCATCAGGGGTGATCAATGGACGTGTTTTGGGGGTGCATCCCCTTCCTCAGTTCACCGACTTTTGATACGAGGAAGGGGTTGCACCCACAAAAGACGTACATGGATATCCCCTGATGGCAGATAGCACATGTTCACACACTGTGTGCATATTCAATTTTTGGCTGCTTTGTTACTCAAAAAATTAGTAAAAATATAAAAACAAACATGTAAAAACAAATGTGTTTGGATGGCTTATTGAATTCTCCCCAAAACATCGAGAATGTCTTTAAATGTTTGTTCCATCACATGGATTCTTTGTTTAATTAGGTCCAGTTCCGTGCTACATTCCATCACTTGCTGGATGAGGCGGAGGGCACTGTCAGCAGAGAACGGTGTGCTATCCTTCACAACATTTCCATCCCCTAAAAACCATAAAAAAAAATTAATAAAACTCTGCAGGCCTACCTCGCTTACCTTAAGCTGTGGTGTCAGATACTGACCTGTTGTGGTGACCAGATCCACAACGTCATCCACCTCTCCTTCCTGCACTTCTCCTTCCTCCACCTCAACTTCCTGCACATCTTTCGGTTGTGGATCTTTGGGAGTTTGGGGTTGCTTGGAAGTTGTGGGGTGCATGTGCTCCCTGGAGTGTCCTCCTCCCAGTCTTCTCTCCCCTATGAGAATAAAACCAAAGGTCTATTTATCACACTGTAAAAATCTCATTTTTAAACTTAAAACAGGCTAAATTGTTTGGAAGTGGGGTACAAGTGTGTGTTTGTGCGGAATTTAAAGAAAAATGCATTATTTATGACCCCAAATATGTTTAGTATTCACATTTGGATGTAATTTTTTGGACATGGAGGCACCACAAATAAACTCTGATGCACCTGTGTGGGACACCCAAAAAAGGCGGGTCTGGTGGCCCACACTATAGTGCTCCAAAGTACAGATGTGGAAGCAGCTGCTGAGTGTCCTCTCCTTTACACTGATTAAAGTTTGCATTTCATTCTCCTTACAAACACATCATCTAGACTTAAAAATTATCCACAATACTTGATCAAAAATGGCAGATGTCTAATTACTTTTGGGGGTCTAAAATAAGCCAAAACCGCGGATAGTGGCCGAACGAAGTGTCGGTAACGTAACGAACGATTACTGTGCCCAACCTAGTTCAAAATATTACATTTTGGAAGGGAGTCCAATATGATAAAAAAAAAAAAAAATGTGAGTTTCTAAAAAGATTAATAGCAGAAAGGTCGTCATTTTACTTACTTTTAGCGAGCATCCTCTTTATGCTCCTCAACTGGTCTGGCTCCCTCAGTTTGAGGTCTGACCACCTCTTTCTGAGCTGCTCATTTGAGCGTTTCACCCCGAACTTCGCCCTCAGACTCTTCACAACTTTAGTGAGGATTTTGGCCTTCCTTCTATTTGGTTTGCTATATGGCCCATGCTTGGCATCATAATCAGCCTTGACCAAGATGTCCACCATCTCCGCCATCTCCGCCAAAGACATATTCGATGCCTTGAATCTCCTCCTTGATCGTGACGTGTCCTCGGTCTCCGGGCTTGTCTCCTCGCTAGTTGCGGAATTATCAGACACCTGCTGTAACTCCGCCATATCTGTCTGCGCGCCGAAAGAGAAGGGGCGGGGAAAAGATGTTAGTTAGAACGTCATGGGCGGGCCACGTGTGCGGAGCGACGTGTTCGAATTTGGACGCATGCGTGGTGTGTATATAGCAAACACACATGTGACTATAGTACGTTCGGTGTGCGGAGAGAGGAGTTCAAGTGACGGACGTACGAACGAAGGTATGTGATTTTGTGAGACTTGTAAAAATTGTTGGCCTATACTGTCTTGAGATTGGTGGAGGATATATATGGTGACTAGGATGTGAAGGAGGTTAGACTGTTTGCCTCACATTATTTAAATATAATTTATTTTACTTGCAGATACAATATGAATGTCTTTATTAGCGACAAAGAGTTCCTGGCGGAATTTATTGACCGGGTAAGGGAGCTGCCGGCTCTGTGGGAGACCAAAAACCCCATCCATAAAAAAAAAGGGGTGAGAAAAGCAGCGCTGGAGAAGCTGCTCCCATTTGTGCATACCAAGGTGCCCACAGCCACAGCAAAACAAGTGGACACTAAAATTGGGAGCTTGAGAGGTACCTACAGGACTGAACGCTCTAAGGTGCTGGCTTCTCAGAGGTCAGGAGCAGCAGCAGATGATGTTTATGTCCCGGTTTTGTGGTACTACAGCAGGATGTCCTTCCTGGATGACCACATTGAGCCAAGGCCATCACTCTCCACTCTTCCCCCCAGACTTCCCTGCAGCCAACCTGAGCCTTCTCTGGAGCAAGAGGAGGCAGCCATCCTGGATGATCCTGATTTGTCCATCTGGAGCCAGGTATAGTATTAACTGAAAATGTAGTGGGATAAAATTAATGTTTCCCAAATATGTCAGGATGAGAAACATACATTATTTTGTATTCCACAAGTGAAATCATGATCTGTAGACATTATTCTGCACTTAATTGTGTGGTAAATAGTCAAGCTGATGTAGTGGTAAATTTAAAGCAAGGATTTATGCATTTACATTCTAATTGCTTCCATCAGGATTACAAAGTTTGATGCAAAGATTAAACCAACATATTAAACTATGTTTCTTTTTCATACACAGGATGAAATCAGCCAGGAGGAGGGTCTGGAAACTGTCAGGCAGGAGGAGGAAGGGCCCAGTGGCAGCCAGGAGGTGGCAGGGCCCAGTGGCAGCCAGGAGGTGGCAGGGCCCAGTGGCAGCCAGGAGGTGGCAGGGCCCAGTGGCAGCCAGGAGGTGGCAGGGCCCAGTGGCAGACAGGAGGTGGCAGGGCAAAGGAGAAGCACCAGATCCCAGGTGCCTCCCATCAGGCTTCACAAAAGAGGCAGGAGGGACAGGACCACCAGTGAGGCAGCAATGGCCCTTATTAAAGAGGCCCATGCCACCCTCAAGGAGCCCACATCCCCTGAAGAGGCCATTGCCGGCCTAGTGGAGGCTAAGTTCAAGGTGATGAGCATGGAGCAACGCCTCCTATGCGAACCCCTGCTCATCACCTTGCTCAACAAGGGGGTGATGGAGCAAATTACCCCCAATACCGCCATATGTGAGGTGGCCCAACTGACCCAACCTCAACCTCCACCTCCACCTTCCTCTTCTGCCCCACCCCCTTCTGCTACACCTCCACCTTCTGCCCCACCCCCTTCTGCTACACCTCCACCTTCTGCCCCACCCCCTTCTGCTACACCTCCACCTTCTGCCCCACCCCCTTCTGCTACACCTCCACCTTCTGCCCCACCCTCTTCTGCTACACCTCCACCTTCTGCCCCACCCCCTTCTGCTACACCTCCACCTCCTCCTCCTGACAGGAGTACCCCTCCAGTGGGCCAGCCTCCAGCTAAACGAAGAAGGAAGGCTGCAGGAAAGGCTTCAGGAAAGGCTTCAGGAAAGGCTGCAGGGAAGGTTGCCAGGAAGAAGAGGAAGTGATGGCCTTGCTTCATTGTGGTCGCACTGGTCGGACAGAAGGCAGCCTGTTGTAGTACCACACACTTGGGACATATATCTCACCTGCTGCTGTTCCTGACTTCTGGGAGGCCAGCATCAGATTGTGTTCTGAAATGTGGGCCTTCTCAAGCTCCCAATTTTAGTGTCCACACAGGGTTGCTGTGTGCTCTGGGGTCCCTGGGATGCACAAATGGCAGCAGCTTCTCCAGCGCTGCCTTCTCTTTATTTAATTTATAAACATGAATAAATGTGTTTTTTGTTTAAGTTCATACTTGACTATGTGTATTTTTAAATAAAAAAAAACAAGCTTTGGAGTAAGCAGATACATTTGACTGACAATAAAAGGCACAGATATCACCCCCCCCAAAAGAATAACTAAATCTGATTAGCTCAAAAACATGGTGTTAAATTTTAAAAATATAGATTAGAAAATTAAATGGGAGATCGCTATCAAAACATTGAGAAATTATAATTAACATCATTTTGAAAAATCTAACCATTTAAATTATTCCTAAAAACTTGCACGATATAATACACATAAATCTTATAAAGAGCAGCATGAAAAAGGTTAAAAATAAGGCAGAACTCTGTGTGAATATCAGCAGCAAAAGAAGGTCTCTCGTTTTGATTAATGTAACATTCTAACGAAGAATTCAATGCAGAACATTTAAACGATGAAATATTTATGAGCGTGACGAATGTGCTCTCTCCATTATGAAGGCTTGTTTTACCAGAAGATGCGCTCCCGTCTCATAGTTGCTTGTGAGCATGCGCGCTTTTGGAAGAGTCGTAAAAGCATACACACGAACCATTTTCTCGTCACAAAACAGGCCGACGAGAAACACGACGAGGAAATCTGGAATCCTGACGAGAAAATAGAGAGCAGGTTCTCTATTTTCTCGTCGAGATTCTCGTCAAGTTTCTCGTCGTAAAACCATACACACGAACGTTTTTCTAGACAAAAAAACTCTCGCGGCACTTTTCTTGACTGTTTACGACGAGAAAATCGGTCGTGTGTACGAGGCCTTAGTTTTTTTCCCTTTTCTGGGACTGTGTTTTATTATATTGCTGTCTGTCTGCCCCTACCAATTTTTTTTGTTGTGTTAGCCAGTGCCACTACTAGGCCAGCCCAGGCAGCATATACTACGTATTCATGGTAGGAGAAGTAGATTAGTATATATATATTTTTGCATGGACCGGTAAAATAAGAATACTCCAGTCCTCAATCCCTCCACTCTCAGTCACACCAACACCAACTCTCATACCAACACACTCACTAACACCAACATTCTCACTTACAAGACTCACACGTCCATTCTCAATCCCAGACATTCTAATTGCAATAAAACCACCAAACCACACAAAAACAACTACAAAAACCACAATATCACTCTCTCATAGTTGCCAACAGTCACGGATTGGCCGGGACGTTCCCGGGATTCAAACCCTTTTCCCGGATTTATTTTGTCCCGGCCAATGTCCCGGCCAATCCGATTTTTCCCGTTTTCCCCGAATTTGGACGCCGCAGGCCGCCGCCGCTAGAGGTCCATGGCTGGCGGAGACAATGTCTCGGCCGGCCGCCATGTTCAAGAAGTCCAAAACACGGATGTAGTACAATAGAAAATAAAGCCGCTGCGGCGCCGCCCACACCCCGCACCTCCCCGGGGGTGGGCGGCGCCGCAGCAGCTTTATCTTCTATTGTACTACATCTGTGTTTTGGCTGGCCGGCCGTCCACTGCCCCGCCCCGCTGCAGGTCTGTCTGTAATGGAAAGGGGCGGGGGTCGGCAGCGCCACAGCTTAATTTTTTTTTTTTTGCAGCCACACTGTCGGCTCCGCCTCTATTTTGTTCCCCTTTGGGGAAGGGGAAACAATAATGGCGGCCGAGACAGGAGACGCCTGTGGTTAAGGGGGGACTCCGCTGGGGATGCCTGTGGTAAGGGGGGACTCCGCTGGGAACGCCTGTGGTAAGGGAGGACTCCGCTGGGGACGGCTTAGGTAAGGGGGGACTCCGCTGGGGACGCCTGATGTAAGGGGGGACTCCGATGGGGACGCCTGATGTAAGGGGGGACTCTGCTGGGGACGCCTGATGTAAGGGGGACTCCTCTGGGTACACCTGGTGTAAGGAAGGACTCCGCTGGGTACGCCTGATGTAAGGAGGGACTCCTCTGGGGACGCCTGATGTAAGGAGGGACTCCGCTGGGGACGCCTGATGTAAGGAGGGACTCCTCTGGGGACGCCTGATGTAAGGAAGGACTCCGCTGGGTACGCCTGATGTAAGGGGGGATTCCGCTGGGGACGCCTGATGTAAGGAGGGACTCCGCTGGGGACGCCTGATGTAAGGAGGGACTCCTCTGGGGACACTTGATGTAAGGGGGGACTCCACTGGGGACGCCTGATGTAAGGGGGGACTCCACTGGGGAACGCCTGATGTAAGGGGGGACTCCGCTGGGGACGCCTGATGTAAGGGGGACTCCTCTGGGTACACCTGATGTAAGGAAGGACTCTGCTGGGTACGCCTGATGTAAGGAGGGACTCCTCTGGGGACGCCTGATGTAAGGAGGGACTCCTCTGGGGAGGCCTGATGTAAGGAAGGACTCCGCTGGGTACGCCTGATGTAAGGGGGGATTCCGCTGGGGACGCCTGATGTAAGGAGGGACTCCGCTGGGGACGCCTGATGTAAGGAGGGACTCCTCTGGGGACACTTGATGTAAGGGGGGACTCCACTGGGAACGCCTGATGTAAGAGGGGACTCCGCTGGGAACGCCTGATGTAAGGGGGGACTCCGCTGGGGACGCCTGATGTAAGGGGGGACTCCACTGGGGACGCCTGATGTAAGGGGGGACTCCGCTGGGGACGCCTGATGTAAGGGGGGACTCCTCTGGGTACACCTGATGTAAGGAAGGACTCCGCTGGGTACGCCTGATGTAAGGAGGGACTCCTCTGGGGACGCCTGATGTAAGGAGGGACTCCTCTGGGGACGCCTGATGTAAGGAGGGACTCCCCTGGGGACACCTGATGGCATCTGGTGGCAGGCGACGTGGCAGGTGACACACTCAGGGCTAACACTGATTCGGCATTTTGGTGAGTTGAATGATTTCATTTTATATTAAAATGTAATAAGAGAAATAATGCACTTCAGTCATCCTGACACCCTAACAACCATGGTGCCGGGATGATTAAAGAGCTAACACCAGATGTTTGGATTATCTTTATCTGTTGATTGTTAAACTCTGGCATACACATATTTCTATTATGGTGTAGGATCTGGGCCTGCTGTCCTTCCATCCTTCCTTCTCTTTCCTTCCCTCCCTCTTTCTTTCTCCCTTCATCCCTCATTCATCTCAGACTTTAACCACACCCCCTTTGAGCCACGCTCATTTAAGCCACTCCCACTACCCGTGTAAACCACGCCCATGCTTCGTGCGCCACTTTTTTCTCCTAAAGTATAACACACCTTCAAATGAATGCCCCACCCCCTAATTATACCAAGGCTCCGCCTACATGCGAAAAAGTGTCACGGATTTTTTTTTGCAATGTTGGCAACTATGCTCTCTGAACTGCTCTCTGCTCCTCCCTCACCACACCACTTACACCCTCTCAAAATGGCGTACAGGGGCGGAGGCTATAGCCGCTTGTTGAAAACGAAACTAAAATACGAGATTGCGAATGGCCGCGATGTATTTACGGGAGTACGAATGCATTCGAAGCACGTGGACATATTTTAGTTTCATTTTCAACACGCGGCTATAGCCGCGTGTTGAAAATAAAAATAACTAGTAACGCGAGATTGCGAATGACCGCGCCGAGATGTATTTACGAAAGTATAAAAAAATTACGAATCCATTCGAAGCACGGTAGTAGACACGAATCAAGGAAAACAAAACAATGTTACGAATCAACAGAAACGGCAGAGTAGTGTACAGAAAAACGAAAATTATTATCTAACAAAATTACGATTTACGAATCGTTCAGTATCAACGAAAATCAAACTGTTACGAAAGTACGAAAATAACTTAAACAGAAATACGAATCATTCAATATCAACAAAATTACGAATTTCAAATCAACGAAAATAACTTAGACAGAACTACGAATCATTCAGTATCAACGAAAATTAAACTGTTACGAACATACGAACGAGTCCGAATAGGAAAACTCGCGTCTTAAGAAATTACGAATCTTTACGAACATACGGAACGAGACGAAACGAAACGATAGGAAACTAATTTTTTGGTTGTGCACATGTCTAATTACTAGTCATACAAAATTAGAATTCTACTATAGCGTGTGGGCGGAGCATTCGACCGGAAATGTACGATCGCGGCGTCGTACAGTTTAGCTGCTTCGTCGAATCTTCATAGAACATTCGACAGACACCATAAGCCTTCAATGACAGATTCAACCTTAATTAACCACTTAAACCCCGGCCCAATACGCAGCATAAATACCAGGCCCCTTTTTGCGATTCGGCACTGCGTCGCTTTAACATATTTTTTACTTTTTGCTATAATAAATATCCCCAAAAAATATAGGCCGATACGTATTCTTCTACATATTTTTGGTAAAAAAAAATCGCAATCGGCGTTTATTGATTGCTTTGTGCAAAAGGTATAGCGTTTACAAAATAGGGGATAGTTTTATGGCATTTTTATAAATTTTTTTTTTTTTTACTAGTAATGGCAGCGATCAGCTTTTTTTGTGACTGCGACATTATGGCGGACACATGGGACACTTTTGACACATTTTTGGGACCATTGTCATTTTCACAGCGATCAGTGCTATAAAAATGCACTGATTACTGTGAAAATTACACTGGCAGTGAAGGGGTTAACCACTAGGGGCGCTGAAGGGGTTAAGTGTGCCTAGGGGAGTGATTACTACTGTGTTGGGGGCGTGGCTATGAGTGACACGTCACCGATCTCCGCCCTGATAACACAGAGCGGAGATCGCTGACATTGTCAGTAGAGGAGCGGGGAGATGTTGTGTTTGCACGAACATCTCCCCGCTCCATGCCTCCGTGAGACGATTGCGGGGATCCCCGCAGCCATCAAGTCAGCGGGACCTGCGGTCTGACTCATGGGGAAGGCGGGGGGGTCACGAGCGCGCCGCCGCCGGCGTCGGCGCGCGCGACCCCGACGTCGGCAGTTAAAGGGCGACGTACAGGTACGTGATTGTGCCTGTACGAGCCATTCTGACGACGTATATATACAGTGAGGGGTCCTTAAGTGGTTAATTCGGATTTTTTTGGTCCTGAAAGGGTTAACCCACCCACGAAAGAATGCTGGAAAGGGCAGGAAGAAGCCAGCAGCTGTCCAATGAGGCGATGTGGAACAGGACACACTGGTGAGAGGGCTATGGGCTGTGTATCTGCTAAGGTGCTGCTCAGCTTTTCTGAGCGCTGATTACCAGGGCTGCAGAGCAGGTTTTGAGGTGATACCTTTGTCCCAGCACTTGTGGATATGCACATTAAAGTGGTTGTATAGTCTATTTTTGAACTTTTACCTACAGGTAAGCCTATACAGTAATAAGGCTTACCTGTAGGTAAAAAAAATATCTCCTAAACCTTTACGGTTTAGGAGATATTCCCCTCGCAATGAGCCGCTGACTGCAGCGGCGCATGCGCACAGGGGATTCTCGGCTGAAATCCCGGCAGACGCCGGGCTTTGCTGGAAAGAAGTCTCCCGCGCGTATGTGCGGGAGAGACGACATTGCGGCACCAGCCATTCACATCGGAAGACACGCCGAGGCAACATGTCATCTTCCTCGGCGTGGAGCAGGTGAGTTACCGACGCCTCGTTCTAAGGTAAGTATTTCATAATGAGCTAGTATGTGGTGCAAACTAGCTCATTATGCCTTTTGCCTTACAGGTATGTAAAAAAAAAAAAAAAAAAAAAAAAAAAAAAAAGGCATGGTTTTAATCTGGAAAATGTGAGTGATACTTGTTTTATATAAATAAATCCTTTTAAAATGATGAAGCATTATTGCAAGCTTTGTTACTTTGCATGTAGGCGATGTGAGTGGAAATCAATGGTAAACAATAAGGAAGGAGCACACCCTGTGATGTGAGACACCTGAGCTATAAGGAGAAAAATTCAAAGAAGCTAATCAGAGGATTGTTTGTGATCTGAGGCCCAGATATTAAAGTGGTTGTAAACCCAACCACACAACTTGCACCTACAGGTAAGCCTAGATTAAGGCTTACCTGTAGGTTCAAGAAATATCTCCTTAACCTACACGGTTAAGGAGATATTTGCAGAAAACCCTGCACCGATGCCTACGGCGCATGCGCACCATAGACAACGGCGCAGGCGCACTGAGCGGTGCCGGTTTTCTGAATGGGAGGATGCCGCCTCCGCGCTCATGCGTGTGACGTCATCGCCGCTCCGGCCAATCACAGCGCCGGAGCTAGGGTTGCCACCTTTTCCTCAAGCCAAACCCGAACATTTTAGTGTTGTATGGCAATTTTTTTTGTAGTATACACTATAAGATTGTTAAAGACCTGGGGCACTGTTGGGTGCCCCAATGAGAGTAGTAATGCGGCGTGCTATGCGCACAATGGCAAACAGTAGGTGTGTCCAAATTGCATTAACAGTGTGAGGGGCTTATAGTGGCATGGTTAAATAAAACAAAAGCATTTTTGTATCCATTAAATATTCTTGGAATAAAAAAACAAATGTCACTGTAAATATATGAACTTAATCTACCTTAAAAGTGGACAGTGTCAGTCACCAAAGCAGTGGACGGCACCAGTATGAGAATGGACACAATTGAAAACCTGGACTGTCCGGGTTAATCTCGGACAGGTGGCAACCCTAACTACTACTCGCTTAACCCATTCCATTTAATCGAATGTATTGAGGAAGCGATATAACACCTCCTCCCTGCCTGTCAAATTCCTTCTGAAGTGCAATCCAAATGTGGATTGCTCTTCAGAGGGCACCACATGTGTAAATGAACGCCAAGTCTGTTCAACCATTCCAGGATTTTCTGTGAAGTCAGTAGATAACTGGGTACAGGAACAGGATTATTAATGTTTACTTTGGGATATTGCTGAGTAACAGGACAGGAGGAACAGGACTATTTAGGGCCTGTTCACACTACTCTGCAACAAAATCTGCAAGCAGCAAGATTTTTCTGTGTTTCAAATGTGTTTCCTGTGCACTTCTGGTGCGTTTTTGGGTTGCCCACACCTGTGAAAAATGGACACGTGTCTCAAAAACCCATCAAAAACTTGAATGGAAAGCTGCGTTTTTGGTGTGGTTTTTCAACGCCGCACCAAAGATGCAGCACCCACAGCGCAGTGGTGTGAAACGTCCCATTGCAGAGTAAAAATGCATCAGCGTGAAAGGGGCCTTGTGGCTCTCAGCAGCTAGGTGTGGCTGCCGGCCCCCTTCACTATATTGACATTTTGCCAGTCCGGCGTCCAGCAGCGATCAGCACAGGTAATCATTGGCCATTCAGAGAGACACCAATAGCTGTGGCCCCTGGTGAAATGTCATTATAGTGAAGGAGGCCTGCTGCCGCACCTACTCGCTAACAGCTGCAACAGGAATCTGATACCTGCCGCCACTATTCACACCAGAACTAATCCCCCCAAGGTGAATGTTGCCATCCGCTGTTAGTGCTTTGCCTTCCTTGTACAGTTTAATTGCTAATTTACAGCACATTACTGGAGGTGGACTTTAAGAAAATTAAGGCTGCGAGGAAAAGAATCTGGAGTTAGGCTTTAGGCTTGGTTCACACTGGAGCCAGCTGCGGATCGCACAGGAACGCTGTGCTCCCTGTTCTCCGTTTCAGGGACAAATCAGGGATGAATCTTTGCAAGAATTCGGCCCCGAAACAGAGCCAAAGACGCAGTGCGCTCCGCAACCGGCCCGGAGATATGTGAACCGGTTCCATAGAGAGCCGGTCACATTCTCCTGCTATGCGAATTGGATGCGGGGAAACCCTCATCAAATTTGCGTAGGTGTGAAGCCAGCCTTAAAGTGAACCGGACATTGCCTAAAACTTTCTAAGATAACAAAAGATGCCCAAGTTGTTCAGGCACCTTAGCAGGACTAGTTAAAGCTCATCAGTGAGCAGCGGAGTAATCCTTAATGCAGTGGTTCCAACAAATAAATCAGTCCCAACAATCCGCCGGGGCATGTAAAAAAAAAAAGCAGAAGGTGGAGGTCAGTAGTATGTCAGAGGGAAGTAATATGTAATGCAGAGGGTAAACCATCACTGGCCCACAAACACAATCACAGGCAGCCCCTGTGCATGTCTGTCTTATCCAACTTGCCCCCTTGCCCCAGGTTCACATCCTCACAGATACACATAGACAGCCCCTGAGTTCAGTTTTTTATCCACCCCCCCCCTCCTCCTCATCCTCATCCTCATCCTCATTTAACCAGCAGAGACAAGCAAGGCAAGACTCCTCATTAACTCCTCACCTCCTGGTCAAGTGATTACTCTGATCAGACTTATGTCCTGTAACCTTGTTGTTACCTTAGGAGTGCTGCAGTCTGGGGAAGGAACAGAAGGGGTTAATCCTTATCTGGCAGCAGCAATCTTTATGGTGCTCCAGACCTCCACTTCTCTGTCAATCTGCCAGGTAGGGATGAGCTTCGTGTTGGAGTCGAACATACGTTCGACTCGAACATCGGCTGTTCGATCGTTCGACGAAGATCGAACGATTTGGGCCGTTCGCGCCAAATTCGAGTGACGCGAACGGCCCATAATGCACTACGCCATCGCAGTGTCATCCAGGCGCTGTGATTGGCCAAGCATGCACTGTGACCCCGCATGCTTGGCCAATCACAGCGCCGGCAGCGAGGAGAGCAATGATTGGCCACAGGCAGGATGCCTGTGGCCAATTATTGCTGAGGGTGTTTAGTACACGCCCCACACTATAAAAGGCCGCCAGCACGGCGGCCTAGTGTAGTGTGTTCCGGAGCAGGGATAGAGCAGCATAGGCAGGGACAGTGACTGTTATTTCTTTCTTGCTTAACCTGGATTCCTTTAGTTTAGGGAAAGAGAAGGATAGGTAGGGAGAGTGTCAGTGTGTTTTGTGCTTGTGCTATAGTGTGCTTAAAAAAAACATTTATTCTAGGGACAGAAAACTGTAGGTAGGGACAGTGTCAGTTTCTTTCACTCTGCAAGTCCTTGTTTCCAGGGACCTGTAAGGACAGTGAGTGAATTGTCCTTGTGCTATATTGTGCTTAAAAAAAACATTTATTCTAGGGACAGAAAACTGTAGGTAGGGAGAGTGTCAGTTTATTTCACTCTGCAAGTCCTTGTTTCCAGGGACCTGTAAGGACAGTGAGTGAATTGTCCTTGTGCTATATTGTGATTAAAAAAAACATTTTTTCTAGGGACAGAAAACTGTAGGTAGGGAGAGTGTTTTTTTTCTTTCACTCTGCAAGTCCTTGTTTCCAGGGACCTGTAAGGACAGTGAGTGAATTGTCCTTGTGCTATATTGTGCTTAAAAAAAACATTTTTTCTAGGGACAGAAAACTGTAGGTAGGGAGAGTGTTTTTTTTCTTTCACTCTGCAAGTCCTTGTTTCCAGGGACCTGTAAGGACAGTGAGTGAATTGTCCTTGTGCTATATTGTGCTTAAAAAAAACATTTTTTCTAGGGACAGAAAACTGTAGGTAGGGAGAGTGTTTTTTTTCTTTCACTCTGCAAGTCCTTGTTTCCAGGGACCTGGAAGGACAGTGAGTGAATTGTCCTTGTGCTATATTGTGCTTAAAAAAAACATTTTTTCTAGGGACAGAAAACTGTAGGTAGGGAGAGTGTTTTTTTTCTTTCACTCTGCAAGTCCTTGTTTCCAGGGACCTGGAAGGACAGTGAGTGAATTGTCCTTGTGCTATATTGTGCTTAAAAAAAAACATTTTTTCTAGGGACAGAAAACTGTAGGTAGGGAGAGTGTTTTTTTTCTTTCACTCTGCAAGTCCTTGTTTCCAGGGACCTGGAAGGACAGTGAGTGAATTGTCCTTGTGCTATATTGTGCTTAAAAAAAACATTTTTTCTAGGGACAGAAAACTGTAGGTAGGGAGAGTGTTTTTTTTCTTTCACTCTGCAAGTCCTTGTTTCCAGGGACCTGGAAGGACAGTGAGTGAATTGTCCTTGTGCTATATTGTGCTTAAAAAAAACATTTATTCTAGGGACAGAAAACTGTAGGTAGGGAGAGTGTCAGTTTCTTTCACTCTGCAAGTCCTTGTTTCCAGGGACCTGTAAGGACAGTGAGTGAATTGTCCTTGTGCTATATTGTGATTAAAAAAAACATTTTTTCTAGGGACAGAAAACTGTAGGTAGGGAGAGTGTTTTTTTTCTTTCACTCTGCAAGTCCTTGTTTCCAGGGACCTGGAAGGACAGTGAGTGAATTGTCCTTGTGCTATATTGTGCTTAAAAAAAACATTTTTTCTAGGGACAGAAAACTGTAGGTAGGGAGAGTGTTTTTTTTCTTTCACTCTGCAAGTCCTTGTTTCCAGGGACCTGGAAGGACAGTGAGTGAATTGTCCTTGTGCTATATTGTGCTTAAAAAAAGTAGGATTTTTAAAACAGCTTACCTGTAAAATCCTTTTCTTGGAGTACATCACGGGACACAGAGCAGCATAGTCATTACTATGTGGGTTATATAGAATTACCTTCAGGTGCTGGCACTGGCAACTTCCAAAACAGGAAGTACCCTCCCCTATATAAGCCCCTCCCATCCGGGAGTACCTCAGTTTAGTAGCAAAGCAATACGTGTCCCCAAAAGAGGGGTGGGAGCTCTGTGTCCCGTGATGTACTCCAAGAAAAGGATTTTACAGGTAAGCTGTTTTAAAAATCCTACTTTCTTGTTCATACATCACGGGACACAGAGCAGCATAGTCATTACTATGTGGGACGTCCCAAAGCAATGCCACATGAGGGGGGGGATACACCATACATAAGCTGGGCGCCATCAGGCATGAGGATCTTTTGCGGCCTGCAACACACTGCGCCCAAAGGCGACATCCTCCTGACTTCTAACGTCACCTGGTAGAACCTAGTAAACGTGTGTACTGAAGACCACGTTGCGGCCTTACAAATTTGCGCCAGGGAGGCCTGGTGATGCACTGCCCATGAAGTTCCAACTGCTCTCGTGGAGTGCGCCCTAACTTTGAACGGAGGCGGTCTACTTCTCAAGCCATAGGCTTGCATTATGACCTGTCGAATCCACTTGGCTAAAGTAGATCTTGATGCTGCCTGACCCTTTCTGGGGCCTTCCGGCAGAACAAACAAAGAATCCGTTCTACGAATCTGAGCAGTGGCTTTTAGATAAGCTTTAACTGCTCTTACTACATCCAAAGAATGCAATAACTTTTCCTCTACCGAGCTTGGTTTGGGGAAAAAAGAAGGAAGAACCACATCCTGGTTCAAGTGAAACCTCGATACCACCTTAGGAAGAAAGGCTGGGTGAGGACGTAATACTACTCTGTCCTTATGGATAACCAGATATGGCTCTTTACAGGACATGGCGGCTAATTCCGACACTCTTCTAGCCGAGCATATGGCTACTAAAAATATCAATTTCCTGGTGAGTAGAACCAAGGAAATGTGCCGCAAAGGTTCAAATGGCTGCTTCTGCAGAACCGACAGAACCAAATCTAGATCCCATGGGCATATGGGAGCCTTAATCGGTGGAATAATACGAGTCACACCTTGCATAAAGGATTTGACAAGTGAATGCATAGCCAGGGGCCTTTGAAATAGTATTGACAAGGCCGAAACCTGGCCCTTGATAGTACTTAAGGCAAACTTCCTGTCTACAGCCCACTGCAGGAAGTCCAGAATTCTGCCTATAACGTACTTACGTGGATGCCATTTTCTGGCCTCGCACCAAGTGATGTACGCCTTCCAAACTCTATAGTAGATCTGCCTGGATACAGGCTTCCTGGCATTGATTATAGTTGATACCACAGAGTTAGAGAGACCTCTCTTCTTTAGGATGTGGGATTCAATAGCCAGGCCGTTAAACTTAGAGTTAGTAAGGAAGGGTGGTATATCGGTCCTTGCGAAAGCAGGTCCGGACGACGTGGAAGGGTCCAAGGACTCCCCACAGACATTTTGATGATCTCCGCGTACCAGGCCCTTCGGGGCCACGCTGGAGCCACCAGGATCACCGGCTTCTTCTCCAACCTGACTCTGCGAAGGAGTCGAGGCAACAATTGTAGCGGAGGGAATGCATATATCAGTCTGAACTGATCCCAAGGGAACACCAGAGCATCTGAGCTATGAGTAAGCGTCAATTCGTGACGTGAAACGCGTTAGCCACCCTTCCCTGCATGCACACCATCTGCATTTGTTGTTTTGGATTTATGGATTTATTTTGAATTTGGATTTTTTACCTGAAATTTTGGAATAAATAACTGTCTATACAGAGTGCGGCAGTCCAGGGTTTCTTTTTCTCCCATGCATCAGTGCAGAGCCAGCACCTGTGTGAGTGACCGGGCGGAAGCAGCTATTTGGTGAATTCTCAAGCTTTTGAGCGGTACGTTTTTCCTTACCAGAGCATCCGAGGCGCAAGCGAGGGGATCCCTTGTCCGGGAGACAAATATGTCCACCTTTGCGTTGAATCTGGATGCTAGCAGATCTACATCCGTTGTTCCCCACCGCTGACATATTGCTCGGAAGACCTCGGGATGAAGGGACCATTCCCCTGGGCATAACTGTTGGCGACTCAGAAAGTCCGCCTTCCAATTCTCCACCCCTGGAACGAAGACAGCTGATATACATGGGACATGCTTTTCTGCCCATTCCAGGATGTGACTTACTTCCCTCTGGGCTGCACGACTCCTGGTGCCTCCCTGATGATTGATATATGCCACTGCTGTGGCATTGTCTGATTGAATTCTGACAGGGGACCCTTGGAGTCTGGATGTCCAGGCTACTAGGGCGTACCGGGCTGCTCGTATCTCTAAGAGATTGATGGGCAGGGTTTTTACTACATTTGACCATCTGCCCTGGAGAGACCATTGCTCCAGTACTGCCCCCCAGCCTATAAGGCTGGCATCTGTAGTGACCACCTTCCAAGATATCGGGCTGAAGGGTTTTCCCTTCTGGAGATTCTGGGGGATCAACCACCAGCAGAGACTCTTCCGAACGGAAGGGGACAAAGCCATCGGGAAGTCTAGAGCCTGAACTTTTCCGTTCCAGGCTGACAATATGGCCCTTTGTAAATTCCTTGAGTGGAATTGGGCATATGGCACAGCTTCGAATGATGCCACCATCTTTCCTAGCAGCCTCATGCACAGGCGTATGGACGGCTGTCTTTTTGCACAAAGCAGACGGACCAAGCCCCTCAAAGAGGATACCTTGTCTAGAGGTAAGAAAATCTTCCTCTGGTCTGAATCCAGCCGTAGCCCTAGATATACCAGGTTTTTCACTGGCTGTAGGGCTGACTTGTCCAGGTTGATGACCCAACCGTGAGACTCTAGATACTTGATTGTATCGACAATTACCACTTCTAGCTTGGCAACTGAGTGGTCCATCAACAACAGGTCGTCTAGGTATGCCATTATCGTTACACCCCGTGTTCTTAGATCGGCCAACAGTGGGGCCAGAATTTTTGTGAACACTCGTGGTGCTGTGGCCAGACCGAATGGTAAGGCTCTGAACTGAAAATGGCGCCCTTCTACTGCAAAGCGTAGGAATTTTTGATGACCTGGAAAGATGGGAACATGCAAGTAAGCATCTTTGATGTCGATCGAGGCTAACCATTCCTCCCCTTGTAGGGCAGCGGTGACCGATCGGATCGACCCCATCCGGAAAGACCGGACGTTTAGAAATTTGTTTAGACTCTTTAGGTCCAATATGGGTCTTATGTCCCCGTTTGGCTTCGGGACTGTGAAAAGGTTTGAGTAGAAACCCAACCCCCACTCTTCCATAGGAACCTCCATAATTACTCCTTGGAGCAATAGTTGTTCTAACGCCAATAGGAGAGACCCTCTTTTCAGAGGGTCTCTTGGCCTGCCTGACCACATAAAATGGGACGGAGGAGACTCTTTTAACTCCAACTTGTATCCCAGAGTTACTGCGGAGAGCACCCATCTGTCTTTGATCGTCTCCCGCCAGGTCTCTGTGAACAACTGAAGTCTTCCCCCCACCCGTTTGAGTGGGGGCAGCCCTTCATAGGCTTGACTTGGAGGCTGGTTTAGTACCTCTTCGGATCCAGGGCTTTTTATTACCCTGTGGCTGTCCCTGATTTTTACCTCCTGAGTTTGACCGAGGAGGCCGTCGGAACTGCTTAGTAGCAGACGTCGCAGGGATAGGAGAGGTAGTCCTCTTAAAAGATGGACCCCTAGACCTCTTTTTACTCGGTAAGAGAGTACTTTTACCACTGGAAATCTTCTGGATATACTTATCCAGGTCTTCGCCAAAAAGGCGTTCCCCATGAAATGGGAAGCTAACTAAGCTTCTTACAGGGAGCTTCAGCAGACCAGTTTTTGAGCCACAGAAGCCTACGCATATGTACCAAAGACAGCGTGAGGCGGGAGGCCTGATGGATAGAATCCTTGATGGCGTCAACCGCAAAGCATAATGCTCTAGGCAGATCAGCCAGAGCCTGGGCCTGCTGGTCTGGCAAATCCCTCAGGACCATTTTCATTTGATCCTTTAAAGCTTGGCAGACCCCAATAGCTGCCACTGCTGGCTGTGTAACAGCCCCTGCTGTGGAAAAAGCAGATTTTAATAAAGATTCCAATTTTTTATCCACTGGATCTTTGAACATTTGAACATTATCTACTGGACATGTCAGTGATTTGTTCACAGAAGAGATGGCTGCATCCACCGTAGGAACATTCCATCTCTGGGTGAACTTTTCCTCCATGGGATAGATCACCGGAAACCTTTTAGGCGGAACAAATAGTTTATCAGGATGTTCCCAGTCCTGGTATATAAGTCCTTCCAATAATGGATGTATTGGAAAGGAGCAATTAACCTGGGGAGCTTTTAGCGACCCCAATGAGGAGACAGCAGTAGTTGATGGTTCAACAAGAGGCATTTTAAATGCAGATCGAACCATGTCAGTTAGGGTCTGGACCCACAATCTTTCAGTCTGTGATGCTGAAAATGGTTCATCTACTGTCGATTCCTCAAAAACAGAGCTAACCTCCTCCTGATCCCCTTCAGGTAGGTCGGTCCCTTCCTGGGACTGTTGCTCTGCCAACAGGCACTCTAATGGAGGTGATGGAGATCTGGCGCGCTTTCTTTCCTATAGAGAAGAAGCGATCAATGCAGCCAATCTCTGCTCCAATCCCTCCAGATTTGAGGAAAAAACCTCCTCTGTTATATATGCAGGAGCAGGTGGACTGAGGACAGCCGCAGTACCTGGCACTCCCGGGGGTTCCTTATGGGTATTAACCTCTGATTTCTCAGGGGAGGAGGGTGCAGATGACTGCTCCAGATCCTCAGAGCCCGATGGAAACCCCCTACACTTCCTGAGAGGTATATCTCGGAGTTTTTTAGGCGGCATATTCCTTAGTTCAAAGCTGAGGTATTCCAGCCGCAATACACCCCTTACTGAAATAGTCTAATGCAATTTGCTGCTATGTACATCAGTGGGTGTCTACTAATGCGTCTTTCTGGGGATGCCTGTATCAACCGCCCGCTGTAAGCCCCTATACCATGCTACCAGCTCCTTTTCATGCTCTGTGTCCATAGCAAGCAGCGTGGACTGAGTCCTTTTATCTTGCTGGGACGCCCGCACATGCGCAGAAGCGCTGGGCGCACAGAGCGCGTCATCCGCCAGGCTCCGCCCCTTTTTTGAAGCTAAACCTTATAAAAGGAAAGCATGTGTGCGCGCGCGCGCGCGTGCACGTGTGCGCTCTTGGCGCCATGTAGGGAGAGGAGCCAGGGTCCCTGTTTCACCAGGACTCGGGGATGGAAGGAAACTACTTGGCAGCATGACAGAGGAATGCAGCTTCCCTGATAGAGAGCTCACTCATCTGCCTGGACTTTCACCATGGAAGGAATAGTCCCAAGAAAAAAGACGTTCCACAGCGGCCTCTAGTGGACAAACACAGGTACCGCACCTTTGTCTTTTTTTTTTTTTTTTTTTTAAAACCTCCTTTATGAAAAAACATTTCCAGGTTTACAGTTTTTTTAAAACTTCCCTTATGAAAAAACATTTCTAGGATTTCTTAGGCATATACAGCTATTAGCGGGAATACCCTTTAGGTAACAGGCAGAAAGACATATTAGGCTTGGGGGTCCCCTCAATAGAACCAAGTTCCTGAGGGGCCCCCACTTACCTTTTCCCCGCCGCAGGACTTTGTTTGGTCCACAGAAGCC
Source organism: Rana muscosa (assembly GCA_029206835.1). Taxonomy (NCBI): domain Eukaryota; kingdom Metazoa; phylum Chordata; class Amphibia; order Anura; family Ranidae; genus Rana; species Rana muscosa. Next base: position 1,259,414,637 of record CM055116.1, on the reverse strand, counting down.
CAAACTTCACCTCTCACGGCAGGCATTGTACTAGACCTTCAGGGACCGGGTTCCCAAGGATTCCACTCCCCTGGACCTGTATAGCACCCTGCACAGATAGCCTCTTGGTTTTGGGTATGACCAGAGCTCTGGATCCCAGGGTCCAGCCCTCCTAAGAGAGGCATTACAGGCAAAACCCTGCTCTTCTCTGCAAGGCCCGGGTACCGACCGTTTAGCTATGAAGCTTTTTTGGTCGGATCCGGAATAGCTTGCTAAGGCCCAGAGAACCTGTACACAAGCCCAGATGAATACATGTTAACCTTGGCCAACACCTTAGACACTGGCAAAAAACTGAGGTACTCCCGGATGGGAGGGGCTTATATAGGGGAGGGTACTTCCTGTTTTGGAAGTTGCCAGTGCCAGCACCTGAAGGTAATTCTATATAACCCACATAGTAATGACTATGCTGCTCTGTGTCCCGTGATGTATGAACAAGAAAACATTTTTTCTAGGGACAGAAAACTGTAGGTAGGGAGAGTGTTTTTTTTCTTTCACTCTGCAAGTCCTTGTTTCCAGGGACCTGGAAGGACAGTGAGTGAATTGTCCTTGTGCTATATTGTGATTAAAAAAAACATTTTTTCTAGGGACAGAAAACTGTAGGTAGGGAGAGTGTTTTTTTTCTTTCACTCTGCAAGTCCTTGTTTCCAGGGACCTGTAAGGACAGTGAGTGAATTGTCCTCGTGCTATATTGTGCTTAAAAAAAACATTTATTCTAGGGACAGAAAACTGTAGGTAGGGAGAGTGTCAGTTTATTTCACTCTGCAAGTCCTTGTTTCCAGGGACCTGTAAGGACAGTGAGTGAATTGTCCTTGTGCTATATTGTGATTAAAAAAAACATTTTTTCTAGGGACAGAAAACTGTAGGTAGGGAGAGTGTTTTTTTTCTTTCACTCTGCAAGTCCTTGTTTCCAGGGACCTGTAAGGACAGTGAGTGAATTGTCCTTGTGCTATATTGTGATTAAAAAAACCATTTTTTCTAGGGACAGAAAACTGTAGGTAGGGAGAGTGTTTTTTTTCTTTCACTCTGCAAGTCCTTGTTTCCAGGGACCTGTAAGGACAGTGAGTGAATTGTCCTTGTGCTATATTGTGCTTAAAAAATATATTTTTTCTAGGGACAGAAAACTGTAGGTAGGGAGAGTGTCAGTTTCTTTCACTGTGAAAGTCCTTGTTTCAAGGGACAGAGAAGGACACCTGAAGGTAGCCCTTATTGCTTTTTTCCCATCTCCCTGCAGGCCATCTATTAGAATGTCTGGAAGGCAAACAAGGAGAGGCAGACAGTCAGGAGGCAATAAAAGAGGGCAAGCAGGCTCTGTGTCTGGGGGCAACAGTGCTGGTCGTGGACGCGGTGCATTGTCATCAGCACATGGCCATGGGACACGCTTGTCCTTCTTTTCGGCAGCTGGACATGTTGAGCCACATCATGCCGAAGACTTGGTAGAGTGGATGACCAAGCCCTCCTCCTCCTCCTCATCCTCTCTCACCCAGGCTCAGGGTACTGGAAAAGCAGCTGCCAAAGCGTCGTCTTCCCTGGTATCAATGTCAGACAAATCATCAGTCACTCCTTCCCTAGACCCACCATGTCCTCCTCCTGAGGAGTCCCCCGAACTGTTTCAGCACAGTGTTGGGTACATGCTCCAGGAGGATGCCCAGCGTTTCGAAGGGTCTGATGATGAAACCCAGCTAGAGGAAGGCAGTAGCGTGAGAGCAGACAGAGGGGATGCTCAAGAAGGACACCAATCTGGCAGTCATGTTCCAGCAGCTGCAGCATACTGCCAGATTGGCTCCAGTGATGAGGAGGGAGGGGATGATGAGGTCACTGACTCCACGTGGGTGCCTAATAGGAGAGAGGAGGAGGAGGAGGATGAGGAGGAGGCACATCTCCAACGAGGCAGGATGCCCTTTGGTGGCCAGCGTAAGGGCAGTACACCGACGGAATCACACCGCAGAGCTCCGCCTGTGCAGGGCGCTGCCTCTGCCCGTCATTCAAAAAGTTCTTTGGTGTGGGCCTTTTTTGAGGCTAGTGCATCAGATCGCACAGCTGCTGTTTGCAACATATGTCTCAAGCGTATATCGCGTGGCCAAAACATCAGCCGCTTGGGTACCACATGCCTGACCAGACATATGTTGACCTGCCATGCAGCTCGTTGGCAAGCCTACCTCAAAGACCCACACCAAAGAACAAAGCGGACCTCTCCTTGCACCGCATCAGCTGGGATCTCCAACCCCACTATAACTTCAGTCCTCTCTGAAACATGCACTGAGAGGAATGAAGGTGTAGAATTAGGTGTGTCACAGCCAAGTACTTGCGCCCACTCTGCTAGCAGTACACCGACGTCCGATTCTAGCAGGCAAATTTCCCTGCCCCAGCTGCTGGACCGTCGAAAGAAGTTCACTCCCAGCCATCCACATGCCCAGCGGTTGAATGCTAGCTTGGCTAAATTGCTAGCGCTTCAACTGCTGCCTTTTCAGTTGGTAGACTCGGCCCCCTTCCGTGAGTTTGTGCAATGTGCGGTTCCTCAGTGGCAGGTTCCCAAACGCCACTTTTTCTCACGGAAGGCTATTCCGGCTCTCTACCGGCATGTGGAAGGCAATGTCTTGGCCTCGCTGGACAGGGCGGTCAGCGGTAAGGTGCATATTACCGCTGACTCATGGTCCAGCAGGCATGGACAGGGACGTTACCTTTCTTTCACGGCCCATTGGGTCACTCTTTTGGCAGCTGGGAAGGATTCAGGACAAGGTGCAGTAGTGTTGGAGGTTGTCCCACCGCCACGCCTCCAAAATGCTACTACTGGTTGTGACACACCTCTCTCCTCCACCCCCTCCTCTTCTTCTTCCTCCATGGCCTCTTCCTGTGGTTTGTCCTATGAACCAGCGGTGCTCCGTAGCCGTTCACGGGGCTACGCAAGTACGCAGGCAAAAAGATGCCATGCCGTGCTTGCGCTGGTGTGTTTGGGGGACAGAAGCCACACTGGGGCAGAGGTCCTGTCTGCTCTGCAGGGCCAGGCCGAGAGGTGGTTGACGCCACGCCAGCTTAAGCCAGGAATGGTGGTTTGCGACAATGGCACCAACCTCCTCTCCGCCCTCCGACAGGGACAACTGACCCATGTGCCCTGTGTGGCTCACGTCCTTAACCTGGTGGTGCAGCGCTTCTTGGGCAGGTACCCGGGCTTACAGGATGTCCTGAGGCAGGCCAGGAAAGTCTGTGTACATTTCCGCAGATCTTATAATGCCAGTGCTCGCCTGGCTGAGCTGCAAAAGGAGTTGAACCGCCTTATATGTGACATGCCCACCAGGTGGAACTCAACGTTGGCCATGCTGCAGCGGCTGCACACGCAGCAGAGGGTCATCAATGAGTACCTGTGCGACTACGGCACCAGGACAGGGTCAGGGGAGCTTGGTTTTTTTTCTCCACGCCAGTGGGGCATGATCAGGGATGCATGCACTGTCCTGGCACCATTTGAGGAGGCCACGAGGATGGTGAGCAGTGACAGTGCATGCATCAGTGACACTGTACCTCTTGTCCACCTGTTGGAGCACACGCTGCGTGGAATAATGGACAGGGCACTTGAGGCAGAACAGAGGCAGGAAGAGGAGGACTTCCTTGCCTCTCAAGGCCCCCTTTACCCAGACAGTGTTCCTTCTGTCCCACCCATCGCACAGGAAGAGGAGGAGGAGGAGGAGGAGGAGGAGGAGGATTGTGTCAGCATGGAGGTGGAGGCTGGCACTCAGCATCATCAGCAGCAGTTTTTAGGGATGATTTACAGTCCCAAGAAACCAGTGGACTTGTACGTGGCTGGGAGGAGGTGGCTGCGGATCATGTCGTCCTTAGTGACCCAGAGGACTCCGGAGCGAATGCCTCAGCAAACCTACGCTGCATGGCCTCCCTGATCCTGCAAAGTCTGCGGAAGGATCCTCGTATTCTTCGGATCAAGGAGAGGGACCATTACTGGCTGGCCACTCTCCTTGATCCACGGTACAAGGGTAAGGTTGCGGACCTTATGTTACCGTCGCAGAGGGAGCAGAGGATGAGACAACTCCGGGAGGCCTTGCAGAAAGGTCTGTGCAACGCGTTCCCAGAGACTGGGAGGTTGCAAACTCCTGGTCCTGGACAACGAGTTGCTGAGGCTTCGGCCAGTCAAAGAAGGAGCGGTGGGGAAGGTGGCCGTCTGACCGATGCGTTCAGACAATTCTTTAGTCCGCAGCCCCAAAGTATGATCGGTTCCAGCAACCATCGCCAGCGTCTGATAAACATGGTGCAGGAATATCTAGGGGCAAGGTCAGACTTGGACACCTTCCCCACCGAAAATCCTCTGGCTTACTGGGTCTTGAGGATGGATCACTGGCCAGAGCTTGCACAGTATGCAATTGAGCTACTGGCCTGTCCTGCATCCAGCGTTCTTTCGGAACGCACATTCAGTGCTGCTGGAGGATTTGTCACGGATCACAGGGTGCGCCTGTCCACCGACTCGGTTGATCGACTGACTTTCATCAAGATGAACCAGTCTTGAATCACCACCAGCTACCACACACCTGATGCTGATATAACAGACTAATTGATTTTAACATGTCACATCCCTTCAAGACTGATGCTGAGTGCCTGTGCTGTTATGTTGACTGGCTATCCTCCTCCTCCGAGTCCTCAATGATACGATTGATGATGATAGCTTGGAAGATCATTTTTGTTTATGGGTGCCGCCACCAGTGCCTAACGCCCAATTTTTCAGCCCCTGTTTAACAGGGGCGTGTAATTACAATTTTTGAAGCAATACTTTGCAACAGGGCTCATTGCTGTGCTCCAAGTACAGTATCTGTGAGGAGTTGCAGTGTTGTGCCACCAGTGCCTAAGGCCCAATTTTTCAGCCCCTGTTTAACAGGGGCGTGTCATTACAATTTTTGAAGCAATACTTTGCAACAGGGCTCATTGCTGTGCTCCAAGTACAGTATCTGTGAGGAGTTGCAGTGTTGTGCCACCAGTGCCTAAGGCCCAATTTTTCAGCCCCTGTTTAACAGGGGCGTGTCATTACAATTTTTGAAGCAATACTTTGCAACAGGGCTCATTGCTGTGCTCCAAGTACAGTATCTGTGAGGGGTTGCAGTGTTGTGCCACCAGTGCCTAAGGCCCAATTTTTCAGCCCCTGTTCAACAGGGGCATGTAATTACAATTCTTGATCTAATAATTCACAGCAGGGCCCATTGCTGCACCCACCAAGAGTAACTGTCAGGGCTTACAGTGTTGTGGCACCAGCACCACCATCAAAGGCCCAATTTTTACTACCACTGTTCAACAATTATATGTAATTAAAATTCCTGATATAATAGTTGACAGCAGGGCGTTCCAGCACCAACCAAGAGTAACTGTGAGTGCTTACAGTGTTGTGCCAACACCAACAACTAAGGGGCCTATTTCTGCAGAGTATATACGGCAGGTCCCTACTTTCAAACATCCAACTTACAAACGACTCCTACTTGCAAACGCAAGAAGACAACAGGAAGTGAGAGGAAATCTACCACTAGGAAGGAAAATTCTCTCTTGTAAGAATAAATATGGGAGAAAGGTGTCTCCTCTGTACTGATGCTTTATCAGCAATCCTTGTTTCAAGAAAAACACCACATTTCAAAAACAGTTGTCATTGGGACGGAAAGTGAGGTGAAATGTTCTGAACAGGGGCACAGACAGCAAAACAAATGTTACAGGGGTGATAACCCTTACCTATGTTTTCCAAAAAGTTTAAAAATAGATTTTTGGTCTGGAGCTACACTTCAACAATGTACCTGTTCAAAATTACAAACAGATTCTACATAAGAACAAACCTACAGTCCCTGTCTTGTATGCACCGCCTGTATAGGGCTGTTCAGAGTATATAGGGCCTTTTTTATTTTATGTGCGGGGTTCCCCTTAATATCCATACAAGACCCAAAGGGGCTGGTAATGGGCTGGGGTAGGGGGGGGGGGTCATGGGGTAGCTATGCCATTTTTCTTAAAGAATTTCATCCATATTACCGGGACCAGACATTACATTAAAGCCGCAAGCAGTTTTAAATGGCTTTTTTTTCCTTTAGAAGTGTCATTTTGTGCAGGGACAGTTCTAAACACGGGAAACACGTGGCACTTCACAGGCATACTTTAGACACCCCCCAGGTACGATATTTAAAGGAATATTTGACTTTTTTTTTTTCACTTTATGCATCATTAAAATGACTGCTCCCGAAAAACGACCGTTTTTAAAACTTCTTTTTGCATTGATACATGTCCCCTGGTGCAGAACCCGGGTTCCCAAACCCTTTTTAGGACAATAACATGCATAATAGTTGTTATAATTAGCACTTTAGAATTCGAACGTTCGCATCCATTGTATTTAATAGGGTTCTAATGTTCGTTCGAACTTTCGGTCCGTTCGCGGGTTCTGGTGCGAACCGAACCCGGGGGTGTTCGGCTCATCACTACTGCCAGGTATGTAATTTCCGGGGACCGCAGCACAAGGATTACTTCACCTGTGCCCGAAAATCATAAAATATTCCCGGCGAAGTAATCCTTGTACTGCGGCTCCCGGCAATTACATGCCCCGGCGGATTGATATACACAAGGGGACCGGGACTATAGTTTAATTGTCGGGAGCCGCTGAAAAGGTTTTACTGCACTGCTGAGTGATTTAACTACTAGTTCTGTTCATTCCTCAGCCCCCCAGCTGCTGCCTGATAAGAACTTACTATGTTCCTTCCGCTGATCCCCAGCTGGCACAGTCCGATCTAAATGAATCATGTGTCCGGGTGCCAGGGAGACTGAAAACCGGACACATGGTTCAAAATGATTCAAAACCCATACTGTCCGGGTGAATTCTGGACAGGTGGCAACCCTAGCCGGAGCGGCGATACACGGAAGGGACATCGAGGCAAGATAGCGGTGGCGGCGGAGGGGAACGAGGAGCAGTTCGGGGGCTTCGATCTCAGGTAAGTCATTCATAATGAGCTAGTATGCTATGCATACTAGCTCATTATGCCTTTCTTTTGCAGGGTTTTATTTTTTTATTTTTTTTAAATGCCGGGTTTACTTCCTCTTTAAGCCTATAAGGTGAGGGCACAACTGGTGACGGTGACACGAGGATATCTGTATATGAGGAGATACTGGGATTTTTAGGGTGCACAAATGCAATATATCAAATAAATTATTAAAAATATTTTTATTTTGAACATCAAAACTGGGAAAACGTATTGACTCGAGTATAAGCCTAGGGTGTCCATCTGCATGCCTCACTGTGCCCATGCCTCACTGTGTCCATGACTAGACTGACGTTTAACATGGGAGTCTATGGAAGGGGTAAAACAAAAAATAGTGGGTTGATATGGCGCACTTTGGTAATGGCTGTCTAATAGTAAAAAATATTGGGATTAAGGTTGGGAAGCGTGGGCACAGTCACTTATATATGTCCATGTATGGAAGTGTGATAGGGCAAAGTTTCTGTGGTTATAGATGGCTGCCAGTTCAGATAAAAGCTTGAAGAGGCTCTGGGAACAGACAAAACAGAAGGGAACGGCACCCTCTAAGTGCAGCAAGATAAAAATATGTTTAATATAAAAAGGTTTAAAAACACTTAAGCCCCGTACACACGATCGGATAACCTATGGATTTTCGTCCGATGGATTTGTCCATCGGATATCCGATGAAACTGTTTTCCATCAGTCTTGCCCACACACCATCAGTCAAAAAACCGACCGTTCCAAACGCGGTGATGTAAAACACTCCGATGAGCCGAGAAAAATGAAGTTTAATGCTTCTGAGCATGCGTCAACTTGATTCTGAGCATGCGTGGGTTGTTGAAATTTTAAAACAAGTTCTATTTTTTACAACCGATGGAAAAAAGACCGATGGGTACCATACACGATCGGTTGATCTGATGAAAACCATCCATCGGACGGTTTTCATCAGTCAAACCGATCGTGTGTACGGGGCTTAACATTTGAGCAGAAAGTATCAGGCATATCAGGGGTTAAGTAGTTTCATCCGCATGGTCCTCTAGTGTGGTATACGCTTCACGGGCTGCTGGAATGTGTCCTCTGTCCTGTAGCTCTTCCTGTCTGCACTGGATGTAAACAGTGTCGGCCGGGGGCTTGGACGTGGACTGTGGAGGCTCCGTGAAGTCGTGAGGTCCAGCAGCCCGTGAAGCGTATACCACACTAGAGGACCATGCGGATGAAACTACTTAACCCCTGATATGCCTGATACTTTCTGCTCACATGTGAGTGTTTTTAAACCTTTTTTATATTAAACATATTTTTATCTTGCTACACTTAGAGGGTGCCGTTCCCTTCTGTTTTGTATGGAAGGGGTGCCCGGCTTTCAAAAATTGGTTCTCCCCGGCCGTAAGTCCCCCAGACAACAAACTTTGCACACTTGTAGAGGAGAAATGGGGCTACATATGTGCCATGTTTCGGGTCCAGGGGACCTATGACCGTCTGGTACTGGGTCCCCAAAGTCACCGGAGAAATGACCATTTAACATGGGAGTCTATGGAAGGGGTGCCCGGCTTTGAAAAATCTGTGCTCCCCGGTCGTAGGTCCTTCGGACAACAAACTTTGCACACTTGTAGAGGAATAGTGGGGCTACATGTGTGCCAAGTTTGGGGGCCAGGGGTACCGGGTCCCCAAAGTCCGGGAGATCAGGCACAAATAGGTGACTCGAGTATAAGCCGAGGGGGGCATTTTCAGCACAAAAAAATGCTCTGAAAAACTCGGCTTATACTCAAGTATATACGGTATATTTAGATTCCTCTCTATTCCTGATATTTTTTGATATATCTCATAAAAAGTTTTCCAGAATTTTCTCACCATATGACATTCATACCAAATATGTTCCATAGTGCCCCTTTCCACCTTACATCTCCAACAAATATCAGTCTATCCACTATTTATTTTGTTTAATGCTACGAGGCTCCAATACCATCTCATTGCTATTTTATCATTTCTTTCTTGATATTTATTCGCTATGGATGTTTTGTGAATTATTTCAAATATTTTCTCCCATTCTATTTCTGATATTGATCTCCCTATTTCTTTTTCCCATTTTTTCATTCCTGTTAGCTCTCCAAGGGATCCTGAGGGGAGTAGTAAGTCATATATCTTAGATAGATTTTTGTTTGGCTTTTGTTCATCTGTTAATATTTCTTCAAATTTAGTTTTTGATCTATTTATTAATTGTAATTCTATCTTTGTTGCAATATAGGTGTTTAATTGATGGTATTGTAGCCACTTATGTTTGTTGTCGTGTCCCAGATCTTGTAATTTTGGCATTTTCCCTTCCACTAGGATCTGGGCCACCCTAGCGTTCTCCAATATATTCCCTTTTAAGTATTTTGTGGTTGCTAGAGCTGGTGGAAATTCTGGATTGGAGAACTATGGGGTCATAGGTCCCATCATAGTGGATAGGTTCCCCTTTTTTACTTCTGCGTCTCATATTTTTAATGTGGCTCTTGTAAAGATTGTTAATTTTTTTGTTTCCAGGTCTTAGGTGGGGTTTTATCCAGGGGAGGGCTTTAAGTTGAATTCCTATAATATCTTCTTCTAGTTTAACCCATTGTTTTTCCTCCCTATTATGATACCAGTCTATAATCCTAGTCAGCATAGGTGTGTGCAGCCTATTGCATTAGGGTGTCCACCCCAAAGCTCCAACACATATGCATTTGACATATTTACCGGCCTCTTCCCCGCTCTCCATCCTGAAACAATGGGAGGGAAGGGGGAGCAAATGACGCACATGGGGGACCCGGGCAACAGAAGGAAGAGAAACAGGGAAAGGAGGGGGTGGCATATATTAGTGCCGATCCCCTATATTTTCCTCCTGTGGCAGATGAATGTTGACAAAAGGGAGAGGAGGATAAGCCTACTTTCAGCTGCTGCAGGAGGAAAATACAGATCGGTTCCACTAAATTCCACCCATGCCACCTCTCCTGTCCAGGTTCTGAGGGTCGGCAAGGAACGATTGCGGTTTACCTGTCACCTTCCCACCATTGACAGGTTGCCAACCCCAGGATTAGGGTGTGCCCAGGCACACCTGGCTCATCCCTTGTGCATGCCTATGCTAGTCAGAGAGGCTGCTTGTAGATATTTAGAAAAATCTGGTAGTGCTAACCCTCCTTTTTGCTTAGTTCTAATTAAGATTTCTCTTCTAATTCTTGGTGTTTTGTGGGCCCATATAAAGCTTCCTATTGCTTTTCCTAGTTCAGTCTTTAATTTTTGGGGGATACTTAAGGGAATGGTTTGAAAAATATATAACAATTTTGGTAATATGTCCATTTTTTATTATGTTAATTCTTCCCACCCATAATTATGTTACCTTTTCATATTTTTTTTTTTGCAAACTCAATAATCCTTTATTTTTACTGTCCCTACAAAATTAAAGGCTTTAGCAAATAAGGCACATTGCATATCTGTCTAGAGTGCAGACATAGCATATATTTTAGGTGTGTACAGCAGGAACATATTGTATTGACTCAGCTTTGTGGCACTAGGTGGTGCAGATGTTTCTCTGGTTTTCTTCTTTTCTTTTCTTTTTTTTCTTTTTTTTTCTTTATTTTTTATTTCCAATTGTTTATGTCACAATGTTCTCATCAAGAGATTAAAAAAAAAAAAAGAAAAATAGGCATTCAGGGAAGTCACACCCCACCTGGACGCCCCTAACGGGATCATCCTGCGCCCAGGTCAGGCCCCCCCCCAGCCCGCCATCCTCATATGAAACCAATAAAAAGGAACTCGGAATCTTAATGAAGAACAGTACTACACTCATATACAATAACGCCCATCAAATTTAAGACTCGGAAATACCGCAATAAGAACACAGTAAATAATGATATCAAATCTTTGAATCATGTTTAAGTATCGAAACAAAAATAAAATAAAAATAAATAAAACAAAAGATAAAAGAACCAAGAAAAGATAGAATAGAAGAAGAAAGAAATAAGAAGAAATCACATGCCGAACATGAGGCCCTTTAGGAATTAGAGCGGTCAGGGTCATGCCTGACCTTCAAAGAAACGCCACAGTAAACTGCCCAAGGTTCCCATATTGCCTCAAATTTAGGGATTAAATTAGTTGATATGCTAACCATCTTCTCTTGAGCCATAATCCAAGAGATCTTATTGTGTATAGCCTTAATGGATACCCTGGGCTTCCTCCAAGATCTAGCAATAATAATTTTAGTCCCCAGAAGTATAAAGTGAATCAGTTTTCTAGTTGGTTTAGAAACGTTGGGAATATTGTCATTGAGAAGAACAACAGAAGCCGACCTAGGTATTGAACACGAAGTGACCTTAAATATGAGATTAAAAATTTTCTTTCAGATCGGCCTGATCCTAGGACATTCCCACCAGATATGCACCTTCGAGCCCAATAAATGGCAGCCTCTAAAGCAGTTGGGATCCGATTCTGGGTAGATGGATGCAAGCCTGATGGGAGTCATATACCATCTCATGACAACTTTTAAGTTAGCTTCCATGAGGGAGGTGTTCAAAATACTTTGGAATGAGCGAAAGTTGGCCTTTTGCCAGGATCCTAGATCCCAATTTAGCTGGAGGTCATCTTCCCATGCTTTCATGTATGAGGTTTTAGTAGCTGTACAAGTAAGTGAAGAGTAGATGACAGAAATGCCCCCCCCTTTGTCCCACGGCCGATCCGCACCAGATCTCATAGTCCGTAAATTTGGGAGGAAGAGGTTTCTCTGTCCAAATATCATTCAAGAATTGTGAAATCTGTTCAAATCTAAATTTTTCAGAGTCAGGGAGGTCAAATTTATTTAGACAATGGGGCATGGTAATAGGACCCCGATTTGTAAAGTATTGTCCTATCCTATATAGACCTTTGTTTGTCCACCAACTGAAGGCCTCGGTATCCATACCGGGAAAGAATTTTGGATTATTAAAAATGTGTGCTAGTGGTTGTGTTACAGACACTAGAGTGGGAAGAGGACGGAGTCTGTCCCAAAGGGCAAATGATTGAGATAAGGAAGGGGATAAAATAGGTGGTCTCTGTCTTTGTGGGCACCAAAGCAGGTACTCTAAGGATAATTGTGGTACCGCTTGTTCTTCTATCAGCACCCAGTCCGGTTTTTCATTCATGGAATAAAATATAGATAATTATGCTAGTCTGGCAGCTAAAAAATAATTATATAAGTTAGGCAAACCCACCCCTCCCTTCTTCCTATTTAAATATAATGTGTTTTGGGGAACTCTGTAACTAGATTTGCCCCATACGAATGTGAGAATTTTACTTTGTAAGGAATTTATCTGATCTTTCCTGATGGGAATGGGGAGGGAACGAAATAGATATAAAATTCTAGGGAGTAATGTAATTTTCACTGAATTAATCCTGCCCAACCAAGATAGTTCGAATTTGTCCCAATTTTTAAGATCTGTAATAATTTTATGGAATAGGGGAGGATAGTTACTTGTGTAAAGAGATTCTGTTCGAGCAGTCAGAAAGATTCCCAGATATTTAATATGAGAAGAATTCCATTCAAATTTGAAAGACTGTTTGATGAGGGAAACTATAGGTAACGGGAGGGAAATATTTAGTGCCTGTGACTTGGCAAAATTGACCCTGAGTCCTGAAATATTAGAAAAATCAGAAATTACTTTATAAAGATTCGGGAGGGAGGTAATGGGAGAGGTAAGAAAGAGAAGCAAATCATCTGCGAAAAGTCCACATTTATGCATCTGATTCCCACAGGTTACGCCTTTAATGTCAGAATTTTGTCTAATGGCTATGGCCAAGCTTTCAATGGCCATAGCAAAGACAATAGGGGATAGTGGACAACCTTGTCTTGTACCCCTGGCTATATTTATCGGAGAGGAATAATATCCCTGTATACGAATTTGAGCTTTAGGTTGAGAATACAGAGCTCTAATAACTCCCATAAAACGTGGGCCAAAACCCCATCGTTCTAATAGGGGAAAAAAGTATTGCCAGGATACAGAGTCGAAGGCCTTCTCCAGATCAAGTGCTAACAGGAAACCCTGTTGTTTTTGACTCCGTCCCAGTTGGACTGCAAAAGGGAGATAATATCAATCGCTCTTCTCACTTGATCTGGGCCTTGTCTTCCTGGCATAAATCCTACCTGATCCTTGTGAATATGTTTAGTAATAAAAGAGGAGAGGCGATTCGCTAAAATTTTAGTGAGAATTTTCAAATCATTATTTATCAAAGAAATAGGGCGATAATTGGAAACTTCTTCTGGGTTTTTATCCGGTTTGGGTATAACAGTAATGTAGGCTGTATTAAGTTGTGTACCTAATTGGGAACCCCTTGTAGTAAAATTAAATTTTTTTGTTAAATATGGGGTAAGGGTGTCCTTGAAGGCTTTGTAGTAGGGAGCTGATAATCCATCAGGTCCCGGGGCTGATCCCGCCCTGAGATCTTGAATTACTGCTGTAACCTCTTCAACAGAGAAGGGAGCTTCTAGGATATCTCTATGTTCCATATTCAAGGATGGAATAGGAAGGCCATCTAGGTATGAGGATACCGAGTTCATGGGTATATTTGAAGGGTCGCTATAGAGTTCGGAATAAAATGTCTGAAAAGCCTTTAGTATCTTTTCAGGGTTAGCCGTGGGGTCCTGTCCAGCAATGCGGATCTTAGATATGGAATAAACTCTCGTTTTAGGAGACAATTTGGATGCCAACATTCTACCTATTTTACCTGTTTGAGTACCTTTTCATATTTTTGTAATAGTTTTATTGCTTTTCGGATTGTCACATTGTAATTAAATTCTTGTAACTTATTCAAGTCTCTCAGAATAAAAATTCCCAGGTATGTAATTGCTACTTGGGAACAAAATACAATATATGGAAAGACAGATAAGAGAAGAAGAATATGTAAATAGTCAAATGCCAGAAATATGGCAAAAATGGGATGAATTTCGGTTCTCAAAAGAAATGAAAGAATATTTATAAACAACAAAGAAAAAATTATGAAAGGGAAATATAGATGAAGTACAAAATGAGTATAAATGAGTATATGAAAAGGGAGAAAATAGCAGGGTTATGTTTTGTTTTTTTTTTGGAATGGATGGGAGGATGTAAGAGAATGGAAGATAGGTATATGTAGGTATATGTTGTATGAAATTTTGTTTTATAAAAGGTAATGCGACTTATGGATATTAAAGGGGAGCTCCGCCGAAAAAAATATATTAAAAGCCAGCAGCTTACAGCTACAGCAGCTGATGACTTTTAATATTAGGACACTTACCTGTCCTGGAGTCCAGCGACGTCCACAGCAGAGGACGAGCAATCGCTCATCACACTGTTGCCCCCACCGCCATCCTCGGTGAGGGAACCAGGAAGTGAAGCCTTGCGGCTTCACTGCCCGGTTCCCTACGGCGCATGCGCGAGTCGCACTGCGCCGTTCTGACTGGTCCCCCTGTGTTCTGGGAGCCGAGTGTCTCCCAGAACACAACGGGTATTCTGTGGGAAGTGACGTACTTCCCGCAGATTTCCCGCAGAGAGGACTCCCGGAAGTGGGTGCAAATACCTGTCTTAGACAGGTATCTGCACCCCCCTCCCCCCTGAAAGGTGTCAATTGTGACACCGGAGGGGGGGAGGGTTCCGATGAGCGGAAGTTCAACTTTAGGGTGGAGCTCCGCTTTAAACAAGATTTGGTATATTGGAAATTGAATAAGAATAGATAAATAATGTGATAGAATCTTGTTTTAAATGTAAAACTTTCGGTGCAGCAAGAGGACTCCAGTGAATAACGGTTTTCTGGTTATGTAATTGAACTTTCAACGACATGTACGATCGTTTTCATTGCAATGACAAATGCTGTTTTTGTACTTTTATCTGAAATCTTCAATAAAAACATTGGAAACAAATGTAAAACTTTTTGTATTTAAGAAAAAGAACAATAAAGATAAATTAAAAAACAAATTAATGAATTTATCGAAAACTGTTAACATTTTTTGGAACAAAACGAATTGTCTAGAGCTAAATCTTTGGTTTCCTACCAGAAGTTTATGAAGGCTTTTGTTTTATCCTAAAAAAAGCTGTTTTTGTTTGCCTTTTTGGAAAATAATTCCTGTTTGCTAGACATGTGCACTGCCCAAAAAAATGTTTGTTTTTGTTTCATTTGATAATTCAGAAATTCTAAAATTCAGAATTCGGAAATTCAGAAATTCAAAATTTCGAAAATGTGAAAATTCGGAAATGAATTTGTCGAAATTTGTTAAAAAACTAATTCGGGACAAAACGAATTGCACATGTCTACTGTTTGCTTTTACAAACACCACTGGCTAGTGCTCCCAACTCCCCAAATATCACACTTGGAATATAAATGCAGGCAGAGAAGGCAAAGATCACTATTACTATGAAGTTAACTAAAGCCTCGTACACACGGTCGGACTTCCATAGGACTTTTCCGTGGTTTTTGGCCTGAACGGAGTTGGTCGGGAACACCCATAGCATACACACGTTCTGAATTTTCTGCAAACTTTCCCCAAACTTTATCCAACATCACGTGGTTTTTCTGCTCTTTTCTGCTCTTTACCGCCACCCTTTGGTCAACTTCTGCTATTGTTGGTTGATTGTAACATTATTTGTTTTGTCCATTGGACAAAAGTCCTACGGTTTTCTGTACACACGGTCAGACTTTGCTCCATCTGACTTTTGTTGGGCAAAAGTTTGTCCGTTTGCAGACCCAACTTTTGTCCAATGAAAACAAAAAAAAAAAAACTAAAAAAGTTTGTCCGATGGAGCGTACACACGGTCGGATTGTTGGTCCAACTTGCTCAAAATGAAGTTTGTTGGCCAAAAGTCCGACCGTGTGTACAGGGCTTAATAGTAAATCTTTAAGAACACAAGATTCCTTTCTTTTTCGTACATCACGGGACACAGAGCGACTTAGTCATTACTAATGGGTTATATAGTTTACCTTCAGGTGTTGGCACTGGCCAATTCCAAACCGGAAGTACCCTCCCCTATATAAGCCCCTCCCACCCGGGAGCACCTCAGTTTTTTGCCAGTGTCTAAGGTGTTGGCCAAAGAGTAACATGTGTTTTCACTGGGCTTGCGTACAGGTTCTTTTGGGCCTTAGTAAGCTGTTCCGGATCCCACCAAAAAAAGCTTCATAGCTAAACGGTCGGTACCCGGGCCTTGCAGCAGAAGAGCAAGGTTTTGCCTGTAATGCTTCTCTTAGGAGGGCTGGACCCTGGGATCCAGAGCTCTGGTCATACCCACGACCAAGACGCTGTCTGTGCAGGGTGCTATACAGGTCCAGGGGAGTGGAATCCTTGGGAACCCGGTCCCTGAAGGTTTAATTACAATGCCTGCCGTGATAGGTGAAGTTTGGACTTTTGTGGACCAAACAAAGTCCTGCGGCGGGGATCAGGTAAGTGGGGGCCCTCAGGAACTTGGTTCTATTGGGGGACCCCCAAGCCTAATTTGTCTTTCTGTCTGTTACCTAACGGTATTCCCGCTAAATATCTGTGTTTGCCTATAACTACTGAAAATGTAAAATTTTAATAGTAGTCAAGAAAAAAAAAAAAAAACAGGGACCGCGGTACCTGTGTTAAACCACTAGAGGCCGCTGTAGTCCATTTTTTCTTGTAAATGTGGATCTTTGGTTTTCTCAACTCAAAAGATCCAGGCAGCTGGTAAGTTTCTCTGAGGGAATCCACTTCCTCTGCCCTGTTGCTGCGTTCATCCACCGCACAGGCCCTCCGGCAAAAAGGGCCCTGGCTCCTAGTCCTCTGTTGGTTTTCGAAAAGGGCGCCATTGGCGCACGGGCGCGCGCGCGGGCGCGTGCACGCGCCTCCTATGAAAAAAAAGGGGCGGGGCGGGTGGATGACGCTCGATGCGCGCCGCGGCGCTTCTGCGCATGTGCGGGCGTCCCAGCATGGTTAAAAGACACAGTACAAGTGTCAGCTGCATGCAAACAGAGCTAGCAACAAACAGTGGCACACAGAGGCGGTTGATGCAGGCATCCCCATAGAAAGGCACTTTAGTGGACACCAGCTGGTATATAGCAGCACCTGTGTTAGACTATTACCAGCAAAAATTGGTGTATGACGACGGGAATACCTCAGCTTTGTGCTTAAAGGATATGTCGTCCAGACGCTCCGGAAATAAATCTTCCAGGAAGCCAAAGGGGTCTCCATCGGGCTCTGAGGATATTGGGCATGCTTGCACTGCACCAATCTCCCCTGAGAATGCAGAGGTCAGTAGCCGTAGAAACCCCGCAGGAATGTCTGGTGCTGCGGCTGTCCCCAGTCCACCTGCTCCTGTATATATAACAGAGGAGGTTTTATCCTCAACTCTGGGAGGATTGGAAGAGAGATTAACAGCATTGATCGCTGCTTCCCTGTCACAGGAAAAGCGCGTCCGATCTCCGTCTCCTCCTTCAGAGTGCCTGTTAGTGGAGGAACAGCCCCACACAGAGATCGACCTACCTGAAGGGGATCAGGATGAGGTTGATTCACTTATAGAGGAATCAACAGTGGAAGAACCTTTCTCAGCTTCTCAGGCTGAAAGATTATGGGTTCAGTCTCTGACTAACATGGTCCGATCAGCATTTAAAATGCCTCTGGCGGAACCACCATCCACTACGGTTTCCTCGCTGGGGTCGCTAAAAGCTCCCCAGGCGGTCTGTTCCTTCCCAATCCACCCTTTATTAGAAGGGCTTATTTACCAGGATTGGGAGCATCCTGATAAAATATTTGCTCCCCCCAAGAGATTTCCGGTGATCTATCCCATGGAGGATAAGTTCATAAGAAAATGGAGGGTCCCTATAGTGGACGCAGCCATCTCTTCTGTTAACAAATCACTGACATGTCCAGTAGATAATGTTCCAATGTTCAAAGACCCAATAGATAAAAAATTGGAGTCTTTACTAAAATCTGCTTTCTCTACAGCAAGTATGGTGACACAACCTGCGGTAGCAGCGATTGGAGTCTGCCAAGCAGTGAAAGATCAGTTGAAACAAGTCTTAAGGGACTTACCAGATCAGCAGGCTCATGCCCTAGCTGACCTGCCTAGAGCCTTGTGTTTTGCGGTGGACGCCATAAAGGATACAATCCAACAGGCCTCCCGCTTTACGCTGTCTATAGTACATATGCGTAGGCTTTTGTGGCTCAAAAACTGGTCTGCTGAAGCTCCCTGTAAAAGACTGCTGGTTAGCTTCCCATTTCATGGAGAACGCTTATTTGGAGAAGATCTGGACAAATATATCCAGAAAATTTCTGCCGGTAAAAGTTCACTCTTACCGGTTAAGAACAAGGGTAGAAGTCCTTCTTTTAAGAGGCCTACCTCTCCAGTCCCGGGCACATCGGCTGTGAAGCAGTTCCGACGGCCTCCGCGGTCAAATTCAGGGGGCAGAAATCAGGGACAATCACAGGGTAACAAGAAGCCCTGGATCAAGAGAGGTACAAAACCTCCCCCTAAGGCATGAAGTATTGCCCCCGCTCAATCGGGTGGGGGGAAGACTTCAGTTGTTCACAGAGACCTGGCGGGACACCATCAGAGACAGATGGGTGCTCTCCGCAGTAAGTCTGGGATACAAGCTGGAGTTAAAAGGCACTCCTCCTGCCCAATTTATGAGGTCAAACGTGCCAAGAGATCCCCAAAAGAGAGGATCCCTCCTTCTGGCACTAGAACAACTATTGCTCCAAGGGGTAATCATGAAGGTTCCCCTGGAAGAAAGCGGATTCGGGTTTTACTCGAACCTTTTCACAGTCCCCAAACCAAATGGGGACGTGAGGCCCATATTAAATCTAAAAGGGCTAAACAAGTTCCTAAATATCAGGACCTTTCGGATGGAGTCGATCCGATCAGTGGCCACCGCCCTACAAGGGCAGGAATGGCTAGCCTCGATCGACATAAGGGATGCTTATCTGCATATTCCCATCTTTCCGGCCCATCAGAAATTTCTACGCTTTGCAGTAGAAGGGCGCCATTTTCAGTTCAGAGCCTTACCTTTCGGTCTGGCCACAGCACCACGAGTGTTCACAAAAATTCTGGCCCCATTATTGGCCAATCTAAGAACACAGGGTGTAACGATAATGGCATATCTAGACGACCTGCTACTAATAGACCACTCAGTGGAAAAGCTGGAAGTAGCTATTCACAAGACAATCGAGTATCTGGAATATCACGGTTGGATTATCAACCGGGACAAGTCAGCTCTAAGACCAGTCAAAAGTCTGGAATACTTAGGGCTAAGGCTGGATTCAAATCAGAGAAAGATTTTCTTACCTCCAGAGAAGGTGTCGTCTTTAAGAAATTTGACCCACTTAGTGGGTACAAAAAGAAAACCATCCATACGTCTCTGCATGAGGCTGCTGGGAAAGATGGTGGCTTCATTCGAAGCGGTACCCTACGGTCAATTCCATTCAAGGAATTTGCAAAGGGCCATAATGTCAGCCTGGAACAAAAAAGTTCAGGCTTTAGACTTACCAATGTCCCTGTCCCCTTCCGTTCGCAAGAGCCTCCATTGGTGGTTGGTGCCCCAGAATCTGGAAAGAGGGAAACCCTTCAGTCCGGTTTCTTGGAAGGTGGTCACTACAGATGCCAGCCTCATCGGCTGGGGGGGCAGTGCTGGAGCAATGGTCTCTCCAGGGCAGGTGGTCAGAAGCAGAAAAGGCCCTGCCCATCAATCTCTTAGAGATACGAGCAGCCCGGTATGCCCTAGTAGCATGGACATCCAAACTCCAGGGGTCCCCTGTCAGAATTCAATCAGACAATGCCACGGCAGTGGCATATATCAATCATCAGGGTGGCACCAAAAGTCGTGCAGCCCAGAAGGAAGCAAATTGCATCCTGGGGTGGGCAGAAAGATATGTCCCAGCCATATCTGCGGTTTTCATCCCAGGAGTGGAAAATTGGAGAGCGGACTTTCTAAGTCGCCAACAATTATGCCCGGGGGAATGGTCTCTTCACCCCGAGGTTTTCCAGGCAATATGCCAGCGGTGGGGAACACCGGATGTAGATCTGCTAGCATCCAGATTCAACGCAAAGGTGGACAGGTTTGTGTCTCGCACAAGGGATCCCCTAGCTTGCGGCTCGGATGCCCTAGTGTTCCCTTGGGATCGGTTCAAGCTGATATATGCATTCCCACCGCCACAATTGTTACCGCGATTACTCCGCAGAATCAGGGTAGAAAAGAAACCAGTGATTCTGGTGGCTCCAGCGTGGCCCCGAAGGGCATGGTACGCGGAGATGGTAAAAATGTCAGTGAGGAGTCCTTGGACCCTCCCACTTCGTCCGGACCTGCTTTCGCAGGGACCGATATACCACCCTTCCTTACCAGCCCTAGGTTTGACGGCCTGGCTATTGAAGCCCACATTCTGAAAAAGAGAGGGCTCTCTAATTCTGTGGTATCTACCATGATCAATGCCAGGAAACCGGTATCCAGGCAGATCTATTATAGGATCTGGAAAGCGTACATTACGTGGTGTGAGACCAAGAAATGGCATCCACGTAAGTACATGATAGGGAGGATTCTGGACTTCCTACAGTGGGCTGTAGATAGGAAACTGGCCTTGAGTACTATCAAGGGTCAGATTTCGGCCTTGTCAATATTTTTTCAAAGGCCCTTGGCTTCGCATTCACTAGTCAAAGCCTTTATACAAGGAGTGATGCGTATTAGCCCTCCGGTTAGTATTCCCATATGTCCTTGGGACTTAAACCTGGTTCTGTCGGTTCTACAGAAACAACCGTTTGAACCATTACAACACATTTCCTTGGTTCTTCTCACCAGGAAATTGGTTTTCTTAGTAGCCATTTGTTCGGCTAAAAGAGTGTCGGAATTAGCAGCTATGTCCTGTAAGGAGCCATATCTGGTTGTCCATAAGGACAGAGTAGTATTACGTCCTCATCCAGCCTTTCTTCCTAAGGTGGTATCGAGGTTTCATTTGAACCAAGATGTGGTTCTTCCTTCTTTTTTCCCCAAACCTAGCTCAGTAGAGGAAAAGTTATTACATTCTTTGGATGTGGTAAGAGCAGTTAAAGCTTATCTAAAAGCCACTGCTCAGATTCGCAGAACGGATTCTTTGTTTGTTCTGCCGGAAGGCCCCAGAAGGGGTCAGGCAGCATCAAAATCTACTTTAGCCAAGTGGATTCGACAGGTCATAATACAAGCCTATGGCTTGAGAAAGAGACCGCCTCCGTTCAAAGTTAGGGCGCACTCCACAAGAGCAGTTGGAACTTCATGGGCAGTGCATCACCAGGCCTCCCTGGCTCAAGTATGTAAGGCCGCAACATGGTCTTCGGTACACACGTTTACTAGATTCTATCAGGTAGACGTTAGAAGTCAGGAGGATGTCGCCTTTGGGCGCAGTGTGTTGCAGGCCGCAAAAGATCCTCATGCCTGATGGCGCCCAGCTTATGTACCCCCCCCTCATTTGGCATTGCTTTGGGACGTCCCATTAGTAATGACTAAGTCGCTCTGTGTCCCGTGATGTACGAAAAAGAAAAAGGGATTTTTATAACAGCTTACCTGTAAAATCCTTTTCTTGGAGTACATCACGGGACACAGAGCTCCCACCCCTCTTTTTGGGACACTTATTGCTTGGCTACAAAACTGAGGTGCTCCCGGGTGGGAGGGGCTTATATAGGGGAGGGTACTTCCGGTTTGGAATTGGCCAGTGCCAACACCTGAAGGTAAACTATATAACCCATTAGTAATGACTAAGTCGCTCTGTGTCCCGTGATGTACTCCAAGAAAAGGATTTTACAGGTAAGCTGTTATAAAAATCCCTTTTTTTCTAGTTTACTGACAGAAAGAAGAAAAAAATACAAAAACATACATTACAGATTCTTAAAAATGACATGATTTAGATACACTAAGAAATTAAAGCCAAACTCCAGCTCACACTTTATAAGCAGTTACAGCAAAAAAAAAAAAAAAAGTTTTCCTTTTGGGATAAAGGCTTTATATAAATAAAAGCTGATCATTGTAGGCACCCCTGCTAGTGTTAATAGTTGGTCTCATCTCTGTAACTGATTAGTTCTGCTGGAGAACTTGTGCTTTTGAAAAAAGACAGACTTTCAGGCTGGATTACCAAATAAAATAAAAGAAAGAAAGCCTAAAAAATTTAAACGAATGCAGCCATCACATCAAAGAATTAGTAATCTGCAATATAAAAAATGTTTTTGGATTTATTACCACTTTAGGGCACAGGAGTGGCAAAGCGGTATACCTGGTGGACTGCTACCAGGAGATTGCAAGCTAGTGCAGTTGTGCAGCGGAGTATCCTCAGGCACAGTAGGCACAGTACAGACTGAGTGGGTGTTACAGAGGTAGCATTTACCGGAGAGGTGGAGGGTTAGAGATCTGTGCCGTCTACCGCAAACAGCCGTATCCTCCTGCTCTGGCCTTGTTCACACTGAAAACTTTCCCAGTACTCTGTGCCAGATGGGGTTCATCTCCCTACACCAGGGGGTCTCAAACTGGCGGCCCTCCAGCTGTTGCAAAAACTAGAATTCCCATGAGGCATTGCAAGGCTGACAGTTACAAGCATGACTCCCACAAGCAGAGGCACGATGGGATTTGTAATTCCGCAACAGCTGGAGGGCCACCAGTTTGAGACCCTTGCCCTACACTAACCATCTGCAAAATGCATGCCAAACCTGGTAGGACCTTGCTATTTATTAGCATAAGCTCCTATGTGATAGCTTTGAAAAGTACTCTTTATGGAGGCATCAGGGCCCTATTAGACCCCCAATGTCTCCCCTGCCCTCCAAAGCAGTTAATTAGGCACAGGTTATGCTTGGATTGCCCATAAACCACTGAAGGTGGCAGTTTGGGGGGATGAGCAGCCATTCTCAGTACTGTTAAAGTAAACGGGTGGCTGTAGAGACACCGACTTTAAGAGACAGTTCCAAGATCATGGCTAACAGTTAAAATATATTTATTGCTCCCTTATGGTCTATTCTAATAACCACTTGGTGCCCGTGCTTTAGTCGAAAAACGGCTACAGTGCGGGTTTAAAATGCCGGGAGGGCGTACCTGGACGTCCTCCTGTGCTCGCGCCACCCGCGCACCCCTGCGGCATGCAGGCAGCACGTTCTGTGATGGCCAAGTCCTTGGGACTCGGCTGATCACAGACTGGAGTAAAGGCCCGATCACGGCCCTTTACCATGTGATCAGATGTCAGCCAAATGACAGCTGATCACATGATAGCTGTCAGTGTGAGGAGAAAAAAAGCTGATTACTGGCTTCTGTAAAAGGGACATCGGTCCCACACAGTGACCACCAGTGCTGCTAACCATTGCCCACCAGTGCTCCTAACCAGTTCCCACCAGTGCCACCTACCAGTGCCCACCAGTGCCACCTACCAGTGTCCACCAGTGCCACCTATCAGTGCCGCCAATCAGTACCTATCAGTGCCTCATCATCACTGTCATCTATCACTGCTGCCTATCAATTCCACCCACCAGTGCCTATCAGTGTCCATCAGTGCCACCAATCAGTGCCACCTCTCAGTGCCCTTCAGTTCTGCATATCAGTGTCTTTTAGTGCCATTGTAGAATATATGATTAATATCTAATATTCTTGTATCTTAAGGGCGTTTCTGAATGAATAGCATTCATAGTCAGGTTGACTTAAAAAGAAAGTGAGTTTTATTTTCTCACAGGTGGCATCATAAATACAATGAAAAAAATAGTATAACAGTTCAGTTCAGTGTAGGTAAATATATATAAAATAGAATAGATTGCTGTAGCAAAGTTATGAAAGCATGTGTGCTAGTTGCAGACTCCATCTTCCATGCTGTTCTCTGAGTGTTCCCAAAGTGAAGCCGGAAATGACGTTTTTAGGCTTCTGGTAATTCAGCTGTTCTTCATGTCAATCTTAATGTAAATGAGTCAGTGTTATCTCTTGCAATGGGTGTGAGTGAGTGCGTCTTCATGTGTGTTCGTGCAAGTGTGTCGTGTGTGTTGTGCCCCCTCCCATCTCAAACTATAGGCTTATATATACATATGAACGTCGTCACCCCATGTATTGCGTTTGTTAAAAATATGATTTTTATTATATTAATCAGACATAGGATACATGGGACAATTTTACAATAGTCAGATTACCTGCCAGCATTTGGTTTAAGTAGATCTCTCAAACAAATGACAATGGGATTAGATACCATTGTTGTATTTTAGTACATTACCTGTTTGAGATTTCTTTCAGCTCTCAAACTGAAAAGAATTACAGGTTTCGTTTTGAGTAGACAATAGGTTAGATACCATTGTTGTATCCAATATGCTAATGTCTCTATAGCCACAGTAAACATTACCTGTTTGAGATTTCTTTCAGCTCTCAAACTGAAAGAAATCACAGTTTAGATTACAGGTTCGTTTTTTGAGTAGACAATAGGTAGATAGCATTGTTGTATTCAATGCTATTGTTGAAATACAGCTACAGTTTTGATAATGGTAAACAGCCTGACACACATAAAAAAAAGCAGGACAGAAAGGTACACGGACACAGGACACACACCATGTTGCTGTAAGATCATGAAGAAGAACAGGACCTGATCTCCAAGAAGAATCATTGCCAATGGAGATCATGAACAAAGCGTAATCCAAGTTAAGTAACCTTTAAATGTATTTGTAGTTATAGACCATAGGCTGTTCTATTTGCTAGGCATTTTGCTTGTTATAGAGATCTGTCAGTCTTGTAGTATATTCCTAATATTGTAATAGTTTTGTATGTACAGCATCTTGTATAGTAAAAGCACATTTACACACTGCAGAAGTCTCAGCTTCCTTGTTATACCACAGAGTAACCTTGCTAGATAGACGCAAGCAAAACATTTGGGGGCTCGTCCGGGATTTGTGCTATAATTCAATTGAAGCAGACTTGTTTTTCTGTAGTGTGTTGTGTAGCTTGTGCTAGGTAAAATGCTGCGTAAGCTGTTTAGGAAAAGCAAGGCTGCAGAGGGTTCTGGTGACCAGAAGAAAGTGTGCAGCTTACCTATCTGGGCCAGAAATAATGAGTGGGAGCCTCTTGCTAATGCATTTGTGAAGTATGCTTCTCCCTTGAAGCTGACTTGGGGTGATAAAGTCTCAGATCATTTTGTAGATTTTAGCCTTAAGGGGTTGGATTTAAGTAAGAAAGAGAAGAGGACAGTGTCCACAGTGGGTTGGTACTTCCTCCATGCTCTCTATACTGAATCACATAGAAGGGAGAAGGCAGAGGCAGAAGTTAAGGTATTAAAAGACCAGCTAGCAGTTGCTTCAGAGTGTGTACGTTCAACCGCTAGTCGGGCTGATGATTTGCAAGAGCGGTGCGCAGCCCTCATGACCAAATCAATTAATGCCTTAAGAAAAAGGAAGGTGCGTAAACCTGTTAGTAAAGCCAGGGTACGTGCCATTGTCACATCCCAAAACTGGGATTGTGAGGATGTGTTCTCCTCAAATGATGGTGAGGATGAGGAGATAGAGTTTGATATTTCAGAGGATGATCTGCTAGTGGGAAAGAAAAAGTATGCCAGACCTCTCATTACTAAGCATAGGAAACGGCAACATGATAGAGAGGATATGGCAGATGGGGAGGTGCATTATCGCAACCCCAGAGATGTTGAATTTGAAGAAGTACGGGAGTTTTCACAAACTGAACTCCATGAGCTGGCAAAACAATACAAACAAAGGTCTGGGGAGCCCCTATTGGGTTGGCTCCTACGCTTATGGGATGAAGGGGCGGACAGTGTTGTTTTGTCAGGTAAGGAAGCAGTGGCTATGGGAGTGTTAACCCATGATCCACAATTGCGTCAGGCAATGCGAAAAGCCCGAGAGTTTAGCGTGAATTTTTCACTGTTAGACCTTGTGAGAGATGGAATAGTCCGAGTATACGCCAGTCCTACTGACCTGGAAAATACCTACTCCTGGAGATCAATAGGAGAGGGTATTTCCAGGTTACGTGAGATGGGCTGTATAACCGGATTAAATACATTTCCAGAATGGATAGGTCCAGATATGGAACCCTTTACGTCTGCTCTGCGCTCTAAACTGATGAAGTCTGCGCCATTTAATCTCAGGGCTCCATTATTGTCTTTGTTGGGAGGCCTGGGATTAAACAGCAAGATTCATGAAGCCACAACCCTTTTAAGCCAGTTGGGGGAGATAGAGGAGACTAAAACAAAACCTGTCAGGGCAGTAGATAAGGTCAAGGCCAGACATGAAGAATACAAGCAGAAAAGAACAGAGAAGAAACTGAATGGGGTAGAGAAGACAGAAGGTGAAGAGAAAACCAGGCTAGTTGTTTCTAGGAAAGAAATGTGGGTGGATCTATTAAAGGCAGGAGTACCTAGAGATGAGATAGATGGCATTCCTACTGCAGAAATGCTGAAGAGGTGGAAACATTTAGTAGGGAAATCTGTCAGGGTTAGAAACACTACTCCTAGAGAAGATAACATCAGCCTAGACTTAGAGGAAACAGAACAGATCCCTCCTGTTAACCCCAAACCAATTCCCAAAATTGAACATGAACCCAAACCCAAATCCCTTTATCCTGGGGAGGAGTTAGAGAGAATCAGAAAAGGGGATTGGGAGGTTCAATATCCTTTATGAAGGGAAGGTGAGTCTCCTGTAATAGCAGTGAGGGCAGTGACAGCAGGAGACCGACGCCCATATGCACCTGTCACTGTATGGTGGGGGAAGTCATCTTCTCCTACACATGTAATGGCTTTAGTTGATAGTGGAGCCGAAGTTACACTTTTGCAAGGAAATCCTTCCCATCACAAAGGAGAATTGATTTATGTAGAAGGTTTGGGAGGGAAAACTACACCAGCAGTTAGGATACGGGTGAAATTGGCTATTGGTAAGGGATCAGGATTTATGACAAATGTTTTAATATCAGAGTTACCCGAAAATATTCTTGGGATGGATGTACTTCAAGGTCAGTCAATTCAGACTGAAAGAGGTACATTCACATTCGGGTATCCTGATAAAGCGTATCTGGTAAGGGCGGTGAAGGCTGTGGTCAGAGGTCATGCGAAATGGACCCCTGTCTACATTCCTCCACCAGAGAAGCCAGTCTGTCTCAAGCAGTACAGACTTCCTGGAGGCCACAAAGAAATTGGGGAGACTATTCAAGAACTGTTGAGAGTAGGGATCCTTAGACCTGCTGTAAGTCCTTTCTCGTCTCCGGTGTTCCCAGTAAAGGAACCTGATGGGACATATAGAATGACTGTGGATTACAGAGGTCTAAACAAAGTGGCACCTCCATTGAAGTCAGCTGTACCAGATATGATCTCAATTGTTGAGAAAATTGCTAAAGATGCAGGAGAATATCATGCTGTGATAGACCTGGCTAATGCTTTCTTTTCAATTTTGATAGACCCAGATTGTCAAGACCAGTTTGCTCTGGTGTGGGACGGCCGCCAGTACACTTTCACTGTCCTTCCGCAAGGCTATCTTCATTCTCCAACGATTTGTCATGGACTGATTGCCCGAGATTTAAGTACCCTGAATTTGAAAGTCGCTGTGTTTCACTACATTGATGACATCATGATCTCTGGGACAAAAGAAGATGTAACTGAAGCACTGCACCTGCTGATACAGCACTTGGAGAACAGAGGATGGGCTATCAACAGAGACAAAGTCCAAGGACCTGCCACAGAGGTGAAATTCCTAGGAATGATGTGGACTGGGCCACAGAGGAAGATTCCAGAGACAGTTGTGCAAACTATCCAGGCGCTGTCGCCCCCTACTACCAAAAAGGAGGCACAGAAGTTCATTGGAGTTGTAGGATTCTGGAGATCGTTCATCCCACATCTTGGACTGATATTAAGGCCTATATACAATGTTACCAGAAAAAAGACTGAGTTCTCATGGGGTTCAGAGCAGCGGACTGCATTCCTGGCTGCTAAAGAAGCTATTTTGCAGCATCAGGGATTGGGACCTGCGAGACAAGGAGTACCATTTCAGCTGGATGTAGTGGAGCAGAATGGTACCATATCTTGGAGTCTGTGGCAGCAAAATGAAAAGAAAGGACTGAGAGCAATACCTATTGGATTTTGGTCCAAACAACTGACAGGGGCACAGACGAAATACACGCCCCTAGAGAAGTACCTGTTTGGGGCCTACACAGCACTTCAACATGGAGAGACCATTACAGGAAAGGACACAGTCACCATCCATACTGCATTGCCAATAGCAGGATGGGTGAGAGATAATGGACTCACCACTAAGGCAGCTGTAGCCCAGAACCAGACACTGATGAAATGGAAGTGGTACCTTCAAGAAAGAGGGGGTATTGCAGCTGGGGATGTTAGAGACATTTCAAAACAGTTGGCAGGGCTTGTTACTTTTACCAGCACCCGGCCAGAAGAAGAAATTCCTGTGCTGCAGTCATCCCCCATTCAAGAGGCTCCATCCTTTGAGTCTCTGTCAGAAGACATGAAGGAGTCAGCGTGGTTCACTGATGGTTCAGCCATAATCGCCTCGTCTGGGCGTAAATGGACAGCAGCAGCCTACAATCCAAGTACAGACACAGTCCTGCAGGAGTCCGGAATCGGAGGGTCCAGTCAGTATGCAGAGTTGAAAGCTGTATCGATGACTCTTCAGGAGGATCCTTCTTCCCATGCCACTATCTACACTGACAGCTGGGCTGTTTTTAAAGGACTGACAACTTGGATGCCCACGTGGAAGTCCAATGAATGGATGATTCATGGAAAGGTGGTGTGGGGAGGCAAGGAAGTCTGGGACTACATCTGGAAGGAAGCTCACTCCCGCACCATAAAAGTGGGGCATGTTGATGCACATGTGCCCCTAGTACCAGACTTTGAGAACTATAACAGAGTTGCAGATGAAATCGCAAAAGTGAAGGCAGTTGTGCCAATTGATCCTGTTTTGATGAACTTGGCCAACTGGGCCCACAAGCAATCTGGACATTTGGGGCAGAAAGCAACATATGAATGGGCACAGCAGAGAGGATTGCCTATATCCATGGACATGATAAAGACTGTAATAGGGAACTGTACAGTGTGTGGAGAAGTGCGACAATGGCCATTGCAAAAGTACTCCACTGGGTCGATTAAGAGGGGTGAGAGGCCTGCAAAGATCTGGCAGATTGACTTCATCGGTCCCCTGCCCCGGGGAAACAATGGACTGAGATATTGTTGCACTGCAGTGGACACCTATTCAGGACTTATGCTTGTTCATCCTTGCAAACGTGCAGATCAAGCCGCAACGCTTCAACTGCTTCAGAAACTTGTCGTTGCTTATGGTTGTCCCAAACAAGTCCAAAGTGATAATGGCTCACACTTTACCGGATTAACAGTACAGCAGTGGGCCAAAGATTCTGGAGTGTACTGGTTGTGCCACATCCCATACCATCCACAGGCAGCTGGTTTGATTGAAAGATACAACGGGCTATTGAAGGACCAGATACACAAAATTACACCCACACATACACTAAGGGGGTGGGATCGGGTCCTCACACAGGCAGTCATGTTGTTAAATTCTAGGCCAATAGCCAAAAGCACACCATATGAGAGGATGGTAGGGGCTGAGGCACAGATTCCACAGCTGGAGTGCAGAGTTCAGTATTTATGTAAGGTTCCTGAAAGAACAGGGTTTAACAGATACCATGTTACTGCTTCCCATGACATAGAAACCAAGAGTGACGTATCTGAAGCTGAAGCTTATCTAGGAATGAGAGGGAATCTGGCAGGAAGGTTTGAAGTTATATTTGCATTGGCAGATGAGCTTCAAGACAGTGGCTGGGACTCTGACTGGTTAGTGGATACTTCTCAGCAAGAGTGGAAAGTGAGGCTACATAACATCAAACGTTCCAAAATAAACAGCAGTGATTTTCTGGGAAATATCAGTATATTTCCTCTCCTCCCTATTGATGTTCTTTGGGAGGGTCAGAGGTGCATACAGGCAGGTGGCAAAGTATTGGTCAGATATCCAGGCAAGAAGCCATTTAGAGGAGAGATTGTAGCTGAAGGGCCAGGATCTACTGTTTATGTATTATTAGAAGGAACAGATAATCCGCTTTGTTTTCCACTCCACAGTCTCCGATTTGATCCATAGGAAGACCAGAGAAAAGTGGTTACATGATGGAAAGAATGACGGAAGATCGCAAGAGCTGTGGAGAACAAGGCCTTTGATGTATTCCAAGCCTGGACTTGTTTCTAAAGAACTTTAGAATGGACTTTCTAATGAACTTTTATCCAAAGACTGAAACACCTTCCCAGTGACAGAAATATGGGAGGGGTTGCATTTAAGGAAAATTCATGTGTATATTGAGTTTTTAGTAATGAAGAGATTTTCTGTGTGTGGTCTGAGAGAGAAAAAAATAAATAAAAATCATAGGGCGGAATGTATTGCGTTTGTTAAAAATATGATTTTTATTATATTAATCAGACATAGGATACATGGGACAATTTTACAATAGTAAGATTACCTGTCAGCATTTGGTTTAAGTAGATCTCTCAAACAAATGACAATGGGATTAGATACCATTGTTGTATTTTAGTACATTACCTGTTTGAGATTTCTTTCAGCTCTCAAACTGAAAAAAATTACAGGTTTCATTTTGAGTAGACAATAGGTTAGATACCATTGTTTTATCCAATATGCTAATGTCTCTATAGCCACAGTAAACATTACCTGTTTGAGATTTCTTTCAGCTCTCAAACTGAAAGAAATCACAGTTTAGATTACAGGTTCGTTTTTTGAGTAGACAATAGGTAGATAGCATTGTTGTATTCAATGCTATTGTTGAAATACAGCTACAGTTTTGATAATGGTAAACAGCCTGACACACATAAAAAAAAGCAGGACAGAAAGGTACACGGAC
Organism: Rana muscosa; assembly: GCA_029206835.1. Taxonomy (NCBI): domain Eukaryota; kingdom Metazoa; phylum Chordata; class Amphibia; order Anura; family Ranidae; genus Rana; species Rana muscosa. The sequence continues at coordinate 1,259,383,825 of CM055116.1, read as the reverse complement.
ACAGGACACACACCATATTGCTGTAAGATCATGAAGAAGAACAGGACCTGATCTCCAAGAAGAATCATTGCCAATGGAGATCATGAACAAAGCGTAATCCAAGTTAAGTAACCTTTAAATGTATTTGTAGTTATAGACCATAGGCTGTTCTATTTGCTAGGCATTTTGCTTGTTATAGAGATCTGTCAGTCTTGTAGTATATTCCTAATATTGTAATAGTTTTGTATGTACAGCATCTTGTATAGTAAAAGCACATTTACACACTGCAGAAGTCTCAGCTTCCTTGTTATACCACAGAGTAACCTTGCTAGATAGACGCAAGCAAAACACCCCACAGAAACATAGAACCTTGTATGGCACACATTAATTTCTGTTAACTTAAGCAATATGTAATACCAATAGAAGATATTGGCTCAGAGACATATGGAGTTTGATTGACAGGCACACATGTAGCACTCTATACTTGAAGTGGTGTGCTGACGATGTAATATCATAACCAAACATCTCCTATATGAACATATATTACTAACAATAAAGTAACTATTAACTAATACATACTAGTATGACTAAGACTTCACTTAAACAAACTTAAGAGATATAAAGAAATATATTATTTATCTCACTACCTAAATACTGATCTATTCTGGAGATCTATTCTTGTCACCCTAAACCAAAATGCCTTATATGTCATACTCAAATTGGCTTCACCAGAAATATCCAGCAATACTCAGCCTTAGATTGAAGAATCATGTCATATCAATTGATCAAGGTCATTCACTCATACCTAATTTACTATGATTAATCATAAAACCAAATATATTTTGCAAGCTTGCCTTATATTAATACAACACCTATAAGTGCCAAATTTTGAATTTGAAATAATATTCTAACAATCCCCCCTGAATTATGAATCATATTAAAATTATTAAATATCATTCATATCACAATCTCTCCCCCTTGTATCAAATGATCGGACACAATATTCCTCAGAACTGAAGCAGCTAGAAATATTTCTCCTTCTAAATGCTTTTCTCTTTACTTTTAACTTTTCTTAGATCTATCTATTCAAAATCTTAAAATAATGGTATAGATTTTTTTTTAAATGTATAACATAATGATGACTAATATCAATAATTATTAATATCAATAATAATAATAATGATAATCATTATTATTAAAATAAGTAAATGATGCAATAATATATTTCCATATTTGTGCTCAAAGAATATTTTAGCTCTTTGGAAATATACTTTACACTCTAAAACTTTTCATAACTTTCCATTGTTCTATTAAGAGTGATATGTTTTTTTGTTTTTTTTTAAGTTATGAGCAAAAGATGTTCTATTAACTAGAATGGTTGTGCAGTTCATAAATATAGGAATAAAGAAAAATAAAGAAAAATAATAATAATAATCCTAACTTATTATGAACATTAATATCAGAATAATTGGATAATCAAAAATGTATATGTGGACAAATGTTTCAGTCCTAAATTATTTATCTATAGTAGATAGATAAAGTTCCTTCTGATTAATTTTTTTCTTCATGAAATGTCTTTAAAATTTCTTCTTCAAGTTCTGTTAGGTTAGAAAAACCTTTGTTGAATAAGATATAAAATAGTCAAATATGAAATATAAATCTTTTGTCCAATATTCTTCTCGAAAGGATCTCTTCTTTAATTTTGAATTTCTTGATATTCTCTTTGCTCTTTATATGAGCGTGTTATCCTCCATATTTGTTTGATTTTAGATGCCATATCTGTAAAAGAGAGGCAGTATCATTACTCGGGAATAAAATATTTGCATTAATTCTTGTACATTTTTCTATTTTTTCAATAAATGTTAAATCATTATGGGACAATAGCTTTGTGAATTTGTTAAAACTATATGTGAAATAATACTATCTTATATTTTCCTTCAAAGAGAACTTCTGTATGACTGTGTACTGTCCTTATCCTGTCTAAAATGACCTAAACTATAAAACATATGTACTGTGAAGTTTAGATATGACAGGACGAAATATTTCCATTTGGTCATGATACAAAAACCCTGTTTTAATAAAGAAAGGTTTCATATCACCCCAGAGATGACAATGGACTATGCCTTTGTTCTCATCCCTAAGGCTGCATTCACACCTGAGCGTTTTGTAGCCTGAAGCCTGAAGCTACAAAACGCTAGAGGGGAAAAAATACATTATTCTCTATGGAGATGGTTCACATCTCCACTCCATGTCGCCTGAAGCCGAACGCCTGAAGCTCAAACAAGTTCCGGACCCTTTTTTGTCGCGCGAATCGGGCAGATTGGGCATTTTAGGATTCATATAATGTAATGGAAACGCCCAATTCAAGCGTCTAGCGCGACAACGAGCGTTTCGACAGGCGCAAATTCGTGCGACAAAACGATGGTAAAAACGCTGGAAGCGCTACGCTCAGGTGTGAATGCAGCCTTAATGATTAGAAATATGCGTAACTGTATTCTGTGTTGAAGTTCTTATTCTAGTGTTAGACTGTTCTGCAGTAACAAGTACTGGTTCAATGTCTTTCTCAGCTCTTATGCTGGAAACCTGAGATAAAGACTTCTCAGAGACAGCTGTATAAACATGTGCTAGAGTACATTCCTGAAGATGTCATCTATCTGAATGTGTATGGGTAATAAAGCTCTGAACCAAAAAGGATATTTTTTCCTAACTTTTCTAAAACTACCTTCTTCAAAAATACCTTTTAGTGAGCATTCAGGTGTCTGTACAATGATTTTGTTTGATTTCACTATGCTCTGTGTAGCTTTAATTGCATAGTAAACACTTAGTAGTTGCTTTACACCTGGCTCAAAAGTTTTTTCCAAAAATGATAAAACTCTGGAAAAATAGGCAATTATTTTCTCCTTACCTTCTTGTAATTGAGACAACGTTACTGAGATGGCATTCTCAGATACATGAGTTTTCAAAACAAAAGATGCTTCAGAACAAACCTCTATTCTAATTAATGCTGGAGCATTCTGCAAATCTTTTTTCAACACTTCAAAAGCATTTTTCTCATTTGGACCCCATTGGGCAACTATATTACCTTTTATTCCTCAAAAGATTATATAGTGGATTAACTTTTTCTGCGAAACTATGTACAAACTCTTTGCAATGATTTATTTTATGCAAAAATTGATGCAATACCTTATTTGTTGTTGGAGTTGGGATTACAGTAATATCTCTAACTGTTTCTTGCAACAATTGTCTCTTTCCTTGACTAATTTGCATGTGAAGGTATTTCACCTGACTTTTCATCAGCTGAACTTTTGTCATGTTTAATTTTAAACCTTCAGCTTGTAACATCATAAACAACTCAGACAAAAGAGCCATATGTTCATCGATATTCTGAGTACTCAGCAAAATCGTATCCACATGCTGACAAATACAGTCTGGTCTGGAAAATTTTGAAAGTATTTTTGCTATAGTTTCATGAACTACACCATCACCAATACCTAGACCAGGTATTAATCGAGTGAACGTATAAGTCTCTTTTCTGAATGTGAACGCAAGTTTGTATTGACAACTTTTAGTTAAAGGGATGGAAAAATGACTATTAGCGATTTCTAGTACAGAAAACACTTTGTCCTCAGCATTCAAATTTAACTTTATGTTAGATTTATCAGGAAGAACTGGGCTATTTGTGATGTGCTTATTCAATGTCCTTATGTCAACTGATAAAGAATATGAATTATCAATGTTTTTGATAGGCCAAATACAGTTATTTACCACTGATTTAGCTTTCTTTACAATACCAAGTTGTACAAACTCTTGAATAATGTCAGAAAGTGGACCGATTGATTCTAGTGGTAACTCACTCTGATTAAGAGGTTCTGGATCCGTCCCCTCAATATTTAATTCGGTATTTTTCAAAGTTCCAATGTCATTTTTGAACTTTGACCACAAACTTGGAAAACATTCAACCACTTCCTTTAAAGCACAATTTCCATCAACATCAGGCCACTTTTGTTCTGTAGACATATTGGTAATGGAACCAACATTACTGTATACAGAGGGATCAATAAGCACTGATTTGGGCCTGGATGGATCTTTCCAAATACTTTTATTAGCCAAATCAATCACCCACTTTTGTTTATTGATTACATCAATGCCAAGTATATTCTCTGCTTCTTGACAGACCCAAATGTTAATATTAGTTTTCACTAATCCAGGTACTTCAAATGTTACATTGGATACCTGTCTAGCAGTGGAATTACCTGTATTATTAAAACGCACTATATTACACATAGGAGAATTGGGTTTCACAGATATGTTTTCTTTGGTAAGGCTAATCATAGATCCCATGTCAATGAGACAATTAATATTTTTACCATTCAGCAAACATTGTATATATGGCCTACCATTCTCGTCCAAAATAATTGGTGCTACATATTGTAATGGCAGAGAAATTGAATCCGGGTGTGATTCTATTTTTGGCAATGGCAATAAACCCTCTCTTTCAGTGACAGCTCCTTTTGCCATATTATCTGAACTGCTGTGAACAGTCAAATTACTGATCTGTTTGACTTCAGTGGCATAGGGCAATTCAGTCAAAATATAATCTTGACATGAAAAAGGTTGTACAAAAGCTGATTTTTCATTCTCCATATCTTTAGTTTTTTGAGTCTCTTTTAAACTTACAGCAATGTTTTTTCACATTTCACAGTAAAAACACGTCATGGGGTCTCCTTGCCTCACTTGTCTGCACCTGTCATCATTCCTGCTAAGACCTGTCGTTTCTGACACGTCTGCAGCCTGATTATTTTTGTCACATTGAATTATAGCAACTTCGTGTGTAAGATTGCTTTGATTCAATTGTCTCCTCATTTTATCAATGAAGCTTACTATATCATTTAAATTTTGACGTTCCTGTGCTATGGCTACTGAAGTTGGGTGAAGGTATTTAATTTTTTTTATGAAAGCTATTTTTAAACCTGGGTCATTTTCATCATCTGTTCCAAATATCATTTCATAAACCTTGCAAAATCTTGTCTTAAACAAAAATGGATCTTCTTCTGCAGTAGTCTGTAATAGATCTAACATTTCTATGGTCGGTTTTTGCTCACCGGTCATACATAGATTACGCCAATTATTGCTATCTGTCGCGTCATTTTGTCTTTCCTGACCTTCGTCATCACTAACAAGTGAATGGATTCGTTTAGCAAAATTAACAGGAACCCACAACTGAAATATGTAATTGCGTTGATCGTTTGAAAGGTTAAAACGATCTGCAAACATTTCAAATAAATCCCAATTAGAAAATACAATTGCCTCAACGTCATAAATAGGAAAATCTTTTAACACTTTCATAAGTTGGTCATGTATTTGCAACTTTAGTTTTGCAGTACTACATAATAAGTTTTTATATTTCATCTCAATCTCATTTGTAGCATCAACATTCTCTATTTCCGAACTTTCCGGAAAATAAGATTGTAGCCTTGACTTGGTTTCAGTCTTTTTGTCATCTGTAGTAATTACAGCAATCTGTCTACTGTCATTTTGTAACTCTGACAAAATCATTTTTTTAGATTCTAATTGCTCTTCAAGATTCTCTATGTAATTACAAAAAATCTCACAGTTAGAACAACTAAGAGACTCTTGGGACACATCTTTATGTATTCCTGTGTTCTGTACATTATTAGTCTCTGTCTGATTTAGTGTACACACATTTTTTGCAGGTAAAATATTAACCACTTAATGACCGCTCACTGTATATATACGTCGGCAGAATGGCACCGACAGGCACAATCACGTAGAGCATACGTGATTGCCTTTGTATAGTTGGGGGGTCCAATCGGACCCCCCTCCTATACAGTGAGCGGTGGCTAAGTGTCCGGGAGCGTTCCGGGATGAGGGGGCAGCCATTCGTTTCTGGCCACCCCCTCGCGATCGCTCCCGGCGAATGGAAATGCCCCCTCTGTCTGTGTCAGACAGAGGGAGCAGGAGGAAGTGATGTCATCTCTGGTGCGGCGCTCACATATACCAAGCGCCGTACAAGAGAAGACATCAGGTCAGTGCACACAACACTACACTGACACCAGGACACATAGGGA